>JACWNB010000027.1:0-600000 GCA_016165855.1 Pseudocercospora ulei | reverse complement strand
TCTATTTCTATCTCTTTTTCTTCTTCTTTTTCTTCTTCTTTTTCAGCGTCTCTTTCTTCTTCTTTTTCTTCTAGTTTTCGTCTTCTTTTTCCGTCCGGATCGCGGCTCTTTTCGCGAAAATTTTTCTTAAAATCGACGTTACTTCTTCTTTTCTTCTATCTTAAAACTATTATTCTTTTCTTATCTGCTTCTTTCTTATATCGTCGTCGTCCGAAGTCTTTTACTTAGCGTCTATCTAACTCGCGATATGTAACCCTTGCTATATAATCCAAGCTATCTAATCTAAGCTATCTAATCTAAGCTATCTAATCTAAGCTATCTAATCTAAGCTATATAATCTAAGCTATCTAATCCAAGCTATCTAATCTGAGCTATCTAATCTAAGCTATCTAATCGGTGCTATAGCTCTATATAGATACAGACGCGACCTTCTAATTTCTTCTTACTAAGGCTTAAGCGACACTGCGAAAAATGGGCCGTTACCGACTTTGTCTACAGAGTCCGTCCGGCTAAGCTATTAGACTTCGTAGATGGCGTCGACGACAGTTATTAAGCGCGCAGTCGCAATCGTTTCTTCGGCTTTCTCTTACTAATAGTTATCCGAGCACGTAGATATAATTCAATACAGCTGTTTTAATAACTATATCTCGAACTAAGGAGGAAAAAGAATCTATGCGGCGGTAGGTAAGGGCTTTAGGAGTAGTATGCTAAGGCCTGGCTCGGTCCAGAAGGGCCGAGCCGAAAATCCAAGGGTCTACCCTATTACTTAGTCCCACTCCTTTCTGCCGCTATAACACCACCCCCCTCCCTTATTAGCGGTCGCCTTCGCCCGCTTACTTATCTGTTCTGCTACGCTTTCGTTCTCTTTTTTTTTTAATTCGTCTTTCTTTTTCTCTTTTTCTTCCGCTTCTTCGTTTTCTTCTTCAGTCCGGTTTACGCTTCTTCTGCTAAAACTCTTCTTAAAATCGACGTTACCCCTTCTTTTCTTCTATCTCGAAAACATCGTCCTTCCGTTATCTTCTTCTTTCCTTACATTGTCGCTATCTGAAGTCCTTTACTTGGCATCTATCTGATCGGAGCTATCTGATCTAAGCCGACATCTATCTGCTGCAGCGTAACTGGTCTGTGCACTACTGCAGAGGGTCTATATAGATCTATCTGTAGCGCGCTATCTCTTCTTCTCTTTCTTCTTTACTAAAGGCCTTAAGCGCTACTGCAAGGCTGCTTTAATAGCGTCGGCTTCGTTCCTCGCTATTATTATCCGTCCGGTAGGGCCGGCGGTTAGTGTTGGCGAAGGACAAAGACCGTTACTAAGAGCACCGAAGCAGTAGCGTGGTCTCCGACTTTACTGTTATTATCCGTCTAGTAGGGCCGGCGGTTAGTAACAGTGTAATCGGAGACTAAAGCATACTGCTGCGATCGTTTCTATTAGCTTTTGCACCGATAGAGCGGACGCAGCCTTTCTTCTCCTTCTATTTCTTCTGGAACTATCAACTTCGGAGCTACTTAGGCCTCGGCTTCTTCGGGTTTCGGATATAGAATTCCTCTAGCAGCTCCGCCGAATTCTGGAGATTCTTAACCCGATACTACTTATAGTCTTCTAGCTATCCCTTCTATAAGATCCTCGCTTCGATAGACCCTCTTATCTTTCTTATATCTACAACATCTTCTACCTCCTACTCTTCTTCTTTACTATCTATCTCGATTAGTAGGGGTTTAGCGAACCCCTGTTCTAGAAGACCGTCTTTAGGGTCTAGACTTAACAGGTCTGAATAGAAAACATCGTAGATTCGGAACGACTTCGGTAGCTAAAGCCGATAAGTTACTAGCGACCTCTTTTCTACTATCGTAAATAGACCTACGTAGCAGGGGTTAAGCTTAGCGTTGCCTTTTAGTCTTAGGTTCCGCGTATTAAGCTATACCTTTTGGCCTTCTTCGAATTCTATCGGCGACCGCTTTCTATTAGCTCCAGTTACTATCTTCTTCCAAGTCGATTCTATCGCCTCCTTTACTACCCGGATCGCTTCTTCTATCTAAGATTTGAGCGCTTCTGCTGCGGCGGCGGCGACTCTCTTTAACAAAGTAGCGGTAGAAGATTCCGAAGAGCTGGGTTCGTCCGGCAGTTAAAAACTTATTCTCGAGAGATAGCTATAAGGTATCTCGAACAGCGCTAGTAAGGTGGCCTCGGACTGTGCTGAATTAGCGCAGAATTTGGCTATTGGCAACGCCTTAACCTACTCTTCTTAATAATAACTGCAGAAGATTCGTAGATATTTCTCTGTCTTACAGTTAGCTACTTTAGACTGACCGTCGGTCTAAGGGTAAGCGGTCGTGCTAAGCTTTCTGCGAATTCCGATAACTTAGTTAATAGCCTTCTATACATTAGCAGTAAATTCAGGATCCCTATCCGTAGTAATAGTGTCCAGCAGGCTATAGTGCTTCTATATATGCTAAATTAGCATTCTCGCTGTCTCTTCCGCAGTAGTGCCTTTATCCTTTGCTTAGCAGGGGATAAAGTAGCGTTCTCTGCTTAAACGATCTACTACGTTAAGGGTGGCATTGTATCTATCGGAATCCGGCAGGCTAGTTACGAAATCTATTATAATGTGCTGCTACGGTTTCTCGGGGATCGGCAGTGGCTTTAGTAGACTGGCTGGAAGACCGTAACGCGGCTTTGCAGCTCGATATACGTAACAATTAGCGATAAACTAGTGAATCCGCTCGAAGATCCGCGGAAACTAGTAGACCGTCCTTATAGCTTCTATCGTCTTCTTCGTGCTAGCATAGCCAACATCCTTAGAACTATAGACTAGCTGGATAACCTCTGTAATTAGTTCTTCGAGAACTATTAGCTTCCCTAAACTGGTTTTGCCAAGCTTTTGTTGCTAGTTAAGCTGCTCTACTTTTTCGTAGAGCGTCTCTTCCTTAGTCGTCGACTCTACTGCGTAGATCCCTACTTTCTTTAACATCTCGGCGTCTACTATTCGCTCGGTTAACACCTTTAAGAACATATTCGGATCTTCTTTCGTGCAGCTAGTCTTTCCCTCTCTTCTTATAAGCGTATCGGCCTTTCCGTTTTAAGCTCCGGGTCGATAAGTAATCTTAAAGTCGAACCTAGATAAATAGGCGGCCTACCGAGCCTGGCAGTGCGAGGGCTTCTGCATCTTAATAAAGGAGGTTATCGACTAATAGTCTGTAAGGACCTGGACCGTGCTCTTTCTAGCTATAAGCTCCGGCTTCTACTCTTTAAAAGCTTAGATAATAGCTAACAGCTCCTTATCGTAGATAGCATAGTTCCGCTTAGCCTTATTTATAGACATGCTAAAGAAGGCTACCGGATATTTGGGGGCGCCGCCCAGCCTAGGCCCTGGACCTGAGCCAGCCGTCGCCCTAAGGACTGCGACTTAGCGGCGCTAGCACGACCCTAACCTCTGTACAGAGTTACCGATACGACCCTACTCCTGTATAGAGGGAGAATCCTATAGCCCTATACAGAGGGGAATTGTTGCCTCTTTAAACGGAGGGAAGACTCTGCACTACTATACAGAGGGAAACTCCCGACCCTCTGTATAGAGTGTAAACCTTGCAACCCTATATAGAGAGAAATTGCTAGCTTAGCTTCGTAGATACAAATTGTACAGCAGCAGACGACAAAGGAACTGCCGATTAGTTCCTTTATGTAGATACCTAACCTTAAGTTTCCAAATTAAGATTCTTAAGCCCTTATATTAGGAACTGATCTTACTGTCGGTAACTGCAGTAATTTAATAAAGATAGACAGCGACATCCCTATAGAACCTACAGCTATACAGGATCAGATGCACTGCGCGTACGAGGAGCTGCTAGCACAGAAGGCCCAGCTCGAACAGCAGGTAAGCTACTAGGCTGCAATAATTTCCTAATAGGAACAGGAGCTACGACAGCTTAGGGCGTCCGATTGCGATCCGACCCCTACGACGACGACGAACACGACGGCCTACATCCTAGCCCCTAAGAGCAAACTCCCTAATGTTACTACCTACAATAGTAAGGCTCTAGCTAAGTACCCCTCTTAGGCTGCCTAGATACACTCTAAGCTTCTAGTCGACTTAGGAGCATACCCGACTAAGCTAGTTAAGGTAGTATACCTCTTTAGGAGGTTAAAGGGCAGGGCAGCAGCATAGATTCTGCTGTACTACGAGACGGCTATTGCTAACCTAGCAATAGCAACTACAACGATGCTCTAGGCAGCTCTTAACAGGAGCTACAAGGACCTAGACCGCGAGAGCTGAGCACTCCTATAGGTTAATACGATAAAGCAAGGACGCAAGACTATATAAGAGTTCCTCGCAGAATACGAAGAGACCCTAGCAGAGGCAGGAGGACTATAATAGGAGGACAGGGTAAAAATTACTACCTTAGAGGTAGACTTCTCTAAGGAGATTATAACAGGACTAGTAGGCGTAATACCACTAGCTATATACGAGGAATTCTGTAATCTCTATAGGATAGTCGACGACTAGCAGTATAGGCTTAGACGGATAAGCTGCGCCTATAAGATGCAACAACCCTTCTAGCGGCAGATAGACGCTATAGACTAGGAACTAACGACGACGACGAGAGTAGCGGCAGCCGTTACTGTACGGCTAAGGGCTGCTGCTAAAAGGGCACAGTAGGTAGATATAGCTACCCTTAACAAGAGACAGGCAGAAGGGAGCTGCTACAGATATAGCAAGATAGGCTATACTGTACGGAATTGCAGGCTTTTGCTAGCAGAGAGACCTAGGGGACGGCCGACCACTGCAAGGGTAGCAACTGCATCGCCCTAACAAGAGAACGAAGAGTCCCCCTCGGACGACAACGAGTTAGGAAAAGAGTAGCCTCTAAGCGAAGGCTCTGCTAGAGGCGTATACGAGATAGATTGCTAAATCAAAGCACTACTTAGCTATCTTTTAAGAGCAATTACATAACGACTACGCCGTTTATCGTACGACCTACGCTAAACAGGACTGCTACGGCGCGGACACTAATTAATACAGGATGTTTGGTGTACGGAGTAATCAGCGAAGACTTCGTATAGAGACACTATATTAAGACGACCCCTACTGTACCTGTACGCATACTAGGCGTTACCGGGCGAGGACCGGACATTACCTATATAGTAAAAGTAACGATAGAGCTGCAAGGACACTACGAGCAGGACTTATACCTCTACGTCGTATAGGACAAGTTAGGGTATAACCTAATATTAGGGAAGCTGTAGATAGAGCGCTAGCAGGGCAAGCTAGACGTTGGACGAGGACAGCTGTACCTAGCAGTAATAAAGCAGAGGCTCCGAGACTAAGGGAGAGTTCCGCTAGGCGGCAATGCTAAGGCCGAAATCAACACTGCGACTACAGACATTAAGAAGGCATTAGCGCCTAAGAAGGCGACGGACCCCTATACGAAGCTCCTATCCGAATACGCAGAATACTTAGATCTCTTTAAGCCGAAGTCGGCCTCGAAACTGCTACTACACTAAGGAGAAGGAATTGACTACGACATCTAGCTAGAGCCCCGTCTAGATAGGAGTCTGCCCGAAGTGCCGTACGGCCTGCTGTACGGCATGTCCTCTAGAGAACTCCTAGTACTGCGCAAGACACTGGACGATCTACTTGCTAAAGGTTTTATTTACGCAAGTACCTCGTCTACAGGAGTCCTAGTGCTGTTTGTCTACAAAGAAGGCAAGGCCGGCTTGCGTTCTTGTATAGACTATAGAGGCATTAACGCGATTACTAAGAAGGACCGGTACCCCCTGCCCCTTATTAAGGAGACTCTCGGACAGACTAGCAAGGCAAAGTAGTTTACTAAGCTTAACGTAGTCTCGGCTTTCTACAAAATTCGGATTAAGGAAGGCTGTAAATAGATAACTGCCTTCTGTACGAGATATAGTCTTTTCGAGTAGCTTGTTACCCCCTTTAGCCTTGCTAACGTACCAGCAACCTTCTAGAAGTACATTAACAGGTCCCTATAAGGGTTACTAGACGACATCTGTTCGGCGTACCTTAACGACATACTGGTTTTTATAGACGGCACCTATGCAGACTACATGCAGGACGTTAAGAAGGTATTAGATCGACTGCAACAGGCTGGATTGTACCTCGACATTGACAAATACGAATTCGGTGTACAGCGTACGAAATACCTAGGGTTTATTATTAAGGTAGGGAAAGACATTAGCATAGATAGGAAGAAGATTAATGCTATTAAGTAATAGAAGCCGCCTACGAGCGTTAAGGGCGTACAGGAATTCCTTAGGTTTGCCAACTTCTACTGCTAGTTTATACAGAACTACTTAGAGATCGTACGCCCCCTAGTCGAGCTAAGATACAAGGACAAGCAGTTTAAGTAGACGGACAAGTGTAATAGAAGCTTTAACAGGCTAAAGGAGCTCTTTACTATAGGACCAACGCTTGCCGCCTTCGATCCGGAACGTACGACGATACTAGAAACCTACTCCTTAGGATACTATATAGAGGGTATCCTGTTATAGGTAGGCTCGGACGAACTTCTGTACCTATATGCGTACTTCTCTAAGAAGAACTCCCTAGCTAAGTGCAACTACCCTATCTACAACAAGGAATTGCTAGCAGTCGTACAGTGTTACGAAGCGTAGCATAGAGAACTCCGCTTAGTTCCTAAGTTCCTCGCCCTAACTAACTACAAGAACCTCGAGTACTTTATATAACCCTGGAAGCTGTCTAAGAGACACGTACGATAGGCGATATACCTAAGCCGCTTTAATATAAGACTCTAGTATCGCAAGGGAAAGGACAACAGCAGGGCCGATACGCTATCTAGACAGGATTAGGACATACTAACAACGTACGATAACAACTGGCTAAAATTACAGACATTTTAGATATTTAAGGAGGAACTAGGCGAGGCGACTATCTACCTAGTAGCGACATACCTATAGGAACCCTAACTGCAGGTATAGGAAGAGGCAGTAGAAAAGAACGACGTTTACCGAGAGGTCTATATAGCGATCTAAGGAGGACAGCGGAAGCTCCTAGCAGAGCTTTACTTAAGGTGTTAGCAGCAGAGTGCATAGTAGACAAGGAGAACAACCTAAAGTTCAGGAATCGGATTTAGGTCCCAGCAGACGAGAAGCTCTGTACGAGATCAATATAACGGGCGTATAATTCTATAGCAACTGGGCACCTAGGGTACGAGGAGACGTACAGTATCGTCGCTAGGGACTACTACTAGCCGGCGATAGCAAAGGATATCCGTAGGTTTATACAGAACTGCGATGTCTATAGAAGGACGAAGCCCTAGCGTAAACTAAAGCACAGGCTGCTAAAACCCCTACTAATACTAGACCGGCCCTAGCAAGACCTAACAGTAGACTTTATTACAGACCTCCCTAAGAGCGACGGACAGCGGAACATTATAGTAGTTACGGACAAGCTAACGAAGGGGGTAATATTAGAAGGAATAGACTCTATTGCAGCTAAAGACACTGCTTAGGTATTAATACGGACGACGTTTAGCAAATACAGATTCCCTAGGTTAATTGTATTAGACTAGGGTATACAGTTTACGAGCTAGCTCTAGGCTAGGGTATGTTAATTGTTAAACGTAGAACGTCGCCTATTAACCGTATAGCACCTGTAGACAGACGGCGCGACGGAGAGAGTTAATTCGACGTTGGAAGCGTACCTCTAAGCGTACGTCGACTACGACTAGACAAACTGGAACCGCCTCCTCTCTGTAGCGGAGCTAGCTATTAACAGCTGTACGGCTAACGCTACTGGATTGTCCCCCTTCTTTATAGCCTACAGATACGACTACTCCCTGCTCCTACTAACCCCGAGCAGCGCTACCTTACGTCCTGTACAATCCCTAATTTAGCAGGGAGAAGCTATTGTACAGACGATTACGAACGCCTACTAATAGGCAAAAGCGAGTCTAGCTATAGCTTAACAGAATGCGGAAGAGCAGGCTAACAAGGGACGACAGGCTGCACTAAGGTACGAGGCAGGAGATAAGGTCTACCTAAACTAGCGCAACATCTGTACAGACCGGCCGAGCAAGAAACTGGATTGGAAGAACTGGAAATTTACAGTAGTCTAGCTAGTAGGGACCTACGCTATACGACTTAACACTCCCCTAGGGATCTACCTAGTCTTCTACGTAGACCTCGTATAGCTAGCATATACGGACCCCCTACTGCACTAGACGACAGACGACGCGCGCCCTCTAGCGATCCTTACTAAAGGCTAGGAAGAGTATAAGGTAGAAGAAATCCTTAAGAGCTAAAGGAAGCAGAAGAAGGTAGAGTACCTAGTTAAATAGAGAGGGTAGGCAGAGCCTACGTAGGAACCGTACGAAGCCCTCTAGGACACAACAGCGCTGGACAGGTAGGAGGAGAACCACCCCCCTGTCTAGTCGCAGTAACACTACGCTGTATAGCAAAAAGGGGGCACGATCTACCCTAGGTACAGGGCAGCCGCTAGCAACTTAGGTTGTCGAAGGATCGGTAATTAAGACGTAGGACCCTACCGGGGCCTACTAATACTACACTATACGGAAGGGGGCAGAGGAAAGGAAACAGCCAGGGGACAGGTAAGAATAAGAGTAAAAATAAGAAGGGGATAGGAGCAGAACCGTCCGAAAATTTTACATACTACCTTAGGGGTAGCTTACTGGCCACTACCCCCTAGGACTAGGGCAGCCGACAACGAGGCCGCCGACTCCCTATCTGAAATCTCAATTACCTCCTAGCTAGCAGAACCCCTATACAGGCTAGTCCTAGGGAGCAGAGGCACCCCCTACCCCTACGTACCTCCTCTAGACGGGAGTAGGGGCAGTAGAGGGAGCTATCCTTCCACTTATACGAGGCGCAGACCCTAGCCTAGAAGCTAGGGAGGCGGTAGAGGCTGAATAAGCCCTAGGAGGAGTTAGGGCAGGCGGTATAGAGCTGGCTGTAGGTAGCTATAAGCATAGCGTTTACGTACGAAGGGCAGGCTATAGCGACCTACTAAGGCGTAACCTGGACGGGGTTACACTAGAAGGCGTAGAAGGGCAGCTTAGCAGCATCCTACTGCTTATTAGTGTAGTATCTAGGATGTCAGCTTAGACCGTACAGAAGATAGAGACCTGTACGAACTAGAAGCGGAGTTGCTAGTTAAGCTAGGCGTTCTACAGCTAGAGGTAGAAGTAGGAGGGGACGCTAGCCGGACAGTAGGAGGAAGGGCTAGGAACTACAAGGGAGGAAGAGCCGGCAACTACAAGGGAGGAAGAGCCGGCAACTATAAGGGAGGTACAGTAGGAACGGGCGGACAGAGTGCGTAGTATAGTAGTAGTAGCTGGTAGTAGTAGTTAGACGTTGGTAGTAGACAGTAGACGGTAGACGTTAGTAGTAGACGTTGGACAGTAGACGGTAGACAGTAGTAGTAGACGGTAGGGTAGAGGGGTAGCAGGTAGGGGAATAGAAGAGAAGGAGGGAAGGGAAAGAGACAGGGGAGGCTTAATATTTAGGGGGTAGATGCCTGCTATGCGAGGCAATAGCAACTAGGGCAGCTGCTATAACTATATAAAAGAGGGCAAAGAAGGCAACTACGACCTAGTAGCCGGACAAGCGACAGCCCTATAGACAACTAGACAGAGTCGGGAAATCGCGACCTAGTAGAGGAACCCTAGGAGCTAAGGGTGTACGACACGCTATCGTACGAAAGAAGCACTATAAGAAGGGAGGGGGGTATTGTTAGGGGGCGCCGCCCAGCCTAGGCCCTAGACCTAAGCTAGCCGTCGCCCTAAGGACTGCGACTTAGCAGTGCCAGCACGACCCTACCTTCTGTACAGAGTTACTAAAATAACCCTACTCCTATACAGAGGGAGAATCCTATAGCCCTATATAGAGGGGAATTGTCGCCTCTCTAAACGGAGGGAAAACTCTACACTACTATATAGAGGGAAACTCCTAACCCTCTGTACAGAGTATAAACCTAGCACCCTGTTGCAGCGGTAGAAAGGGGTGGGACTGAGTAATAGGGTAGACCCTTGGAATTTCGGCTCAGCCCTTCCAGACCGAGCCGGGCCTTGGCACGCCACCCCCAAAGCTCTCGCCCACTACTACATAGATTCCTTTCCCTCCTTAGTTCGAGATATAGTTATCAAAAAGGCCGTATTAAATCATATCTGCATGCCTGGATTATTATATCTCGAACTTACCTCCCTACACTACCACCGCGCTGCGCGAAAGGGACCGTTAAACCATCCGGACCCCCGAATAACGCACGCGCACTACACCAAACCAAACACCAGCACCGTAAGATAGCTATAGAGGGCTTCTTAACGGTAGAGAGCGGCGTTACAGGCCGAAGCAGAAGCAGAAGAGAAAAGACTAACAGAGCGAGCAGGCGCTCTAGTGTTATCGATAATAAGTTTATTATCAGAGGTTTTACAGCAGAAGAGACCGCAGAGATTAAGGAACGAATAAGCGAATACAAGAAAATCCACGACTGCACGCTCAAGGAACTTAAGGATTACGTAAACAAGAACGGAGTAGGAAAGGTCTACGATAGCATAGACCTTATTAAGAAGCTGTTTTACAGAACCCTAGAAGAAAAGAGACAGTTAAGAGAGGAAATTAAAGCGCTAAGAACTAAGAAGGAATCGGCAGAGACCATTATAGATGTACTGGAAAACTAAGCGGCGAACCGACTGGCACAACTGAAGGAGATAAAGACTTAGCTAGCTAAGATGGAAGCAGCAATGTCGTCGGCGCAGCTACCGCATTAAGAAGAACAAGCAGAGACCGCCTTACCGGCGGCCTACAGTCAAGGCAGCACGTTAATAACGTTACTACTGGATCTACCGGCGTTTAGAGGCGGAGATCCTAAGGATTGGGAAGCATTTAAGAAGAAGATAAAGAACAAGATAGATCGAGACTATACCGGAAACAGCGCCGGAGATAGATTGGCGTACCTAGAATCGCGATTGGCAGGCGAAGCTTTTTTACTAGTAGCAGACCTGGAAGAGGTAACCGCCGAGGAAGCGATTAAAGCGCTAGATCAACGCTTCGGAGACCCCTTCCGAAAGAAGACAGCCCGTAAGCAGCTGGACAAGATCAACCAGAACCGGCAGACGTTCGAAGAAATCTACGGACTATTCCGAAAATATGCTATTAGGGCTAGAGTAGCGGAAGACGAACAGCTCTATCTACTAAGGCAGAAGCTAAACCCTGAACTGGCCGCCGCTATAGCGTCTGTAGAAGACGAAGACCTTAAGAGCTTCGTGCACCGAGCGAGAGTCACCGCGAGAAACTTAAGCGCTTACGCGAAATCGCGAAAATCGAACCAGAAGCCGTTGTTAACGCAGACGACGAGACCCTATGCACCTTTCCGGAGAGCACCTCCGTAGCAATCTTATCAGCCACCGCGTTCGTCGTTCGTCCCTACCTGCTACGCATGTAGAAAGCCTAGCTATATCGCAACGAGATGCCAAGCATCAGATAAGCAGAAGCAGGAGTATCGTGTTATAAAGCAGCTACAGCCACCGAGAAAGACTATACAAGCTATAGAGCCGGCTCTGAACGACACCGACAGCGTAGATAGTGGAGTGCTACTGCGAATCCTGGGAAAAGACCAGCTGGAAGGATAGGCCCCCTATCTAGCATAGACAATAGGGCACTAACACGAACTACGTCGCCGGAAGATAAGAGCATCAACAGCTGCAGCGATCCGCTATTAGCGGCAGTAGAAGTAAACACGGAAACAGCTATTATCCTTCTAATCACCGTCCACCCCCTCAATAGATCGAGCAAACCACTTCAGCTGAAAGCTTTTATCGACACAGGGGCCCTTATCGGAGCGGCTATCCACTATCGATTGGTTCAAAAGCTGATAAAAGGATACAGCTATCCAGTAGAGCTAGCGTCGCCGACACGGGTTTCGGCATACAACAGACAAGACACAGAGAGTGTCACGCACTATGTGCTATTAAAGACTACCTTGGCAGGTCGCACTACGGAAGCGACGTTCCGAATTATGGATATCGGAAGGTTTGACATTGTTATAGGACAGAAATAGATAAAGAACCAGAAAGCTGTCATCGACGTAGGTAAAGGCACGCTAGGGTTCAAAAACCAGCACGACGGAGCCGCCAGTAAGGCGGCTACCGTCGTTACAGTGGAACCGAACGCTATAACCATCGAAGCGGTTCAGAAGGATCGGCCTGAACCTTAAGGCACAATCGGAATAATAAGTTCCGAAGCTTTGACGACCCTGGCGAGGTCGTCGGACAACGAGATTTATGCTATCTTAATAAAGGATATCGAAGACCACCGGAAGATAATAGCGGAAGAAGAAGTGGATCTATTAGATGTGTTACTAAAAGAACTCTATAGTTACACTAACGTGTTCTTAAAGGCTAACTCCAACCTCTTGCCGCTCTACCGACTGGAATACGACAACAAGATCAGGCTAAAAGAAGGAGCCGTGCTGCCGAGAACCGAACCCTTAAGAAGACTGTCGCTAGCAGAGCTGGACTAGGTAGAAGTATTTGTCTAAGAAAACTTAGCGAAGAAGTTCATTACGCTAAGCTTAGCAGAATATGCGTTACTGATTCTTTTCGTGCAGAAACCCAGAGGTAGTCTCCGACTGTGTGTGGACTACCGAGGCCTTAATAAGGTCACTAAGAGAGATGTGTATCTGCTGCCTCTAATCGATAAGACCATACAACGAGTGGCTAAGGCTAAGTGGTTCAGCAAGCTGGATATTCGCTAAGCATTCTATTGATTAAGGAACGAAGAAGGACAGACGGAAGACCTTACGACATTCGCTATGCGCATAGGCAATTTTAAGTAGTTGGTAGTGCCTTTCGGACTTACTAACGCGCCGGCTGTGTAGCAACGCTTTATAAACCACACTTTTATAGATATGCTGGAACGTTTCGTATCTATCTACTTAGACGACATTCTTATTACACTAAAGGAACGAGAGAACAACACACGGACCACATCGAGAGGGTGTTGAAGAGACTCTGCGAGGTCGGACTAAACGCGGACACGAAGAAGAGCGAGTTCTACTAGACCGAAGTCAAATATCTTAGTCTTATCGTCGGAAGAGAAGGAATTCGGATAGACCCGTCGAAAGTGGCCGCTGTCGCGGAATAGAAGCAACCGACATCTGGAAACACTACGCAAATCAGAGCGTTTCTCGGATTCTGTAGCTACTATCGACGGTTTATTAAGGACTTCAGCAAGATAGCGAGACCACTGAATAAGGCGTTAAAGAAGGAGGCCGCTAGCCTATAGAATAAGAAGTTTATAGAAGCTTTCAACTAACTAAAGGAGGCGGTGGCCTTAGCGCTAGTGCTAGCGCACTTCAGACCGGAAAAGACGATCTACGTAGAGACAGACGCTTCCGACACAGTAACAGCAGGGGTCCTTTCTTAATACGCTAACGACGACGAAACGCTCCATCTAGTAGCTTTCTTTAGCAAGTCTATAAATAATGCTAAACGGAACTACGCTATCTATAATAAAGAACTGCTGGCTATTATTCAGGCCTTCGAAGAGTGGAAACCGGAGCTTATAGCTAGACAGAGCACGATCCAGGTCCTTACGGACTACCAGTCGTTGACCCACTTTATAAAGACGCAGAAGCTATTACGCCGCCAAGCTAGGTAGGCTGCCTACCTGTCCGGATTCGACTTTAAGATTACCTATCGACCTGGAGCTTAAAACGGAAAGGCTAATGCGCTAACGAGAAGAGAAGGAAAGACCAACTAAGCGAAAGAGGATCCGAACATGTTTTAGAAGGTGCTAACAGAACGAATAGTAGACGCAGAGGTGTTGAGAGAAGCAGGGATTTGTGCGATAGAGCCTCCGATTAAAGAAGAGACGCTGTACGAGAAAGTAGAAAGGCTTAACCAGCAGCAGAAGCTTGGCAAAACAGGCTCGGGGAAGCTGATCGTTCCAGAAGAACTGATTACGGAGGTTATCCAGCTGGTTCATAGTTCTACGGATGTAGGCTACGCAGGATCAAAGAAAACGATAGAAGCAATAAGGACGACCTACTAGTTTCCGCGAATCTTTGAGCGGATACATCGGTTTATTACTAACTGTTACGTATGCCGAGCAGCGAAGCCACGTTACGGCCTTCCGGCCGGCCTGCTAAAGCCACTTCCGATCCCTAAGAAACCATAGCAGCACATTACGATGGACTTCGTAACCGGCCTGCCGGATTCCGATAGATATAACGCTATGCTTAACGTAGTAGATCGACTAAGCAAAGAATGCTACTTCATCCCCTGCTAAGCTAAGGATAAAGGAACTACTGCAGAAGAAACGGCGAGAATGCTAATCCAGCACGTATAGAAGCACTATAGCCTGCCGGACACTATCACTACGGACAGGGGTCCTTAATTTACCGCAGGCGTATAGAAAGCTATCAACCAAGCCCTCGGAATTCGTAGAAAGCTTAGCACAGCCGCTCACCCTTAGACCGACGGCCAGTCTAAAGTAGCTAACCGAGAGATAGAAAAATATCTGAGAATCTTCTGCGGCTATTATTAAGAAGGATAGGTTAAGGTGTTGCCGATAGCCGAATTCTGCGCCAATTCAGCACAGTCGGAAGCCACCTTACTAGCGCCGTTCGAGATAACACATAGTTATCTTCCGAGGATAAGCTTTCAGCCGCTAAACGAACTTAGCTCTTTAGAACCTTCTACTACCACTTCGTCGAAGAGAATCGCTGCGGCGGCGGCAGAAGCGCTACGATCTTAGATAGAAGAAGGGATCAAGGTAGCGAAAGAAGCGATAGAATAAGCTTAGAAGAAGATAGTAACTCGAGCCAATAGAAAGAGGTCACCGATAAAATTCGAGGAAGGCCAAAAGGTATAGCTCAACATGCGGAACCTAAGGCTAAAAGGCAACGCGAAGCTCAACCCTCGTTACGTAGGTCCGTTTAAGATAATAGAAAAGAGGTCGCCGGTGACCTACCGGCTCTAGCTGCCGAAATCGTTCCGGATCTACAATGTCTTTCACTCGGATCTGCTAAGCCTAGACCCTAAAGATAGTCTTCCGGATTAGGGGTTCGCCGAACCCCTATCGATCGAAATAGACGGAGAAGAAGAAGAATAGGAAGTCGAAGATGTTATAGACATAAGAAGACGAAGGGGATCCATCGAAGCGAGGATCTTATAGAAAGGATAGCTAGAAGACTATAAGTAGTATCCGGCCGAGAACCTGCGGAATTCGGCGGAGCTGCTAAGAGAATTTTACGCCTGGAACCCGAAGAAGCCGAGACCTGAGTGGCTCGACGGTTGAAAAGAAGGCCAAGTCCGCTCTATTAGCATAGAAGCTAAAGAAAACGATCGTAACGGTCGCTTCGCCGGAGTCTTCGGATCGGCCACTACCTATCTTCGCATCGGCAGGAAGCTCGCCGATGCTGTAAATCGGCGCCGACGCCTCCAGCCCTGCGGTAGGTAAGGTCTTTAGTAGAGAAAAAAAAAGAAGAAGATAGCGAGCTGTAGTTAGATCTATACAGACCTACACGATAGCGCACAGCCCGGTTACCCCGCAGCTCTAGTGTCCGCTGGCTCCGATCAGATGGCTACGATCAGATGGAGCGGATCAGATAGACGCCAAGTAAAGACGTTAGATAGCGACGATGTAAAAAAAAAGAAAGAAAAAAAAAGAGAGGAGGAACGGATAAGTAAGCGGTCGAGGGCGACTGCTGATAAGGGAGGGGGGTGGTGTTGCGGCGGTGGAAAGGGGTGGGACTAAGTGATAGGGTGGACCCTCGGAATTTCGGCTCGGCCCTTCCGGACCGAGCCGGGCCTTGGCACGCCACCCCCAAAGCTCTCGCCCACCACTACATAGATTCCTTTCCCTCCTTAGTTTGAGATATAGTTATCAAAAAGGCCGTATTGAATCATATCTGCGTGCCCGGATCACACCCCTATATAGAGGGAAATTGCTAGCTTAGCTTTGTAGGTACAAATTGTACAGCAGCAGACGACGAAGGAACTGCCTATTAGTTCCTTTATATAGATACCTAACCTTAAGTTTCTAAACCAAGATTCTTAAGCCCTTACACTAGATAAAGGGTCTCGCCGTCGTCGTTATATTAAGAAAGGACCCCTGCTATTACTGTGTTGGAAGCGTCCGTTTCTAGGTAGATCGTCTTTTCCGGCCGGAAGTGCGCTAGAACTAGCGCTGAAACTACCGCTTTTTTTAGCTAATTAAAAGCCTCTGTACACTTCTCGTTCTATAGGCCAGCCGCCTCCTTCTTTAATGCCTTATTTAGGGGTCTTGCTATCTTGCTAAACTCCTTAATAAATCGTCGATAGTAACTGCAAAACCTGAGAAAAGCTCTAATCTAGGTAGTGTTTGTGGACTTCGGCTACTTCTATTCTGCTACAGCAGTGACCTTTAAGGAGTCTATCTAAATTCCTTCTCTTCCGACAATAGGATAGAGATATTTGACTTCGGTCTAATAGAACTCGCTCTTCTTCGTGTCTGCATTTAACCCTACCTCGTAGAGCCTAGTTCGTACTCTTACTATATAGTCCGTGCGTTGTTCTCTCGTTCCGTCGGTATAGATAAGGATGTCGTCTAAGTAAATAGACACGAACCGCTCTAGCATGTCTATAAAGGTATAGTTTATAAAGCGTTGCTATACGGCCGGCGCTTTGGTAAGGCCGGAAGGCATTACTAACTACTTAAAGTTGCCTTTGCGTATAGCGAATGTCGTAAGGTCTTCCTTCTGCCCTTTCTTATTCCTTAGTCGGTAGAACAATTAGCAAATGTCCAGCTTACTAAACTACTTAGCTTTCGCCACTCATTGTATAGTTTTATCTATTAGCGGCAGCAGGTATACGTCTCTCTTAGTGACCTTATTAAGGCCTCTGTAGTCTACGTACAGTCAGAGACTACCTCTAGGTTTCTGTATAAAAAGGATCGGCGATGCGTACTCGGCAGAGCTTAGCTTAATAAACTTCTTCGCTAGGTTTTCTCGAACAAACACTTCTACTTAGTCTAGCTCGGCCAGAGATAATCGTCTTAGGGGTTCGGTTCTCGGCAGCGCGGCTCCTTCTTTTAACCAGATCTTGTTGTTATATTCCGGTCGATAGAGCGGCAGGAGGTTGGAGTTAGCTTTTAAGAACACGTTAGCGTAGCTATAGAGCTCTTTTAGTAATACCTTTAGCGGGTCTACTTCTTCTTCTGCTATTATCTTTCGGTAATCTTCGATGTCTTTTATCGAGATAGCATAGATCTTATTCTCTGGCGACTTCGCGAGAGTCGTTAGGGCTTCTAAGCTTATTATTCTAACAGTATCTAGGGGATCGGAACAGTCGGTTTGAACTGCGTTAACGGACGTAACGTTTGGTTTTGCAGCGACGACGGTGACCGATTCGACGGCAGTAGTGTCGCTTTGCTAGGTTTTAAACCTAAGAGTGCCTTTATCTACGTTAATAATGGCTTTCTAGTTATTTATCTATTTTTGCCCTATTATAATATCGAACCGTCCAGTGTCTATAATTCGGAACGTTGCTTCTATAGTGCGACCAGCTAGGGTAGTCTTTAATAGCATATAATGTGTAACGCTCTCTGTATCTTGTCCGTTGTATGCCGAAATTCGCGTTAGCGACGCTAGCTCTACTGGATAACTGTATCCCTTCGTCAGTTTCTAAACTAGTCGATAGTGTATCACCGTGCCGATAAGTGCTCCTATATTAATAAAGGCTTTCAACGAAAGAGGGCGGTGTAAGCCGTTAAGGGGGTGGACAGTAATTAGAAGAATAATAGCGGTCTCCGTATTCACTTCCGCCACTACCGAGAGCGGATCGCTACGACTGTTAATGCTCTCTTCTTCTTCTAGCGATGCGATTCGCAGTAGTGCCCTATTGTTTATGCTAGGTAGGGGGCCTATCCGTCTAGCTAGTCTTTTCCTAAGATCCTTAATAGCACTCTACTGTCTACGCTATCGGTGTCGTTCGGCGCCGGCTCTATAGCTTAGATAGTCTTCCTCGGCGGCGGCGGCTTCGTAGTACAGTATTCCTGCTTCTACTAAGTCGTTGCTTGGCATCTTGTAGCGATATAGCCAGGCTTTCCGTATATGTAGCAAGTAGGGATAAACGGCGAACGCGGTTAATAGGATAGCTGCTAGGGGCCTTGTGGGAAGGGGGCGGAGGGTCGCGTCGCCTACGCCAATAACGATCTCGGATTCAGTTCGCGCAACGCCGATTTTCCGTACACGTTCAAGTTTCTAGCGGTAACTCTCGCCTGGTGTACGAAGCTCTTAAGGTCTTCGTCTTCTACCAAAGCTATAGCTCCGGCCAGTTTAGGGTTTAACTTCTGCCTTATTAAGTGTAACTGTTTATCCATAGACACTTTGGCCCTAATAGCACATTTCCTTAACAGTCCGTAAAATTCCTTAAACGTTAGCCGGTTTTAGCTGATCTTGTCTAGCTGTTCGCAGGCCGTCTTCTTGCAGAAAGGGTCTCCGAAGCGCTGGTCTAGGGCTTTAATAGCTTCGTCGGCGGTTACATCTTCTAGGTCCGCTACTAGCGAGAACGCTTTACCTTCTAGTCGCGCCTCTAAATAAGCCAGTCTGTCTTCTTCGCTGCTTGCTGCGTAATCGCGGCTTATCTTGTTCCTTATCTTCTTCTTAAAGGCTTCCTTAGCCTTAGGGTCTCCGCTCCTAAAGGCTGGTAGATTAGGTAGTAATGTTATCGGAGTGCTACCTTAACTGTAGGCAGCGGGTAAGGCGGTTTCCGCTTAGTCTTCTCGTAGTAGCAGCAGTGCTAACGACGTCGCTGCCTCTATGTTAGCTAACTAAGCCCTTAGCGTTTTCAGTTAGCCTAGTTGTATCGCCGCTTAGTTCTCTAATACCTCGATAATAGTCTCTGCCGATTCCTTCTTAGCTATTACTGCTTCTATCTCCTCTCTTAGCTGCCTGTTCTCTTCTATTTTCTTGTAAAACGTCTTCTCTATAAAGGTGAGAGTGTCGTACACTTTTCTGGACCCGTGTTCCGCTAGATGTTCCTCGAGTTCGTTGGCTGTACAGGCGTACGGCTCCTTATAGCCGGCTATGCCCTTCTTTGCTTTATCTGTCTCTTCTTCTATAAGACCTTGAGTAGCCGTCCTTTTATTAAGAATGCTAGTGCGCCTATCCCTCGCTCTGTTAGTCTTTCTCTTTCTACTGCAGCCAGTAACGCTGCCCTCTACTGTCGAGAAGCCCTCTATAGTCTTCTTACAGTGCTAATGTGTTTGGTTTAGGTTTTGGTATACGCGTGCGTTATTCGGGTAGCCGGATGTAGTTTAACAGTCCCTTTCGCGCAGCGCAGAGTTAGTATAGTTAGTAAGTTCGAGATATAATAATCCGAGCAGGTAGATATAATTTAATACGGCTGTTTTAATAACTATATCTCGAACTAAGGAGGGAAAGGAATCTATACAGCGGTAGGTAAGGGCTTTAGGGGTAGTATGCTAAGGCCCGGCTCGGTCCGGAAAGGCCGAGCCGAAATTCCAAGGGTCTACCCTATTACTTAGTCCCACCCCTTTCTGCCGCCGTAACAAATAGAACGGACGCGGCTCTTCTTCTTTTCTGTATATTTCCGGAGTTATTGTTTCTAGGGCTACTCTTTCTTTATTTCCGATGCTATCTAGGTCTCGGTTTTCTCAGATTCTGGATATAGAATTCTTCTAGTAGCTCTGCCGAATTCCGAACATTCTCGATCGGATACTATTTATAGTCTTCCGGCTACCCCTTCTATAAGATCCTCGCTTTAATAGATCCTCTTATCTTCTTTATATCTATTATATCTTCTACTTCCTACTCTTCTTCTTTACTATCTATCTCGATTAGTAGGGGTTCGATAAACCCCTGCCCTAGAAGGCTATCTTCAGGGTCCCGGCTTAGCAGATCTAAATAGAAGATATCGTAGATCCGGAACGACCTTAGCAGCTAGAGCTAATAGTTTACTAGTGACCTCTTTTCCACTATCGTAAGTAGACCGACGTAATAGGGGTTAAGCTTGGCGTTGCCTTCTAGCCTAAGGTTCTGCGTATTAAGCTATACCTTTTGGCCTTCCTCGAATTCTATTAGTAACCGCTTTCTATTAGCTCGAGTTACAATCTTTGCTTAAGCTAATTCTATTGCTTCTTTTGCTATTCGGACTGCTTCTTCTATCTAAGCCTTAAGCACTTCCGCTGTAGCAGCGGCGACCCTCTTAAATAAGGTAGGGGTGAAAGGTTCCAAAGGGCTAGGTCTATTAAGCAGTTAGAAGCTTATCCTTAGAAGATAGCCGTAAGTTATCTTAAACGGCGCTAGCGAGGTAGCTTCGGACGGCGCCAAGTTAGCGCAGAATTTGGCTATCGGCAACACCTTAGTCTGTCCTTCTTAATAGTAGCTGCAGAAGATTCGTAGATATTTTTCTATCTTACGGTTAGCTACTTCCGACTAACCGTCCGTCTAAGAGTAAGCAGCTATGCTAAGCTTTCTACGAATTCCGAGAACTTAGTTAATGGCCTTCTATACGTTAGTGTTAGGGGACGCCGCACTGCCAGGTCCTGTACCTGAACTGGCCGTTATCCTAAGAATTGCGACTTAGCGGCACTAGCACGACCCCACCCTCTATATAGAGGAAAATCCCGCAACCCTAAATAGAGGGAAAACTCTGCTTCTCTACCTAGGGAGAAATCTCTGCATACTCTGTACAGAGGAAGAATCCTACAGCCTGCACAGAGGGAAATAGGCGTCCCTCTATACAGGGGAAAACTCTGCATTCCTGTACAGAGGGAAACTGCTAACCCTCTATAGAGAGAGAAAACCTTGTATCCCTGCATAGTAGGAAATTGCTAGCTTAGCTTCGTAGGTACAAATTAGACAGTAGCGGACGACGAAGGAACTGCCTATTAGTTCCTTTATATAGATACCTAGCTTTAAGTTTCTAAACTAAGATTCTTAAACTTATTATATAAGGAACTGATCTTACTGTTAGTAACCGCAGTAATACAACGAAGATAGACGGCAACATCCCTATAGAACCTACAGCTATACAGGATCAGATGCACTATATATATACGGAGCTGCTAGCACGCAAGACCCAGCTCGAAGATCAAATAGGCTACTAGGCCTCGACGATTTCCTGACAGGAACAGGAGCTCCGACAGCTTAGGGCGTCCGGTTGCGACCCGACCCCTACGACGACGACGACGACGACGACGACGAACACGACGGCCTACACTGCCGTCCCTAAGAGCAAACTTCCCGACGTTACTACCTACGATAGTAAGGCACCGGCCGAGTACCCCTCCTAGGCTGCCCAGATGCGCTCCAAGCTTCTAGTCAACTTAGGAGCATACCCAACTAAGCTTAACAAGGTAGTGTACCTCTTTAGGAGGTTAAAGGGCAAAGCGGCAGCACGAATTCTGCTGTACTACGAAACAGCTATTGCTAACCCGGCAATAGCAACTACGACAATGCTCTAGGCAGCTCTCGATAGGAGCTATAAGGACCTAGACTGCGAAAGCCGGGCCCTTATACAGGTTAACACTATAAAACAAGGATGCAAGACTGTACGAGAGTTCCTCGCAGAGTACCACTAGACCCTAGCAGAGGCAGGAGGACTCTAATAGAAGGACAGGGTAAAAATCACTACCTTAGAGGTAGGCCTCTCTAAGGAGATTATAACAGGACGAGTAGGCGTAATACGGCCAGCCTCTTACGAGCTGCTCTGTAATCTCCTTAGGATAATCGACGACTAACAGCGCAGGCTCGGACAGATAAGCTGCGCCTACGAGATGCGACAGCCCCTCTATCGGCAGCAGGACGCTATAGACTAGGAACTAACGACGATAACGAAAGTAGCGGCAGCCGTCACTGTATAGCTAAGGGCCGGCGCTAAGAGGGCGCTGTAGGTGGACGCAGCTACCCCAGACAAGAGACGAGCAGAAGGGAGCTGCTACCGGTATAGCTAGACAGGGCACACTATACGGAATTGCAGGCTTTTGCTAGCAGAGAGACCTAGGGGACGGCCGGCCACTGCGAGGGTAGCAACTGCGGCGCCCTAACACGAGACCTAAGAGTTCCCCTTAGACGATAACGAGTTGGGAAAAGAGTAGCCTCTAAGCAAAGGCTTAGCTAGAGGTATATACGAGATAGATTGCCAAATCAAAGCACTACTTAGCTATCTTTTAAGAGCAACTACATAACGACTACGCTGTTTATCGTACGACCTACGTTAAACGGGACCGCCACTGCGCAGACGCTAATCGACACAGGGTGTTTAGTGTACGGAGTAAATAGCGAAGACTTTATACAGAAACACTACATTAAGACGACCCCTACTGTACCTGTATGCATACTAGGTATTACCGGACGAGGACCGGACATTACCTATATAGTAAAAGTGACGATAGAGCTGTAAGGACACTACGAGCAGGACTTATACCTCTACGTCGTACAGGACAAGTTAGGGTATAACCTAGTATTAGGGAAGCTATAGATAGAGCGCTAGTAGGGCAAGCTGGACGTCGGACGAGGACGCCTGTACTTGGCAGCGACGAAGCAGAGGCTCTAAGTCTAAGGGAGAGTCCCGCAGGGCGGCAATGCCAAAGCCGAAGCTAACGCTAATGCCGAGGTCAACACTGCAACTACAGACATTAAGAAGGCCTTAGTGCCCAAGAAAGCGACGGACCCCTATACGAAGCTCCTATCGGAATACGCGGAATACCTAGACCTCTTTAAACCAAAGTCGGCCTCGAAACTGCCCCTACACTAAGGAGAAGGAATTGACTACAACATTTAGCTAGAGCCCTATCTGGATAGGAGCCTTCCTGAAGTACTGTATAGCCTGATGTATAGCATGTCCTCTAGGGAACTCCTAGTACTACGCAAGACACTGGACGACCTACTTACTAAAGGTTTTATTTGTACAAGTACGTTACCTGCAGGAGCCCTAGTGCTGTTTGTTTACAAAGAAGGCTCGGCCGGCTTGCGTTTCTACGTAGACTACAGAGGCATTAACGCAATTACTAAGAAGGACCGGTACCCCCTGCCCCTTATTAAGGAGACCCTTAGACGGATTAGCAAGGCAAAGTAGTTTACTAAACTCGACGTAGTTTCGGCCTTCTATAAGATACAGGTTAAGGAAGGCTGTAAATAGATAACCGCTTTCCGTACGAGATATAGACTCTTCGAATAGCTTGTTACCCCCTTTAGCCTTGCGAACGCGCCGGCAACCTTCTAGAGGTACATTAACAGGTCCCTATAGGGGCTACTAGACCACATCTGCTCTGTATACCTCGACGACATACTAGTATTTACGGACGGCACCTATACAGACTATGTACAGGACGTTAAGAGGGTATTAGACCGACTGCAACAGGCTAGATTGTACCTCGACATCGATAAATATAAATTCGGTATACAGTATACGAAATACCTAGGGTTTATTATTAAGGCAGGGAAAGGCATTAGCATAGACGGGAAGAAGATTAACGCTATTAAGCAATAGAATCCCCCTATAAGTGTTAAGGGCGTATAATAATTCCTTATGTTTGCCAACTTCTACCGCTAGTTTATACAGAACTACTCGGAGGTAGTACGCCCCCTAGTCGAGCTAATACACAAGGACAGACAGTTTGCCTAGATAGAGGAATGTAACAAAAGTTTCAACAAGTTAAAGGAGCTCTTTACTACAGGACCAACGCTTGCCGCCTTTAACCTAGAACGTACGACGATACTAGAAACCGACTCCTTAGAGTATTGCATAGGAGGTATCCTGTCGCAGGTAAGCTCAGACAGGCTCCTGTACCTATGCGCGTACTTCTCTAAGAAGAACTCCCTAGCCGAATGCAACTACCCTATCTACGACAAGGAATTGTTAGCAGTCGTACAGTGTAGTAAGGCATAGGATAGAAAACTCCGCTCGGTTCCCGAGTTCCTTACCCTAATCGACTAAAAGAATCTCGAGTACTTTACGCAGCCCTGGAAGCTTTCTAAGAGACACGTACGATAGGCGATGTACCTAAGCTAATTTAATATAAGACTCTAGTATCGCAAGGGAAAGGACAACAGCAGGGCTAACACACTATCCCGACGAGATTAAGACATGCCAGCGACGTACGACGACGACCGACTGAAATTACGAACATTCCAGATGTTTAAGGAGGAACTAGGCAAAGATACTATCCGCCTAGCGGCAACATATATATAGGAACCCTAGCTACAGGCGTAGGAGGAGGCAGTAGAAAGGGACGACGTTTACCGAGGCGCCTGTATAGCGATTTAAGGAGGACAGCAGAAGCTCCTAGCAGAGCTCTACCTTAAGGTATTAGCAGCAGAGTGCACAGTAGATGAGGAGAACAACCTAAAGTTTAGGAATCGGATTTAGGTCCTAGCAGACGAGAAGCTCTGTACGAGCTTAATACAATAGGCATACGACTTAATAGCAACCGGACACCTAGAACGCAAGGAGACGTACAGTATCGTCGCTAGGGACTACTACTAGCCGGCAATAGTAAGGGATATCCGTAGGTTCGTACAGAACTATAATGTCTGCAGACGGACGAAGCCCTAGCATAAACTGAAATACAGCCTTTTGAAACCCCTGCCAATACTAGACCGGCCCTAGCAAGACCTAACCGTAGACTTTATTACAGACCTCCCTAAGAGCGACGGACAGCAGAACATTATAGTAGTTACCGACAAGCTAGCGAGGAGGGTAATACTAGAGGGAATAGACTCTATTACAGCCAAGGACACTACCTAGGCATTTATAAGGACGACGTTCAGCAAGCACGGGTTCCCTAGGTCAATTGTATCCGACCGGGGTACACAGTTTACGAGCTAGCTCTAGGCAAGAGCCTGTTAATTGTTAAACGTAGAACGCCGCCTATTAACCGTATAGCACCTGCAAACGAACAGCGCGACGGAGAGGGCTAACTCAACATTATAAGCGTACCTCCGAGCATACGTTAACTACGACTAGACGAATTAGAACTGCCTCCTCCCTATAGCAGAGCTGGCTATTAACAGCCGTATAGCTAACGCTACAGGACTGTCCCCCTTCTTTATAACCTATAGATACGACTACTCCCTGCTCCTACCGACCCTAAGCAGCGCTACCTTACGCCCTGTACGCTCCCTAATTTAGCAGGGGGAAGCTATTGTACAGACGATTACGAATGCTTACTAATAGGCAAAAGCGAGCCTTGCTATAGCCTAACAGAGGGCGGAAGAACAGGCCAATAAGGGACGACAGGCTGCACCAAGGTATAAGGCAGGGAATAAGCTATAGCTAAACTAACGCAATATCCGTATAGACCGGCCGAGCAAGAAACTGGACTAGAAGAGCCGGAAGTTTACAGTAGTCCGGCTAGTAGGAACATATGCTGTACGACTTAACACTCCCCTAGGGATCTACCCGGTTTTCTACATAGACTTTGTACAGCTAGCACATACAGACCCCCTGCTGTACTAGACAACGGACGATGCACGCCCCCTAGCAATCGTAACTAAGGACTAAAAGGAGTATAAAGTAGAAGAAATCCTTAAGAGCTAGAGGAGGCAGAAGAAGATAGAATACCTAGTTAAGTAGGCAGGTTAGGCAGAGCCTATATAGGAACTGTACGAGGCTCTCTAGGACATACAGGCACTAGACAAGTAGGAGGAGAAACATCCTAGCGAACGGTTACAGTAACACTGTACTGTATAGGGTAGGACAGATAGCAGCTGCAGGACTGGACAGCTACAAGAAACATTAGGCAGCTGCAGCTAGGACTAGGCAGCTACAAGAGATGTTAGGCAACTGCAGACAAGGAGTAGGCAGCTATAGGCAAGACTAGGAAGCTGCAAAGGAAGAGCAGGAATAGAGTAGGACTAGAGACATCTATCCCTAGGGATATAAAAGAGGAGACGACGCTAGGGAACCTGCAAGAAGCATAGTATAGGTATAGGAAGGGGGAAAGGTAGAAGAATAGGAATAGAGATAGTTTAGTAGGGGAGAGGGGGAGTAGGACTATACGAGATAGCCGGACTACCCCAGGCCGTACGGACGACTATTAGGTAAACACCTACTACCTTACCTGTAGACGATAGCAAGCCGAGACATCTACCTAAGTGCTAAACCCCGGACAGCGACTAAGGCACTAGGACAAAGCTTTCCCGAGCAGGAACCGAGATAATCGGCCGGACGGCCTGCCGCCGCTAGACTGTATAGGTTAATACGGAATGCACAGCTAGAACAATAGACAGGTAAATAGACAGACTGCGACTGCAGAAAATAGTAAACTAGACGGGACCGAGCGCCTCCTACATCTTTATAACCGCTCGCGGATCCTCCTCCGCCTTAGCTTCGGGACCCTAATAGACAAGTCCAAAGGTATAGCAGCGTTAAAGAAGGGGGGAGATCTAGGACATAGGGTAACTGTAGGCTATAGGGGGAATAGCGAACAAGGCAACTGCTACCGGAGGCCCTAGTAACCTACGAGGAGGGAGCATCTAGCGGACACTGCGGGATAGTAGGTGCCTGGACGACGGTCGACTTTACAGACAACTAGACGAGTGTAAGCAAACACTAATTGCGAAGGGAACGCTATAAGCAAGCGTGCAGCACGACGACGTACAGGGACAAGACTATAAGAAGGGAGGAGGGTAATGTTAGGGGATGCTGCCCTGCTAGGTCCTATACCTAAGCTGGCCGTCGTCCCGAGGATTGCGACTTAGCAGCGCTAGCACGACCCTACCCTCTGTACGGAGGAAAATCCTGCAACCCTATACAGAGGGAAAACTCTGCTTCCCTACCTGGGGAGAAATCTCTACATACCTTATACAGAGGAAGAATCCTACAGCCTGCACAGAGGGAAATAGGCGCTCCTCTATACAGGGGAAAACTCTGCATTCCTATATAGAGGGAAACCCTTACACCCCTATACAGTAGGAAATTGCTAGCTTAGCTTTGTAGATACAAATTGGACAGCAGCGGACGACGAAGGAACTGCCTATTAGTTCCTTTATATAGATACCTAGCTTCGAGTTTCTAAACCAAGATTCTTGAACCTATTACAGTTAGCAGTAAATTAAGGACCCCTATCCGTAGTAATAGTGTCTAGCAGGCTATAATACTTCTATACGTATTGAATTAGTATCCTTGCAGTCTCTTCTGCAGTAGTGCCTTTGTCCTTTGCTTAATAGGGGATAAAGTAGCGCTCCTTACTTAACCGATCCACTACGTTAAGCGTAGCGTTGTATCTATTAGAATCCAGTAGACCAGTTACGAAATCTATTATGATATGCTGCTACAGTTTCTTAGGGATCGGTAGTAGCTTTAGTAGACTAGCCGGAAGACTATAACGCGGCTTTGCAGCTCGGTATACGTAACAGTTAGCGATAAACTAGTGGATTTAGTCGAAGATTCGCAGAAACCAGTAGACAGTCCTTATAGCTTCTATCGTCCTCTTCGTACTAGTGTAACCAACATCCTTAGAACTATAGACTAGCTAAATGTCTTCCGTAATTAGCTCTTCCAGAACTATTAGCTTCCCTAAACCGGTTTTGCTAAGATTCTGTTAATAGTTAAGCAGCTCCACCTTTTCGTAAAGCGTCTCTTCCTTAGTGGCCGGTTCTACAGTGCAGATCCCTACTTCTTTTAGCATTTCGGCGTCTACTATTCGCTCGGTTAGCACTGTCTGGAACATATTTAGATCTTCCTTCGCGCAGCTTGTCTTTCCTTCCCTTCTTGTTAGTGCGTCGGCTTTTATGTTTTAAGCTCCGGGTCGATAAGTAATCTTGTAGTCGAATCCGGATAAGTAGGCAGTCTACTAAGCTTGGCAGTGTAAGAGCTTCTGCGTCTTTATAAAATAGGTTAGCGACTCATAGTCCGTAAGGACCTAGACTGTACGCTTTCTAGCTATAAGCTCTGACTTCTACTCCTCGAAGGCTTAGATAATAGGTAACAGTTCCTTGTCGTAGATAGCGTAGTTCCGCTTAGTTTATTTATATATTTGCTAAAGAAGGCTTCTGTACACCTATTATTCCAGAGGGAAGCCTGCCCCCTTCTTTAGTACTTTATTTAGGGGTCTTGCTATCTTGCTAAAGTCCTTAACAAAGCAGCAATAGTAGCTGCAGAATCTAAGAAAAGCTCTAATTCGGGTAGTATGTCCGGACTTCGGCTGCTTCTATTCTGCTATAGCAGCGACCTTTAAGGGGTCTATCTAGATGCCTTCCTTTCTAACGATAAGGCCGAGATATTTAACTTCGGACTAATAGAACTCACTTTTCTTCGTATCTGCGTTTAATCCGACCTCTTAGAGCCTAGTTAGCACCTGCTTAATGTGGTCCGTATGCTGTTCTTTCGTTCTATCGGTATAGATAAAGATGTTGTCGAGGTAGATAGATACAGACCGCTCTAGCATATCTATAAATATGTGGTTTATAAAGCGCTGCTATATAGCCGGCGCGTTAGGAAGTCCGAAAGGCATAACTAGCTACTTAAAGTTGCCTATACGCGTAGCGAATGTCGTAAGGTCTTCTGTCTGCCCGTCTTCGTTCCTTAGACAGTAGAACGCTTAGCGAATGTCTAGCTTACTAAACTACTTAGATTTCGCTACCCTCTGTATAGTCTTATCGATTAGCGGCAGTGGGTATACGTCTCTCTTAGTAACCTTATTAAGGCCCCTATAGGCTACGTACAGCCGGAGGCTACCTCTGGGTTTATGTACGAAAAGGATCGGCGATGCATATTTAGCGGAGCTTGGCGTAATAAATCTCTTTGCTAAGTTTTCTCGAACAAACACTTCTACTTAGTCTAGCTCGGCCGGCGATAGTCGCCTTAGTAGTTCAGTTCTCGGCAGCGTAGCTCCTTCCTTGTTACAGTCAACAGATGAACCGAACACTAGACTATTAACATAGTCTTCTACACTCTACGAGAAGAGGTCCCCTTTCAGGAATACTTACAACTAGACCTATTAGCAGAAGGAATTATCAACCTAATAAACAACGATCCTAACCTTGCCCTCTAAGTCTTCTTTACAGCAACAAACACCGTCCGTCCAGGCATTAAACAAGTAAAGGAACTCAACCAACACATTAATAGCCTGGAAGCAATGCTATTAGATAGAAAGAACTAGCTATAAGAGATAGAACGAAAGATAGCCAATCTAACACTTAAGAAAGCCTAGACATAAGGACAATTGCAGGAAGCTCTAAACCTAAGGACACAGAACACTACTAGAGAACCTACTAGCAAGAGAGTAGCTAACCTAGAACTATTCTATAAAGACAAGGACAAGTTCGATGAATTTCGACTGCGATTGTTAATTAAACTCTTAGCTAACGCGGACCACTTCCCAAACGAACAACAGAAGGTCTCGTATAGGTTCTCCCTCCTTGCTGGCAAGGCACTACAACAGGTCTTACACTGGTTTAACCTAAAGACACTACAAGTTACTTGTCTAGACGTTACTACCTTACTTACCGCTCTCGACTCGGCCTTTGGTAACCTATACCGCAAGTCTACGGCCTAGCAGTTAATCCGAACCCTTAAGCAAACCAACAAGCTATTCTCGGACTACTATGCACAATTCTTACAGGAAATTGGATACTGTAAGTACGATATAGAAGCTTAAAAGTCGGCTTTGGTTGCTGGCCTAAGCACTGAACTTCTTACCAAACTAGAGGACTAAGAGCATAAATCTTTGTTATTTTACGAACTGGTTACCCTCTGCCAACGCCTCGACAGTCGTCGAAACCTGTTCTTAAACATCATTAAGGCACGCGGCAACCTACTGAGCAACTGTACGAGCTAGCGCCCTGTTACAACTCTTCTTACCTTGACCTAAAACCAACCTAATCCTCCCCTAGCCCTACGACTTTCTCCTGTTAACGACGAACCTATAGACCTTAGTTTAGCTAAGCTTTAAGACAGTCGACTTATACAAGAAGAAAAGCAGCGTCGCTACAACCAACGTCTCTGTATGTACTGTAGGGAGCTAAACTATATTGCGATTAACTGCCTAACTCTAGTTAATCGCCGCAATAAGGCAGGCACCCCTCTCAGATTCTCCGCAGCCGCCCTAGCACTAAAGGACAACAGCAAGGACTAGGGAAACGCTTAGGCCTGTTAATAAGACGCCTAACAGGCAAGCATTTGGATCGACATTGTGCAATCTCTTCTTCTGCAGTGCAATTCTGTACTAAGGCAGAGGATAAGTTAACTTGTCCTCCCGTTATAGTTACAGCAAATATCTACACTAAAAAGAATTCTATATACTTAGTACTTACGATAATCAACTGCGGCGCAACTGGCAAGAGTTTTATTAACCCTGGACTTGTTAACTCCTTAGGAATCCCTACTTAGAACTTAAGATACCCTAGACCCTTAAAGATGTTTGACGGTAGCGAGGCCTCTGCAGGAGGTATAACTTAGATTGCCTACGTTAAACTTCAACTTAGGAACAACTACGAAGAACACCTCTCTTGCTTTGTTATACCTCTGCCTAACTAGAAAATAATCCTAGGATTGCCTTAGCTAAAGCTCTATAACCTACAGATTAACTAGGACACTAGAAGCCTCGACATAAACTTAGAACATTGCCGAAACTATTGCTATACTTTGACTTAGCTTACTCCTGCGAACAGTACAAAAGACTCGATCTACTAAGTATCCGCAGCTGCTTTCTATATAGCTGTAAAAGAAAAAGGAGCTCAAATCTTTGCTGCGTTAATAGAAGACATTAAGAAAGCCCTTGCTAAGTTTAACAAGAACCGAGAAGCTACTAACCTAGAGACAAAAGTACTAACAGAATACTATAATTTCCTTAGTGTATAGTAAGTCTCAGAAGCTAACAAGCTACCTCTATACCGACCTTACGACTTTAAGATTGAACTAGAAGAAGGCTAGTTCCCCCCTTTTAGACCTCTCTATTAAATGTCCTGCAAAGAACTCTAAGTCCTGCAAAAGTTCCTGTACCAAAACCTTTAGAAAGGCTTTATTCGATCTAGTCGCTCCCCTGCTGCCAGCCCTGTTATGTTTGTTAAGAAACCCAGCGGAGGGCTACGCTTCTGTGTTGACTACTGCAACCTTAATGCTATCTCTAAGAAGAACCGTTATCCGATCTCTCTAATCTAAGAAACACTAGAACGCCTCTCGAAAGCAAAATAGTTTACTAAGCTTAATGTAATTGCGGCCTTTAACAGGATTCGGATAGCTAAAGGACAAGAGTAGTTACCAGCCTTTAGAACCCGGTACAGCCTGTTTAAATCCCTAGTAATGCCCTTCGGAATGTGCAATGCACCTAGCACTTTTTAAGAATACATAAACGACATACTAAGAGAGTACTTGGACCAATTCGTTACCGCCTATATTAACGACATCTTGGTCTACAGCACAACACTGGAAGAACATTAGAAACACGTCCAAAAGGTACTAGCAAAACTGGAAGAAGCAGGCTCGTATCTAGACATTAACAAGTGCGAATTTCACTAACAAGAAGTTTAGTTCCTTGGCCTTATTATCTTAGACAAAGGCATCTGTATCGACCTAGCAAAGATTTAAGCAATTCTGGACTAGAAGATCCTAAAGACTATTAAAGAAGTGCAAGGCTTCCTTAGGTTTGCCAACTTCTACTGTTGTTTTATTTAGAGCTTTAGCTTAATAATAAAGCTACTGACTGCGCTAACAAAAAAGGAGGCCAAGTTTGAATAGACTGACTCCTGCCAACACGTATTTAACCTCCTACAGCACCGATTTACTAGAAACCCAATCCTTTAATACTTCAACTTTGACTTAGAAACCCGCGTAGAAACAGACGCTTCTAACGGAGCTATTAGAGCAGTCCTCCTTTAACGAAAGTCGCCTACCTAGCTATAGCTCCTAGTAGCTTACCTTTTAAAGAAGATACTACCTGATCTAGGCACGCAGATATAATTTAATACAGCCTTTTTAATAACTATATCTCGAACCAAGGAGGGAAAGGAATATATGTAGTGGTGGGTAAGAGCTTTAGGTGTAGTGTGCCAAGGCCCGGCTCGGTCTAGGAGGGCCGAGCCGAAATTCCAAGGGTCTACCCTATTACTCAGTCCTACCCCTTTCTGCTACCGCAACACCACTCCCCTCCCTTACCAGCGGTCGCCGTCGACCGCTTACTTATCTGTTCCTGTCTTCCCTTTTTTTTTATTTCGAAGCTATCCCCTTTCTTTGTCTTCTTTTTTTTTATATATTATTACCGTCTGACGTCTTTACTTAGCATCTATCTAATCCGTGCTATCTGATCGAAGCCAGCGGTCGCCTAAGCTGCAGCGTAACCGGTCTGTGCGCCGCCGCGGAGGTCTATATAGATCTATCTACAGCTCGCTATCTTCTTCTTTTTCTTTCTCTACTAAGGACCTTACCTACTGCAGGGCCGGCGGCGCAGACGCCGCTTTATTTGTTTAGGGCGGCGTCGTTAACCGTCGCGTCGACCTGGCAGTAGGTAGTGGCCGCGTCGAAGACTCTAGCGAAGCGACTGCTACGATCGTCTTTATCAGCTTCTATACTAATAGAGCGGACGCGGTTTTTCTTCTTCTTTATCGACTTTTGAGCCACTTACGCCTCTTCTTTCTCGGGTTTCGAGCGTAAAATTCTCTTAGCAGTTCTGCCGAATTTCGGAGATTCTCGACCGGATACTATTTATAGTCTTCTGGCTACCCTTTCTACGAGATCCTTGCTTCGACGGACCCTCTTATCTTTCTTATATCTACTACATCTTCTACCTCCCATTCTTCTTCTTTACCGTCTATCTCGACCGGCAGGGGTTTAGTAAACCCCTGTTCCGGAAGGCTGTCTTTAGAGTCTAAGCTTAGCAGATCTAAATAAAAGACATCGTAGATCTGGAACGGTTTCGGCAGCTGGAGCCGGTAGGTTACCGGCGACCTGTTTTCCACTATCTTAAACGGACCTACGTAGCGGGGGTTAAGCTTGGCGTTGCCTTTTAGCCTTAGGTTCCGCGTGTTAAGCTATACCTTTTGGCCTTCTTCGAATTCTATTAGTAACCGCTTTCTATTAGCTCGAGTTACTATCTTCTTCTAAGCCGATTCTATAGCCTCTTTTGCTACCTTAATCGCTTCTTCTATCTAAGATCGGAGAGCTTCTGCCGTAGCGGCGGCAACTCTCTTCGACGAGGTAGCGGTAGATGTAGACGGTTCTAAAGAGCTGGGTTCGCTTGGCAGTTGAAAGCTTATCCTTAGAAGATAGCTATAGGTTATCTTAAACGGTGCTAGTAAGGTGGCCTCTAACCGTGCTAAGTTAGCGCAAAATTCGGCTATAGGCAACACCTTAACCCACTCTGCTTAATAATAGCTGCAGAAGATTCGCAGATATTTTTCCATCTCTCGGTTCGCTACCTTAGACTGACCGTCGGTTTAAGGGTAAGCAGCCGTGCTGAGCTTTCTGATCCGGGCACGCAGATATGATTCAATACGGCCTTTTTGATAACTATATCTCGAACTGAGGAGGGAAAGGAATCTATGTAGTAGTGGTGGTGGTCTTTCGTAGTGGTGGTGGCAAGGCCCGGCTCGGCCCGGAAGGGCCGAGCCGAAATCCAGGGTCTACCCTATCAATCTGTCCTACCCCTTTCCACCGCCGCAACACTACCCCCCTCCCTTACCAGCGGTCGCCCTCGACCGCTTAGTCACTCCATCTATCCGGAAATCTCCACTTTTTTTTTTTTTTTTTTGTGATTTGTCGTTTCCTTCTCGAAAATCCCCTCCGACGCCGACGTCGCGTCTTCTATCTTCTATTACAACCGGCGTTCTTTTCGTCGCTTTTTCCATTTTTCACATCGTCAGCATCTAAAGTCCTTCACCTGTCGTTTATGTAATTGACGCTATCTGATCTGATCTACGGGTTATCTGAGCTGCGGCGTAGCTGGTCTGTACGTCGTCTTGGAGGTCTATATAGATCCGTCTGCGGCGTCGTTTCTTCTTCTTCTTTTTCTCTTCTACCAAAGCCTTTACCTACTACGGGGTCGGCAGCGCTAGCACGCTACGGCGTCGGCGAGCTGCCTGCCGATCCGCTAGTAGGTAGTGGCCGAGTCGAAGACCTCCCCGAAGGCGACCGCTACGATCGTTTTCTTCAGCCTCTGCGCCGACGGAGCGGACGCGGCTTTCTTCTTTCTGAACTATCAACTTCAGAGCCACTTAGGCTTCGGCTTCGTCGGATTCCGGACGTAAAACTCTCTTAGCAGCTCCGCCGAGTTCCGCAGGTTCTCGACCGGATACCATTCGTAGTCTTCCGGCCACCCCTTCTACAAGATCCTCGCTTTAATAGACCCCCTTATCTTCTTTACGTCCATTACATCTTCTACCTCCTACTCTTCTTCCTTACCGTCCATCTCGATAGGCGAGGGTTCGGCGAACCCCTGTTCCGGCAGACCGTTCTTAGGGTCTAAGCTTAGCAGATCCGAATGAAAGACATTATAGATCCGGAACGATTTCGGTAGCTAGAGCCGATAAGTCACCGGCGATTTCTTTTCTACTATCGTAAACGGACCTACATAGCGCGGATTAAGCTTGGCGTTCCCTTTTAGCCTTAGGTTCTGCGTATTAAGCCAGACCTTTTGACCTTCCTCGAATTCTATCGGCGACCGCTTTCTATTAGTTCGAGTTACTATCTTCTTCTAAGCCGATTCCATCGCGTCTTTCGCCACTTTGATCGCTTCTTCTATCTGAGATCGGAGCGCTTCCGCCGCTGCGGCGGCGACTCTCTTTAACGACGTAGTGGTAGTGGAAAGCTCCGGCGAGCCGGCGTCGCTTAGTGGCTGAAAGCTTATCCTCGGAAGATAGCCGTGCGTTATCTCGAACGGCGCCAGCGACGTTGCTTCTGACTGTGCTGAGTTCGCGCAGAATTCGGCTATTGGCAGCATCTCAACCTACTTTTCTTGATAATAGCCGCAGAAGGTTCGCAGATATCGCTCTATCTCGCGATTAGCTACTTTAGACTGACCGTCGGTCTGCGGGTAAGCGGCTGTGCTAAGCTTTCTACGAATTCCGAGAGTGTAGTTAATGGCTTTCTATACGTCGGCGGTGAATTGAGGACCCCTATCCGTAGTGATAGTGTCCGGCAGGCTATAGTGCTTCTATACGTGTTGAATCAACATCCGTGCTGTCTCTTCCGCAGTAGTTCCTTTATCCTTAGCTTAGCAGGGGATGAAATAGCGCTCTTTGCTTAGTCGATCCACTACGTTCAGCGTAGCGTCGTATCTATCTGATTCCGGTAGGCCAGTTACGAAGTCTATCGTAATGTGTTGCTACAGTTTCTCGGGGATCGGGAGCGGTTTCAGCAGACCCGCCGGAAGGCCGTATCGTAGCTTCGCGGCTCGGCATACGTAACAGTTGCCGATAAACCGGTGGATCCGCTCGTAGATTCGCGGAAACCAGTATATCGTCCTTACGGCTTCTATCGTCTTCTTCGAGCCAGCGTAACCAACGTCCTTCGAGGTATAGACCAATTGGATAACCTCCGTAACCAGTTCTTCCGGAATTATTAGCTTTCCTAAGCCTGTTCTGCCGAGCTTCTGTTGTTGATTAAGCCGTTCTACCTTCTCGTAGAGCGTCTCTTCTTCGATCGGCGGCTCTATCGGTTCCGGTTCGGTTTGCGGTTCCGCCGCGCAGATCCCCGCTTCCTTTAACACCTCGGCGTCTACTATCCGTTCGGTCAGCACCTTCTGGAACATGTTCGGATCTTCCTTCGCGCAGCTCGTCTTCCCTTCTCTTCGCGTTAACGCGTCAGCCTTTCCGTTTTGAGCTCCGGGTCGATAGGTAATCTTAAAGTCAAACCCGGATAAGTAGGCAGCCTACCGAGCTTGGCGACGTAAGAGCTTCTGCGTCTTTATAAAGTAGGTCAGCGATTGGTGGTCCGTAAGGACCTGGACCGTGCTCTTTCCAGCTATAAGCTCCGGTTTCCACTCCTCGAAAGCCTGAATAATCGCTAGCAGCTCCTTATTGTAGATGGCGTAGTTCCGTTTGGCTTCCGTTATAGATTTGCTAAAGAAGGCCACCGGATGGAGCGTTTCGTCGTCATTAGCGTATTAAGAAAGGACCCCTGCCGTTACTGTATCGGAAGCATCCGTTTCTACGTAGATCGTCTTTTCCGGCCGGAAGTGTGCCAGGACCGGCGCCGAGGCTACTGCTTCTTTTAGCCGGTTAAAGGCTTCCGTGCACTTCTCATTCTATAGGCCGGCAGCCTCTTTCTTTAGCGCTTCGTTTAGGGGTCTTGCTATCTTGCTGAAGCCCTTAATAAACCTTCGGTAGTAGCTGCAGAATCCGAGAAACGCTCTGATTTGCGTAGTGTTTCCGGATTTCGGCTGCTTCCATTCCGCGATGGCGGCGACCTTTAAGGGGTCTATCCGGATCCCTTCTCTTCTGACGATAAGACCGAGGTATTTAACTTCAGTCTAATAAAACTCGCTCTTTTTCGTGTCCGCGTTTAATCCGACCTCTCTAAGTCTTTTCAGCACCCTCTTAATGTAGTCCATATGCTGATCTCTCGTTCTATCCGTATAGATAAGAATGTCGTCCAAATAGATAGACACGAACCGTTCCAGCATGTCTATAAAGGTGTGGTTTATAAAGCGTTGCCACACTGCCGGCGCGTTAGTAAGTCCGAACGGCATTACCAGCTACTTAAAATTGCCTATACGCGTAGCAAACGTCGTAAGATCTTCCGTCTGCCCTTCTTCGTTTCTTAGTCGGTAGAACGCTTAGCGGATGTCCAGCTTGCTGAACCACTTAGCCCTCGCTACGCGCTGTATAGTCTCGTCTATTAGCGGCAGTGGGTATACGTCTCTCTTGGTGACCTCGTTAAGGCCTCGATAGTCTACGCAGAGTCGCAGACTACCCCCTTGCTTCCTTACGAAAAGAATCGGTAATGCATATTCGGCTAAACTCGGCGTAATAAACTTCTTCGGCAGGTTTTCGCGAACGAACACCTCTACCTAGTCCAGTTCCGCCGTCGACAGTCGTCTTAGGGGCTCGGTTCTCGGCAGTGCAGCTCCTTCTTTCAGCCGGATCTTGTTGTTATATTCCGGTCGGTAGAGCGGCAGGAGGTTGGAGTCTGCCTTTAAGAACACGTCAGCGTAACTGTAGAGTTCGTTTGGCAGCACCTCTAGTAGGTCCACTTCTTCTTCCGCTATTATCTTCCTGTAGTCTTCGATGTCTTTTATTAAGATAGCGTAAATCTCGTTGTCCGGCGACTTCGCGAGGGTCGTTATAGCTTCTGAACTTATCATTCCGACGGTAACCGGGGGTTCGGAACGATCGGACGGAGCCCCTAATCTTGCTGTCGTAGCTGCGACCGATCCGGCGGTGACGGCGCCGTTACCTTGGGTCTTGAATCTGATCGTTCCTTTATCTACGTTAACGATAGCTTTCTGGTTCTTTATCTATTTCTGCCCTATAATAATGTTAAACCTTCCGATATCTATAATTCGGAACGTCGCTTCCGTAGTGCGACCAGCTAGCGTAGTCCTTAACGGCACGTAGTGCGTAACGTTTTCCGTGTCTTGTCCGTTGTATGCCGAAATCTTTGTCGGCGACGCTAGTTCTACTAGATAGCCGTATTCCTTCTTCAGTTTCTGAACCAGTCGGTGGTGGATCGCTGCGCCAATAAGAGCTCCGGTGTCGATAAAGGCTTTCAGCTAAAGTGGTTTGTTCGATCCGTTAAGGGGGTGGACAGTGATTGGAAGGATAATAGCTGTTTCCGTGTTTACTTCCACCGCCGCCGAGAGCGGGTCGCTACAGCTGTTAATGCTTTCTTCTCGTGGCGATTCGCTTCGATTCGGTGCCCTATTGTTAATGCTGGATAGGGGGCCTATCTGTCTAGCTGGTCTTTTCCTATAATTCTTAACCGCACCCCGCCGTCTACGCTGTCAGTTTCGTTCTGAGCCGGCTCTATAGCTTGTATAGTCTTTCTCGGCAGCGGCTGCTGCTGCGGCTGCTTTATAACACGATACTCCTGCTTCTGCTGGGCCGTTGCTTGGCATCTCGTAGCGATATAGCCGGGTTTTCCGCACGCGAAACAGGTGGGTACGAACGACGAACGCTGCGAATTAAATGGCTGCTAGGGTGCTCTCTGGAAAGGCGCAGGGGGTCGTGTAGTCTGCGGCGGCGGCTTCTGAATCGATTCGCGTAATTTCGCGTAAGCGCTTAAGTTTCTCGCCGTAACTCTCGCTCTGTGCACGAAGCTCTTAAGGTCTTCGTCTTCCACCGACGCTATAGCAGCGGCCAGTTTAGGGTTTAGCTTCTGCCCTAGTAGGTGGAGCTGCTTATCTTCCGCTACTTAGGCCCTAATCGCATATTTTCTGAACAAACCGTAGAATTCCTCGAACGTCTGCCGGTTCTGGTTAATCTTGTCCAGTTGCTTACAGGCCGTCTTCTTCCAGAACGGGTCTCCGAAGCGTTGATCTAACGCTTTGATCGCTTCCTCGGCAGTCGCCTCTTCCAGGTCCGCTACTAGCGAAAAAGCTTTACCTTCTAATCGCGATTCTAGGTACGCCAATCTGTCTCCGGTGCTGTTTCCGGCCTGGTCTCGATCTATCTTGTTCTTTATTTTCTTCTTAAATGCTTCCCAATCCTTAGGATCTCCGCCTCTAAACACTGGTAGATCCGGTAGTAACGTTATCAACGTGCCGCCTTAACTGTAGGCCGCTGGTAAGGCGGTCTCCGCGTAGGTGTCTCGCCGCAGTAGCGGCGATAGTCTCGCTGTTTCCATATTAGCTAGCTGATCCTTCAGCGCCTTCAGTTGCGCTAGTCGATTCGACGCTTGGTTTTCTAACACGTCGATAATAGTCTCTGCCGATTCCTTTTCGGCCCTTACCGCTTCAGTTTCTTCTCTTAGTTGTCTGTTCTCTTCCAGCGTTCTATAAAACAGCATCTCGATAAGGTCTATGCCGTCGTAGACCTTCCCTATTCCATTCTCGTTTATATAGTCCTCCAGTTCCTCGAGCGTGCAGTCGTGGATCTTCTTGTATTCGCTTATTCGTTCCTTAATCTCTGCGGTCTCTTCCGCTGTAAAACCTCTAATAATGATCTTATTATTAATAACACTGGAGCGCCTACTCGCTCTGTCAGTCTTTCTCTTTCCGCGGCGGCCTGTTACGCCGCTCTCTACCGCTAAGAAGCCTTCCATCTTCTTACGGTGCCTTTTGGGGGTTGTTGTTGTTAGTGTTGGTGCGCGTGCGTTATTCGGGTTTCCAGATAGTTCGACGGACCCTTTCGCGCAGCGCGGGGTTGTGGAGAGTGAGTTCGAGATATAATGATCCGGGCACGCAGATATGATTTAATACAGCCTTTTTAATAACTATATCTCGAACTGAGGAGGGAAAGCAATCTATGTAGTGGTAGTGGTGGTCTTTCGTGGTGGTGGTGCCAAGGCCCAGCTCGGCCCGGAAGGGCCGAGCCGAAATCCAGGGTCCACCCCATCAATCCGTCCCACCCCTTTCCACCGCCGCAACACTTTCTACGAATTCCGAGAGCTTGGTTAATAGCTTTCTATACATTAGCGATGAATTGAGGACCCCTGTCCGTAGTGATAGTGTCCGGCAGGCTATAGTGCTTCTATACGTGCTGGATTAGCATTCTCGCCGTTTCTTCTGCAGTAGTTCCTTTATCCTTAGCTTAGCAGGGGATGAAGTAGCATTCTTTGCTTAGTCGATCTACTACGTTAAGCATAGCGTTATATCTATCGGAATCCGGCAGGCCGGTTACGAAATCTATCGTAATGTGCTGCTACAGTTTCTTAGGGATCGGAAGTAGCTTCAGCAGACTGGCCGGAAGGCCGTAATGTAGCTTCGCTACTCGACAGACGTAGCAGTTAGTAATAAACCGGTAGATCCGCTCGAAAATTCGCGGAAACCAGTAGGTCGTCCTTACGGCTTCTATTATCTTTTTCGAGCCTGCGTAGCCAGCGTCTTTAGAGCTATAAACCAGCTAGATAACCTCTGTAATTAGTTCTTCTAGAACGATCAACTTCCCTAAGCCGGTTTTGCCAAGCTTCTGCTGCTAGTTAAGCCGTTCCACTCTCTCGTAGAGCGTCTCTTCTTTAGTTAGTAGTTCTATCGCGCTAATACCTGCCTCTCTTAATACCTCGGCGTCTACTATCCGTTCGGTTAACACCTTCTGGAACATGTTCGGATCTTCTTTCGCGCAGCTAGTCTTTCCTTCTCTTCTCGTTAATGTGTTAGCCTTTCCATTCTAAGCTCCAGGTCGGTAAGTGATCTTAAAGTCGAATCCGGACAAGTAGGCAGCCTACTGAGCTTGGCGCTGCGATAGCTTCTGCGTCTTTATAAAGTAGGCAAGTAACTGGTAATCCGTAAGGACCTGGACTGTGCTCTTTCTAGCTATAAGCTCCGGCTTCTACTCTTCGAACGCCTGTATAATAGCTAACAGTTCTTTATCGTAGATAGCGTAGTTCCGCTTAGTATTATTTATAGACTTACTAAAGAAAGCTACTAGATAGAGGGTCTCGTCGTCGTTAGCGTATTGAGAAAGGACCCCTGCTGTTACTGTGTCGGAAGCGTCCGTTTCTACGTAGATCGTCTTTTCTGGTCAGAAGTGTGCTAGCACTAGCGCTAAGGCCACCGCCTCTTTCAGGCGATTAAAGGCTTCTGTACACCTCTTATTCTATAGGCCGGCGGCCTCCTTCTTTAACGCTTCGTTTAGGGGTCTCGCTATCTTGCTAAAGTCCTTAATAAACTGCTGATAGTAGCTGCAGAATCCGAGAAACGCTCTGATTTGCGTAGTGTTTCCGGATTTCGGCTGCTTCTATTTCGCGACTGCGGTGACTTTTAAGGGGTCTATCCGAATCCCTTCTCTTCCGACGATAAGACCGAGGTATTTAACTTTGGTCTAATAAAACTCGCTCTTCTTTGTGTCCGTGTTTAATCCGACCTCGCAGAGTCTCTTTAACACCCTCTTAATGTAGTCCGTATGTTGCTCTCTCGTTCCCTTAGTGTAGATAAGAATGTCGTCTAAGTAGATAGACATAAATCGTTCTAGCATGTCTAGAAAGGTGTAGTTTATAAAGCGTTGCTATACTGCCGGTGCGTTAGTAAGTCTGAAAGGCATTACCAACTACTTGAAATTGCCTATGCGCGTAGCAAACGTCGTAAGGTCTTCCGTTTGCCCTTCCTTATTCCTTAGTCGGTAGAACGCTTGTCGGATATCCAGCTTGCTAAACTACTTAGCCTTAGCTACTCGTTAAATAGTCTCGTCTATTAGCGGCAGCGGATACACGTCTCTCTTAGTAACCTTATTAAGGCCTCGGTAATCTACACATAGTCGGAGGCTACCTCTAGGCTTCCTTACGAAAAGAATCAGTAACGTATATTCGGCTAAGATCGGCTTAATGAACGTCTTCGCCAGGTTCTCTCGAACAAACACTTCTACCTAGTCTAGCTCGGCTAGCGACAATCGTCTTAGGGGCTCGGTTCTTAGCAGTGTAGCTCCCTCTTTTAGTCGGATCTTGTTGTCGTATTCCGGTCGGTAGAGCGGCAGTAGGTTGGAGTTAGCCTTTGAGAATACGTTAGCGTAGCTGTAGAGTTCCTTTAGCAACATCTCTAGTAGATCCACTTCTTCTTCCGCTATTATCTTCCAGTAATCTTTGATGTCTTTTATCGAGATAGCGTAAATCTTATTGTCTGGCGACCTCGCGAGGGTCGTTAAAGCCTCTGAGCTTATTATTCCGATCGCGTTTAGAGGGTCGGACCGGTCTATCGGAACCGGTTCGGTGGTCGTAACGTTCGGTTCCGCGGCAACGACGGTGGCCGATTCGACGGCGGCGACGCTACTCTGCAGGGTTTTGAAACTGAGGGTGCCTTCGTCTACGTTAATAACGGCTTTCTAGTTCTTTATCTATTTCTGCCCTATAATAATGTTAAACCTTCCGGTATCTATAATTCGGAACGTCGCTTCTGTAGTGCGACCTGCTAAGGTGGTCTTTAATGGCACGTAGTGCGTAACACTCTCAGTGTCTTGTCTGTTATATGCCGAAATTCGCGTCGGCGACGTTAGCTTAACCGGACAACCGTATCCTTTTATCAGTTTCTAAACTAGTCGATAGTGGATCGCGGCTCCGATAAGGGCTCCTGTGTCGATAAAAGCTCTTAGCTAAAGTGGTCTGCTTAAGCTATCGAGAGGGTGGACAGTAATTGGAAGGATAATTTCCGTGTTCACTTCTACCGCCGCTAAGAGAGAATCGCTACAACTGTTAATGCTTCTATATTCTAGTGGCGCGGATCGCTCTAGTGCCCTATAGTCTATGCTGGATAGGGGGCCATCCGTCCAGCTGGTCTTTTCCCAGGATTCGCAGTAGCACTCTACTATCTGCACTGTCGGTGTCGCTCGGAGCCGGCTCTATAGCTTGGATAGCCTTTCTCTGCGGCTGCTGCTGCTTCGTAGCCCGATACTCCTGCTTCTGCTAATCCGTAGCTTGGCATCTCGTAGCGATGTAGCCAGGCTTTCTATACACGTAGCAGGTAGGGACGAACGACGAACGTAGCGAATGAGACAGCTGCTAAGGTGCTCTCCTAAAAGGTGCAGGAGGTCGTATTGTCTACGTTATTGACAGCTTCTAGTTTAATTCGCGCGATTTCGCGTAAGCGCTCAGGTTTCTGGCAGTGACTCTCGCTCGGTGCACGAAGCTTTTAAGTTCTTCGTCTTCTACCGACGCTATAGCTGCGGCCAATTTAGGGTTCAGCTTCTGCCTTAATAGGTGGAGCTGCTTATCTTCCGACACTCTGGCTCTAATAGCATATCTTCTGAACAGTCCGTAAAATTCCTCGAACGTCTGCCGGTTCTGGTTGATCTTGTCTAGTTACTTACAGGCTGTCTTCTTCCGGAATCGATCTCCGAAGCGTTAATCCAGCGCTTTAATCGCTTCTTCGGCGATTACCTCTTCTAGGTCCGCTACTAACGAAAAAGCTTTACCTTCTAATCGCGATTCTAGGTAGGCCAATCTATCTCCGGCACTGTTTCCTGCATAATCTCGATCTATCTTGTTCTTTATCTTTTTCTTAAACGCCTCCCAGTCCTTAGGGTCTCTGCCTCTAAACGCTGTTAGATCGGGTAGTAACGTTATCGGTGTTCTACCTTAACTATAGGCCGCTAGTAAGGCGGTCTCTGCTTGTTCTTCTTAATGCGGTAGCGGCGGCGACGACATCGCTGCTTCTATCTTAGCTAACTAAGTCTTTATCGCCTTTAGTTGTGCTAGTCGGTTTGCCGCTTGGTTTTCTAGCACATTAAGAATAGTCTCTGCCGATTCCTTTTCGGCCCTTACCGCTTCGTTTTCCTCTCTTAACTGCCTCTTTTCTTCGAGGGTTCTATAAAACAGCTTCTTAATAAGGTCTATGCCGTCGTAGACCTTCCCTACTCTGTTCTTATTTACGTAATCTTTAAGTTCCTCGAGTGTGCAGTCGTGGATCTTCTTGTATTCGGTTATTCGTTCCTTAATCTTCGCAGTCTCTTCTGCTGTAAAACCTCTAATAATAAACTTATTATTAATAACACTGGAGCGCCTACTTGCTCTGTTAGTCTTTTCTCTTCTGCTTCGGCTTCGGCCTGTAACGCCGCTCTCTACCGTTAAGAAGCTCTCTATAGCTGTCTTACAGTGCTAGTGTTTGGTTTGGTTTGGTGTTTTTGGTGCGCGTGCGTTATTCGGGTGCCCGGATGGTTTAACGGTCCCTTTCGCGCAGCGCGGAGTTAGTGTAGTGAGTGAGTTCGAGATATAATAATCCGGGCACGCAGATATAATTTAATACGGCCTTTTCAATAACTATATCTCGAACTAAGGAAGGAAAGGAATCTATGTAGTGGTGGGTGAGAGCTTTAGGTGTAGTGTGCCAAGGCCCGGCTCGGTCCGGGAGGGCCGAGCCGAAATTCTAAGGGTCCACCCTATTACTTACTACCCCTTTCTGCTACTGCAACACTACCCGCCGAATGCAATTACGAGATTTACGACAAAGAGCTCCTTGCAATCATTAAAGCATTTAAAGAGTAGCGCCTAGAACTCGAAGGTGTAGCCTACCCGACCCAAGTCAGCTTAGACTACAAGAACTTAATTTATTTTATAAAGAGCAAAATTCTTAATCGCAGACAAGCCCACTAGAGCGAATTCCTCTTAAGGTTCAACTTTGTTATTCAATACGCGCCTAGATTACTCAATTCTAGGGCTAATACCCTTACCCAGATACCTAGAATCTATCCAGTAGACAGAAGAGAAGGCCAGGCAATGTGTAACCAAACTATCCTAAAGGCTTACAACCTAAGCAAAGACCTGAAGACCTACTTAAAGGAAGGTACACTATTAATCGCTGCATCTTTTGCCCTGTACCTCGTACCTGCCTTCCTAGAGGATAACGATTCAGAAAGCGAACCAGACAATGAAACTATTAATATAGAAGATTCTAAAATTAAGGACTCTGTTACCTCCGACAACGAACCGAACAATAAAGAATTAACTAAAGAAGCAAACTACCCTAGAGAACTGCTCCTAATAATTAGAGAAGCTTACGAATTGGACGAACAGGCTTAAGGACTGATCCAAGCCCTTAAAATAGGTTAGCGTACCTTCCCTGGCTTTTCTTTCTTAGAATGCGAACTTAGGGATAGACTAGTTTACTTCCGATCTCGTCTTTTTGTTCCTAAAGGTGCAGACGATTTAATACGACCCTACATCCTTAGGACAGTTCACAACTTAGCAGCAGGAGGCTACCTAGGACGATCGAAGCTTTACAAGCTTACTTCCCCCTACTACTAGTAGCTGTCGATATAGAAGCACGTCCGCAGATGTAGAAACAACTGTCCTATCTACAAGGCAGCTAAACACGACCGACAACGTCTACACGGATTGCTAAAGCCTCTCCCGGTCCCCGAACACCCTTGGAAACACATTACAATAGACTTTGTTACCTGTCTCCCTTAAGGGACTACTTAGGCAGGTGTTAAGGCAAAGAACGTCTTTGTAGTAGTGGATCGGCACTCTGAGGACCGCTTTGTAATACCCTGCTAGAGCATAACTTCTAAAGAAACCGCTCGACTGTTTTACGAATACGTCTGGCGTTACGTAGGCCTTCCGGACAGCATTACTTCTAACAGAGGCTCTTAGTTTATTGCTAAGTTCTGGAAACGCCTTTGCAAGCTTCTAAACATTGACCACTATATCTTAACGTCCTACTACCTAGAAACAGATAGACAAACAGAGATTGCGAATGCTCTGTTCGAACAGACGCTACGTTGCTTTATCAATTACTACTAGAAGGACTGGCCAAAACACATCCCGATAGTAGAATTCTTAGCTCGCAACTAAGAGTTAGAGACAATAGGACACTCCCCCTTCTACACTACTAGAGGCTACTACCCCCGAACAGGAATGGAACCGTAAGACCTACTACTGCGACCTAACGACCCAGACGAAGTCGATATAGACGAATAGGCAACGCACCTCTCCTAGATCTATTAGGAAGTCTAAGAAGAGATAACTTACGCCTAGCCTATTTACGAAGAACAAGCGAATCGAAAACGACAACTAGCTCCGGACTATTAAGTAGGAGACAGAGTATACCTAGACTCTAAGAACATTGTTATAGGAAGACTTTCTCGCAAACTTAATTGGAAAAAACTAGGCCCCTTCCCTATTATAGAGAAGATTAGCTTGCAAGTATACCGCCTCTAACTGCCGGAAGACTAGGAAATCTACGACGTCTTCTATCCTGTTCGACTAAGACCTAAAGAAGGAGATCCCTTCCTAATCTAATTGCAAGATTAAGAACGAACCCGCATTCTCCCTATAGAAGACGACAACGAAGACGAAGAAGGAGAATACTACGTACGCAAAACTACAGACTGTTAAGTAATTGATGGACAGACAAAGTACAAAGTTTAATAGCAAAGCTACGAAGACTAGGACACTACTTAGGAACTTCTTAGAAACATTATCTTTAACAAGGACAAGATTAAAGCCTTCCACTGTTAAAACCTCTTAGACTCTAGAGACTACCGTCTGGAAACCCGGTACAGCTAAAGAGAACTAGATTCTGCTTACTAATAGAATATTAACCGTAATATTAGGCCTGCTCCCAGGAATAAGCAGACTTACTCCCGGTATCTCAAACTACTAAGGCTTCGTAGGAACTCCCCTGTATTAAGGGGGGCTACTGTTACAGTTAACAGATGTAAAACGGAAAACACGGTTAACAGATATAAAACAGAAAACAACAGCATACAGGACCTAACTAGAACTATTAAGATTTACAGACTATAGGACAACGACTACTAGATAGAGCAAGAGGACTCTAAGAGAGTAAAAGGCGACTTATCCTACGATGCAAACACTCCTAGCTTAGTTCTGGAACCTTTAGAAAAAGTAGGTCTAGGAAATAAATTTGTTTGCAGAATAAAGAAACAGAGTTTGGTAAGAAAATCACTAGCAAACACGCAAACAGCTAGCCAGGGCAGGGGGATATAAGAACCTGCTGCCGCCTACCTAATCTTTCTCTTCTTCTTGTTTATAACTCGTCTTGTGCATCCAATTCAGCTTTTACACTTTAGACTTTAGCCCTTCCTCCTTACACTTAGTTTTTATACTCCTTACTTTAGACTTTAGCTTCTCTTTCTACATTAACTTTTACATCCCTATCCTTTAGACTTTGTTTCTTCTAGCCCCTCCTACTTACTTCGACTTTTACACCGACCCTTTCCGACTACGCAGCTGCACCCTTAACATTCCTTTAGTCGAATCTTGTTATTACATCCGGTTAGTAGAGAGGCAGGAGGTTAGAACCAGCCTTCGAGAGCACGTTAGCGTAGCGATAGAGCTCTTGCAGTAACACTTCTAATAGGTCTACTTCTTCTTCCGCTATTATCTTTTAGTAGTCTTGGATGTCCTTTATCGAGATAGCGTAGATCTTATTTTCCGGCGACCTTGCAAGGGTGGTTAGGGCTTCCAAGCTTATTATTCCGATAATAGCTAGAAGCGCGGCACTGTCGGACAGATCCGTAACAGCAGCCGTGTTTTCCGGTTTAGTAGCAACGACAGTAACTGAGTCGACAGCGGCAGTGCCCTTCTGCTAGGTCTTAAACTTAACTATACCTTTATCTACGTCGATAACGGCTTTCTGGTTCTTCATCTATTTTTGTCCTATAATAATGTTAAATCGTCCGATATCTATAACTCGAAACGTTGCTTCTGTAGTGCAGCCAGCTAGGGTAGTCTTTAGTAGCACATAATGCGTAACACTCTCTGTGTCTCGTCCGTTGTATGCCGAAATCCGCGTTAGCGACGCCGACTCTACTAGATAACTATATCCCTTCGTTAGTTTCCAAACTAGTCGGTAGTAAATTGACGCTCCGATAAGAGCTCCTGTGTCGATAAAGGCGTTTAGTTAAAGAGGCTAGCGCGAGCCTTTAAGAGGGTAGACTATAATTAGAGGGATAATAGCGGTCTCCGCATTTGCCTCTACCGTAGCCGAAAGCGGACCGTTGCAGCTGTTAATGCTTTTTTTTTCTTCTAGCAGCGTAGTTCTTAGTAGTGCCCTATCGTTTATGCTAGGTAGGGGGTCTATCTATCCAGCTAGTCTTTTCCTAGGATCCTTAGTAGCACTCCGCTGTCTACACAGTTAGTGTCGTTCGGTGTTGGTTCTATAGCCTGTATACTCTTCCTCGGCGGCGGCGTAGGTCTCGTAGCTTAATATTCTCGCTTCTGTTAAGCGGTTGCTTGGCATCTAGTAGCGATATAGCCAGGCTTTCTGTACGCGTAGCAGGTAGGGACGAATGTCGATCGCGGTAGATAAGATAGTTACTAGGGGCCGCGTCGGAAAGATAGAGAGGGCTAGTTTGATAGCGTAAACAGCGGTCGTTAACTTAGCTCTAGGGTCGCCAGTCTTCCGTATTCGTTTATGTTTCTAGCAGTAACCCTCGCTTGATCTACGAACGCTTGGAGGTCTCTAGTCCGTACGGAGACTAGAGCGTTAGCTAGCTCAGGTCTTAACTTCTTTCTTAACAGGTGCAGTTGTTCGCTCTTAGGCACCTTAGCTCGAATCGTGTACTTCCGGAACTGTCTATAAAACTCTTCGAAGGATAGCCGCTACTGGCTAACTTTGTCGAGTTGTTCGCGAGCCGTCTGCTCGCAGAAGTAGTCGGCGAAGCACTGATCTAAAGCTTCGATAGCTTCGTTAGCAGTCGCTCTTTCTAGGTCCGCTACTAATGTAAACGCTTTATTGTCTAATCGCGATTCTAGGTATGCCAACCTATCGCCTTCGCTGTTGGTAGAATGATCGTGGTTTATCTTGTTTAGCATCTTCTTCTTAAAAACTTCCTATATCTCTGGATTTCTGCTGCTAAAGATCTGTAGGTTAGGCAATAACATTATCGAGACGCTACCTTAACTGTAGGCGGCAGGGGAGGCGTAGTTAGTATAGCCTTCTGCTAGTAGCGGCGGCACTGCCGACAACGTTAACACTGCTACATTGGCTAGCTAAGCTCTTAGCCTATTTAGTTAAGCTAATTGTACTACGGCCTAATTCTCGAGCACTTCGATAGTGGTTTCTGCCGGCGCTCTCTTAGCGGCTATCGCTTCTACTTCCTCTCTTAACTGTCTATTCTCTTCTAGCTTCTTATAGAACAGGGTCTCGACTAGGGCTATAGTATTGTAGACCTTCTCGATTCTGTGTTCTATTATATAGTTTTCGAGCATTATCGGGGGTGTACTCGTATAGCTTTAGGTAGTTAGTCGTGCGCTCTTTTACCTCTTCGGTCTCTTCTATAGTAAGGCCCTCGATAAGGGTCTCGGCGTTAATAATACTAGTGCGCCTATCTTTAGTTCTGTTAGTCTTTCTTCTTCTGCTGCGGCTAGTAACGCTGCCCTCTGCCGTTGAGAAGCTCTCTATAGCCTTCTTACGGCGCTAGTTGGTTTGGTTTAGGTTATAGGGTGCGCGTGCGTTATTTAGGCGTCCGGATGTAGTTCGACGGGCCCTTTCGCGCAGCGCGGTAGTAGTGTAGATAGTGAGTTCGAGATATAATAATCCGAGTACGCAGATACGATTTAATACAGCTGTTTTAATAACTATATCTCAAACTAAGGAGGAAAAGGAATCTATGCAGCGATAGGTAACGGCTTTAGGGGTAGTGTGCCAAGGCCCGGCTTAGTCCGGAAGAGCTAAGCCAAAATTCCAAGGGTCTACCCTATTATTCAGTCCCACCCCTTTCTGCTACTACAACAGATATTTTTCTATCTTACAGTTAGCTACTTCCCATTAACCGTCCGTCTAAGGGTAAGTAGCTATACTAAGCTTTCTACAGATTCCGAGAACTTGGTTAATGGCCTTCTATATATCGGCAGTAAATTAAGGACTACTATCTGTAGTAATAGTGTCCAGCAGGCTATAATACTTCTATATAAGCTTAATTAGTATCCTCGCAGTCTATTCTATAGTAGTGCCTTTATCCTTTGCTTAATAGAGAAGAAAGTAGCGTTCTTTACTTAACCGATCTGCTACGTTAAGTGTAGCATTGTATCTATTAGAGTCTGGTAGGCTAGTTACGAAATCTATTGTAATATGCTGCTACGGTTTCTCGGGAATCGGTAGTAGCTTTAGTAGACTGGCCAGAAGGCTGTAGTATAGCTTCGTAGCTTGGTGATCCGAGCGCGCAGATATAATTCAATACAGCTGTTTTGATAACTATATCTCGAACTAAGGAGGGAAAGGAATCTATACAGCAGTAGGTAAGGGCTTTTAGGGGTGTGCCAAGGTCCGGCTTGGTCTGGAAGGGCCGAGCCGAAATTATAAGGGTCTACGCTATTACTTAGTCCCACCCCTTTCTACTGCTGTAACACTACTTTCCTCCCTTATTGGCAGTCGCCCTCGACTGCTTACTTATCCCTTCTGCCTCTTCTATCTTATTCTAGCCAATTAAGTCCCCTCGTTCTTCTATCTATTTATCTCTCTTTGCCTCTCTTTCTTCTTCTATTCGTCGTCTTTTTCTTTATCCTCTTCTTCTATTTCTTCTTCTTCTTTTTCCGTCCGGCTTGCGGCCTTCTTTGCGAAAATTTTTCTTAAAATCGACGTTACCTCTTCTTTTTTTTCTACTTCGAAAACATCTTTCTTTCTTTATCTACTTCTGCTTTACATCGTCGCTGTTTAAAGCCTTTTACTTAGCGTCTATCTTGATCCGGGCACGTAGATATAATTCAATACGGCCTTTTAATAACTATATCTCGAACTAAAGAAGGAAAGGAATCTATGCAGCAGTAGGTAAGGGCTTTAGGGGTAGTGTATGCCAAGGCCCGGCTCGGTCCAGAAGGGCCGAGCCGAAATTCCAAGGGTCCACCCTATTACTTAGTCCTACCCCTTTCTTCTGCTGCAACACTACCCCCCTCCTTTAGCAGCGGTCGACCTCGACCGCTTACTTATCCCTATCGCTTTTTTTTTGATTCGCGGTTGCTTTCGCTTAAACTCCTCTTTGAAACCGACGTTACCTCTTCGCTTTCTTCTATCTTGAAAACATCCCCTTTCTTTACCTTTTTTCTTCTTATATTATCGCTATCTAACATCTTTTACTTTAGTTTATATCTGATCCGAGCTATCTGATCTAAGCCAGCAGCTATCTGAGCTGCGGCGCGGCTGGCCTGTGCGTCGCCTTAGAGGTCTATATAGATCCGTCCGCTGCTCGCTTTCTCTTCTTTTCTTTCTTTTCTATTATAGTCTTAAGCGCTACTGCAAACCCGGCAGCGCCGACGCCGCTTTACGAACTCGAACAGCTACGAGCCTTTCTTGTTTGGGGCGGCGTCGGCGACCGTCGCGTCGAGGCAGTAGTAGTCTTTGGCCTTATAACTATTATCCGACTGGCTTCGCCGGTCGGCAGTAGTAGTGGAGCCGAAGACCCTAAGCAAGCGCACTGTCGCAATCGTTTCTATCGGCTTCTGCACCGATAGAGCGGACGCGATCTATCTTCTCTCTTAGAGCTATTAGCCTCAGAGCTATTTAGGCTTCGGCTTCTCCGGATTCTGCGTATAGAACTCCTTTAGCAGCTCTACTGAATTCTGGAGATTCTCGATCAGTGTAAGGGCTTAAGAATCTTGGTTTAGAAACTTAAGGCTAGGTATCTACATAAAGGAACTAATAAGCAGTTCCTTCGTCGTCTGCTGCTGTACAATTTGTACCTACAAAGCCAAGCTAGCAATTTCCCTCTATGTAGGGGTACAAGGTTTACACTCTGTATAGAGGATCAGGAGCTTCCCTCTATATAGTAGTGCAGAGTTTTCTCTCCGTTTAAAGGAGCGGTAATTCCCCTCTATGTAGGGCTATAGGGTTCTCCCTCTATATAGGACTAGGGTCGTATCGGTAACTCTGTACAGAGGGGAGGGTTATGCTAGCGCTGCTAAGTCGCAGTCCTTAGGGCGAGAGCTGGCTTAGGTCTAGGACCTAGGCTGAGCGGCGCCCCCTAATAATACCCCCCTCCCTTCTTGTAGTGCTTCTTTCGTACGACGGCGTATTGTATACCCTTAGCTCTTAGGGTTCCTCTGGCAGGTAGCGCTTTCCCGTCTTCGTCTAGGCATTTGCTAGTCAGCAATACCTGCTAGATGCCCTCCCTCTACGCTGTTGCAACCTTGGCCCTGTCTATCTGGATCCTATAGCTAAGGCAGAGGAGGACCTGCTAGCAGGGAAGGCAGGTAGTGCTAGATCGCTTCTACCTTATCTTAACTGATTCTATTTGCTACTTTAAGGATGCCGAAGCTAAGGCAGAGGAGGACCTGCAAGCGGTTACAAAGGTACAGGAGGTGCTTAGTCCCGTCTGTCTATTTACCTCCTACCCTATAGCCCTAGCTATGCACTCTGCGTCCTAGCTGTACAGTCTGGCAGCGGCGGGCCGTCTGGCTCTGTCCCTATGCCCTAGTTGCTGTCTAGAGTTTAGCTCCTAGGTAGATGTTCCCGCCTCCGTCCGGTCGTCTATAGGGCCGTCGCTCGTCTAGGCACTAGGTCGTAGTTGCCTCGTTTGCCCTCCCTTATACAGTTGTAGCAGCTGCCCTAGTTGCTATTGCCTTATATAGCAGGCAGCTACTACCCTGTATATTAAGCCTTCCCCTATTCTCTCTCTCTTCTTCTCTTTCTCTTCTATTCCCCTATCTGCTACCTATCCGCCTAGCCGTCTACTACTACTACAATTACTACAACAACAACAACAACAACTACTACTACTACTACTACTACTACTACTACTACTACTACCAACTACAACTACTACTACTAACGCTACTATTCCGTCCGTCCGGTGCCTTCGTAGCTTACTTGTAGTTGCCGGCCCGTCCTCCTATACCTCTACCTCTAGCTGTAGGATGTTGAGCTTAGCTAGCAACTCTGCTTCTGGTTCGTACAGTCTTCCTCCTTCGTACAGTCCTAGCTAACGTCTTAGGTGCTATATCAATAAGCAGCAGGATGCTGCTAAGCTGCTCTTCCACTCCTTCTAGTTACAGTGTTAGCCTAGGTAGGGCCCCTGCCGGCCGGGAGGTAATTGAGATTCCGGGTATAGAGTTGGCTGCTATAGTCCTAGGAGGTAGCGGCTAGTTAGCTACCCTAAGGTAGCGTATAAAAGTTTTTCGGACAGTGTTTCTCTTATCCCTTCTTATTCTTACTCTTATTCTTACCTGTCTCCTAGCTGTTCTCCTCCTCCTGCCCCCTTCTATACAGTGTAGTACAGTATAGTATCGGTAGGACCCGGTAGGGTCCCGCGTCTTAGTTCTCGATCCTTCGACAACCTAAGTTGCTAGCGGCTGCCCTATACCTAGGGTAGACTATGCCCCTTTTTGCCGTACAGTACAGTGTTACTGTAACTGGGCCGGGGGATAATTCTCCTCCTACCTGTCCAGCGCAGTTGTGTCCTAGAGAGCCTCGTACGGTTCCTATATAGGCTCTGCCTACCCTCTCTATTTAACTAGGTACTCTGCCCTATTCTGCTTCCTTTAGCTCTTAAGGATTTCCTCTACCTCGTACTCTTCCTAGCCTTTAGTAATAATCGCTAGAGGGCGCGCGTCGTCCTTCGTCTAGTGCAGTAGGGGGTCTGTATATGCTGGCTGTACGAGGTCTATATAGAAGACTAGGTAGATCCCTAGGGGAGTGTTAAGTCGTACGGCATATGTCCCTACTAGTCGGACTACCGTTGATCCGGGCACGCAGATAAGATTCAATACGGCCTTTTTAATAACTATATCTCGAACTAAGGAGGGAAAGGAATCTATGTAGTGGTGGGCGAGAGCTTTGGGGGTAGTGTGCTAAGGCCCGGCTCGGTCCGGAAGGGCCGAGCCGAAATTCTGAGGGTCCACCCTATTGCTCAGTCCTACCCCTTTCTACCGCCGCAACACTACCCCCCTCCCTTATTAGCGGTCGCCCTCGACCGCTTACTTATCTGTTCCTCCCCTTTTTTTTCTTAGCCGTCGAGCCACTTAGGCCTCGGCTTCTTCGGGTTCTGTACGTAAAATTCTCTTAGTAGCTCCACCGAATTCCGGAGGTTCTCGGCTGGATACTATTCGTAGTCTTCTAGCTATCCTTTCTATAAGATCCTCGCTTTGATAGATCCTCTTCGTTTTCTTATATCTATAACATCTTCTACCTCCTATTCGTCTTCTTTACTGTCTATTTCGATCGATGGGGGTTTAGCAAACCCCTGATCCGGAAGACCATCTTTAGGGTCTAGGCTTAGCAGATCCGAGTGAAAGACATAGTAGATCCGGAACGATTTTGGCAGCTGGAGCCTGTATGTTACCGGCGACCTCTTTTCCATTATCTTGAACGGACCTACGTAGCGAGGGTTGAGCTTCGCGTTGCCTTTTAGCCTTAGGTTCCGCGTGTTGAGCTATACCCTTTGGCCTTCCTCGAATTCTATTGGTAACCTCTTTCTATTAGCTCGAGTTACTATCTTCTTCTAAGCTAATTCTATCGCCTCTTTCGCTACCTTAATCGCTTCTTCTATCTGAGATCGGAGCGCTTCTGCCGCCGCCGCGGCGATTCTCTTCGACGAGGTAGCGGTGGATAGTTCTAAAGAGCTAGGTTCGTTCAGTAGTTGAAAGCTTATCCTTAGAAGATAGCTGTAGGTTATCTTAAACAGCGCCAGTAAGGTAGCTTCCGACTGTGCTGAATTGGCGCAGAATTCGGCTATCGGCAACATCTTAATCCACTCTACTTAATAATAGCTACAGAAGATTCGTAGATACTTTTCTATCTTATAGTTAGCTACTTTAGACTGGCCGTTAGTCTAAGGGTAAGCGGCCGTGCTGAGCTTTCTACGAATTCCGAGGCCCTAATTAATGGCTTTCTATACGTCGGCGGTGAATTAAGGACCCCTATCCGTAGTGATATTATCCGGTAGGCCGTAGTGCTTCTACACGTACTGGATTAACATTCTCGCCGTTTCTTCTACAGTAGTTCCTTTATCCTTAGCTGGGCAGGAGATGAAATAGCGTTCCTTGCTTAGTCAATCTACTACGTTAAGCGTAGCGTTGTATCTATCTGAATCCGGCAGGCCGGTTACGAAGTCTATTGTAATGTGCTGCTATAGTTTCTTAGGGATCGGAAGTGGCTTCAACAGGCCGGCCGGAAGGCCATAACGCAGCTTCGCTACTCGGTACACGTAACAGTTAGTAATAAACCGATGTATCCGCTCGAAGATTCGCGGAAACCAGTAGGTCGTCCTTATTGCTTCTATCGTCTTCTTCGATCCTGCGTAACCAACATCTATAGAGCTATGGACCAGCTGGATAAACTCTGTAATCAGTTCTTCTAGAACAATCAGTTTCCCTAAGCCGGTTTTGCCGAGCTTCTGCTGCTAATTAAGCAGTTCCACTTTCTCGTACAGCGTCTCTTCTTTAATCGGCGGCTCTATCGTACAGATTCCTACCTCTTTTAACACCTCGGCGTCTACTATTCGTTCTGTTAGCACTTTCTGAAACATGTTCGGATCTTCTTTCGCGCAGCTAGTCTTTCCTTCTCTTCTCGTCAGTGTATCAGCCTTTCTATTTTAAGCTCCTGGTCGATAGGTAATCTTAAAATCGAATCCGGATAAGTAGGCGGCCTACCGGGCCTGGCGCCGTAATAGCTTCTGCGTCTTTATAAAGTAGGTCAGTAACTGGTGGTCCGTAAGGACCTGGACCGTGCTCCGTCTAGCTATAAGCTCTGGTTTCTACTCCTCGAAAGCCTGAATAATAGCTAGCAGCTCTTTGTTATAAATAGCGTAGTTCTGCTTAGTATTATTTATAGACTTGCTAAAGAAAGCTACCGGATAGAGAGTCTCGTCGTCGTAAGTGTATTAAGAAAGGACCCCTACTGTTACTGTGTCGGAAGCGTCCGTTTCTACGTAGATCGTCTTTTCCGGTCGGAAGTGCGCTAGTACTGGCGCTAAGGCTACCGCTTCCTTTAGTCGGTTGAAAGCTTCTGTACACTTCTCATTCTATAGGCTAGCGGCCTCCTTCTTTAACGCCTTATTTAGGGGTCTCGCTATCTTACTGAAGTTCTTAATAAACTGTTGATAGTAGCTGTAGAATCCGAGAAACGCTCTGATTTGCATAGGGTTTTCCGGATGTTGGTTGCTTCCATTCCGCGACAGCGGCCACTTTCGATAGGTCTAATCGAATTTCTTCTCTTCCGACGATAAGACCGAGTTATTTGACTTCGGTCTGGTAGAACTCGCTCTGCTTCGTGTCTACGTTTAGTCCGACCTCGCAGAGTCTCTTTAACACCCTCTTAATGTAGTCTGTATGTTGCTCTCTCGTTCCCTTAGTATAGATAAGAATATCGTCTAAGTAGATAGATACGAACCGTTCTAGCATGTCTATAAAGGTGTAGTTTATGAAGCGTTGCTATACAGCCGGCGCGTTGGTAAGTCTAAAAGGCATTACTAGCTATTTGAAATTGCCTATACGCGTAGCGAATGTCGTAAGATCTTCGGTTTGTCCTTCTTCGTTCCTTAACCGGTAGAACGCTTAGCGAATATCTAGGTTGCTGAACTACTTAGCCTTCGCTACCCTCTGTATAGTCTCGTCGATTAAAGACAGCGGATACACGTCTCTCTTAGTAACCTCGTTAAGGCCTCGGTAATCTACATACAGTCGGAGACCACCCCCGGGTTTCTGTACGAAAAGGATTAGCGACGTATATTCTGCTAAACTTGGCATAATGAACTTCTCTGCCAAGTTTTCTCTAACAAACACTTCTACCTAGTCTAGCTCCGCTAGCGACAGTCTTCTTTAGGGCTCGGTTCTCGGCAGCTTAGCTCCTTCTTTTAGCCGGATCTTGTTGTTATATTCCGGTCGGTAGAGCGGCAAGAGTTTAGAGTTAGCCTTTAAGAACACGTTAGTGTAACTATAGAGTTCTTTCGGTAACACCTCTAGTAGATCTACTTCTTCTTCTGCTATTATCTTCTAGTGGTCTTTAATATCCTTTATTAAGATAGCATAAATCTCGTTGTCGGACGACCTCGCGAGGGTTGTTAAAGCTTCTAAACTTATTATTCCGATCGTGTCTTAAGGGTCGGACTGATCCTTCGGAGCCACTTCGAAGGTCGTAACGTTCGGCTCTACAGCGACCTCAGTGACTGATTTAACGGCGGCAGAGCCGTTGTATAGTGTTCTGAATCCGAGTGTACAGAAGGATAATAGCTGTTTCTGTATTTACCTCCACCGCCGCCGAGAGCGGATCGCTACAGCTGTTAATGCTCTTATCTTTCAGTGACGTGGTTCTTGTTAGTGCCCTATTGTCTATGCTGGATAGGGGGCCTATCTATCCAGCTGGTCTTTTCCTAGGATTCGCAGTAGCACTCTACCGTCTACGCTGTCAGTGTCGTTCGGAGCCAGCTCGATAGCTTGTATACTCTTTCTCGGCTGCTTTATAACACGATACTCCTACTTCTGCTTATCTGATGCTTGGCACCTCGTAGCGATGTAGCCAGGCTTTCTATACGCGTAACAGGTAGGGACGAACGACGAACGCGGTAACGGATAAGGTGGCTGCTAGGGTGCTCTCTGGAAAGGTGCAGGGAGTCGCGTCGCCTGCGTTAACAACGGCTTCTAGTTCGATTCGCGTAATTTCGCGTAAGCGCTTAGGTTTCTCGCGGTAACTCTCGCTCGGTGCACGAAGCTCTTAAGGTCTTCGTCTTCTACCGACGCTATAGCTGCAGCCAGTTCAGGGTTTAGCCTCTGCCTTAGCAGGTGGGGCTGCTTATCTTCCGACACTCGGGCTCTAATCGCATATTTTCTAAACAGTCCGTAGAACTCTTCGAACGTCTGCCGGTTCTGGTTGATCTTATCTAGCTGTTCGCGGGCCGTCTTCTTTCGGAAGGGGTCTCCGAAGTGTTGATCTAGCACTTTAATCGCTTCCTCGGCGGTTACCTCTTCTAGGTCCGCTACTAGCGAAAAAGCTTCGCCTTTCAATCGCAACTCTAGGTAGGCCAACCTATCCCCGGCACTGTTTCCAGCGTAGTCTCGGTCTATCTTGTTCTTTATCTTCTTCTTAAACACTTCCCAGTCTTCGGGGTCTCCGCCTCTAAACGCCGGTAGGTCCAGTAGTAATGTTATTAAGGTGCTACCTTAACTGTAGGCCGCCGGCGAGACGGTCTCTACTGGTTCTTCTTAGCGCAGTAGCGGCGTCATCGCTGCTTCTATCTTAGCTAACTGAGCCTTTATCGCCTTTAGTTGTGCTAGTCGGTTTGCTGCTTGGTTTTCTAGCACGTCTATAATAGTCTTAGCTGATTCCTTCTTAGCTCTTACTGCCTCGATTTCCTCTCTTAACTGTCTCTTTTCTTCTAGGGTTCTGTAAAACAGCTTCTTAATAAGGTCTATACTGTCGTAGACCTTTCCTACTCCGTTTTCGTTTACGTAATCTTTAAGTTCCTTAAGTGTACAGTCGTAGATTTTCTTGTATTCGTTTATTCGTTCCTTAATCTCTGCGGTCTCTTCTGCTGTAAAACCTCCGATAATGAACTTATTATCGATAACACTAGAGCGCCTACTCGCTCTGTCAGTCTTTTCTCTTCTGCTTCTGCTTCGGCCTATAACGCCGCTCTCTACCGTTAAGAAGCTCTCTATAGCTATCTTACGGTGCTGTTGTTTGGTTTGTGTAGTGCGCGTGCGTTATTCGGGTGTCCGGATGGTTTAACGGTCCCTTTCGCGCAGTGCGGTAGTAGTGTAGTAAGTAAGTTCGAGATATAATAATTTGGGCATGCAGATAAGATTCAATACGGCCTTTTTGATAACTATATCTCGAACTGAGGAGGGAAAGGAATCTATGTAGTAGTGGGCAAGAGCTTTGGAGGTGGTATGCCAAGGCCCGGCTCGGCCCGGAAGGGCCGACCGAAATTCCGAGGGTCCACCCTATTGCTTAGTCCTACCCCTTTCTACCGCCGCAACAACCGTAAACTTCCAGTTCTTCTAATCTAGTTTCTTGCTTAGCTAGTCCGTATAGATATTGCGCTAGTTTAACTAGACCTTATCTCCTGCCTTGTACCTTAGTGCAGCCTGTCGTCCCTTGTTGGCCTGCTCTTCTACATTCTGTTAAGCTATAGCCAGACTCGCTTTCGCCTATTAACAGGCATTTATAATCGTCTATACGATAGCCTCTCCCTGCTAAATTAGGGATTGCATAGGCGTAGGGTAGCGCCGCTTAGGGTCGGTAGAAGCAGGGAGTAGTCGTATCTGTAGGCTATAAAGAAGGGGGACAATCCGGTGGCGTTAGCCGTATAGCTATTAATAGCCAGCTCCGCTATAGGGAGGAGGCGGTTCCAGTTTGTCTAGTCGTAATCGACGTACGCTTAGAGGTACGCTTCTAATGTCGAATTGACCCTCTTCGTCGCACCGTCCGTCTGCAGGTGCTATACAGTTAATAGGTAACGCTCTACGTTTAACAATTAATATACCCTTACCTAGAGCTAACTTGAAAACTGTGTACCCCGGTCCGATACAATTGACCTAGGGAACCTGTGCTTGCTGAACGTTGTCTGTATAAATGCCTAAGCAGTGTCTTTAGCTGTAATAGAGTCTATTCCTTCTAATATTACTCCCTTCGTTAGCTTGTCCGTAACTAATATAATGTTCTGTTGTCCGTCGCTCTTAGGGAGGTCTGTAATAAAGTCTACAGTTAGGTCATGCTAGGGCCAGTCTAGTATTAGTAGGGGTTTTAGCAGCCTGTGCTTCGGTTTATGCTAGGGCTTTGTCTGTCTGCAGACATCGCAGTCCTGTACGAACCTGCAGATGTCCTTTGCTATCGCCAGCCAGTAGTAGTCCCTAGCGACGATACTGTACGTCTCCTCGCGCCCTAGATACCTAGTTGCTATAGAATTATGCGCCCGTTAATACAGATGTAGATATAGACAGCTGGCAGGGCTAGGCTTGGCGCACACTCAAATACCGCACCTCTGCTTGTATGTAGATTCTTCCCTCTCTAGCCTTGGATCTAGTTTTTAAAGAAGCTGTATTAAATTATCTATGTGCTCGGATTATTATATCCAAGGCTTACTTTAACAACACCCGTACTACGCGAAAGAGCCCGTTAAATTGCATCTAGGTACTCGAATAACGTACGTACAACCGTAAATAACGTACGTACAGCCTTGCCTTCTTTGTAGACAAACAGCACTAGGGCTCCTGCGGATAAGGCACTCGCGCGAAAAAAACCTTTAGCAAGTAGGTCGTCTAGTGTCTTGCGCAGTACTAGGAGTTCTCGAGAGGATATACCGTACAGTAGGCTGTACAGCACTTAAGGCAGACTCCTATCTAGACGGGGCTCTAGCTAGATATCGTAGTTAATTCCTTGTCCTCGGTATAAGGGCAGTTCTAAGGCCGACTTTGGCTCGAAGGGGTCTAGGTATTCTGCGTATTCCGCTAGGAGCTTTGTATAGGGGTCCGTCGCCTTCTTAGGCGCTAATGCCTTCTTAATGTCTGTAGTCGCAGTATTTGTTTCGGCCTTAGCATTGCCGCCCTGCGGGACCCTCCCTTAGTCTCAGAGCCTCTGCTTCGTTACTACCAGGTACAGCCGTCCTCGTCTAACGTCTAGCTTGCCCCGCTAGCGCTCTATCTATAGCTTCCCTAATATTAGGTTATACCCCAACTTGTCCTGTACGAAATAAAGGTATAAGTCCTGCTCGTAGTGTCCCTGTAGCTCTATCGTTACTTTTACTATATAGGTAATGTCCAGTCCTCGCCTAGTAATGCCCAGCATACTGTTAGGGGACGCCGCCCAGCCCAGGTCCTGGACCTAAGCCAGCCGTCGCCCTAAGGACTGCGACTTAGCGGCGCTAGCACGACCCTACCCTCTGTACAGAGTTACCGATATAACCCTACTCCTATACAGAGGGAGAATCCTATAGCCCTATATAGAGGGGAGTTGCCGCCCCTCTAAACGGAGGGAAAACTCTATACTACTGTATAGAGGGAAACTCCCGATCCTCTATATAGAGTGTAAACCTTGCACCCCTATATAGAGGGAAATTGCTAGCTTAGCTTCGTAGGTACAAATTGTACAGCAGCAGACGACGAAGGAACTGCCTATTAGGTCCTTTATATAGATACCTAACCTTAAGTTTCTAAACTAAGATTCTTAAGCCCTTACATTAGGAACTGATCTTACTATCGGTAACTATAGTAATACAACGAAGATGGACGGCGACATCCCTATAGATCCTGTAGCTATATAGGATCAGATACACTGCGCGTACGAGGAGCTGCTGGACTATAAGAGGCAGCTCGAAAAGCAAGTAGGCCACTAGGCCGCGATAATTTCCTAACAGGAACAGGAGCTACGACAGCTTAGGGCGTCCGATTGCGATCCGACCCCTACGACGACGAACACGATAGCCTATACCCAGGCCTCTAAGAGCAAACTCCCTAACGTTACTACTTACGATAGTAAAGCTCCGGCCGAGTACCCCTTCTAGGCTACCTAGATGCGCTCTAAGCTTCTAGTCGACTTAGGTGTATACCTAACTAAGCTGGACAAGGTAGTGTACCTCTTTAGGAGGTTAAAGGGCAGGGCGGCAGTACAGATTCTGCTATACTACGAGACGGCTATTGCTAACCCGGCAATAGCTACAACGACGATGCTCTAGGCAGCTCTTAACAAGAGCTATAAGGACCTAGACTGCGAGAGCCGAGCACTCCTATAGGTTAACACGATAAAGCAAGGACGTAAGACTATACGAGAGTTCCTTGCGGAATACGACTAGACCCTAGCAGAGGCAGGAGGACTCTAATAGAAGGACAGGATAAAAATTACCTCCTTAGAAGTAGGCCTCTTTAAGGAGATTATAACGGGACTAGTAGGTGTAATGCGACCAGCTACGTACGAGGAATTCTGTAACCTCCTTAGGATAGTCGACGACTAGCAGCGCAGGCTCGGACAGATAAGCTGCGCCTACGAGATACGACAACCCCTCTAGCAGCAGACGGACGCTATAGACTAGGAACCAACGACGAGGAGAGTAGCGGCAGCTGTTACTGTACGGCTAAGGGCCGCTGCTAGAAGGGTACAGTAGGTAGATATAGCTATCCTAGACAAGAGAAGAGCAGAAGGGAGCTGCTATAGGTATAGCAAGATAGGCTATACTGTACGGAATTGCAGGCTTTTGCTGGTAGAGAGATCTAGGGGACGACTGACCACTGTAAGGGTAGCAACTACGGCGCCTTAACAAGAGAATTAGGAGTCCCCCTCGGATAACAATAAGTTAGGAAAAGAGTAGCCTCTAAGCGAAGGCTCTGCTAGAGGCGTATACGAGATAGATTGCCAAATTAAAGCACTACTTAGCTATCTTTTAAAAGCAACTATATAACGACTACGCCGTTTATCGTACGACCTACGCTAAACGAGACCGCTACAGCGCGGACACTAACTAACACAGGATGTTTAGTGTACGGAGTAATTAGCGAAGACTTCGTACAGAGACACTATATTAAGGCGACCCCTACTGTACCTGTACGCATGCTAGGCATTACCAGGCGAGGACCGGACATTACCTATATAGTAAGAGTAACGATAGAGCTGCAGGGACACTATAAGCAGGACTTATACCTCTATGTCGTACAGGACAAGTTAGGGTATAACCTAATACTAGGGAAGCTATAGATAGAGCGCTAGCAGGGCAAGCTAGACATTGGACAGGGACGGCTGTACCTAGCAGCGACGAAGCAGAGGCTCTAAGACTAAGGGAGGGTTCTGTAGGGCGGCAATGCTAAGGCCGAGATCAATACTGCGACTACAGACATTAAGAAGGCATTAGCGCCTAAGAAAACGACAGACCTCTATACGAAGCTCCTAGCGGAGTACACAGAATACCTAGACCTCTTCGAGCCAAAGTCGGCCTCGAAACTGCCCCTACACTATGGAGAAGGAATTAACTATAACATCTAGCTAGAGCCCCGTCCGGATAGGAGTCTGCCCAAAGTACTGTACAGCCTACTATATAGCATATCCTCTAGAGAACTCCTAGTACTGCGCAAGACACTGGACGACCTACTTGCTAAAGGTTTTATTTACGTAAGTACCTCGTCCGTAGGAGCCCTAGTGCTGTTTATCTATAAGGAGGGCAAGGCCGGCTTACGTTTCTACGTAGACTACAGAGGCATTAACGCGATTACTAAGAAGGACCGGTACCCCCTACCCCTTATTAAGGAGACTCTCGGACGGATTAGCAAGGCAAAGTAGTTTACTAAGCTTAACGTAGTCTCGGCCTTCTACAAGATATAGATTAAGGAAGGCTGTAAATAGATAACTGCCTTCTGTACAAGATATAGTCTTTTTAAGTAGCTTGTTACCCCCTTTAGCCTTGCTAACGCACTAGCGACCTTCTAGAGGTACATTAACAGGTCCCTGCAAGAGTTACTAGACGACATCTGTTTAGCGTACCTCGACGACACCCTGGTTTTTACAGACGGCACCTACACAGACTATGTACAGGACGTTAAGGAGGTACTAGATCGACTGCAACAGGCTAGCTTGTACCTCGACATCGACAAATGTAAGTTCGGGCAGCGTACGAAATACCTAGGGTTTATTATTAAGGCAGGGAAAGGCATTAGTATAGACAGGAAAAAGATCGATACTATCAAATAATAGAAGCTGCCTACGAGTGTTAAGAGCGTACAGGAATTCCTTAGGTTTGCCAACTTTTACCGCTAGTTTATATAGAACTACTCGGAGATCGTACGTCCCCTAGTCGAGCTAATATATAAGGATAAGCAGTTTAAGTAGACAGATAAGTGTAATAGGAGCTTTAATAGGCTAAAGGAGCTCTTTATTATAGGACCAACGCTTGCCGCCTTCGACCTAGAACGTACGACGATACTGGAAACCGACTCCTTAGGGTACTATATAGGAGGTATCTTGTTACAGGTAGGCTCAGACAGACTCCTGCACTTATACGCGTACTTCTATAAGAAGAACTTCCTAGCTAAGTGCAACTACCCTATCTATAAAAAGGAATTACTAGCAGTCGTACAGTGTTGTAAAGCGTAGGATAGAGAACTCTGCTCGGGTCCTGAGTTCCTCGCCCTAACCGACTACAAGAACCTAGAGTACTTTACGCAACCCTAGAAGCTTTCTAAAAGACATATACGATAGGCGATATACCTAAGCCGGTTAAATATAAGACTCTAGTATCGTAAGGGAAAGGACAACAGTAGGGCTAATGCACTCTCTAGACAGGATTAGGACATACTAACGACGTACGAGGACGACCAGCTAAAATTACGGACATTCCAGATGTTTAAGGAGGAGCTAGGCGAAGGGACTATCTGCCTAGCAGCGATACATATATAGGAACCCTAACTGCGGGTATAGGAAGAGGCAGTAGAAAAGGACGACGTATACCGAGGGGCCTATACAGCGATCTAAGGGGGACAGCGGAAACTCCTAGCAGAGCTTTACCTTAAGGTTTCGGCAGCAGAGTGCTTAGTAGACGAGGAGAGCAAACTAAAGTTTAGGAATTGGATTTACGTCCTAGTAGACGAGAAGCTCTATATAAGCTTAATACAACAGGCGCATAATTCTATAGCAACCGGGCACCTAGGGCGCGAGGAGACGTACAGCATCGTCGCTAGGGACTATTACTGGCCGGCGATAGCAAGGGACATCTGCAGGTTTATACAGAACTGCGATGTCTACAGACGGACGAAACCCTAGCGTAAACTAAAGCATAGGCTGCTAAAACCCCTACTAATACTGGACCGGCCCTAGCAAGACCTAACAGTAGACTTTATTACAGACCTCCCTAAGAGCTACAGACAGCGAAACATTATAGTAGTTACAGACAAGCTAACGAAGGGGGTAATACTAGAAGGGATAGACTCTATTGCAGCTAAAGACACCGCTTAGGCATTTATATAGACGACGTTTAGCAAGTATAGATTCCCTAGGTCAATTGTATTAGACTAGAGTACACAGTTTACGAGCCAGCTCTAGGCAAGGGTCTGCTAGTTGTTAAACGTAGAACGTCGCCTATTAACTGCATAGCACCTAGAGACAGACGGCGCGACGGAAAGGGTTAATTCGACGTTAGAAGCGTACCTCCGAGTGTACGTCGACTATAACTAGACAAACTGGAACCGCCTTCTCCCTATAGCGAAGCTAGCTATTAACAGCCGTACAGCTAATGCTATAGGATTGTCCCCCTTCTTTATAGCCTATAGATACGACTACTCTCCGCTCCCCCCGACCCTAAGTAGTAACACCCTACGCCCTGTACGATCCCTAATTTAGCAGGGAGAGGCCATCGTACAGACGATTACGAATGCTTATTAATAGGCGAACGCGAGTCTAGCTATAACCTAACAGAATACGGAACAGCAGGCTAACAAGGGACGACAGGCTGCACCAAGGTACAAGGCAGGAGATAAGGTCTAGCTAAACTCGCGCAACATCTGTATAGACCGGCTAAGCAAGAAACTAGACTAGAAGAACCGGAAGTTTACAGTAGTTCAACTAGTAGGGACATACGCTATACGACTTAACACTCCCCTAGGGATTTACCTAGTCTTCTATATAGACCTCCTATAGCCAGCATATATGGACCCCCTACCGTATTAGACGACAGACGACGCGCGCCCCCTAGCGATCCTTACCGAAGGCTAAGAAGTGTATAAGGTAGAAGAAATCCTTAAGAGCTAAAGGAAGCGGAAGGGGGCAGAGTACCTAGTAAAATAGAGGGGGTAGGCAGAGCCTATATAGGAACTATACGAGGCCCTACAGGACACAACCGCGCTGGACAGGTAGGAGGAGGACTATCCTCCTGCCTAGTTACAGTAACACTGCGCCGTATAGCGAAAAGGGGCACGATCTACCCTAGGTATAGGGCAGCTGCTAGCAACTTAGGTTGTCGAAGGATCGAGAATTAGGACGTAGGACCCTACTAGGCCCTGCCAACACTACACTGTACAGAAGAGGGGCAGGAGGAAGGGAACGGTTAGGACACAGGTAAGGTAGGTAGAAATAAGAGGAGGATAAGAGCAAAACTGTCTAAAAATTTCTTATACTACTTTAAGGGGTAGCTTACTAGCCACTACCCCCTAGGACTAGGGCAGCCGACTCCCTATCTAAAATCTTAATTACCTCCTAGCCAGCAGGACCCCTACCCAGGCTAGCGCCGGGGAGTAGAGGCACCCCCCTACCCCTACGCGCCTCCTCCGGACAGCGGTAGGGGCAGTAGAGGAAGCTATCCTTCTACTTATATAAGGCGCAGACCCTAGCCTAGAAGCTAGGGAGGCGGTATAGGCTAAATAAGCCCTAGGGAGAGTTGGTACAGGCGGCATAGAGCTGGCTATAGGTAGCTATAAGCATAGCGTTTACGTACAAGGGGCAGGCTATAGCGACCTGCTTAGGCATAACCTAGACGGAGCTACACTAGAAGGCGTAGAAGGGCAGCTTAGCAGCATCCTACTGCTTATTAGTATAGTATTCAGGACGTTAGCTTAGACTGTATAGAAGACGGAGACCTGTACAAACCGGAAGCGGAGTTGCTAGTTAAGTTAGGCGTTCTATAGCTAGAGGTAGAAGTAGGGGAGGACACTAGCCGGACGGGCGGAAGAAGGGCCAGGAACTACAAGAGAAGAGCTAGCAACTACGAGAGAACTACGGCAGGAACGGCCGGACGGGGTGCATAGCATAATAGTAGTAGCTAGTAGTAGTAGCTAGTAGTAGTAACTAGTAGTAGTAGCTAGATTAATAGTAGACAGTAGACAGTAGACGTTGGTAGTAGACGTTAGACGGTAGACAGTAGACAGTAGACAGTAGTAGGGGACAGCGTAGGTAGAGGGGTAGCAGGCAGGGAATAGAAGAGAAGGAGGGAAGGGAAAGAGAAGGGATAAGGCTTAATATTTAGGGGGTAGCTGCCTGCTATACGAGGCAATAGCAACTAGAGTAGCTGCTACAACTGTGTAAAAAGGAACAAACAAGGCAACTACGACCTAGTGCCCGGACGAGCGACAGCCCTCTAGACGACCTGACGGAGACGGGAACATCTACCTAGGAGCTAAACTCTAGACGATAGCCAAGGCACAGGGACAGAGCCAGACGACCTGCCAGCGCCAGACTGTACAGTTGGGACGCGGAGTGTATGGCTAGGGGCTGTAGGGTAGGAGGTAAACGAACAGACAGGACCGAGCACCTCCTGCACCTTTATAACCGCCTGCAGGTCCTCCTCTGCCCTAGCAACAGGACCTAGAAGGACAGGTCCAAGGTTGCAACAGCAGAGAGGGAGATCGACTAGCAAGTACCTAGGCGAAGACGGGAAAGCGCTACCTACTAGAGGAACCCTAAGAGCTAAGGGTGTACGATACGCTGTCGTATAAAAGAAGCACTATAAGAAGGGAGGAGGGTATTGTTAGGGGACGCCGCCTAGCCTAGGTCTTGGACCTAAGCCAGCCGTTACCCTAAGGACTGCGACTTAGCAGCGCTAGTACGACCCTACCCTCTATACAGAGTTACCGACACGACCCTACTCCTGTACAGAGGGAGAATCCTATAGCCCTATATAGAGAGAAGTTGCCGCCCCTCTAAACAGAGGGAAAACTCTATACTACTATATAGAGGGAAACTCCTAATCCTTTGTACAGAGTGTAAACCTTGCACCCCTATACAGAGGGAAATTGCTAGCTTAGCTTCGTAGGTACAAATTGTACAGTAGCAGACAACGAAGGAACTGCCTATTAGTTCCTTTATATAGATACCTAACCTTAAGTTTCTGAACCAAGATTCTTAAGCCCTTACATATACGTACAGGTACAGTAGGGGTCGTCTTAATATAGTGTCTCTGTACGAAGTCTTCGCTAATTATTCTGTACACCAAACATCCTGTATTAATTAGTGTCCGCGCCGTAGCGGTCTCGTTTAGCGCAGGTTGTACAATAAACGGCGTAGTCGTTATATAGTTGCTTTTAAAAGATAGCTACGTAGTGCTTTGATTTGGCAATCTATCTCGTATACGCCTCTGGCAGAGCCTTCGCTTAGAGGCTACTCTTTTCCCGACTTGTCGTTATCTAAAGGAGACTCTTAATTCTCTTGTTAGGGCGCTGCAGTTGCTACCCTTGCGGTAGTCGGCCGTCCCCTCGGTCTCTCTACTAGCAAAAGCCTGTAATTCTATACAGTATAGCCTATCTTGCTATACCTGTAGCAGCTCCCTTCTGCTCTTCTCTTATTAAGGGTAGCTATATCTACCTACTGTGCCCTTTTGGCAGCAGCCCTTAGCCGTATAGTAACGGCTGCCGCTACTCTTATCGTTGTTAGTTCCTAGTCTATAGCGTCCGTCTGCCGCTATAGGGGTTGTCGTATCTCGTAGGCGCAGCTTATCTGTCCGAGCCTACGCTGCTAGTCGTCGACTATCCTAAGGATATTACAGAATTCCTCGTATATAGCCAGTTGCATTACGCCTACTAGTCCTGTTATAATCTCCTTAGAGAAGCCTACCTCTAAGGTAGTAATTTTTACCCTGTCCTCCTATTAGAGTCCTCCTGCCTCTGCTAGGGTCTAGTCGTATTCTGTAAGGAACTCTCGTACAGTCTTACGCCCTTGCTTTATTATATTAACCTATAGGAGTGCTCGGCTCTCGCAGTCTAGGTCCTTATAGCTCCTGTAAAGAGCTGCCTAGAGCATCGTCGTAGTTGCTATTGCTAGGTTAGCAATAGCCGTCCTGTAGTACAGCAGAATCCGTACTGCTGCCCTGCCCTTTAACCTCCTAAAGAGGTACACTACCTTGTCTAGCTCGGTCGGGTATGCTCCTAAGTTAACTAGAAGCTTAGAGCGCATCTAGGCAGCCTAGGAGGGGTACTCGGCCAGAGCCTTACTATCGTAAGTGGTAACGTTAGGGAGTTTGCTCTTAGGGGCCGGGGTGTAGGCCGTCGTGTCCGTTGTCGTTGTCGTCGTAGGGGTCGGATCGCAATCGGACGCCCTAGGCTGTCGTAGCTCCTGTTCCCGTTAGGAAATTATCGCAGCCTAGTAGCTTACTTGCTGTTCGAGCTGTCTCTTATATGCTAGCAGCTCCTCGTACGCGCAGTACATCTAATCCTGTATAGCTGCAGGATCTATAGGGATGTCGCCGTCTATCTTCGTTGTATTACTGCAGTTACCGACAGTAAGATTAGTTCCTAATATAAGGGCTTAAGAATCTTAGTTTAGAAACTCAAGGTTAGGTATCTATATAAAGGAACTAATAGGCAGTTCCTTTATCGTCTACTGCTGTACAATTTGTATCTACAAAGCTAAGCTAGCAATTTCCCTCTGTATAGGGGTACAAGGTTTACACTCTGTATAGAGGATTAGGAGTTTCTCTCTGTATAGTAGTACAGAGTTTTCCCTCCGTTTAGAGGGGCGGTAATTCCCCTCTGTATAGGGCTATAGGATTCTCCCTCTGTACAGGAGTAGGGTCGTATTAGTAACTCTGTACAGAGGGTAGGGTCGTGCTGGCGCCGCTAAGTCGCAATCCTTAGGGCGACGGCTGGCTTAGGTCTAGGACCTGGGCTGGGCGGCGCCCCCTAACAATCGGATACTATTTATAGTCTTCTAGCTATCCCTTCTACGAGATCCTTGCTTCAACGGACCCTCTTATTTTTCTTATATCTACTACATCTCCCACCTCCTATTCTTCTTCTTTACTATCTATCTCGACCGGTGGGGGTTTAGCGAACCCCTAATCCGGAAGACCGTCTTTAGGGTCTAAGCTTAGCAGATCCGAATAAAAGACGTCGTAGATCCGGAACGATTTTGGTAGCTAGAGCCGATAAGTTACCGGCGACCTCTTTTCCACTATCTTAAACGGACCTACGTAGCAGGAGTTAAGCTTAGCGTTGCCTTCTAGCCTTAGGTTCCGTGTATTAAGCTATACCTTTTAGCCTTCTCCAAACTCTATTAGTAACTGCTTTCTATTAGCTTAAGTTACTATCTTCTTCTAAGCCGATTCTATCGCCTCCTTCGCTACCTTGATTGCTTCTTCTATCTAAGCCTTAAGTGCTTCGGCCGCGGCGGCGGCGACTCTCTTTAACGAAGTAGCGGTTGAAGATTCTAAAGAGCTGGGTTCGTTCGGCGGTTGAAAGCTTATCCTCGGAAGATAACTATAAGTTATCTTAAACGGCGCCAGCGAGGTGGCCTCGGACAGTGCCGAGTTGGCGCAGAATTCGGCTATCGGCAACACCTTAACCTATTCGTCTTAATAATAGCTACAGAAGGTTCGTAGATATCGCTCTATCTTGCAGTTAGCCACTTTAAACTAGCTGTCGGTCTAAGGGTAAGCAGCGGTGCTGAGCTTTCCGCGATTTCCGAGAGCTTGGTTGATAGCTTCCTATATATCGGCAGTGAATTAAGGGCCCCTATCCGTAGTAATAGTGTCCAGCAGGCTATAGTGCTTCTATACATGTTGAATCAATATCCGCGCAGTCTCTTCTGCAGTAGTGCCTTCGTCTTTTGCTTAGCAGGAGATAAAGTGGCGCTCTTTGCTCAGCCTATCTACTACGTTAAGGGTGGCATTGTGTCTATCGGAGTCCGGCAGGCCGGTAACGAAATCCATCGTAATATACTGCTACAGTTTCTTAGGGATTGGCAGTAGCTTTAGTAAACCGGCCGGAAGGCTGTAACGCGGCTTCGCTGTTCGGCATACGTAACAATTGGCGATAAACCGGTGGATCCGCTCGAATATCCGTAGAAACCAGTAGATTGTTCTTATAGCCTGTATTGTCTTCTTTGCAATAGACACGAGCTGCTCTAGCATGTCTATAAAGGTGTAATTTATAAAACGCTGCTACACCGCTAGTGCGTTGGTTAGGCCGAAAGGTATAACCAACTACTTAAAATTGCCTATATGCATAGCGAACGTTATAAGATCTTCTGTCTGCCCTTCTTCGTTCCTTAGTCGATAGAAAGCTTGGCAAATATCCAGCTTGCTAAACTACTTAGCTTTAGCTACTCGTTTTATAGTCTTATCGATTAGCAGCAGCGGATACACATCTCTCTTAGTAACCTTATTAAGGCCTCGGTAATCTACGCACAGTTAGAGACTACCTCTAGGTTTCTGTACGAACAGAATCGGTAACGCATATTCGGCTAAGCTTAGCGTAATAAACTTCTTCGCTAGATTCTCTCGAACAAACACTTCTACTTAGTCCAGTTCTGCCGGCGACAGTCTTCTTAAGGGCTCGGTTCTTAGCAGCGTAGCTCCTGCTTTCAATCAAATCTTATTGTCGTATTCCGGTCGATAGAGTAGCAGGAGGTTGGAGTTAGCTTTTGAGAGCACATCCGCGTAGCTATAGAGCTCTTTTAGTAGCACCTCTACCGGATTTACTTCTTCTTCTGCTATTATCTTCCCGTAATCTTTAATGTCTTTTATCGAGATAGCGTAGATCTCACTGTCTGGCGACCTTGCGAGGGTCGTTAAAGCTTCCGAGCTTAGCATTCCGATCGTGTCTAAAGGGTCGGGCCGATCGATCGGAATCGCTCCGGTAGTCGTAGCACTCGGCTTCGCGGCGACGACGGTGACCGATTTAGCGGCGGCAACTCCACTCTGCTAGGTTTTGAACCCGATTGTGCCTTTACCTACGTTAATAACGGCTTTCTGGTTCTTTATCCATTTCTGTCCTATAATAATGTTAAACCTTCTGATATCTATAATTCGGAACGTCGCTTCAGTAGTGCGACCTACTAAGGTAGTCTTTAATAGCACATAATGCGTAACACTCTCTGTGTCTTGTCCGTTGTATGCCTAAATTCGCGTCGGCGATGCTAATTCCACTAGGTAACCGTATCTGTTTATTAGCTTCTAAACTAATCGATAGTGGATCGCGGCTCCGATAAGAGCTCCTGTGTCGATAAAGGCCTTTAATTAGAGTGGTCGGTGCGAGCCTCCGAGGGGATAGACCGTAATCGGAAGGATAATAGCAGTCTCTGTGTTCACTTCCACTGCTGCTAAGAGCGGATTGCTACAACTGTTAATACTTCCTTCTTCCAGTAACGTAGTTCGTAGCAGTGCCCTATTGTCTATGCTGGATAGGGGGCCTATCCCTCTAGCTGGTCTTTTCCTAAGATTCGCAGAGGCACTCTACTATCTATACTGTCGGTGTCGTTCGGAGCCGGCTCGATAGCTTGGATAGTCTTTCTCGCCAGCTGCGGCTTTGCGGCACGATATTCCTGCTTTTGTTAAGCCGTCGCTTGGCATTTCGTAGCGATATAGCTAGGCTTTCCGCATACGTAGTAGGTGGGGACGGACGACGGACGCAGCGAATAAAATAGCTGCTGGGGGGCTCTTCGGAAAGGTGCAGGGAGTCGTGTTGTTGGCGCTGTCGACAGTTTCTAGTTCGATTCGCACGATTTCGCGTAGGCGCTTAGATTTCTAGCGGTAACTCTCGCTTAGTGTACAAAGCTCTCGAGGTCTTCGTCTTCTACTAAAGCTATAGCTGCGGCCAGTTCAGGGTTTAGCTTCTGCCTTGGTAGGTAGAGCTGCTTATCTTCTGACACTCTGGCTCTAATAGCATATTTTCTAAACAGTCCGTAGAACTCCTTAAACGTCTGCCGGTTCTAGTTAATCTTATCTAGTTGCTTACAGGCTGTCTTCTTCTGCAAGGGATCTCTAAAGCGTTAGTCCAGTGCTTTAATTGCTTCTTTAGCAGTTACCTCTTCTAGGTCCGCTACTAGCGAAAAAGCTTTACCTTCTAATCGCGATTCTAGGTAGGCCAACCTGTCTTCTTTACTGTTTCTGGCATAATCGCAGTCTATCTTGTTCTTTATCTTTTTCTGAAACACCTTCTAGTCTTTAGGGTCTCTGCCTCTAAACGCCGGTAGGTTAGGTAGTAACGTTATCGAGGTGCCGCCTTAACTGTAGGCCGCTAGTAAGGCAGTCTCTGCTTGTTCTTCTCGATGTAGTGGCGGCGCCGACGACATCGCTGCTTCTATCTTAGCTAACTAAGTCTTTATTGCCTTTAGTTGTGCTAGTCGATTCGCCGCTTGGTTTTCTAGCACATCAATAATAGTTTCTGCCGATTCCTTCTCGGCCCTTACTGCTTCGGTTTCCTCTCTTAACTGCCTCTTCTCTTCTAGGGTTCTGTAAAACAGCGTCTCGATAAGGTCTATACGGTCGTAGACCTTCCCTATTCCGTTCTCGTTTATATAGTCTTTAAGTTCCTTGAGCATACAGTCGTAGATCTTCTTATATTCGGTTATTCGTTCCTTAATCTCTACAGTATCTTCCGCTGTAAAACCTTTAATAATAATATTATTATTAATAACCTTAGAGCGCCTATTCGCTCTGTTAGTCTTTTCTCTCCTGATTCTGCTGCAGCCTGTAACGCCGCCTTCTACTGTTAAGAAGCTCTCTATAGCTGTCTTACAGTGCTGGGGGTTGTTGGTTTGGTTTGTAGTGTGCGCGTACGTTATTCGGGTTGCCGGATAGTTCAACGGGCCCTTTCGCGCAGTGCGGAGTTAGTGTAGTAAGTGAGTTCGAGATATAATAATCCGGGCACGCAGATATAATTCAATACAGCCTTTTTAATAACTATATCTCGAACTAAAGAAGGAAAGGAATCTATACGGCGGTGGGTAAGGGCTTTAGGGGTAGTGTATGCCAAGGCCTAGCTCAGTCCGGAAGGGCCGAGCCGAAATTCCAAGGGTCCACCCTATTACTTAGTCCTACCCCTTTCTGCTAACGCAACATATCTGATCAGAGCTAGCTAATCCGAGCTAATAGCTACCTAATCGGTGCTGCGGCTAGTCTGTACACTGCTGCAGAGGGCCCTATATAGATGCGTCTGCAGTGCTCTATCTTTTCTTCTTTTTTCTTTCTTACTAAGGCCTTGGGTGCTACTGCAAAGCCGGCGTCGCCAACTCCATCTATAAAATCGATCGGCCGCGAGCCTTTCTCTTTCGTAGGCAGCGTCGACGACCGTCGCGCTAACAGAGGTAGCGCCGTCCTCGACTTTACCCTCGTTATCCGTCTAGCTAGGCTATCGAATAGCGAGGATATCGTCGAAGACCCTAACTAAGTGCGCTAACTACGATCGTTTCTTCGGATTTCAAACCGATAGCGCGGACGCAGCCTTTCTTCTGCTTCTATCTCTTCTGGAGCTATTTACTTCCAGAGCTATTTAGGTCTCGGTTTTCTCGGATTCCGGACATAGAACTCTTCTAGCAGCTCTGCCGAATTCCGAAGGTTCTTAACCAGATACTATTTATAGTCTTCTAGCTACCACTTCTATAAGATACTCGCTTCGATAGACTCCCTTATCCTCCTTATATCTATTACATCTTCTACCTCCTACTCTTCTTCCTTACTGTTTATCTCTATTAGTAGGGGTTCAATAAACCCCTGCCCTGGAAGGCTATCTTTAGGGTCCAGGCTTAAACAGATCTAAATAGAAGATGTTGCGGCGGCAGAAAGGGGTAGGACCGAGCGATAGGGCGGACCCTCGGAATCTCGGCTCGGCCCTTCTGGACCGAGCCGGGCCTTGGCACACTACCCCCAAAGCTCTCGCCCACTACTATATAGATTCCTTTCCCTCCTTAGTTCGAGATATAGTTATTAAAAAGGCCGTATTGAATCTTATCTATGTGCCTGGATTATTATATCTCGAACTCACTCACTACACTACTACCGCGCTGCGCGAAAGGGACCGTTGAGCTATCCGGATACCCGAATAACGCACGCGCAACACACAAACTAAACCAAACAACAGCACTGTAAGATAGCTATAGAGAGCTTCTTAACGGTAGAGAGCTTCTTAACGGTAGAGAGCGGCGTTACAGGCCGAAGCAGAAGCAGAAGAGAAAAGACTGACAGAGCGAGTAGGCGCTCTAGTGTTATCGATAATGAGTTCATTATTAGAGGTTTTACAGCAGAAGAGACTGCAGAGATTAAGGAACGAATAAACGAATACAAGAAAATCTACGACTGTACACTCGAGGAACTTAAAGATTACGTAAACGAGAACGGAGTAGGAAAGGTCTACGACAGCATAGACCTTATTAAGAAGCTGTTTTACAGAACCCTAGAAGAAAAGAGACAGTTGGGAGAGGAAATCGAGGCGGTAAGAGCCGAGAAGGAATCGGCCGAGACTCTTATAGATGTGCTGGAAAACTAAGCGGCGAACCGACTAGCACAACTAAAGGCGATAAAGACTTGGTTAGCTAAGATAGAAGCAGCGATGTCGCCGCTACCGCGCTAAGAAGAACTAGTAGAGACCGTCTCGCCGGCGGTCTACAGTTAAGGCAGCACGCTAATAACGTTACTACCGGATCTACCGGCGTTTGGAGGCAGAGATCCTAAGGATTAGGAAGCATTTAAGAAGAAGATAAAGAACAAGATAGACCGCGACTACGCCGGAAACAGTGCCGGAGATAGATTAGCCTACCTAGAGCTACGATTAGAAGGCGAAGCTTTTTCGCTAGTAGCGGACCTAGAAGAGGTAACCGCTAAAGAAGCGATCAAAGCGCTAGATCAACGCTTCGGAGACCCCTTCCGGAAGAAGACGGCCCGTAAGCAGCTGGACAAGATCAACTAGAACCGACAGATGTTTAAGGAATTCTACAGGTTATTCTAAAAATATGCTATTAGGGCTAGAGTGTCAGGAGATAAGCAGCTCTACCTATTAAGGCAGAAGCTGAACCCCGAATTGGCCGCGGCTATAGCGTCGGTAGAAGACGAAGACCTTAAGAGCTTCGTGCACCGAGCGAGAGTTACTGCAAGAAATCTAAGCGCTTACGCGAAATTACGCGAATCGAACTAGAAGCCGTTGTTGACCCAGGCGACGCGACCCCCTGCACCTTTCCGGAGAGCACCTCCGCAGCTATCTTATTAGTTACCGCGTTCGTCGTTCGTCCCTACCTGTTACGTGTATAGAAAGCCTAGCTACATCGCTACGAGGTGCCAAGCATTAGATAAGCAGAAGCAGGAGTATCGTGTTATAAAGCAGCTGCAGCAGCCGAGAAAGACTATACAAGCCATCGAGCTGGCTCTAAACGAAACCGACAGCGTAGACGGTAGAGTGCTACTGCGAATCCTAGGAAAAGACAAGCTGGATAGATAGGCCCCCTATCCAGCATAGACAACAGGGCACTAACAAGAACTACGTTACCGAAAGATAAGAGCATTAACAGCTGTAGCGATCCGCTCTCGGCGGCAGTAGAGGTGAACACAGAAACAGCTATTATCCTTCTAATTACTGTCCACCCCCTAGATAGCTCGAGCAAACCACTTTAGCTAAGAGCTTTCATCGACACGGGAGCCCTTATCGGAGCGGCGATCCATTATCGATTGGTTCAAAAGCTAATAAAGGGATATAGCTATCCGGTAGAGATAGCATTACCGACACGGATTTTGGCGTACAACGGACAAGACACAGAGAGTGTTACGCATTATGTGCCATTAAAGACTACCCTAGCTAGCCGCACTACGGAGGGGACGTTCCGAATTATAGATATCGGAAAGTTTGACATTATTATAGGACAAAAATGGATAAAGAACTAGAGAGCAGTTATTGACGTAGGTGAAGGCACACTCGGATTCAGAACACTATACAACGGCTCCGCCGCTGTCAAATCAGTCACCGAGGTCGCTGTAGAACCGAACGTTACGACTATCGAAGTGGCTCCGAAGGATTAGTCCGACCCTTAAGACACAATCGGAATAATAAGTTCAGAAGCTTTAACGACTCTCGCGAGGTAGTCGGACAACGAGGTTTATGCTATCTTAATAAAGGATATTAAAGACTACTGGAAGATAATAATGGAAGAAGAAGTGGATCTACTAGAGGTGTTACTGAAAGAACTCTATAGTTACACTAACGTGTTCTTAAAGGCTGACTCCAACCTCTTGCCGCTCTACCAACTAGAATATAACAACAAGATCCGGCTAAAAGAAGGAGCTAAGCTGCCGAGAACCGAGCCCTAAAGGAGACTGTCGCTAGCGGAGCTGGACTAGGTAGAAGTGTTTGTTAGAGAAAACTTGGCGAAGAAGTTTATTACGCCAAGCTTAGCAGAATATGCGTCGCCGATCCTTTTCGTACAGAAACCCGGGGGTGGTCTCCGACTGTACGTAGATTACTGAGGCCTTAATGAGGTTACTAAGAGAGACGTGTATCCGCTGCCTTTGATCGACGAGACTATACAGAGGGTGGCGAAGGCTAAGTGGTTTAGCAAGCTGGATATTCGCTAAGCTTTCTATCGATTAAGAAACGAAGAAGGACAAACCGAAGATCTTACGACATTCGCTACGCGTATAGGCAATTTCAAATAGCTAGTAATGCCTTTCGGACTTACTAACGCGCCGGCAGTGTAGCAACGATTTATAAACTATACCTTTATAGACATGCTGGAACGGTTTGTGTCTATCTACCTAGACGATATTCTTATCTATACTAAAGGAACGAGAGAGCAACATACGGACTATATTAAGAGGGTGTTAAAGAGACTCTGCAAGGTCGGATTAAACGCGGACACGAAGAAGAGCGAGTTCTACTAGACCGAAGTCAAATACCTCGGCCTTATCGTCAGAAGAGAAGGAATTCGGATAGACCTATTGAAAGTGGCCGCTGTCGCAGAATGGAAGCAACCGACATCCGGAAACACTACGCAAATCAGAGCGTTCCTCGGATTCTGCAGCTACTATCGACGGTTTATTAAGGACTTTAGTAAGATAGCGAGACCCCTAAATAAGGCGTTAAAGAAGGAGGCCGCTAGCCTATAGAACGAGAAGTGTACGGAAGCTTTTAACCGACTAAAGGAAGCGGTAGCCTTAGCGCTAGTACTAGCGCACTTCCGAACGGAAAAGACGATCTACGTAGAAACGGACGCTTCCGACACAGTAACAGCAGGGGTCCTTTCTTAATACGCTAACGACGACGAGACTCTCTATCCGGTAGCTTTCTTTAGCAAGTCTATAAATAATGCTAAGCAGAACTACGCTATTTATAACAAAGAGCTGCTGGCTATTATTTAGGCTTTCGAGGAGTGGAAACCAGAGCTTATAGCTAAACGGAGCACGGTCCAGGTCCTTACGGACCACCAGTTACTGATCTACTTTATAAAGACGCAGAAGCTATTACGGCGCTAGGCCCAGTAGGCCGCCCACTTATCCGGATTCGATTTGAAGATTACCTATCGACTAGGAGCTTAAAATAGAAAGGCTAATGCGCTGACGAGAAGAGAATGAAAGACTAGCTGCGCGAAAGAAGATCCGAATATGTTTTAGAAAGTGCTAACAGAACGAATAGTAGACGCCGAGGTATTGAAAGAGGTAGGGATCTGTACGATAGAGCCGCCGATTAAAGAAGAGACGCTGCACAAGAAAGTGGAACTGCTTAATTAGCAGCAGAAGCTCGGCAAGACCGGCTTAGGGAAACTGATCGTTCTGGAAGAACTGATTACAGAGGTTATCTAGCTGGTCTATAGCTCTACGGATGTTGGTTACGCAGGATCGAAGAAGACGATAGAAGCAATAAGGACGACCTACTGGTTTCCGCGAATCTTCGAGCGGATACATCGGTTTATTACTAACTGTTACGTGTGCCGAGCAGCGAAGCCGCGTTACGGCCTTCTGGCCGGCCTGTTAAAGCTACTTCCGATCCCCGAGAAACTATAGCAGCACATTACAATAGACTTCGTAACCGGCCTGCCGGATTCAGATAGATACGACGCTACGCTTAACGTAGTGGATCGACTGAGTAAGGAACGCCATTTCATCCCCTACTAAGCTAAGGATAAAGGAACTACTGTAGAAGAAACGGCGAGAATGTTAATCCAGCACGTATAGAAGCACTACGGCCTGCCGGATACTATTGCTACGGATATGGGTCCTTAATTCACCGCCGACGTATAGAAAGCTATTAACCAAGCCCTCGGAATTCGTAGAAAGCTCAGCACGGCCGCTTACCCTTAGACCGACAGCTAGTCTAAAGTAGCTAACCGAGAGATAGAGAAATATTTAAAAATCTTCTGCAGCTATTATTAAGCAGAATAGGTTAAGGTGTTGCCGATAGCCGAATTCTGCGCCAATTCTGCACGATCAGAAGCTATATTACTGGCGCCGTTCGAGATAACCTACGGTTATCTTCCGAGGATAAGCTTTTAACCGCCAAACGAACCCGGCTCTTTAGAACCTTCTACCGCTACCTCGTCGAAGAGAATCGCTACAGCAGCGGCAGAAGCGCTTAGATCTCAGATAGAAGAAGCGATTAGGGTAGCAAAGGAGGCGATGGAATCGGCTTAGAAAAAGATAGTAACTCGAGCTAATAAAAAGAGGTCACCGATAGAATTTAAAGAAGGCCAAAAGGTATGGCTTAATACGCGGAACCTGAGGCTAAAAGGCAACGCGAAGCTTAACCCTCGTTACGTAGGTCCGTTCAAGATAATAGAAAAGAGGTCGCCGGTAACATACAGGCTCCAGCTGCCAAAATCGTTCCGGATCTACGATGTCTTTTACTCGGATCTGCTAAGCCTAGACCCTAAAGATAGTCTTCCGGATAAGGGGTTTGCTGAACCCCTATCGATCGAAATAGACAGTAAAGAAGAAGAATAGGAGGTGGAAGATGTTATAGATGTAAGAAGACGAAGAGGATCTATCGAAGCGAGGATCTTATAGAAAGGATAGCTAGAAGACTATAAATAGTATCTGGTCGAGAACCTCCGGAATTCGGTAGAGCTGCTAAGAGAATTTTACGTCCGAAATCTGAGAAAGCCGCGACCCGAGTGGCTAGGAAATTGATAAATCCGGAAGAAGAAGAAAAGCCGCGTCTGCTCTATCGATAAAGAAACCGATAAAGACGATCGTAGCGGTCGCTTCGCTGGAGTCTTCGACTCGGCTACCACCTATCTTCGCATTGGCAGGCAGCTCGCCAACGCCGTAAACCGGCGTCGGCGCCGCCGGCCCTGCGATAGGTAAGGGCTTTAATAGAGAAAGAAAAAGAAGAAGACAGCGAGAGGCAGATAGATCTATATAGACCTACGAGACGGCGTATAGACCGGTTAAGCCGCAGCTCGGGTGACCGCTGGCTCCGATCAGATGGAACGGATCAGATAGACGACAAGTCAAGACGTTAGATAGTGACGATGTAAAAAAGAATATATATATATATATAATTTTGGAGGAACAGATAACTAAGCGGTCGAGGGCGACCGCTAATAAGGGAGGGGGGTGGTGTTGCGGCGGCAGAAAGGGGTGGGACCGAGCGATAGGGCGGACCCTCGGAATCTCGGCTCGGCCCTTCTAGACCGAGCCAGGCCTTGGCACACCACCCCCAAAGCTCTCGCCTACTACTACATAGTTTCTTTTCCCTCCTTAGTTCGAGATATAGTTATCAAAAAGGCCGTATTGAATCTTATCTGCGTGCCCGGATCAGAAGACATCGTAGATCTGGAACGACCTTAGTAGCTAGAGCCGATAGGTTACTGGCGACCTCTTTTCCACTATCGTAAACGGACCTACGTAACGGGGGTTAAGCTTGGCGTTGCCTTTTAGCCTTAGGTTCCGCGTCTTAAGCTATACCTTTTGACCTTCTTTAAATTCTATTAGTAACCACTTCCTATTAGCTTGAGTTACTATCTTTGCTTAAGCCGATTCTATCGCCTCTTTTGCTATCCGGACCGCCTCTTCTATCTAAGCCTTAAGCGCTTCTGCCGTAGCTGCGGCGACTCTCTTTAACGAGGTAGTAGTAGAAGGTTCCGAAGAGCTGGGTCTATCCGGCAGTTAAAAGCTTATCCGTAGAAGATAGCCGTAAGTTATCTCGAATAGCGCCAGCGAGGTAGCTTCGGACGGCGCCGAGCTAGCGCAGAACTCGGCTATTAGTAACACCTTAGTCCAGTCTTCTTAATAATAACTGCAGAAGATTCGTAGATATTTCTCTATCTTACGGTTGGCTACCTCCAACTGGCCGTCCGTCTAAGGGTAAGCAGCTATGCTAAGCTTTCTGCGGATTCCGAGAACTTAGTTAATAGCCTTCTATATATCAGCAGTAAATTGAGGACCTCTACCTGTAGTAATAGTGTCTAGCAGGCTATAGTGCTTCTACACGTGCTGAATCAGTATCCTCGCAGTCTCTTCTGCAGTAGTGCCCTTGTCCTTTGGTTAATAGGGGATAAAGTAGCGTTCCTTACTTAACTGATCTACTATATTAAGGGTGGCATTGTATCTAGCAGAGTCCGGCAGGCCGGTTACGAAATCTATCGTAACGTGCTGCTAGGGTTTCTTGGGGATCGGCAGTAGCTTTAGTAGGCCGGCCGGAAGACCGTAACGCGGCTTCGCAGTTCGATATACATAACAGTTAGCGATAAACTAGTGGATTCGCTTAAAGATTCGCGGAAACCAGTAGACTGTCCTTATAGCTTCTATTGTCTTCTTCGTGCCAGCGTAGCCGACATCCTTAGAACTATAGACCAGCTGGATAACTTCTACGACTAGCTCTTCCAGAACTATTAGTTTCCCTAAACCGGTCTTGCCAAGCTTCTGTTAATAGTTAAGCCGCTCTACCTTTTCGTAAAGCGTTTCTTTTTCGGCCGCCGACTCTATAGCGCAGATTCCTACTTCCTTTAGCACTTCGGCATCTACTATCTGCTCGGTTAACACCTTCTGGAACATGTTCGGATCTTCCTTCGCGCGACTAGTCTTCCCTTCTCTTCTTGTTAGCGCGTCGGCCTTTCCATTTTAAGCCCCTAGTCAATAAGTAATCTTAAAGTCGAAGCTAGATAAGTAGGCGGCCTACTAAGCCTGGCAGCGTAAGAGCTTCTGCGTCCTTATAAAATAGGTTAGCGACTCAAAGTCCGTAAGGACCTAGACCGTGCTTTTTCTAGCTATAAGCTCCGGCTTCCACTCCTCGAAAGCCTGGATAATAGCTAACAACTCCTTGTTATAGATAGTGTAGTTCCGCTTAGCTTCGTTTATAGATTTGCTAAAGAAAGCTACTAGATAGAGGGCTTTATCGTTGTCGTTATACTAAGAAAGGACTCCTGCTGTAGCTGTATCGGAAGCATCCGTTTCTAGGTAGATCGCCTTTTCCAGCCGGAAGTGCGCTAGCACTAGCGCTAATGCTACGGCAGCCTTTAGTTAATTAAAGGCCTCTGTACACTTCTCGCTCTACAGGCCGGCCGCGTCCTTTTTTAGTACCTCGTTTAGGGGTCTAGCTATCTTGCTAAAGTCCTTAATAAAGCAGCGATAGTAGCTGCAGAATCTGAGGAAAGCTCTAATCTAGGTAGTGTTTCCGGATTTCGGCTGCTTCTACTCTGCGATAGCGGCGACCTTTAAGGGGTCTATCTAGATGCCTTCTCTTCCGACAATAAGACCAAGGCATCTAACTTCGGACCGATAGAACTCGCTCTTCTTTGTATCTGCGTTCAACCCGACCTCTCGGAGCCTAGTTAGCACCTGTTCGATGTAGTCCGTATGCTGTTCCCTCGTTCCGTCGGTATAGATAAGGATGTTATCTAGGTAGATAGACACGAACCGCTTAAGCATGTCTATAAAGGTGTAGTTTATAAAAGGCTGCTATATCGCCGGCGCGTTAGTGAGTCCAAAAGGCATAACTAGCTACTTGAAATTGCCTATGCGCATAGCGAAGGTAGCAAGGTCTTCTATCTGTCTTTCTTCGTCCCTAAGCTAGTAGAACGCTTAGCGAATGTCCAGCTTGCCGAACTACTTAGCTTTCGCCACCCGCTGTATAGTCTTATCGATTAGCGGCAGCGGGTATACGTCTCTCTTAGTAACCTTATTAAGCCCTCGGTAGTCTACGCACAGCCGGAGGCCGCCTCCGGGTTTCTGTACAAAAAGGACTAGCGATGCGTACTTAGCTAAGCTTAGTGTAATAAACCTCTTTGCCAAATCTTCTCGAACAAACACTTCTACTTAGTCCAGCTCGGCTGGAGATAGTCGCCGTAGTAGTTCGGTTCTCGGTAGCGTAGCTCCCTCCTTTCGTCAAATCTCGTTATCGTATTCTAGTTGATAGAGCGGTAGGAGGTTGGAGCCAGCTTTTAAGAACGCGTTAGCGTAACTATAAAGTTCTTTCGGTAACACCTCTAGTAGGTTTACTTCTTCCTCTACTATTATCTTTTAGTAGTCTTCGATGTCTTTTATCGATATAGCGTAGATCTTATTTTCTAACGACTTCGCAAAGGTAGTTAGGGCTTCTAAGCTTATTATTCCGATAGTGGCCAGGGCCGTAGCTCTATCGGCTAGAGTAATGCGGATAGCCGGAACCGTGTCGACAGCTATAGCTTCCAGTTTGGCAGTAATAATAGTGGCCGAGTTAGCAGTAGCGTTGCCCCTCCGCTATCTTTTAAACTTAATCGTGCCTTTATCTACGTCGATAACGGTTTTCTGGTTTTTTATCTATTTTTGCCCTATAATAATATTAAATTGCCTGATGTCTATAACTCGAAATGTCGCTTCTGTAGTGCGGCTAGCGAGAGTGGTCTTTGATAGCACATAATAGGTGACACTCTCTGTATCTTGTCCGTTGTATGCCGAAATTCTCGTTAGCGACGCTAACTCTACTAAGTAACTGTATCCTTTCTCTAACTTCCGAACTAGTCGATAGTGGACTACTGCGCTGATAAGAGCTCCTGTGTCGATAAAAGCCTTTAAGTAAAGGGGTAAACGCGAGCCTTCTAGAGGGTGGATAGTTATTAGAAGAATAATAGCGGAGTCTGTGTTTATCTCTAGCGTAGCCAAAAGTAGGTTATTATAGCTATCAATACTTTCTCCTTCCGGCGATGTAGTTCGTAGTAGTGCCCTGTTGTTTATGCTAGGTAGGGGGCCTATCAGTCTAGCTATTCTTTTCCTATAATCTTTAATAGCACTCTACTGTCTATGCTATCGGTGTTATTAGGCGTCAATTCTATAGCTTGGACACTCTTCCTCGGCGGCGGCGTAGGTCTCGTAGCTCAGTATTCTCGCTTCTGTTAAGCCGTCGCTTAGCACCTAGTAGCGATATAGCCAGGTTTTCTATATACGTAGCAGGTAGGTACGAATGCCTAACGCAGCGGATATAACGGTTGCTAGGGTCCGCGTCGGAAAGATAAAGAGGTTCGAACCGATAGCGCGGACGGCGGCCGCTGACCTGGCTCTTAGACAGCCAGATTTCCGTATTTATTTATTTTCCTAGCTGTAACTCTTGCTTGATCTACGAAGGCTTAGAGGTCTCTGGTTCTTACTTAGACTTAGGCGTTAGCTAGTTCGGGCCTTAGCTTCTTCCTTAGCAGGTGTAATTGTTTGCTCTTTGTTACCTTCGCTCGAATCGTATGCTGCCGGAATTGTCCGTAAAATTCTTTAAATAATAGCCGGTTCTGGCTGACTCTGTCGAGTTGTTCGTAGGCTGTCTGCTTACAGAAGTAGTCTGCGAAACGCTGGTCTAAAGCTTTAATAGCTTCGTCAGCGGTTGCTCCTTCTAGTTCCGCCACTAGCGTAAACGCCTCGCCGTCTAGTATTAATTAAAGGTATACCAACCTGTCTTCCTCGCTGTTGTTAGCTTAATCGCGGTTTATCTTGTTTTATATCTTTATCTTAAAAACTTTCTATGTCTCCGGATTTCCGCCGCTAAAGGCCTGTAGATTAGGTAGTAACGTTATCGAGATGCTACCTTAACTATAGGCTGCAGGTAAGGCGTCGTTAGTATAGCCTTCTGCCGGCGGCAGCGGCGGCCGCAGCGCTGACGACGTTGGCACTGCTACATTAGCTAGCTAGGCCCTTAGCGCATTCAGTTAAGCTAATCGTGCTGCTGCCTAATTCTCTAGCACTTCGATAGTAGTCTCTGCCGATGCTCTCTTAGCCGTTACCGTTTCTACCTCCTCTCTTAGCTATCTATTCTCCTCTATCTTCTTATAAAACATCTTCTCGATAAAGTTTAAAGTCTCGTAAACCTTCTTAACCCTGTGTTCTGTTAAATGCTCCTTAAGCTTATTAGGCGTGCAGACGTACAGCTCTTTGTAATCCGCCATTCGCTCCTTTACTTCGTTCGTCTCTTCCTCTGTAAGGCCTTCGGCGACTGCCTCTTCGTCTATAGCGCTAGTGCGCCTATCTCTCGCTCTGTTAGTCTTTCTTCTTCTGCTGCAGCCGGTAACGCTGCCTTCTACCGTTAAGAAGCTCTCTATAGCCTTCTTGTAGTGCTAGTTGGGTTGGTTATAGTTGTAAGGTGCGCGTACGTTATTCGGGTAACCAGATGCGGTTTAACGGGCCCTTTCGCGCAGCGCAGTAGTAGTGGTATAGATAGTAAGTTTAAGATATAGTAATCCGAGTGCGCAGATATAATTTTATATAGCTGTTTTAATAACTATATCTCGAACTAAGGAGGGAAAGGAATCTATCCGGCAGTAGGTAAGGGCTTTAGGGGGTATGCTAAGGTCCGGCTCGGTCTAGAAGGGCTGAGCCGAAATTCCAAGGGTCTACCCTATTACTTAGTCCTACCCCTTTCTGCCGCTGTAACAATCGGCACGCGTAGCAGTTAGCAATAAACCGGTAGATTCGCTTATAAATTCGCAGAAACTAGTAGACGGTTCTAATAGCGTCCCTTATCTTCCTTGTACTAGCGTAACCGACATCCTTAGAACTATAGACTGGCTAAATAACCTCTATAACTAGCTCTTCTGGAACTATTAGCTTCCCTAAACCGGTGTTGCTGAGTGTCTGTTAATAGTTAAGTTGCTCTACCTTTTCGTAAAGCGTCTCTTTCTCGGATAGCAGTTCTACAGTACAGATTCCTACTTCTTTAGCACTTCGGCGTCTACTATCCGTTTGGTTAGCACTGTCTAGAACATATTCGGATCTTCTTTCGCGCGGCTAGTCTTTCCCTCTCTTCTTGTTAGTACGTCGGCTTTTCCGTTTTAAGCTCCTAGTCGATAGGTAATCTTAAAATCGAATCCAGATAAGTAGGCGGCCTATCGGGCTTAGCAGCGTAAGAGCTTCTGCGTCTTTATAAAATAGATTAGTAACTAATGGTCGCTAAGGACCTGGACTGTGCTCTTTCTAGCTATAAGCTCTAGTTTCTATTCCTCGAAAGCTTAGATAATAGCTAACAGTTCCTTGTCGTAAATAGCGTAGTTCTGCTTAGCTTTGTTTATAGATTTGCTAAAGAAAGCTACTGGATAGAGGGCCTCGTTATCGTTGTTATACTAAGAAAGGACCCCTGCTGTAACTGTATTAGAAGCGTCCGTTTCTAGGTAGATCGTCTTTTCTAGTCGGAAGTGCGCTAGTACTAGTGCTGTAGCTACAGCAGCCTTTAATTAGTAGAAGGCTTCTATACACTTCTTATTCTAAAGGCCGCCTGCCTCCTTCTTTAATGCCTTATTTAGGGGTCTTACTATCTTGCTAAAGTCCTTAATAAAGCAGCGATAGTAACTGCAGAACCTAAGAAAAGCTCTGATTTGGGTAGTGTTTCCGGACTTTGGCTGCTTCTATTCTGCTGTAGCAGCGACCTTTAAGAGATCTACCCTAATGCCTTCCTTTCCGATAATAAGACTAAGGTATTTAACTTTGGACTAATAGAATTTACTCTTCTTCGTATCTGCGTTTCATCCGACCTCTTAGAGCCTAGTTAGCACCTGCTTAATATAGTCTGTATGCTGTTGTCTCGTTCCGTTAGTGTAGATAAGGATGTCGTCTAGGTAGATAGACACAACTCGCTCTAGTATGTCGATAAAGGTATAGTCTATAAAGCGTTGTTATACAGCTAGTGCGTTAGTAAGTCCGAAAGGCATAACTAGCTGTTTGAAATTGCCTATACGCGTAGCGAATGTCGTAAGGTCTCCCGTCTGCCCTTCTTTGTTCCTTAGCCAATAGAACGCTTAGCTAATGTCTAGCTTACTAAACCACTTAGCTTTTGCTACCCGCTATATAGTCTTATCGATTAGCGGCAGCGGGTATACGTCTCTCTTAGTAACTTCGTTAAGACCTCTATAGTCTACGTATAGCCTAAGGCTACCTTTAGGCTTCTGTACGAAAAGGATCGGCAATGTATCCTTGGCTAAGCTCCGCGTAATAAATCTCTTCGCTAGGTTTTCTTAGATAAACACTTCTACCTAGTCTAGCTCGGCCGGCGACAGTCGTCTTAGCGGTTCGGTTCTTAGCAGCGTAGCTCCTTCCTTTAGCTGAATCTTGTTATCGTATTCCGGTTGGTAGAGCGGCAGAAGGTTAGCGTCGGCTTTCGAGAACACGTTAGCGTAACGATAGAGTTCTTTTAGTAACACTTCTAATAAGTCCGCTTCTTCTTCCGCTATTATCTTTCAGTAGTCTTCGATGTCCTTTATTAAGATAGCATAGATCTTATTTTCCGGCGACTTCGCGAGAATAGTAAGGGCTTCTAAGCTTATTATTCCGATAGTTGCTAGAGGCTCTGTATAGTCGGCCGGATCCGTAATAGCGGCCGTAACTTTTGGTTTAGCAGTAACGACTGTAACCGAGTCGACGGCAGCGGTGCCCTTCTGCTAGGTTTTGAATTCAATCGTGCCTTTATCTACGTTAATAACGGCCTTCTAGTTCTTTATCTATTTCCGTCCTATAATAATGTTAAACCGTCCGATATCTATAACTCGAAACGTCGCCTCTGTAGTGCGGCCAGCTAGGGTGGTCTTTAATAGCACATAATGCGTAACGCTCTCGGTGTCTTGTCTGTTGTATGCCGAAATCCGTGTTAGCGAGGGTAACTCTACTAGGTAACTGTATCCTTTCGTTAGTTTCCGAACTAGTCGATAATAAATTGCTGTGCCGATAAGAGCTCCTGTATTGGTAAAAGCTTTTAGTTAAAGAGGCTAGCGCGAGCTCTCGAGGGGGTGGACAGTAATTAGAAAGATAATAGCGGTCTTCGTATTCGCCTCTACTGTAGCCGAAAGCGGGTCATTGCAGCTGTCAATGCTTTCTTCTTCTAGCAGCGTAGATTATAGTAGTGCCCTATCGTTTATGCTAGGTAGTGGGCCTATCCGTCTAGCTAGTCTTTTCCCAGGATTCTTAATAGTACTCTGCCGTCTATACTGTCGGTATCGTTCGGCGTCGATTCTATAGCTTGGACGCTCTTCCTTGGCAGCAGTAGCAGCAGCAGCGCAGGTCTCGTAGCTTAATACTCTCGCTTCTGCTAAGCGGTTGCTTGGCATCTGGTAGCGATATAGCCAGGCTTTTCATACGCGTAACAGGTAGGGACGAATGTCGAACGCGGCGGATAAGTTTGCGCAGGTCCTCGTCAAAAGGAGGAAGAAGGCCAGGTTAATAGCGCGAACAGCGGTTGCTAATTTAGTTCTTAGATCACTAGTCTTCTATATTCGTTTATATTTCTAGCAGTAACTCTCGCTTAATCTACGAAGGCTTAAAGGTCTCTAGTCTCTACAGAGACTAAAGCGGTAGCTAGTTTAGGCCATAATTTCTTTCTAAGGAGGTGCAGTTGTTTGCTCTTAGGCACCTTTGCCTAAATTGCGTGCTTCCGGAACTGTCTTTAGAATTCTTCGAATAACTGCCGGTGCTAGCTGACTTTATCGAGTTGTTTACGAGCCGTCTGCTTACGGAAGTAGTCGACAAAATGTTGTTCTAAGGCTTCGATAGCCTTAGTAGCAGTAGCTTCTTCTAAGTCCGCTACCAACGTAAACGCTTTACCTTCTAGCCGCGATTAGAGGTATACCAACTTGTCGACTCTACTGTTAGTAGGATAATCGCGGGTTATCTTAATTATTATCTTCTTCTTAAGAACTTCCTATATGTCCAGATTGCCGCCGCTAAAGATCTGTAGGTTAGGTAGTAACGTTATCGAAATGCTATCTTGACTGTAGGCAGCAGGAGAGGTATACTTAGTTTGACCCTCTTGTAGCAGCAGCGGCGGCGACGTTGACGCTGCAACATTAGCTAACTAAGCCCTTAGCCTACTTAGTTAGGCTAATCGTGCTGCCGCCTAGTTTTCGAGCACTTCGATAGTAGTTTCTGCAGACGCTCTCTCTGCTGCTATTGCTTCTACTTCCTCTCTTAGCTCTCTATTCTCTTCTAACTTCTTATAGAATAGCTTCTCGATAAAGGTTATAGCATTATATACCTTCTCGACTCTGTGTTCTGTTATATGCTCTTCGAGCTCGTTAGGCGTACAGGCGTACAGCTCCTTGTAGTTAGCTATCCGCTCCTTTACCTCGTTCGTCTCTTCTGCTATAAGATCTTCGATAACTGTCCTATTATCTATAACGCTAGTGCGTCTGTCTTTCGTCCTGTTAGTCTTTCTTCTGCTTCTGCTATAGCCTGTAACGCCGCTCTCTACTGTCGAGAAGCTCTCTATAGCCTTTTTGCAGTATTAGTTAGTTAGTTTGGGTTGTAGGGTGCGCGTACGCTATTCGGGTAATCAAATATAATTCGACAGGCCCTTTCGCGCAGCGTAGTAGTAGTGTAGGTAGTGAGTTCGAGATATAATAATCCAAGCATGCAGATATAATTCAATACAGCTGTTTTAATAACTATATCTCGAACTAAGGAGGGAAAGGAATCCACGTATGCGCGGATGTAAGCCCTTATAGGGGTAGTGTGCCAAGACCCGGCTCGGTCCGGAAGGGCCGAGCCGAAATTCCAAGGGTCTACCCTATTACTTAGTCCTGATACGGGGTAGTTGGGCCCGGGTTATTACTAAGCCTTGCCAAGGTTTATATATCTGGTACACATTGGTCAAGTCACTTCTGAGTTACTTAATCAGTTCCTTTTGGCTTAAGTGTACTGCGTTACATTACTTAACTTAGAAGTGACTGCTAAAAGTGTACGATAAAAGGCCCGGGTTTAATTCCTAGGGGGCGCATCTTTTAACAGGAGAGTGGAAGCAGCGTTAACGTATGTCCGTTTGTCTACCACTCTATACAGAATAAGACAGACCCGGTAAAGGTCTAGCTGGCTATGTGCAGACCTGCCGGGGGGGTTGATTGCGTATGCTGTATAGGGGGGCTGTGCAATAGCGTGCGTAGCCTGTAAGTAAGCGCAGCTTACGAGGTCGTAAGCCTGTAGCGCAAGGGGTAGTAATACAGGGTAGTTGGGCCCGGGTTATTACCAAGCCTTGCCAAGGTTTATATATCTAGTACACATTAGTCAAGTTACTTCTGAGTTACTTAATTAGTCCCTTTTAGCTTAAGTGTACTGCGTTACATTAAGTCCTACTACTTTCCGTCGCTGCAATATCTATAATGCGGTTTAGCCCCTCTACAAGCGTAGCAGTTAGCTATAAACTAGTAGATCCTTTCGTAGATCCGTAGAAACTAGTAGGCGCTTCTAATAGCCTCCTTTGTCTTTTTCGTTCCTATATAACCTATATCTTTAGAACTGTGCACCTGTTGGATAACTTTAGTAACTATCCCTTCTAGCACTATTAGCTTCCCTAAGCTAGTGTTGCCAAGCTTCTGTCGTCTGTTAAGCCTCTTTACCTTCTTAAAAAGAGTCTCTTCCTTAACTGGGTCTACAGCGTAGATCCCTACCTCTTTTAATACCTCGCTATCTACTATTCGTTTAGTAAGAATCTTCTAAAATATATTAGGGTCTTCCTTTGCTCTATAGGTCTTTCCTTTGTATCTAGTTAATGTATCCGCCTTTCTATTTTAAGCTCGAGGCCTATACCTAATCTTAAAATCGAACTCTAATAGGTAAGCAGCCTATCGTGCTTAGCGCTATAAGAGTTTCTATATCTTTATAAAGTGTAAGGGCTCAAGAATCTTAGTTTAGAAACTTAAGGCTAGGTATCTATATAAAGGAACTAATAGGCAGTTCCTTCGTCGTCTGCTGCTGTACAATTTGCACCTACGAAGCTAAGCTAGCAATTTCCCTTTGTATAGGGATGTAAGCTTTACACTCTGTACAGAGGATCGGGAGTTTCCCTCTGTATAGTAATGCAGAGTTTTCCCTCTGTTTAGAGGGGCGGCAATTTCTCTCTATATAGGGCTATAGGATTCTCTCTCTGTACAGGAGGAGGGTCGTGTCGGTAACTCCGTATAGAGGGTCAGGTCGTGCTAGCGCTGCTAAGTCGCAGTCCTTAGGGCGACGGCTGGCTTAGGTCTAGGGCCTAGGCTGGACGGCGCCCTCTAACAATACTCCCCTCCCTTCTTATAGTGCTTCTTTTATACGATAGCGTGTCGTACACCCTTAGCTCCTAGTGTTCCTCTAGCAGGTCGCGACTTCCCGTCTCTGTCCGGTCGTCCGTAGCTCCGTTGCTTGTTAGCTACTAGGTCGTAGTTGCCTTCTTTGCTCCCTTTTTATACAGTTGTAGCAGCTGCCCTAGTTGCTATTGCCTCGCATAGTAGGCAGCTACCCCCTAAATATTAAGCCTCCCCCCTTCTCTTTCCCTTTCTTCCTTCTCTTCTATTCCTCTGCCTGCTACCCCTCTACCTATGCCGTCTACTACTACTGTCTACTGTCCACTGTCTACCGTCTACTACTAACGTCTACTACCAACATCTAGCTACTATTTGATGCGGCGCGGTACACTTGAGCCAAAAGGGACTGATCAAGTGACTCGGAAGTGACTTGATCAATGTGTACCAGATTATAAACCTTGGCAAGGCATAGCAGTGACCCGGGCACACCACCCCGGATCACCACCCCCTGCGCTACAGGCTTACGACCTCGTAAGCTGCGCTTGCTTACAGGCTACGCACCTTATGCACAGCCCCCCTGTGAATCGTGCGCAATCAACCCCCCCCCGGCAGGTCTGCACACAGCCAGCTGGACCTTTACCGGGTCTGCCTCATTTGTACGGAGTGGTGGACAAACGGACATACGTTAACGCTGCTTCCACTCGGCGTTGAAAGATGCGCCCCCTGGGAATTGAACCCAGGCCTTTTACGTACAGTTTCAGCAGTTACTTCTGAGTCAAGTGATGCGGCGCGGTACACTTGAGCCAAAAGGGACTGATCAAGTGACTCGGAAGTGACTTGATCAATGTGTACCAGATTATAAACCTTGGCAAGGCATAGCAGTGACCCGGGCACACCACCCCGGATCACTATTAACCTAGCTACTACTACTAGCTACTACTATTATGCTACGCACCCCGTCCGGCCGCTCCCGCTGTAGTTCTCTTATGCTTCCTAGCTCTTCCTCTCTTATAGTTCCTGGCCCTTCTTCCCCCTGTCTAGCTAGTGTCCCTCCCTACTTTTACCTCTAGCTATAGGACGCCTAGCTCGACTAGCAACTTCGCTTCTAGTTTGTATAGGTCTCTGTCTTCTGTACAGTCTAAGCTAACGTCTTAGATACTATACTAATAAGCAGCAGGACGCTGCTAAGCTGCCCTTCTACGCCTTCTAGTGTAACCCTGTTAGGGTTACGCCTTAGCAGGTCGCTATAGCCCGCCTATCGTACGTTAATACTATACTTATTGCTACCTGCAGCTAGCTCTATGCTGCCTGCACCAACTCGCTCTAGGGCTTATTCGGTCTATACCGCCTCCCTAGCTTCTAGGCTAGGATCTGCACTTTATATAAGTAGAAGGATAGCTCCCCCTACTGCCCCTACTGCTGTCTAGAGGAGGCGCGTAGGGGTAGGGGGGTGCCTCTGCTCCCTAGTGCTAGCCTAGGTAGAGGTCCTGCCGGCCGGGAGGTAATTAAGATTTCAGATAGGGAGTCGGCCGCCCTAGTCCTAGGGGGTAGTAGCTAGTAAGCTACCCCTAAGGTAGTGTAAGGAATTTTCAGACAGTTCTGCTCTTATCCCCTTCTTATTTCTACCTATCTTACCTGTCTTCTAGCTATTCCCTTCCTCCTACCCCTCTTCTGTATAGTGTAGTGTTAGTAGGACCCGGTAGGGTCCTACGTCTTAATTCCTAATCCTTCGACAACCTAAATTGCTAGTAGCTGTCCTATACCTAGAGTAGATTACGCCCCTTTTTACCGTACAGCGAAGTGTTACTGTAACTGGGTAGGGGGATAGTTCTCCTCCTACCTGTCTAGCGCAGTTGTGTCCTAGAGGGCCTCGTACAGTTCCTATATAGGCTCTGCCTACCCTCTCTATTTAACTAGGTACTCTATCCTCTTCTGCTTCCTTTAGCTCTTAAGGATTTCTTCTACCTCGTACTCTTCCTAGCCTTTAGTAATAATCGCTAGTAGGCGCCCGTCGTCTGTCGTCTAGTGCAGTAGGGGGTCCGTATATGCCGACTGTACGAGGTCTATATAGAAGACTAGGTAAATCCCTAGGGGAGTGTTAAGTCGTATAGCGTATGTCCCTACTAGTTAAACTACTGTAAACTTCCGGTTCTTCCAGTCCAGTTTCTTACTCGGCCGGTCTGTACGGATATTGCGCTAGTTTAGCTAGACCTTATCTCCTGCCTCGTATCTTAGTACGGCCTGCCGTCCCTTATTAGCCTGCTCTTCCGCATTCTGTTAAGCTATAGCTAGACTCGCCTTTGTCTATTAATAGGCATTCGTAATCGTCTGTACGATAGCCTTTCCCTGCTAAATTAGGGATCGTATAGGGCATAGGGTGTTACTACTTAGGGTCGGTAGGAGCGGGAAGTAGTCGTATCTATAGGCTATAAAGAAGGGGGACAATCCAGTAGCGTTAGCTATACAGCTATTAATAGCTAGCTCCGCTATAGGGGGGAGGCGGTTCCAGTTTGTCTAGTTATAGTCGACGTACGCTTAGAGGTACGCTTCTAATGTCGAATTGACCCTCTCCGTCGCACCGTCCGTCTACAGGTGCTATACGGTTAACAGGCGACGTTCTACGTTCAGCAACTGACATACCCTAGCCTAGAGCTAGCTCGTAAACTGTGTACCCCGGTCCGATACAATTAACCTAGGGAATCCGCACTTGCTAAACGTCGTCCGTATAAATGCCTAAGCAGTGTCTTTAGCCGCAATAGAGTCTATTCCTTCTAGTATTACCCCCTTCGTTAGCTTGTCTGGAACTACTATAATGTTCTGCCGTCCGTCGCTCTTAAGGAGGTCTGTAATAAAGTCTACTGTTAGGTCTTGCTAGGGCCGGTCCGGTATTAGTAGGGGTTTTAGCAGCCTGTGCTTTAGTTTACGCTAGGGCTTTGTCCTTCTATATACATCGCAGTTCTGTACAAACCTGCAGATGTCCTTTGCTATCGCCGGCTAGTAGTAGTCCCTAGCGACGATGCTGTACGTCTCCTCGCGCCCTAGGTGCCTAGTTGCTATAGAATTATACGCCTATTGTATTAAGCTCGTATAGAGCTTCTCGTCTGCTAGGACCTAAATCTAATTCCTAAACTTTAGGTTGTTCTCCTCGTCTACTGTACACTCTGCTGCTAACACCTTAAGGTAAAGCTCTGCTAGGAGCTTCCGCTGTCCTCCTTAGATCGCTATATAGGCCCCTTAGTAAACGTCGTCCTTTTCTACTGCCTCTTCCTATACCTGCAGTTAGGGTTCCTATAGGTGTGTCGCTGCTAGGGGGATAGTCTCCTCGCCTAGTTTCTCCTTAAATATCTAAAATGTTCGTAATTTCAGCTGGTCGTCCTTGTACGTTGTTGGCATATCCTGGTCCTGTCTAGATAGTATATCGGCCCTGCTGTTGTCCTTTCCCTTACGATACTGGAGTTTTATATTAAAGCAGCTTAGGTACATCGCCTATCGTATATGTCTCTTAGACAGCTTCCGGGGTTACGTAAAGTACTCGAGGTTCTTGTAGCCAGTTAGGGCGAGGAACTCGGGAACCGAGCAGAGTTCTCTATCCTACGCTTCGTAACACTGTACGACTGCTAGCAATTCCTTGTTATAGATAGGGTAGTTGCACTTAGCTAGGGAGTTCTTCTTAGAGAAGTATGCATATAGGTGCAGAAGTCCGTCCGAGCCTACCTGTAATAGGATACCCTCTATATAGTACCCTAAGGAGTTAGTTTCTAGTATCGTCGTATGTTCTAGGTCGAAGGCGGCAAGCGTTGGTCCTGTAGTAAAGAGCTCCTTTAGCCTGTTAAAGCTCCTATTATACTCGTCCGTCTACTTAAACTGCTTATCCTTATATGTTAGCTTAATTAGGGGGCGTACGATCTTCGAGTAGTTCTGTATAAACTAGTAGTAGAAGTTAGCAAACCTAAGACATTCCTGTACGCCCTAAACGCTCGTAGGCGGCTTCTATTGCTTAATAGCATTAATCTTCTTCCTATCTATACTAATGCCTTTCCCTGCCTTAATAATAAACCCTAGGTATTTCGTACGATGTACCCTGAATTTATATTTGTCGATGTCGAGGTACAAGCCAGCCTGTTATAGTCAGTCTAGTACCTTCTTAACGTCCTGTACATAGTCTGCATAGGTGCCGTCTGTAAATACTAGTGTGTTATCGAGGTACGCTAAGTAGATATCGTCTAGTAACCCTTATAGGGACCTGTTAATGTACCTCTAGAAGGTTGCTAGTGCGTTAGCAAGGCTAAAGGGGGTAACAAGCTACTCGAAAAGACTATATCTTGTACGGAAGGCAGTTATCCAATTACAGCCTTCCTTAATCTATATCTTGTAGAAAGCCGAGACTACGTTAAGCTTAGTAAACTACTTTGCCTTGCTAATCCGTCCGAGAGTCTCCTTAATAAGGGGTAGGGGGTACTAATCCTTCTTAGTAATCGCGTTAATGCCTCTGTAGTCTATGCAGAAACGCAAGCTAGCCTTGCCCTCCTTATAGACAAACAGCACTAGGGCTCCTGCAGACAGGGTACTTGCGTAAATAAAACCTTTAGCAAATAGATCCTCTAGTGTCTTGCGCAGTACTAGGAGTTCTCTAGAGGATATGCTGTACAGTAGGCCGTACAGCACTTCGGGCAGACTCCTATCTAGACGGGGCTCTAGCTAGATGTTATAGTTAATTCCTTCTCCTTGGTATAGTAGCAGTTTTAAGGCCGACTTTGGCTCGAAGAGGTCTAGGTATTCTACGTATTCCGCTAGGAGCTTCGTATAGGGGTCCGTCGCCTTCTTAGGCGCTAATGCCTTCTTAATGTCTGCAGTCGCAGTGTTGATTTCGGCCTTAGCGTTGCCGCTCTACAGAAACCTCCCTTAGTCTCGGAGCCTCTGCTTCGTCGCCGCCAGGTACAGCCGTCCTCGTCCAACGTCTAGCTTGCCCTGCTAGCGCTCTATCTATAGCTTCCCTAATATCAGGTCGTACCCCAACTTGTCCTATACGACGTAAAGGTATAAGTCCTGCTCGTAGTGTCCCTACAGCTCTATCGTTACTTTTACTATATAGGTAATGTCCGGTCCTCGCCTAGTAATGCCTAGCATATGTGCAGGTACGGTAGGGGTCGTCTTAATATAGTGTCTCTATACGAAGTCTTCGCTAATTACTCTGTATACTAAACATCCTGTGTTAATTAATGTCCGCGCTATAGCGGTCCTGTTTAGCGTAGCTCGTATAATAAACAGCGTAGTCGTTATGTAGTTACTCTTAAAAGATAGCTAAGTAGTGCTTTGATTTAGCAATCTATCTCGTATATGCCTCTAGTAGAGCCTTCGCTTAGAGGCTACTCTTTTCCTAACTCGTTGTCGTTAGAGAGGGACTATTAGTTCTCTTGTTAGGGCGCTGCAGTTGCTACCCTTGCGGTAGTCGGCCGTCCCCTAGGTCTCTCTACTAGCAAAAGCCTGCAATTCCGTGCAGTATAGCCTATCTTGCTATACCTATAGCAGCTCCCTTCTGCCCTTCTCTTGTCTAGGGTGGCTATGTCTACCTACTGTGCCCTTTTAGTAGCGGCCCTTAGTCGTACAGTAACAGCTGCTGCTACTCTCGTCGTCGTTAGTTCCTAGTCTATAGCGTCTATCTGCCGCTAGACGGGTTGTCGCATCTTATAGGCGCGGCTTATCTGTCCGAGCCTGCGCTGCTAGTCGTTGACTATCCTAAGGAGATTACAGAACTCCTTGTACGTAGCTAGTCGCATTCCGCCTACTAGTCCTATTTTAATCTCCTTAGAGAAGCCTACTTCTAAGGTAGTAATTTTTACCCTGTCCTTCTATTAGATTCCTCCTGCCTCTACTAAGGTCTAGTCGTATTCCGCAAGGAACTCTTATACAGTCTTGCGCCCTTGCTTTATTGTATTAACCTGTAGGAGAGCTCAGCTCTCGCAGTCTAGGTCCTTGTAGCTCCTGTTAAGAGCTGCCTAGAGTATCGTCGTCGTTGCTATTTCCAGGTTGGCAATAGCCGTCTCGTAGTATAGCAGAATCCGTGCTGCTGCCCTGCCCTTTAACCTCCTAAAGAGGTACACTACCTTGTCTAGCTCGGTTAGGTATGCTCCTAAGTCGACTAGAAGCTTAGAGCGCATCTAGGCAGCCTAGGAGGGGTACTCGGTCGGAGCCTTACTATCGTAGGTAGTAACTTCGGGGAGTTTGCTCTTAGGGGCCGGGGTGTAGGCCGTCGTGTTCGTCGTCGTCGTCGTAGGGGTCAGATCGCAATCGGACGCCCTAAGCTGTCGTAGCTCCTGTTCCCGTTAGGAAATCATCGCAGCCTAGTAGCTTACTTGCTGCTCGAGCTGCCTCTTATATGCCAGCAGCTCCTCGTATGCGCGGTGCATCTAATCCTGCATAGCCGCAGGATCTATAGGGATGTCGCCGTCTATCTTCGTTGTATTACTACAGTTACCGATAGTAAGATTAGTTCCTAATACAAGGGCTTAAGAATCTTAGTTTAGAAACTTAAGGTTAGGTATCTATATAAAGGAACTAATAGGCAGTTCCTTCGTTGTCTACTGCTATACAATTTGTACCTACGAAGCTAAGCCAGCAATTTCCCTCTGTATAGGGATGCAAGGTTTACACTCTGTACAGAGGATCGGGAGTTTCCCTCTATATAGTAATGCAGAGTTTTTCCTCCGTTTAGAGGGGCGGCAATTCCCCTCTGTATAGGGCTATAGGATTCTCCCTCTGTATAGGAGTAGGGTCGTGTCAGTAACTCTGTACGGAGGGTAAGGTCGTGCTGGCGCCGCTAAGTCGCAGTCCTTAGGGCGACGGCTGGCTTAGGTCCAGGGCCTGGGCTGGACGGCGCCCCCTAACATAAAGTAAGCTAGTAATTGGTAGTTAGTAAGGACCTAAACTGTGCTTCTTCTAGCTATTAGCTCTAGCTTCTATTCCTCGAAGGCCTGGATAATAGCTAGGAGTTCCTTGTTATAAATAGCTTAATTTCGTTCTGCTTTGTTTACAGACCTGCTAAAGAACGCTACTAGATAAAGAGCTTCGTCTTTACTATATTAAGAAAGGACCCCTACTGTAACAATATTAGAAGTGTCTTTTTCTAGGTAAATCGTCTTCTTAGGCCGGAAATAAGCTAGTACTAGTGCCGAGGCAACAGATTCCTTTAGCTATCGGAAAGCTTCTATACACTTCTTATTCTATAAGCCTCTATCCTTCTTTAGAGCCTTGTTTAATAGTTGGGCGATCTTGCTAAAGTCTTTAATAAAACGCTAGTAATAACTGTAGAAACCTAGAAAGGCTCTAATTTAAGTATTGTTATCTAATTAAGGCTGCTTCTATTCTTTTACGGCCGTTATCTTTAAAGGGTCTATTTAAATGCCTTTCTTTCTAACGATAAGGCCGAGATACTTAACTTCGTGCTAGTAGAACTCGCTCTTCTTTATGTCGATATTAAGTCCGACCTCTTAGAGCCTAGTTAGTACCCTTAGGATGTAGTCCGTATACTGTTGCCTCGTTCCGTCTGTATAGATAAGGATAATGTCTAAGTAGATAGACACGAACTGTTCTAGTATATCTATAAAAGTATAGTTTATAAAACATTGCTACACTGCCGGTACGTTAGTAAGGCCAAAAGGCATTACTAACTACTTGAAATTGCCTATCCTTGTTACGAAGGTAGTAAGGTCTTCTGTAGCACCCTCTTTATTTCTTAACTCATAGAACGCTTAACGGATGTCCAGCTTGCTAAATTATTACGCTTTGGCTATACGCTAGATAATCTCGTCGATTAGCAGTAGGCAGTATACGTCTCTCTTAGTAACAGCATTAAGACCCCTATAGTCTACGTACAGCTATAACCTACTCCCTAGTTTCTGTACAAAAAGGATCGGTAAAGTGTATTCAGCTAAGCTTAGCGTAATAAAGCCCTTCGCAAGGTTCTTGCAGATAAATACTTCTACTTAGTCCAGCTCTGCAGGTAACAGTCTTCTTAATAGTTTAGTTCGCAGCAGTTCTGCTCCGTCTTTTAGCTTAATCCAGTTATCGTATTTAGGCCGATAGAGCAGTAGGAGGTTCGAATTAGCTTTTAAGAAGACGTTAGCATAATAGTAGAGTTCTTTTAGTAATACTGTTAATAGGTCCGCTTCTTCTTCCGCTATTATCTTTCGGTAGTCCTCGATATCTTTTATTAAGATACTATATACCTTATTCTTAGGAAACTTGGCAAGGGTAGTAAGAGCTTCTAAGCTTATTATTCCAATTGTCTCTAGTAGTTCTGGTGTAACAGTCTGTAGGTTAGGAGTTCCGGCAGGGACCTTAGCGACGGCGGCGTAAGAGTCCTTAAATTCTACTGTAATGTCTTTAGCATCTATCTTAATCCTTTGATTCTTTAACTATTTTAGCCCTAAAATAATGTTAAGACGTCCGATATCTATAATTCTAAACGTTGCCTCCGATGTCCGACCGGCTAGCGTAGTCTTTAACGGTATATACTAAGTGACCTCCTCTATGTCTTGTCTATTATAGGCCGAAATCTATCTAGGTAAAGCTATCTCTACTAGTTAACTATATTCTTTCTATAGCTTCGGAATTAACTGGTAGTATGTAGCTACGCTAATAAGGACTCCAGTGTCTATAAACACTTTTCGCTAAAGGGGCCGCTAGTTCGGCGAACTGCCGAGGGGGTAGATAGTAATAGGCAGAATAATAGCTACCTTAGTGTTGGCTTCTACTGTCGCAGACAACGGATCATTGCAGCTGTTAATGCTCCGTTCTTCCGGCAGCCTCTGCAGGAGCAGCGACAATAGTGCCCTTGTAAATGCGCTAGATAGGGGGCCTATCCTTTTAGCTAGTCTTTTCCTATTATCCTTAGTAGTGTGCTACTATCTATGCTGTTAGGTTCGCGTAGCGTCTGCTCTATAGCCTGGACACTCTTTCTCGCTAGAGGTAGTAGTTGTATAGCCTAGTAAGCTTGCTTCTGCTAAGGCATAGCTTAACATTAAGTAGCTATATACCTAGACTTTCTATATATGTAACAGGTAGGGACGAAAGTAGAGCAGAACAATAGCAGTAGTTGTTATTGCTAAAACAGTAGCGGGAATTTCCGCAGCGGCGGTCGTACCGAAAGCTGCTTTCCAAACAGCTAGGGTTGTCTCGACTAGTGCTCAGCTGCAAAGCTCCGAGATTCTTGGATATTCTTACGTCTAGTGCAGGCTTATCGTACAAAAACCTCTAGGTCGTTCGTATCTTCTGCTATTAGCATAGTGTCCCTTAGTTAGCTAGTAATCTTTTCCTTTAGTATATAGATCTGCTCGCTATCTGTAAGTCTAGCGCAATCGGCGTACTTACAGAATTTACTATAGAATTCGTCGAATAACTAGAATAGCTTCTAGTAAAGGTTACGTAGGGCAGTGCGAGCAGTGCTCTCCTTAAAATAATTGGCGTAGCACTAGTCTAGGACCTTAATTGCCTAAGGGACAGTAAGCTCTCGTTGTGCCTATAAGCTGGAAATTAACGTAAGTGCTTTGCCCTATAGGCAAGTCTCGAGATAAGCTATCCTATTATCTTCGCAGTTATAGTAGTCGTAGTTTCAGTTTATTTTTCTCTTAATTTTTAGTTCAAATGTCTCCTATTCTTTATATAAGCCTCCTTAGAAGATTTCTAGGTCTGGGAGCAGGTTAGTCTTTCCTCCGGTGCCAAGGCTATACACTAGCAATAGCGCTATCTGCTTAGTCAAGGCGCGCACTCTCTCTTATAGTAGTGCACTATTGTTAGATTGCTTGTTTCGCAGCTCTTCTAGCTGCGCTTACAGGCCCCTTACGTAGTTAAGTCTTATAACTGCTTACTCTTCCAAAGCATTAATTTATTCCTCTGCTAAGTCCCTGTTGTAAATTGCTTGTTTGTATCGCTAAGTTAGTTCTTCTATAGTTAACTCTATCTGCTTCTAGTTTACTGGCCTCTTGTTGTAAAGCTTCTTTATAAAGGCTATAGCTTTGTAAATCTTCTTAATACTATATTTAGTTATATACTCTTTGAGTTCGTCGAAGGTAGATCTATAAAGCTTTAAATACTTAGTTATATAAGCCTTAGCTCCCTCTAGGTCGTCCTTAATAAGGCCCTTGATACAGGGTGGGTTGGCCCGTGTTATTACTATGCCTTGCCAAGGTTTATATATCTGGTACACATTAGTCAAGTCACTTCCGAGTTACTTGACCAGTCCCTTTTGGCTCAAGTGTACCGCGTCACATCAGCCCTCGATAGTCTTATCGTTAATAATGCTAGTACGCCAATCCTTAGTTTAGCGAGTCTTTCTTCTGCCGCTGCAGCCGGTAACACTGCTAGTCTCTTCTACTGCTAAGAAAGCTTCTATAGCTCTCTCGCAGTACGTAGTTAGTAGTAGATAGGGTGTGCGCTATAGTCGGGTAACTGGATACAATTTGACGGATCCTTTCGTACGCGCAGGTATGTGTATATGTCGCGCGTGCGTTATTTAGGTCGCTGGATCCGATTGAATAGGCCCTTTTACGCAGTGCAGGGGTATAGGTATATAGAGAGTTTGCGATATAATAATCGAGATACGTAGATATGATTCAATACAGTCTTTTAATAACTATATCGCCAACTAAGGAAAGGAATAAATCTAGGTAGTAGTGGATGTAGGCTTTCTTAGGGGTAGTGCGCCAAGACCCGGCTTGGTCCAGAAGGGCCGAGCCGAAATTCTAGGATCTACTCTATTAGTCCCTCCTACCCCTTTCTACTGTCGTAACACTCTGCTACAAACCCAACCCTATGATAGTAGTAGTAGTAGGCTTTTGTAGTGTGGTGTGCTAAGGCCCAGCTCGGTCCGTTCCAGAACCTAAATTCTAGAAGGGGCCGGGCCAAAATCTAGGATCCACCCTATCTATCTACTACCTCCTTCCACTACTGTAACAAGTTCTAGGATTAATATATAAGACAAGCGATAAACAAGAAGAAGAGAAAAGTTAGAGAGCTAATGCAGATTCTTATAGCCCTCTGCCCTTGCAAGACTTTGCTGTTTTGCTATCCTTGTCCTTAGACTTTGTGTAACGGAATAGAGCTGGATTTTGCCACTAGGCTACTTGGCTAGAAAAAAGGCACTTTGCACTAGGTTGGTTACCCTGGTACAACCCAGCAACATAAATCTTTAGCATTACTCTGGCTAGCTCTCTCTCTTAGTAAGGCCCGGACCCTTACACTTTGTGTCTTTAGAGTTTGCTAGTGTCTTCTGGAAATTGCTAGTGCCCTCCTTATTCGTAGGGTCTGCTAGTATCTTTCTAAATCGGTTAGGTTGTAACCTGTTATTAGTAGTAGAGCTAGTGTTGGGGACTTAAGAATCTTAGTTTAGAAACTTAAGGCCGGGTATCTATATAAAGGAACTAATAGGCAGTTCCTTCGTTGTCTGCTGCTGCACAATTTGTACCTACGAAGCCAAGCTAGCAATTTCCCTCTGTATAGGTGTACAGAGTTTTCCTTCTATATAGAGGGGTTAGGGTTTCCCGCTGCGTAGGGGTGCAGGATTTTCCCTCTGTACAGAGGGTAGGGTCGTGCTAGCGCCGCTGAGTTACAGTCCTTAGGACGACGGCCAGTTTAGGTCCAGGACCTGGCAGGGCGGCGTCTCCTAACAACACCCCCCTCCCTCCTCGTAGTATTGCCTTCGTACGCCGCCGCGCTATACGCCCTAAGCTCCTAGCGTTCCCTTCGCAGCTAGTGTTCTCCTGTGCTCGTCTAGTCGTCTATAAAGTTGCTAGTCGTCTAGGCCCTTGCTATCTGGTAGTCCTCGGCAGATGCTACTGCCTGTAGACGACTAAGGCCCCTAGTAGCAGTTGCCTCGTTTGCTATTACCTTATATAGCCTGTAGGTACCCTATATATTAGGGCTCCTTCCTATCCTTCTTTTCCTTAACCTTTCCCTCTACCTTCCGCCCGTCTGCTGCCTACCTCGTCTGTCTATCTATCTATCTACTATTACTACTACTACTATGCCTCGCAGTCCGGTTGTCTGGTCCCGGCGCAGCTCTGTCGTAGCTGCTGGTCCTTCTGTATCTCCTCGTCCGGCTGGCCTCCTACAACGCTTCTATCTTTAGGAATGGAACGCTTAGTACAACTAACAGCTCTGGTTCCGGTTCGTACAGATCCTCCCCTTCTGTACGATCTTAAATAACGCCCTTAGGTGCTTTACTAATAAGTAGCAGGACGCTGCCGAGCTCCCTTTCTATTCTTTTTAGTGCAACCCCGCCTGCATTATGCCCTAACGGATCGCTATAGCGCGCCTGTCGTACGTTAACGCTGTTCTTATCGCTACCTGTAGCTAATCCTACACTGCCTGCCTTAACTCTCCCTAGGGCTCGTTTGCCCTATACCGCCTGCCCGGGTTCTAGGCTGGCGTATGTGCGTCCTGCAAGTGGAAAGATAGTTTCTAAAACTGTTCCCTACGCTGTCTAGGGAAGGCCTGTAGGGGCCCGTCCCTGCTTATTAGTAATAAGCCGGACAGCGGTTAGGGGGACTGGGAGATTATTAAGATATCAGTGCCGGCCCTACCGTCGACCGCTCTAGTTAAGTGGCATAGCGGCTAGTAAGCCGTTCTTACTGTTGTTTCGGGTAGTGTAGTAGGTAAGAAATCTTATACAGTCCTACTCCTATTTCTATCTATTCCTAGTCTTATTTCTACCCGTTTCCTAGGTGTTCTCCCTACTGCTCTATTCTGTATAGTGCAGTGCCGGTGGGATTTTGTACAGTCCTACGCCCCGATTCCCGTCCCCCTTTAACAACTTACTGTTGCTAGGAGCTGTCCTGTGCCTAGGGCGGGCTGCTGCCTGTCTATGCCGTACAGTATAGTGTTACTATAACTAGCTAGGGGGATGTTCCTCCTCCTACCTGTCCAGCGCTAATATGTCCTAGAGAGCCTTATACAGTTCCTATATAGGCTCTGCCTACTCTGTCTACTTAACTAGGTATCCTATCCTCTTTTGCTTCTTCTAGCTCTTAAGGATTTCTTCTACCTTATACTCCTCCTAGTCCTTAGTAATAATCGCTAGGAGGCGTACGTCGTCCGTCGTCTGGTGTAGGAGGGGATCTGTATATGCTGGCTGTATGTTAGGGGGCGCTGTCCAGCCCAGGTCCTGGACCTAAGCTAGCCGTCGCCCTAAGGACTGCGACTTAGCGGCGCTAGCACGACCCTACCCTCTATACGGAGTTACCGATACGACCCTACTCCTGTACAAAGGGAGAATCCTATAGCCCTATACAGAGGGGAATTGTCGCCCCTCTAAACAGAGGGAAAACTCTGCACTATTATATAGAGGGAAACCCCCGATCCTCTATACAGAGTGTAAACCTTGCACCCCTATATAGAGGGAAATTGCTGGCTTAGCTTCGTAGGTACAAATTGTACAGCAGCAGACGATAAAGGAACTGCCTATTAGTTCCTTTATATAGATACCTAACCTTAAGTTTCTAAACTAAGATTCTTAAGCCCTTATATTAGGAACTAATCTTACTGTTAGTAACTGCAGTAATACAACGAAGATAGACAGCGACATCCCTATAGATCCTGCGGCTATGCAGGATCAGATGCACTGTGCGTACGAGGAGCTGCTAGCACACAGGAGGCAGCTTAAACAGCAAGTAAGCTACTAGGCTGCGATAATTTCCTAGCAGGAAGAGGAGCTACAACAGCTTAGGGCCTCCGATTGCGATCCGACCCCTACGACGACGACGACGGCGACGAACACGACAGCGTACACTCTAGCCCCTAAGAGCAAACTCCCCAACGTTACTACTTACGATAGTAAGGCTCCGGCCGAGTACCCCTCCTAGGCTGCCTAGATGCGCTCTAAGCTTCTAGTAGACTTAGGAGCATACCCGACCAAGCTAGACAAGGTTGTATACCTCTTTAGGAAATTAAAGGGCAGGGCGGTAGCACAGATTCTGCTGTACTACGAGACAGCTATTGCCAACCTAGCAATAGCAACTACGACGATGCTCTAGGCAGCTCTTAACAGGAGCTATAAGGACCTAGACCGTAAGAGCTAAGCACTTCTATAGGTTAATACAATAAAGCAAGGACGCAAGACTGTATAAGGGTTCCTCGCGGAATACGACTAGACCCTAGCAGAGGCAGGAGGACTCTAATAGGAGGACAGGGTAAAAATTACTACCTTAGAGGTAGGCCTCTCTAAGGAGATTATAACGGAACTAGTAGGCGTAATGCGACTAGCTACGTATAAGGAATTCTATAATCTCCTTAGGATAGTCGACGACTAGCAGCGCAGGCTCGGACGGATAAGCTGCGCCTATAAGATGCGAGAACCCTTCTAGCAGCAGACAGACGCTATAGACCAGGAACTAACGACGACGAGAGTAGCGGCAGCTTTCACTATACGGCTAAGGGCCGCTGCTAAAAGGGCATAGTAGGTAGACATAGCTACCCTTAACAAGAGACGAGCAGAAGGGAGCTGCTATAGGTATAGCAAGATAGGCTACACTGTACGGAATTGCAGGCTTTTGCTAGTAGAGAGACCTAGGGGACGGCCGACTACTGCAAGGGTAGCAGCTGCAGCGCCCTAACAAGAGAATTAAGAGTTCCCCTCAGACGACAACAAGTCAGGAAAAGAGTAGCCTCTAAGCGAAGGCTCTGCTAGAGGCGTATATAAGATAGATTGCCAAATCAAAGCACTACTTCGCTATATTTTAAGAGCAATTACATAACGACTACGCCGTTTATCGTACGACCTATGCTAAACGGGACCGCTACAGTGCGGACATTAATCGATATAGGATGTTTAGTGTACAGAGTAATTAGCGAAGACTTCGTACAGAGACACTATATTAAGACTATCCCTACAGTACCTGTACGTATACTGGGCATTACCGGGCGAGGACCGGACATTACCTATATAGTAAAAGTAACGATAGAGCTGCAGGGACACTACAAGCAGGACTTATACCTATACGTCGTACAGGACAAGTTGGGGTATAACCTAATATTAGGGAAGCTATAGATAGAGCACTAGCAGAGTAAGCTAGACGTTGGACGAGGACGGCTGTACCTAGTAGTAACGAAGCAGAGGCTCTAAGACCAAGAGAGAGTTCCGCAGGACGGCAATGCTAAGACCGAAATAAACACTGCGACTACGGACATTAAGAAGGCATTAGCACCTAAGAAAGCAACGGACCTCTGTACGAAGCTCCTAGCGGAATATGCAGAATACCTGGACCTCTTCGAGCCAAAGTCGGCCTCGAAACTGCTACTATACCGAGGAGAAGGAATTAACTACGATATCTAGCTAGAGCCCCGTCCTAATAGGAGTCTGCCTAAAGTACTATACAGTCCGCTGTATAGTATGTCCTCTAGAGAACTCCTAGTACTGCGTAAGATACTAGACGACCTACTTGCTAAAGGTTTTATTTGCGTAAGTACCTCGTCTGCAGGAGCCATAGTGCTGTTTATCTATAAGGAAGGCAAGGCCGGCTTGCGTTTTTGTATAGACTACAGAGGCATTAACGCGATTACTAAGAAGGACCGGTACCCCCTACCCCTTATTAAGGAGACTCTTAGACGGATCAGTAAGGCAAAGTAGTTTACTAAGCTTAACGTAGTCTTAGCTTTCTACAAAATACGGATTAAGGAAGGCTGTAAATATAAAACTGCCTTCTGTACGAGATATAGTCTTTTCAAGTAGCTTGTTACCCATTTTAGCCTTGCTAACGTACTAGCAACCTTCTAGAGGTACATTAACAGGTCCCTACAAGGGTTACTAGACGATATCTGTTTAGCGTACCTCGACGATATACTGGTATTTACAGACGGCACCTATACAGACTATGTACAGGACGTTAAGAAAGTATTAGATCGACTGCAACAGGCTAGATTATACCTCGACATTGACAATGCGAATTCGGTGTACAGTATACGAAATACCTAGGGTTTATTATCGAGGCAGGGAAAGGCATTAGCATAGACAGGAAGAAGATTAATGCTATTAAGCAATAGAAGCTGCCTACAAGTATTAAGGGCGTATAGGAATTCCTTAGGTTTGCTAACTTCTACCGCTAGTTTATACAGAACTACTCGGAGATTGTATGCCCCCTAGTCGAGCTAACATATAAGGACAAGCAGTTTAAGTAGACGGACGAGTGTAATAGAAGCTTTAACAGGCTAAAGGAGCTCTTTACAACAGGACTAACGCTTGCTGCCTTCGATCCGAAACGTACGACGATACTGGAAACCGACTCCTTAGGGTACTGCATAGAGGGTATCTTGTCGTAGGTAAGTTCGGACGGACTCCTGTACCTATACGCATACTTCTCTAAGAAGAACTCCCTAGCCGAGTGCAACTACCCTATTTACGACAAGGAAGTGCTAGCAGTCGTACAGTGTTGCGAAGAGTAGGATAGAGAACTCCGCTCGGTTCCCGAGTTCCTCGCCCTAACTAACTATAAGAACCTCGAGTACTTTACGCAACCCTAGAAGCTGTCTAAGAGACACGTAAAATAGGCGATATACCTAAGCCGCTTTAATATAAGACTCTAGTATCGTAAAGGCAAGGACAATAGCAGGGCCGATACGCTATCTAGATAGGATTAGGATATGCCAACGACGTACGAGGACGACCGGCTGAAATTACAGATATTCTAGATATTTAAGGAGTAACCAGGCGAGGAGACTATCCACCTAGCAGCGACACACATATAGAAACCCTAACTGCAGGCATAGGAAGAGGCAGTAGAAAAGGACGACGTTTACTAAGGGGCCTATACAGCAATCTAAGGAGGACAGCGGAAGCTCCTAGCAGAGCTTTACCTTAAGGTGTTAGCAGCAGAGTGCACAGTAGACGAGGAGAACAACCTAAAGTTTAGGAATCGGATTTAGGTCCTGGCAAACGAGAAGCTCTGTACAAGCTTAATACAATAGGCGCATAATTCTATAGCAACTAGGCACCTAGAGCGTAAGGAGACGTACAGCATCGTCGCTAGGGACTACTACTAGCTAGCGATAGCAAAGGACATCTATAGGTTTATACAGAACTGCGATGTCTATAGAAGGACAAAGCCCTAGCGTAAACTAAAGCACAGGCTGCTAAAGCCCCTACTAATACCGGACCGGCCCTAGCAAGACCTAATAGTAGACTTTATTACAGACCTCCCTAAGAGCGACGGACGGCAGAAAATTATAGCAATTACAGACAAGCTAACAAAGGGGGTAATATTAGAAGGAATAGACTTTATTGCAGCTAAAGACATTGCTTAGGCATTTATACAGACAACATTTAGCAAGTACGGGTTCCCTAGGTCAATTGTATCGGACCAGGGTACACAGTTTACGAGTTAGCTCTAGGCAAGGGTATGTTAATTGTTGAACGTAGAACGTCGCCTATAAACTGTATAGTGATCCGGGCACGCAGATATGATTTAATACGGCCTTTTTAATAACTATATCTCGAACTAAGGAGGGAAAGGAATCTACGAAGTAGTAGGTAAGAGCTTTAGGGGTGGTGTGCTAAGGCCCGGCTCGGTCCGGAAGGGCCGAGCCGAAATTCCAAGGGTCCACCCTATCACTTAGTCCTACCCCTTTTCTGCCGCTGCAACACTACCCCCCTCCCTTACTAGCGGTCGACCTCGACCGCTTACTTATCTATCTGTGTCTTTTTTTCTTTTCGTCGCTATTTCTTCGCTTTCTTCTATTATGAAACTATCCCCTTTTTTTATCTTCTTTCTTCTTACATCGTCGCCTTCTGATGTCTTTACTTAGCGTCTATCTAGTCGGAAGAGCTATCTGATTGGATCTGGCGGTTACCTAAGCTACAGCGTAACCGGTCTGTGCTCTACTGCGGAGGTCTATATAGATTTATCCGCAGCTCGCTATCTTCTTCTTCTTCTTTCTCTACTAAAGACCTTACACACTGCAGGGCCGGCGGCGCCGACGCCGCTTTATTTGTTCGGGGCGGCGTCGTCGACCGTTGCGTCGACCCGGCAGTAGGTAGTGGCTGCGTCGAAGACTCTAGCGAAGCGACTGTTACGATCGTCTTTATCGGCTTCTGCACCGATAGAGCGGACGCGGCTTTTCTTCTTCTTCTAGAATATTCAACTTCGGAGCCACTTAGGCTTTGGCTTCTTTAGGTTCCGGATGTAAAACTCTCTTAGCAGCTCCGCCGAATTCCGGAGGTTCTTAGCTAGATACTATTTATAGTCTTCCGGCTATCCTTTCTATAAGATCCTTGCTTCGATAGATCCTCTTAGCTTTCTTATATCTATTACATCTTCTACCTCCTATTCTTCTTCCTTACTGTCTATCTCGATTGGTAGGGGTTCGGCGAACCCTTGTTTCGGAAGGCCGTCTTTAGGGTCCAAGCTTAGCAGATTCGAATAAAAGACATCGTAGGTCCAGAACAATTTCGGCAGCTGGAGCCGGTAGGTCACCGGCGACCTCTTTTCCACTATCTTAAACGGACCTACGTAGCAGGGGTTGAGCTTAGCGTTGCCTTTTAGCCTTAGGTTCCGCGTATTAAGCTATACCTTTTGGCCTTCTTCGAATTCTATTAGTAACCGCTTTCTATTAGCTCGAGTTACTATCTTCTTCTAAGCCGATTCTATAGCCTCTTTCGCCACCTTGATCGCTTCTTCTATCTAAGATCGGAGAGCTTCTGCTGCGGCGGCGGCGACTCTCTTCGACGAGGTAGTGGTGGAAGGTTCTAAATAGCTAGGTTCGTTAGACGGTTAAAAGCTTATCCTTAGAAGATAGCCGTAGGTTATCTCGAACGGCGCCAGTAAGGTGGCTTCTAATCGTGCTAAATTGGTACAGAATTCGGCTATTAGCAATACTTTAACCCACTCTGCTTAATAATAACTGCAGAAGATTCGTAGATATTTTTCTATCTCTTAGTTAGCTACTTTAGACTAACTGTCGGTTTAAGGGTAAGCGGCCGTGCTAAGCTTTCTACGAATTCCGAGAGCTTAGTTAATGGCTTTCTATACATTAGCAGTAAATTAAGGACCCCTATCCGTAGTAATAGTGTACAGCAGGCTATAGTGCTTCTATACGTGCTAGATCAGCATTCTCGCCGTTTCTTCCACTGTAGTTCCTTTATCCTTAGCTCGGCAGGGGATGAAATAGCGCTCCTTGCTTAGTCGATCCACTACGTTAAGCGTAGCGTTATATCTATCGGAATCCGGCAGGCCGGTTACGAAATCTATCGTAATATGCTGCTACAGTTTCTTAGGGATCGGAAGTGGCTTTAGCAGACCGGCCGAAAGGCCGTAACGTAGCTTCGCGGCTCGGCATATGTAACAGTTAGCGATAAACCAGTGGATCCGCTCGAAAATTCGCGGAAACCAGTAGGTCGTCCTTACGGCTTCTATCGTCTTTTTCGAGCCTGCGTAGCCGACGTCTTTAGAGCTATAAACTAGCTGGATAACCTCTATAATCAGTTCTTCCAGAACGATTAACTTCCCTAAGCCGGTTTTGCCGAGCTTCTACTGCTAATTAAGCCGTTCCACTCTCTCGTAGAGCGTCTCTTCTTTAGTCGGTGGTTCTATCGAGCTGATTCCTGCTTCTCTTAACACCTCGTTGTCTACTATCCGTTCTGTTAACACCTTCTAGAACATGTTCGGATCTTCTTTCGCGCGGCTAGTCTTTCCTTCTCTTCTCGTTAACGCGTCGGCCTTTCTATTTTGAGCTCTAGGTCGATAGGTAATCTTAAAATCGAACCCGGATAGGTAGGCGGCCTACCGGGCGTAGCGACGTAATAGCTTCTGCGTCTTTATAAAGTAGGTCAGTAACTGATGGTCCGTAAGGACCTGGACCGTGCTCTGTCCGGCTATAAGCTCCAGTTTCCACTCCTCGAAAGCCTAAATAATAGCTAATAGCTCTTTATTATAAATAGCTTAGTTCTGCTTAGCATTATTTATAGACTTGCTGAAGAAAGCTACCGGATGTAGGGTCTCGTCGTTGTTAGCGTATTAAGAAAAGACCCCTGCTGTTACTATGTCGGACGCGTCCGTTTCTACGTAGATCGTCTTTTCCGGTCGGAAGTGTGCCAGCACTAGCGCTAAGGCCACTGCCTCTTTTAGCCGATTAAAGGCTTCCGTGCACCTCTTATTTTTTAGGCCAGCGGCCTCTTTCTTTAGCGCTTCGTTTAGGGGTCTCGCTATCTTGCTAAAGTCCTGAATAAACCGTTGATAGTAGCTGCAGAATCCGAGAAACGCTCTGATTCGCGTAGTGTTTCCGGATTTCGGCTGCTTCTATTCCGCGACAGCGGCGACTTTCGATAGGTCTATCCGAATTCCTTCTCTTCCGACGATAAGACCGAGATATTTGACTTCTGTCTAGTAGAACTCGCTCTTCTTCGTGTCTGCGTTTAAGCCAACCTCGCGGAGCCTAGTTAATACTTTCTCGATGTAGTCTGTGTGTTGCTCTCTCGTTCCTTCAGTGTAAATAAGGATGACGTCTAAGTAGATAGATACGAACTGTTCCAGCATGTCTATAAAGGTGTAGTTTAAAAAGCGTTGCTATACTGCCGGCACGTTAGTAAGTCTGAAAGGCATTACTAACTACTTGAAATCGCCTATACGCGTAGCGAACGTCGTAAGATCTTCAGTTTGTCCTTCTTCGTTTCTTAGTCGATAGAAAGCTTAGCGAATATCCAACTTGCTAAACTACTTAGCCTTCGCTACCCTCTGTATAGTCTTATCGATTAGAGGCAGTGGATACACGTCTCTCTTAGTAACCTTATTAAGGCCTCGGTAGTCTACGTACAGTCGGAGGCCACCTCCGAGCTTCCTTACGAAAAGAATCGGTAACGTATATTTGGCTAAGCTCGGCTTAATAAACTTCTTCGCTAGATTCTCTCGAACAAATACCTCTACCTAGTCCAGCTCGGCCAGCGACAGTCGTCTTAGGGACTCGGTTCTTAGCAGTATAGCTCCCTCTTTTAGTCTAATCTTGTTGTTATATTCCGGTTAGTAGAGCAGCAAGAGGTTGGAGTTAGTCTTCGAGAACACGTTAGTGTAACTATAGAGTTCTTTTAGTAACACCTCTAACAGGTCTACTTCTTCTTCCTCTATTATCTTTCGGTAGTCTTCGATGTCTTTTATCGAGATAGCGTAAATCTCATTGTCCAGCGACCTCGCTAGGGTCGTTAAAGCTTCCGAGCTTAGCATTCCGATCGTGTTTTAAGGGTTGGACCGATCCTTTAGAACCGCTTCGATAGTCGTAGCGTTCGGTTCCGCGGCGACCGCAGTAACTGGTTTGACGGCGGCGGCGCTACTCTGTAGTGTTTTGAACCCTAGCGTGCCTTTACCTACGTTAATAACGGCTTTCTAGTTCTTTATCTATTTCTGCCCTATAATAATGTCGAACCGTCCGATGTCTATAATTCGGAACGTAGCCTCTGTAGTGCGGCCAGCTAGTGTAGTCTTCAATAGCACGTAGTGCGTAACACTCTCGGTGTCTTGTCCGTTGTATGCCGAAATCCGTGTTAGCGACGCTAGCTCTACCGGGTAACTGTATCCGTTTATTAGCTTCTAAACCAATCGATAGTGGATCGCGGCTCCGATAAGGGCTCCTGTGTTAATAAAAGCTCTTAGCTAAAGTGGTCTGCTTAAGCCATCGAGGGGGTGGACAGTAATCGGAAGGATAATAGCTGTTTCTGTGTTTACTTCTACCGCCGCTAAGAGCGGATCGCTGCAGCTGTTAATACTTCCTTCTTCTAGCGACTTGGTTCTTGTCGGTGCCCTATTGTCTATGCTAGATAGGGGGCCTATCCGTCCAGCTGGTCTTTTCCTAGGATTCTTAGTAGCACTCTACTGTCTACACTGTCAGTGTCGTTCGGAGCCGGCTCGTTAGCTTGTATAGTCTTTCTCGGTAGCTGCTGCTTTGTAGCACGATACTCCTGCTTCTGCTAATCCGTCGCTTAGCATCTCGTAGCGATATAGCTAGGCTTTCTATACGCGTAGCAGGTAGGGACGAACGACGAACGCTGTAAATAAGATAGCTGCTACAGCGTTCTCCGGAAAGGTGCAGGGGGTCTTGTTATCGGCACCGACTGCTTCTAAATCGATTCGCACGACTTCGCGTAAGCGCTTAGGTTTCTGGCGGTAACTCTCGCTCGGTGCACGAAGCTCTTAAGGTCTTTATCTTCTATAGAAGCTATAGCTGCAGCTAATTTAGGGTTCAGTTTCTGCCTTAGTAGGTAGAGCTGCTTATCTTCCGACACTCTAGCTCTAATAGCATTTTTCGGAACAGTCCGTAAAATTCTTCGAACGTCTGCCAGTTCTGGTTAATCTTGTCTAGCTGTTTACGGGCTGTCTTCTTTTAGAAGGGGTCTCCGAAGCCTTAATCTAGCGCTTTAACCGCTTCTTCGGCGGTTACCTCTTCTAGGTCTGCTACTAACAAAAAAGCTCTACCTTCTAATCGCGATTCTAGGTAGGCCAATCTGTCTCCGGCACTGTTTCTGGCATAGTCGCGGTCTATCTTGTTCTTTATCTTCTTCTTAAATGCTTCCTAGTCTTTAGGGTCTCTACCTCTAAATGCCGGTAGATCCGGTAGTAACGTTATTAAGGTGCTACCTTAACTGTAGGCCGCCGGTAAGGCGGTCTCTGCTTGTTCTTCTTAATGCAGTAGCAGCGCCGACGACATCGCTGCTTCTATCTCAGCTAACTAAGCCTTTATCGCCTTTAGTTATGCTAGTCAGTTTGCTGCTTAGTTTTCTAACACGTCGATAATAGTCTCTGCCGATTCCTTCTCGGCCCTTACCGCTTTATTTTCCTCTCTTAACTGCCTCTTTTCTTCGAGGGTTCTGTAAAACAGCTTCTTAATAAGGTCTATGCCGTCGTAGACCTTCCCTACTCCGTTCTCGTTTATGTAATCTTTAAGTTCCTCGAGTGTGCAGTCGTAGATCTTCTTATATTCGGTTATTTGTTCCTTAGTCTCTACGGTCTCTTCTACTGTAAAACCTCTAATAATAAACTTATTATTAATAACACTGGAGCGCCTACTCGCTCTGTTAGTCTTTTCTCTTCTGCTTCTGCTTCGGCCTATAACGCCGCTCTCTACTGTTAAGAAGCTCTCTATAGCTGTCTTACAGTACTGGTATTTAGTTTAGCGTTTTTGGTGCGCATACGTTATTTAGGTGTCCGGATGGTTTAACGGTCCCTTTCGCGCAGCGCGGAGTTAGTATAGTAAGTGAGTTCGAGATATAATAATCTGGGCATGCAGATATAATTTAATACCGCCTTTTTAATAACTATATCTCGAACTAAGGAGGGAAAGGAATCTACGTAGTGGTAGGTAAGAGCTTTAGGGGTGGTGTGCTAAGGCCCGACTCGGTCCGGAAGGGCCGAGCCGAAATTCCAAGGGTCTACCCTATTACTTAGTCCTACCCCTTTTCTGCTGCTGTAACATATAGCATCTGCAGACGGACGGCGCGACGGAGAGAGTTAATTCGACGTTGGAAGCGTACCTTAGAGCGTACGTCGACTACGACTAGACAGACTGGAACTGCCTTCTCCCTATAGCGGAGCTAGCTATTAATAGCTGTACGGCTAACGCTACCGGATTGTCCCCCTTCTTTATAGCCTATAGATACGACTACTCCCTGCTCCTACCGACCCTAAGTAGCGCTACCCTACGCCCTATACAATCCCTAATTTAGTAGGGAGAGGCCATCGTACAGACAATTACGAATGCCTATTAATAGACGAAAGCGAGTCTAGCTATAGCTTAACAGAATGCAGAAGAGCAGGCCAATAAGGGACAGCAGGCTGCACTAAGGTACGAGGCAGGAGATAAGGTCTAGCTAAACTAGCGCAACATCCGTACAGACCGGCTAAGCAAGAAACTAGATTGGAAGAACTGGAAGTTTACAGTAGTTTGACTAGTAGGGACATACGCTATACGACTTAAAACTTCCCTAGGGATCTACCTAGTCTTCTACGTAGACCTCGTATAGCTAGCATATACAGACCCCCTACTGCACTAGACGACGGACGACGCGCGCCCTCTAGCGATTATTACTAAAGGCTAGGAAGAGTACAAGGTAGAGGAAATCCTTAAGAGCTAAAGGAAGCAGAAGAGGGCAGAGTACCTAGTTAAATAGAGAGGGTAGGCAGAGCCTATATAGGAACTATATAAGGCCCTATAGGACACAACTGCGCTAGACAGGTAGGAGGAGAACTATCCCCCTGCCCGGTTACAGTAACACTGCACTATATAGCGAAAAGGGGCACTATCTACCCTAGATACAGGGCAGCCGCTGGCAACTTAGGTTACTAAGGGATCGGGAATTAAGATGTAGGACCCTACCGGGTCCTATCGACACTACACTATACTATACTGTACGGAAGGGGGCAGGAGGAAGAGAACAGCTAGGAGATAGGTAGGAATAAGAGTAGAAATAGGAGGGTAAGAGCAACATTGTCCGAAAACTTTTATATGCTATCTTAAGGTAGCTTACTAGCCACTACCCCCTAGGACTAGGGCAGCCGACTCTATACCCGAAATCTTAATTACCTTCCGGCCGGTAGGGGCCCTACCTAGGCCAACACTATAGAGCAGGGACAGGGTTACACTAGAAGGAGTAGAAGGGCAGCTTAGCAGCATCCTGCTGCTTATTAATATAGTACCTAAGACGTTAGCTAAGACTGTACGAAGGAGGAGGACTATACGAACTAGAAGCAGAGTTGCTAGCTAAGCTAAGCATCCTACAGCTAGAGGTAGAGGTATAGGAGGATAGGCCGGCAACTACAAGAGAGCTACGACGGCACCGGGCAGACGGAGTAGTAGTGTTAGTGGTAGTAGTTGTAGGTAGTAGTAGTAGTAGTAGTTATAGTAGTTGTAGTAGTAGTAGACGGTAGAGCAGAGGGGTAGCAGGTAGGAGAATAGAAGAGAAAGAGAGGAAGAGAGAGAGAAGGGAGGAGAGCTTAATATACAGAGTAGTAGCTGCCTACTATATAAGGCAATAACAACCAGGGCAGCTGCTACAACTGTATAAGGGAGGGCAAACAAGGCAACTACGACCTAGTGCCCGGACGAGCGACGGCCCTATAGACGACTAGACAGAGGTAGGAACATCTACCTAGGAGCTAAACTTCGGACGACGACTAGGGCATAGAGACAGAGCTAGACGGCCCGCCGCCGCTAGACCGTATAGCTGAACGCAGAGTATACGGCTAGGGCTATAGGGTAGGAGGTAGATAGACAGACAGGACCGAGCACCTCCTATACCTTTGTAACCGCTTGCAGGTCCTCCTCCGCCTTAGCTTTGGCATCCTTAAAGTAGCAAACAGAAGCAGTTAAGATTAGGTAGAAGCGATCTAGTACTATCTGCCTTCCCTGCTTACAGGTCCTCTTCCGCCTTAGCTACAGGATCTAGATAGATAGGGCCAAAGTTGCAACAGTGTAGAGGGAGGGCATCTAGCAGGCATTGCCGACTAGTAAGTACCTAGATAATAGCTAACTATAGATCTGGACAAAGACGGGAAAGCACTACCTGCTAGAGGAACCCTAAGAGCTAAGGGTATACGATACGCCGCTGTACAAAAGAAGCACTACGAGAAGGGAGGGGGGGTATTGTTAGGGGGCGCCGCCTAGCCTAGGTCCTGGACCTAAGCTAGCCGTCGCCCTAAGGACTGCAACTTAGCAGCGCCAGCACGACCCTACCCTCTGTACAGAGTTACCGATACGACCCTACTCCTGTATAGAGGGAGAATCCTATAGCCCTATACAGAGAGGTGTAAGGGCTTAAGAATCTTAGTTTAGAAACTTAAGGTTAGGTATCTATATAAAGGAACTAATAGGCAGTTCCTTCGTCGTCTGCTGCTGTATAATTTGTACCTACGAAGCCAAGCCAGCAAGTTCCTTCTATATAGGGGTGCAAGGTTTACACTCCGTATAGAGGATTAGGAGTTCTCCCTCTATATAGTAGTATAGGGTTTTCCCTCCGTTTAGAGGGGCAGCAATTCCCCTCTATATAGGGCTATAAGATTCTCCCTCTGTACAGGAGTAGGGCCGTATTAGTAATTCCGTACAGAGGGTAGGGTCGTGCTAGCGCTGCTAAGTCGCAGTCCTTAGGGCAACAGCTAGCTATAGGTCCAGGACCTAGGCTAGGCGGCGCCCCCTAACAATACCCCCCCTCCCTTCTTATAGCGTTTCTTTCGTACAACAGCGAGTCGTATACCCTTAGCTGTTCCTCTAGCAGGTAGCGCTTTCCTATCTTCGCCTAGGCACTTGCCTGTCGACCTCCCTCTCTGCTGTTACAACCTAGGACTTGTCCTCCTAGATCCTATAGTTAGAGCAGAGGAGCATCCGCAGGCAGGGAAGGTAGGTAGTGCTAGATCGCTTCTACCTAAACTTAACCGATTCCGTTTGCTAATTTAAGGATGCTAAGGCTAGGGCAGAGGAGGCCTGTAAGCAGTTATAAAGGTGCAGGAGGCGCTCGGTCCTGTCTGTTCGTTCCCTTCCTACCTTCTAGCCCTTAGCTGTACACTCTGCGTCCTAACTGTACAGTCCGGCGCTGCCGGGCTATCCGGCTCTGTCCCTGTCCCTTAGTCGTTATCTAGAGTTTTACTTCTAGGTAGATGTTCCTGCCTCCGTCCGGTTATCTAGTAGGCTGTCGCTCGTATAGGCCCTAGGTCGCAGTTGCCTCGTTTGCCTACCCTTATGCAGTTGTAGCAGCTGCCCTAGTTGTTATTGTCCTATATAGCAGGCAGCTACTACCCTGTATATAAACCCCTTCCCCTTTCTCTCTCTCTTTTTCTCTTTCTCCTTTATTCCCCCTATCTACTACCCGTCCGCCTAGCTGTCCGCTACTACTACTATTACTACTATTACTACTACTAGCTACTACTAGCAGCTACTACCGTTATGCTACGTATCCCGTCCGGCCGTTCCTGCTGTAGTTCTTTCGTAGTTGCTAGCTCTTCTTCCGCCTGTCTAGCTAGTGTCCCCTCCTATTTTTACCTCTAACAATAGAGTGCCTAGCTTAACTAGCAACTTCGCTTCTAGTTCGTATAGGTCCCCGTCTTCTGTACTGTCTAAGCTAACGTCTTAGATACTATATTACCTAGCAGTAGGGTGTTGCTAAGTTACTCTTCTACTTCTTCTAGTACTAGGGCCCCTGCCGGCCGGGAGGCGATTAAGATTTTGGGTATAGAGATAGGTGCCTTAGTCCTAGGGGTAGTAGCTAGTTAGCTACCTTAAGGTAGTATATAAAAGCTTTTAGACAGTGTTGCTCTTATTCCCCTCCTACTTCTACTCTTATTCTTACCTGTCTCCTAGCTGTTCTCTTCCTCTTGCCCCCTTCCGTACAGTGCAGTACAGTGTAGTGTCGGTAGGATCCGGTAGTGTCCTACGTCTTAATTTCTGATCCTTCGATAACCTAAGTTGCTAGCAGCTGCCCTGTACCTAGGGTAGATTATGCCCCTTTTTGCTATACGGCGCAGTGTTACTGTAACTAGGTAGGGGGATGGTTCTCCTCCTACCTGTCTAGCGTAGTTGTGTCCTATAGGGCTTCGTATAGTTCCTACGTCGGTTCTGCCTATCCTCTCTATTTTACTAGGTACTCTAACCCCTTCTGCTTCCTTCGGCTCTTAAGGATTCCTTCTACCTCGTACTCTTCCTAGCCCTTAGTTATAATTACAGGTAGGCGTACGTTGTCCGTTATCTAGTATAGTAGGGGGTCTGTATTTGCTAGCTGTACGAGGTCTATATAGAAGACTAGGTAGATCCCTAGGGTGATCCGGGCACGCAGATAAGATTCAATACAGCCTTTTTAATAACTATATCTCGAACTGAGGAGGGAAAGGAATCTATATAGTAGTAGGCGAGAGCTTTAGGGGTAGTGTGCTAAGGCCTAGCTTAGTCTAGAAGGGCCGAGCCAAAATTCCGAGGGTCTACCCAATTGCTTAGTCCTACCCCTTTCTACCGCCGCAACACTACTACCCTCCCTTATTAGCGGTCGCCCTCGACTGCTTACTTATCTGTTCCTCCTTTTTTTTTAAGATTTATATTGTTACTATCTGACGTCTTTACTTAGCGTCTATCTGATCCGTTCTATCTGATCGGAGCCAGCGGTTACCCGAGCTGCGGCGTAACCAGTCTGTACGCTATCGCGTAGGTCTATATAGATCTATCTGCTGCTCGCTATCTTCTTCTTTTTTTTTCTCTACTAAGGACCTTACCTACCGTAGGGCTGGCGTCGGCGAGCTTCCTGCCGCAGCTGCAGTAGGTAGTGGCTGCGTCGAAGACTCCGGCGAAGCGGCCGCTACAATCGTCTTTATCGGTTTCTGTATCGATAGAGCGGACGCGGCTTTTCTTCTTAGCTGTCGAGCTACTTAGGCCTCGGCTTCTTCGGGTTTCGTACGTAAAATTCTCTTAGCAGCTCCACCGAATTCCGGAGGTTCTCGACCGGATACTATTTATAGTCTTCCGGCTATCCTTTCTATAAGATCCTCGCTTCGATAGATCCTCTTCGTCTTCTTATATCTATAACATCTTCTACCTCCTATTCTTCTTCTTTACTGTCTATTTCGATCGACAGGGGTTCAGCGAACCCCTAATCCGGAAGACTATCTTTAGGGTCTAGGCTTAGCAGATCCGAGTGAAAGACATCGTAGATCCGGAACGATTTCGGCAGCTGGAGCCTGTATGTTACTAGCGACCTCTTTTCTATTATCTTAAACGGACCTACGTAACGAGGGTTGAGCTTCGCGTTGCCTTTTAGCCTTAGGTTCCGTGTGTTAAGCTATACCCTTTGGCCTTCCTCGAATTCTGTCGGTAACCTCTTTCTATTAGCTCGAGTTACTATCTTCTTCTAAGCTAATTCTATCGCCTCTTTCGCTACCTTAATCGCTTCTTCTATCTAAGATCGGAGCGCTTCTGCCGCCGCCGCAGCGATTATCTTTGACGAGGTAGCGGTGGATAGTTCTAAAGAGCTGGGTTTGTTCAGTAGTTAAAAGCTTATCCTCGGAAGATAGCTATAGGTTATCTCAAACGGCGCTAGTAAGGTAGCTTCCGACTGTACTGAATTGGCGCAGAATTCGGCCATTGGCAACATCTTAATCCACTCTGCTTAATAATAGCTACAGAAGATTCGTAGATACTTTTCTATCTTACGGTTAGCCACTTTAGACTGGCCGTTAGTCTAAGGGTAAGCGGCCGTGCTAAGCTTTCTACGAATTCCGAGGGCCTAGTTAATGGCTTTCTATACGTCTGCAGTGAACTAAGGACACCTATCCGTAGTAATAGTATCCGGCAGGCCGTAGTGCTTCTATATATGCTGGATCAACATTCTCGCTGTTTCTTCTGCAGTAGTTCCTTTATTCTTAGGTCGGTAGGGGATGAAATAGCGTTCCTTGCTTAGTCAATCTACTACGTTAAGCGTAGCGTCGTATCTATCGGAGTCTAGCAGGCCGGTTACGAAGTCTATCGTAATATACTGCTATAGTTTCTTAGGGATCGGAAGTAGCTTTAACAGGCTGGCCGGAAGGCCGTAACGTAGCTTCGCGGCTCGGCATATATAACAGTTAGCTATAAACCGGTGGATCCTCTCGAAAATTCGCAGGAACTAGTAGGTCGTCCTTACTGCTTCTATTATCTTCTTTGATCCTGCGTAGCCTATATCCGTAGAACTATAAACCAGTTGGATAACCTCCGTAATTAGTTCTTCTAGAACGATCAGTTTCCCTAAGCCGGTTTTTCCGAGCTTCTGCTGCTAATTAAGCCGTTCCACCTTCTCGTACAGCGTCTCTTCTTCCAGTAGCGGCCCTATCGTACAGATCCCTACCTCTTTTAGCACCTCGGTGTCTACTATTCGTTCTGTTAGCACTTTCTGAAACATATTCGGATCTTCTTTTACGCGGCTAGTCTTTCCTTCTCTTCTCGTTAGCGCATTAGCCTTTCCATTTTGAGCTCCGGGTCGATAAGTAATCTTAAAGTCGAATCCGGACAGGTAAGCGGCCTACCTCGCTTAGCAGCGTAATAGCTTCTGCATCTTTATAAAGTAGGTCAGCAACTGGTGGTCCGTAAGGACCTGGACCGTGCTCCGTCTAGCTATAAGCTCTGGTTTCCACTCCTCGAAAGCCTGAATAATAGCCAGCAGCTCTTTGTTATAAATAGCGTAGTTCCGTTTAGCATTATTTATAGACTTGCTAAAGAAAGCCACCGGATAGAGAGTCTCGTCGTCGTTAGTGTATAAAGAAAGGACCCCTGCTGTTACTGTGTCGGAAGCGTCCGTTTCTACGTAGATCGTCTTTTCCGGTCGGAAGTGCGCTAGCACTAGCGCTAAGGCTACTGCCTCCTTTAGCTAGTTAAAGGCTTCCGTGCACCTCTCGTTCTATAGGCTAGCGGCCTCCTTCTTTAATGCTTCGTTTAGTGGTCTCGCTATCTTACTGAAGTTCTTAATAAACTGTTGATAGTAGCTGCAGAATCCGAGAAACGCTCTAATTTGCGTAGTGTTTCTAGATGTTGGTTGCTTCCATTCCGCGACGGCAGCCACTTTCGATAGGTCTATCCGAATTCCTTCTCTTCCGACGATAAGACCGAGGTATTTGACTTCGGTCTAGTAGAACTCGCTCTTCTTCGTGTCTGCGTTTAGTCCGACCTCGCGGAGTCTCTTTAACACCCTCTTAATGTAGTCCGTATGTTGCTCTCTCGTTCCCTTAGTGTAGATAAGAATGTCGTCTAAGTAGATAGATACGAACCGTTCTAGTATGTCTATAAAGGTGTGGTTTATAAAGCGTTGCTATACAGCCAGCGCGTTGGTAAGTCCGAAAGGTATCACTAGCTATTTAAAATTGCCTATACGCGTAGCGAATGTCGTAAGGTCTTTGGTTTGTCCTTCTTCGTTCCTTAACTAGTAGAACGCTTGGCGGATATCCAGCTTGCTGAACTACTTAGCCTTAGCTACTCGTTGTATAGTCTTATTTGATACGGATGTGGATGTGGACAGCTGGCAGGGCCAGGCTTGGCGCACACTCAAATACCTCCACCTCCGCTTGTACGTAGATTCTTCCCTCTCCAGCCTTGGATATAGTTATTAAAGACGGGTATTAACCTAGCGTCTACCGCAGTCAGATCATTATATCTAAGGCTCAAACCCAACACCCAACCCGCACTACGCGAAAGAGCCCGTTAAATTACATCCGGGTACTCGATTAACGTACGTGCAACCAACCCAGAGTGTGTACTGTATATGTACGAAGGAGGCCGTTGATTTATATCCGGTTACTTAATTGTACATGTGCATACTACTCTACCCCTCCCCCGATCGAGAAGAAGAAGAGAGAGTTTTAGGGAAGAGAAGTGCCCCTAATCGAGAAGAGAGAGAGTTTTAGGGAAGAGAAATGCCCCTATCGAGAAGAAGAGAGAGAGAGAGAAGAGTTTTAGGAAGAGAAGTGCCCCCGCGAGCAGATCGCGCAAGTTCTGAAGTTTTGGGAGAGATTTGGACGACGAGAGCGACGAGAAGGTCGAGAAGGTCGAGAAGGACGATGTAGGAGCGACGACGACGGGAGCGACAAGACGGGAGCGACGACGACGAGAGTGCACCTAGCAGGACCTAGGGCGACGACATTCGTTTTTTTCGGGTCTTTGACAGACTATTCTATTCAGGCAAGGCCTATCGGAACATTCAGCAATCGAGACATACAGCAATTAGTTTAGCGACAAGACAAGCGACACGTTCAGTACGAGAGCACCTGCAGAGCACCAGCTGCAGAGCACCAGCTGCAGAGCACCGAGCAAGAGCACTAAGCAGGCAGAGCACTAAGGCACGAGCAACAGGCAGAGCACTAGGCAAAGCACAGGCGAAGCGACCGTCCGAGAAGCGACCGACAAGAAGCGACCGTCGAGAAGCGACATACGTAGGCCGCGACCTCTACGACCTCCGCGGCCTCGACGACCTCTGCGACCTCCGCGGCCCCAATAACCTCAGCGACTGTCGAGAAGCGACATATCGACCCCGACGACCTCTGAGACCTCTGCGACCGTTTGAGAAGCGACGGCTTAAGAAGCGACGGTCTAAGAAGCGAGCGACAGCTTGAGAAGCGAGCGACTGTCGAGAAGCGACCGTCGAGAAGCGACGGCTTGAGAAGCGACACGTATTTGCAAGACAACCTCTGCGACTCCGCGACCCCGATAGCTCCGCGACCTCTGCGAGCTCCGCGACTCCGCGACCCCGATAGCTCCGCGACCTCTGCGAGCTCCACGACCTCCGCGCCCCCAACGACCTCTGCGACCTCTACAGCCTCTGCGACCCTACGAGCTCCGCAGCTCCAGCGACCTCCGCGGCCCCGACGACCTCCGAGACCTCTGCGACGGCTTAAGAAGCGAGGGACGGCTCGAGACCGTCGACAAGCGAGCGACCGTCGAGAAGCGACATGTGTTTGCAAGACAACCTCCGCGGCCTCCGCGACCTCCGCGGCCCTAACAACCTCTGCAGCTGCGACCTCTGAGAATTCTGCAGCCTTGACAAGGCACCAATTAAGGCACCAAAGCGACGTCAAAGGGCACGAGATTGAGGCTCAAAACGCACGGAAATTGAAGCTCAAAAGCGACCTTAAAAGCGACCTGTTTTGGAGCGACCTAATTGGCCAAAAGCGATGGCAAAAGGCTCAGAAATTGGAGCTTGAAAAGCGACCTCTGCGACTGAATTTGCGACCTGGATTGGTGCGACCTGATTGGCTGATTGCGATTGATAGATTGATTGCGATTGAGGGCAATCGCTGGTTGGGGAGGGCGGTAGTGATACGGATGTGGATGTGGACAGCTGGCAGGGCCAGGCTTGGCGCACACTTAAATACCTCCACCTCCGCTTGTACGTAGATTCTTCCCTCTCCAGCCTTGGATATAGTTATTAAAGACGGGTATTGACCTAGCGTCTACCGCAGTCAGATCATTATTAATTAGAGGCAGCGGATACACATCTCTCTTAGTGACCTTATTAAGGCTACGGTAATCTACACACAGTCGGAGACCGCCTCCGGGTTTCTGTACGAAAAGAATCGGTAACGCATATTCCGTAGAGCTTGGCGTAATGAACTTCTTCGCCAAGTTTTCTCTAACAAACACTTCTACCTAGTCTAGCTCCGCTGGCGATAAGCGTCTTAGGGACTCGGTTCTCGGCAGTGCGGCTCCTTCTTTTAGTCGGATCTTGTTGTCGTATTCCGGTCGGTAGAGCGGCAAGAGGTTAGAGTTAGCCTTTAAGAACACGTTAGTGTAACTATGAAGTTCTTTCGGTAACACCTCTAGTAGATCTACTTCTTCTTCCGCTATTATCTTCCGGTAGTCTTTAATATCCTTTATTAAGATAGCATAAATCTCGTTGTCCGACGACCTCGCAAGGGCCGTTAAAGCTTCTAAACTTATTATTCCGATCGTGTCTTAAGGGTCGGACCGATCCTTTAGAGCCACTTCGACGGTCGTAACGTTCGGTTCTACAGCGACCTCGGTGACTGATTTGACGGCGGCGGAGCCGCTGTACGGTGTTCTAAATCCGAGTGTGCCTTTACCTACGTCAATAACTGCTCTCTAGTTCTTTATCCATTTTTATCCTATAATAATGTCAAACCTTCCGATATCTATAATTCGGAACGTCGCCTCCGTAGTGCGGCCAGCCAGGGTAGTCTTCAGTGGCATATAATGCGTAACACTCTCTGTGTCTTGTCCGTTGTACGCCGAAATCCGTGTCGGTAATGCTAACTCTACTGGATAGCCGTATCCGTTTATCAGCTTTTGAACCAATCGGTAGTGGATCGCCGCTCCGATAAGGGCCCCCGTGTCGATAAAAGCTCTTAGCTAAAGTGGTTTGCTCGATCTATCGAGGGGGTAGACGGTAATTAGAAGGATAATAGCCGTTTCTGTGTTTACTTCTACCGCCGCTAAGAGCGGATCGTTGCAGCTGTTGATACTCTCTTCTTCTAGTAACGTAGTTCTTGTTAGTGCCCTATCGTCTATGCTGGATAGGGGGCCTATCTATCTAGCTAGTCTTTTCCTAGGATTCTTAGTGGCACTCCACCATCTATACTGTCTGTATCGTTCGGAGCCGGCTCGATAGCCTATATAGTCTTTCTCGGCTGCTGCGGCTGCTTTATAACACGATACTCCTGCTTCTGCTTATCTAATGCTTGGCACCTCGTAGCGATGTAGCTAGGCTTTCTACACGCGTAACAGGTAGGGACGAACGACGAACGCGGTGACTAATAAGATAGCTGCGGAGGTGCTCTCTGGAAAGGTGCAGGGGGTTGCGTTGCCTGCGTTAACAACGGCTTCTAGTTCGATTCGCGTGATTTCGCGTAAGCGCTTAGGTTTCTCGCAGTAACTCTCGCTCGGTGCACGAAGCTCTTAAGGTCTTCGTCTTCTACTGAGGCTATAGCTGCGGCCAGTTTAGGGTTCAGCTTCTGCCTTAGTAGGTAGAGCTGCTTATCTTCCGACACTCGGGCTCTAATCGCATATTTTCTGAACAGTCCGTAGAACTCTTCGAACGTCTGCCGGTTCTAGTTGATCTTATCCAGCTGTTCGCAGGCCGTCTTCTTTCAGAAGGGGTCTCCGAAGCGTTGATCCAGCGCTTTAATCGCTTCCTCGGCGGTCACCTCTTCTAGGTCTGCTACTAGCAAAAAAGCTTCGCCTTCTAATTGCGACTCTAGGTAGGCTAACCTATCCCCGGCACTGTTTCCGGCGTAGTCTCGGTCTATCTTGTTCTTTATCTTCTTCTTAAACACTTCCCAGTCTTCGGGGTCTCTACCTCTAAATGCCGGTAGGTCCAGTAGTAATGTTATTAAGGTGCTACCTTAACTGTAGGCCGCCGGCGAGACAGTCTCTACTGGTTCTTCTTGGCGCAGTAGCAGCGACATCGCTGCTTCCATCTTAGCTAACTAAGCCTTTATCGCCTTTAGTTGTGCTAGTCGGCTTGCCGCTTGGTTTTCCAGCACGTCTATAATGGTCTCGGCCGATTCCTTCTCGGCTCTTACCGCCTCGACTTCCTCTCTTAACTGTCTCTTTTCTTCTAGGGTTCTGTAAAATAGCTTCTTAATAAGGTCTATGCTGTCGTAGACCTTTCCTACTTCGTTCTCGTTTACGTAATCTATAAGTTCCTTAAGTGTACAGTCGTAGATTTTCTTGTATTCGTTTATTCGTTCCTTAATCTCTGCAGTCTCTTCTGCTGTAAAACCTCCGATAATAAACTTATTATCGATAACACTGGAGCGCCTACTCGCTCTGTTAGTCTTTTCTCTTCTGCTTCTGCTTCGGCCTGTAACGCTGCTCTCTACCGTTAAGAAGCTCTCTATAGCTATCTTACAGTGCTGTTGTTTAGTTTATATAGTGCGCGTGCGTTATTCGGGTGTCCGGATGGTTTAACGGTCCCTTTCGCGCAGTGCGGTAGTAGTGTAGTAAGTAAGTTCGAGATATAATAATCCGGGCATGCAGATAAGATTCAATACGGCCTTTTTGATAACTATATCTCGAACTGAGGAGGGAAAGGAATCTATGTAGTAGTGGGCAAGAGCTTTGGGGGTGGTATGCCAAGGCCCGGCTCGGTCCGGAAGGGCCGAGCCGAAATTCCGAGGGTCTACCCTATTGCTTAGTCCTAACCCTTTCTACCGCCGCAACATAGGGGAGTGTTAAGTCGTACAGCGTATATCCCTACCGGTCGGACTACTGTAAACTTCCGGTTCTTCTAGTCTAACTTCTTGCTCGGCCGGTCCGTACGGATGTTGCGCTAGTTTAACTAGACCTTATCTCCTGCCTCGTACCTTAGTGCAGCCTGTCGTCCCTTATTGGCCTGCTCTTCCGCATTCTGTTAGGCTATAGCTAGGCTCGCTTTCGCCTATTAATAGGCATTTGTAATCGTCCGTACGATAGCCTCTCCCTGCTAAATTAGGGATCGTACAGGGCGCGGAGTGTTACTACTTAGGGTCAGTAGGAGGAGGGTGTAGTTATATCTATAGGCTATAAAGAAGGCGGACAGTCCTGTAGTATTAGCTATACAGCTGTTAATAGCTAGCTCCGCTATAGGGAGAGGGCGGTTCTAGTTTGTCTAGTTATAGTCGACGTAAGCTCGGAGGTACGCTTCTAACGTCGAATTGACCCTCTCCGTCGCACTGTCCGTCTGCGGGTGCTATGCGGTTAACAGGCGACGTTCTACGTTTAGCAACTAACATACCCTAGCCTAGAGCTGGCTTATAAACTGTGTACCCCGGTCCGATACAATTAACCTAGGGAATCCGTACTTGCTAAACGTCGTCTATATAAATGCCTAGGCAGCGTCCTTAGCCGTAATATAGTCTATTCCTTCTAATATTACCCCCTTCGTTAGCTTGTCTATAACTACTATAATGTTCCGTCGTCCGTCGCTCTTAGGGAGGTCTGTAATAAAGTCCACTGTTAGGTCTTGCTAGGGCCGGTCCGGGATCGGTAGGGGTTTCAGCAGCCTATGCTTCAGTTTACGCTAGGGCTTCGTCCGTCCGTATACATCGCAGTTCTGTACGAACCTGCGGATGTCCTTCGCTATCGCTAGCTAGTAGTAGTCCCTAGCGACGATGCTGTACGTCTCCTCGCGCCCTAGGTGCCCGGTAGCTATAGAATTATACGTCCGTTGTATTAAGCTCGTATAGAGCTTCTCGTCTGCCAGGACCTAAATCCGATTCCTAAACTTTAGGTTGTTCTCCTCGTCTACTAAGCACTCTGCTGCCGACACCTTAAGATAGAGCTTAGCTAGGAGCTTCCGCTGTCCTCCTTAGATCGCTGTATAGGCCCCTCGGTACACCTCGTCCTTTTCTACTGCCTCTTCCTATACCTGCAGTTAGGTTTTCTATATATATGCTGCCGCTAGGCGGATAGTCTCCTTGCCTAGCTCCCCCTAAAACATCTGGAATATTCGTAACTTTAGCCAGTCGTCCTTATACGTCGCTAGCATGTCCTAGTCCCGTCTAGATAGCGTATTAGCCCTGCTATTGTCCTTACCCTTGTAATACTAGAGTCTTATATTAAACCGGCTTAGGTACATTGCCTATCGTACATGTCTCTTAGACAGCTTCCGGGGCTGCGTAAAGTACTCTAGATTCTTGTAGTTAGTTAGGGCGAGGAACTTGGGAACTAAGCAGAGTTCCCTATCCTACGCTTTGCAACACTGTACGACCGCTAGCAACTCCTTGTCGTAGATAGGGTAGTTGCACTTAGCTAGGGAGTTCTTCTTAGAGAAGTATACGTATAGGTGCAGAAGTCCATCTAAGCCTACCTATAACAGGATGCCTCCTATATAGTACCCTAAGGAGTTGGTTTCCAGTATCGTCGTACGTTCCGGATCGAAGGCGGCAAGCGTTAGTCCTGTTGTAAAGAGCTCCTTTAGCCTGTTAAAGCTTCTATTACACTCGTCCGTCTACTTAAACTGCTTGTCCTTGTATGTTAGCTCGACTAGGGGGCGTACGATCTCCAAGTAGTTCTGTATAAACTAGCGGTAGAAGTTGGCAAACCTAAGAAATTCCTGTACGCCCTTAACGTTCGTAGGCGGCTTCTATTGCTTAATAGCATTAATCTTCTTCCTATCTATACTAATACCTTTCCCTGCCTTAATAATAAACCCTAGGTATTTCGTACGCTGTATACCAAATTCGCATTTGTCGATATTAAGGTACAATCTAGCCTGTTGCAGTCGATCTAGTACCTTCTTAACGTCCCGTACGTAATCTGCATAGGTACCGTCTGTAAAAACCAGGGTGTCGTCGAGGTACACTAAGCAGATGTTGTCTAGTAACCCTTGTAGGGACCTGTTAATATACCTCTAGAAGGTTGCCGGTGCATTAGCAAGGCTAAAGGGGGTAACAAGCTACTTAAAAAGACTATATCTTATACAGAAGGTAGTTATCTATTTACAGCCTTCCTTAATCTGTATCTTATGGAAAGCCGAGACTACGTTAAGCTTAGTAAACTACTTTGCCTTACTAATCTGTCCGAGAGTCTCCTTAATAAGGGGCAGGGGGTACCGGTCCTTCTTAGTAATCGCGTTAATGCCTCGGTAGTCTACGCAGAAACGCAAGCCGGCCTTGCCCTCCTTATAGACAAACAGCACTAGGGCTCCTGCAGACGAGGTACTTGCCTAAATAAAACCTTTGGCAAGCAAGGTCGTCTAGTGTCTTGTACAGTACTAGGAGTTCTCTACAGGACATTCCGTACAGCAGGCTGTACAGTACCTTAGGCAGACTCCTATCTAGACAGGGCTCTAGCTGGATGTCGTAGTTAATTCCTTCTCCTCGGTATAGTAGCAGTTTTAAGGCCGACTTTGGCTCGAAGAGGTCCAGGTATCCTGCGTATTCCCTTAGGAGCTTCGTATAGGGGTCCGTCGCTTTCTTAGGCGCTAATGCCTTCTTAATGTCTGCAGTCGCAGTGTTAATTTTAGCCTTAGCATTGCCACCCTGCGGAGCCCTCCCTTAGTCTTAGAGCCTCTGCTTTGTCGCTGCTAGATACAGCCGTCCTCGTCCAACGTCCAGCTTGCCCTGCTAGCGCTCTATCTATAGCTTCCCTAGTATTAGGTTATACCCTAACTTGTCCTATACGATACAGAGGTATAAGTCCTGCTTATAGTGTCCCTATATCTCTATCGTTACTTTTACTATATAGGTAATGTCCGGTCCTCGCCCAGTAATGCCCAACATGCGTACAGGTACAGTAGGGGTTGTCTCTAGGTAGTGTCTCTATACGAAGTCTTCGCTGATTACTCTGTACACTAAACATCCTGTATTAATTAATGTCTGCGCCGTTATGGACCCGTTTAGTGTAGGCCGTACGATAAACAGAGTGGTCGTTATGTAGTTGCTCTTAAAAGATAGCTAAGTAGTGCTTTGATTTAGCAATCTATCTCGTATACGCCTCTAGCAGAGCCTTCGCTTAGAGGCTAATCTTTTCCCGACTCGTCGTCGTCTAAGTAGGACTCCTAATCCTCTTGTTAGGGCACCGTAGTTGCTATCCTTATAGTGGTTAGCTGTCCCCTAGGTCTCTCTACTAGCAAAAGCCTGCAATTCTGTGCAGTATAGCCTATCTTGCTATACTAGTAGCAGCTCCCTTCTGCCCTTCTCTTGTCTAGGGTAGCTATATCTACCTATTGTGCCCTTTTGGCAGCGGCCCTTAGCCGTACAGTAACGGCTGCCGCTACCCTCGTCGTCGTTGGTTCCTAGTCTATAGCGTCTGTCTGCTGCTAGAGGGGTTGTCGCAACTCGTAAGTGCAGCTTATCTGTCCGAGCCTACGCTGCTAGTCGTCGACTATCCTAAGGAGGTTACAGAATTCCTCGTACGTAGCTGGTCGCATTACGCCTACTAGTCCTGTTATAATCTCCTTAGAGAAGCCTACCTCTAAGGAGGTAATTTTTATCCTGTCCTCCTATTAGAGACCTCCTGCCTCTGCTAGAGTCTGGTCGTATTCTGTAAGGAACTCTTATACAGTCTTGCATCCTTGCTTTATCGTATTAACCTGTAGGAGTGCTCGGCTCTCGCAGTCTAGGTCCTTATAGCTCTTGTCTAGAGCTGCCTAGAGCATCGTCGTCGTAGCTATTGCCGGGTTGGCAATAGCCGTCTCGTAGTATAGCAGAATCCGTACTGCCGCCCTGCCCTTTAACCTCCTAAAGAGGTATACTATCTTATCTAGCTTAGTTAGGTATGCTCCTAAGTCGACTAGAAGCTTAGAGCGCATCTGGGCAGCCTAGGAGGGGTACTCGGCCGGGGCCTTACTATCGTAAGTAGTAACGTTAGGGAGTTTGCTCTTAGGGGTTAGGGTGTAGGCTATCGTGTTCGTTGTCGTAGGGGTCGGATCGCGATCGGACGCCCTAAGCTGTCGTAGCTCCTGTTCCTGTTAGGAAATTATCGCAGCCTAGTAGTTTACTTGCTGCTCGAGCTGCCTCTTATGTTCTAGCAGCTCCTCGTACGCGCAGTGCATCTGTCCCTGTATAGCCGTAGGTTCTATAGAGATGTCGCTGTCTATCTTCGTTATATTACTGCAGTTACCGACAGTAAGATTAGTTCCTAATGTAAAGGCTTAAGAATCTTAGTTTAGAAACTTAAGGTTAGGTATCTATATAAAGGAACTAATAGGTAGTTCCTTCGTCGTCTGCTGCTGTACAATTTGTACCTATAAAGCTAAGCTAGCAATTTCCTTCTATATAGGAGTGTAAGGTTTACACTCTGTACAGAGGGTCGGGAGTTCTCCCTCTATATAGTAATGCAGGGTTTTCCCTCCGTTTAGAGGGGCGGCAATTCCCCTCTGTATAGGGCTATAGGATTCTCCCTCTATACAGGAGTAGGGTCGTGTCGGTAATTCCGTACAGAGGGTAGGGTCGTGCTGGCGCCGCTAAGTCGCAGTCCTTAGGGCGACGGCTGGCTTAGGTCTAGGACCTAGGCTGGGCGAATTGTCGCCCCTCTAAATAGAGGGAAAACTCTGCACTACTGTACAGAGGGAAACCTCTGATCCTCTGTACAGAGTGTAAACCTTGCACCCCTATATAGAGGGAAATTGCTAGCTTGGCTTCGTAGATATAAATTGTACAGTAGCAGACGACAAAGGAACTGCCTATTAGTTCCTTTATATAGATACCCAACCTTAAGTTTCTGAACCAAGATTCTTAAGCCCTTATACTGTACGAGGTCTATATAGAAAACCGGATAGATCCCTAGGGGAGTGTTAAGTCGTACGGCGTATGTCCCTACTGGCCGGACTACTGTAAACTTCCGGTTCTTCTAGTCTAGCTTCTTGCTTAGCCGGTCTGTACAGATATTGCGCTAGTTTAGCTATACCTTATTACCTGCCTTATACCTTAGTGCAGCCTGTCGTCCCTTGTTGGCCTGCTCTTCCGCATTCTGTTATGCTATAGCAAGGCTCGCTTTCGCCTATTAATAGACGTTCATAATCGTCTGTACGATAGTTTCCCCTTGCTAAATTAGGGAACGTACAGGGCGTAGAGTAGTGCTGCTTAGGGTCGGCGGGAGCGTAGAATAGTCGTACCTATAGGTTATAAAGAAGGGGGAAAGGCCTATAGCGTTAGCCGTATAGCTATTAGTAGCTAGCTCTGCTATAGGGAGGAGGCGGTTCTAATTGGTCTAGTTATAGTTAACGTACGCCTAGAGGTATGCTTCTAGTATAGAATTGACCCTCTCTGTCGCGCCGCTGTCTGCAGGTACTAAGCAGTCGATAGGCGACGTTCTATGTTTAACAATTGGCATATCCTCGCCTAGATTCAGCTTGTAAACTGTGTACTACGGTCGGACACAATTAACCTAGGGAACCTATGCTTGCTAAATGTTGTCTGTACGAATGCCTAGGCAGTGTCCTCGGCTGTAATAGAGTCTATTCCCTCTAGTATTACCCCCCTTGTTAGCTTGTCCGTTACTACTTTAATGTTGCGCCGTCCGTCGCTCTTAGGGAGGTCTGTAATAAAATCTACTGTTAGGTCTTGCTAGGGCCGGTCCAGTATTAGTAGGGGTTTTAATCGGCTATGCTTTAGTTCCTGCTAGGACTTTGTTCGTTTACAAATATCGCAATTCTGTACGAACATACGGATATCCTTCGCTATTGCTAGCCAGTAGTAGTCCCTAGCGATAATGCTGTACGTTTTCTCGCGCCCTAGGTGTCTAGTTATTATAGAGTCGTGCGCCTGTTGTATTAAGCTTGTACGGAGCTTCTCGTCTTTAGGGACCCAAATCCAGTTTCTGAACTTTAGGCTGTTCTCTTCGTCTACTGTGCACTCTGCTGCTAACACCTTAAGGTTAAGCTCTGTAGGGAGCTTCTGCTGTCCTTCTTAGATCGCTGTATAGGCTTTTCGATAGACGTTGTCCTTTTCTACTGCCTCCTCCTAAGCCTATAGCTAGGGTTCCTATATATATGTCGCCGCTAGGCGGATAGCGTCTTCACCTGGTTCCTCCTTAAACATCTGGAATGTTTGTAATTTTCGTCGGTCGTCGTCGTACGTCGTTAGCATGTCTTAGTCTCGCCTAGATAGCGCGTCGGCCCTGCTGTTGTCCTTGCCTTTGCAGTATTAGAGTCTTATGTCAAAACGACTTAGGTACATCGCCTATCGTACATGTCTCTTAGAGAGTTTCTAGGGTTGCGTAAAATACTCGAGATTCTTGTAGTCGGTTAGGGCGAGGAATTTAGGAACCAAGCGGAGTTCTCCGTCCTACACTTTGCAGCACTATACGACCGCTAGCAATTCCTTGTCGTAGATAGGGTAGTTGCATTCGGCTAGGGAGTTCTTCTTAGAGAAATACGCGCATAGGTATAGAAGGCTGTCCAGGCCTACCTGTAAGAGGATACCTCCTATATAGTAACCTAAGGAGTCGGTTTCCAATATCGTTATACGTTCCGGATCGAAGGTAGCAAGCGTTAGACCTGTAGTAAAGAGCTTCTTTAGCTTGTTGAAACTCTTATCGCATTCCTCTGTCTATATAAACTGCCTGTCCTTGTATATTAGCTTAACTAGGGGGCGTACTATCTCCGAGTAGTTCTGTACAAACTAGCGGTAGAAGTTGGCAAACCTAAGGAATTCTCGTATACCCTTAACACTCGTAGGGGGCTTCTACTGCTTAATAGCATTAATCTTCTTTCCGTCTATACTAATGCCCTTGCCTGCCTTAATAATAAATCCTAGGTATTTCGTACGTTGTACGCCGAATTCGTATTTGTCGATATCAAGGTACAGTCTAGCCTGTTGCAGACAGTCCAACACCTTCTTAACGTCTCGTACGTAGTCCTTGCAGGTGCCGTCTGTAAATACTAGGGTATTGTCGAGGTATACAGAGCAGATGTCGTCTAGAAGTCCTTATAAAGACCTGTTAATGTACCTCTAGAAGGTTGCTAGCGCGTTCACAAGGCTAAAGGGGGTAATAAGCTACTCGAAAAGGCCGTAGCACGTACAGAAAGCGGTTATCTGTTTACATCCTTCCTTAATCTTTACCTTATAGAAGGCTAAGACAACGTCGAGCTTCGTAAACTACTTTGCCTTTCTGATCCGTCTGAGGGTTTCCTTAATAAGAGGTAGGGGGTACCGGTCCTTTTTGGTAATAGCGTTAATGCCTCTCTAGTCTACGCAGAAACACAATCTGGCCGAGCCTTCCTTATAGATAAACAGTACCGGGGCTCTAGCTAGGGAAGTACTTACACAGATAAAACCTTTGGCGAGTAGGTCGTCTAGTGTCTTGCGTAGCACTAGGAGTTCTCTAGAGGACATGCTATACAGTAGGCCGTACGGTACCTCGGGCAGGCTTCTATCTAGGCAGGGCTCGAGCTTAATGTCGTAGTCGATTCCCTCTCCTCGGTGTAGGGGCAGTTTTAAGGCCGATTTCGGTTCGAAGAGGTCCAGGTATGCCGAGTATTCTAGTAGGAGCTTCGTACAGGGGTCTGTAGCTTTCTTAGGTGCCAAGGCCTTCTCAATGTCTGTAGTCGCAGCTTTGACCTTAGCGTTAGCATTGCTGCCTAGTGGAACTCGCCCTTGGTCTCAGAGCCTCTGCTTCGTAGCTGCTAGGTACAGGCTGGAACCCGGGGTTTAGGTTCCCGAACGGGCCGGCCCGGCTCGCACGACGAAACGCGACCACACCACCCCCCACCCACCACCACCACATCGATTCTTCCCTCTTCCCGTTCGCGATGCAGTCTTCCACACCAGCCGCATCGAACGACACCGCCGCGTTCGGAACACGATCGGAGCTTCACACGGTCCGTGGCTTCGGAAATTCGATGCTTCGTTGGGCTCGTTCGTCCTATCCTCATCGTGCGGCCCCGCGAATGGTCATGTCATATCCGTGACGTCGGCACACGGTCGGGGGTTGTGCGCGGGACCCGGTCTCGGCACCTCGCGTGACCTGCCCCCGCACGAAGCCCCCAAGATCTCGGCGGGTTTTTTCCTTCCCGCATACCCGGTTGGGGTATATTCTTAGCTCTCCCCCGCGCCGTAGATGGCGCGTGTGGAGCCGGTGGGGGCTGTGCTGTGCTCCGGGTAAAGGGAGGGGGAAAGCAAGTGGGGGGGTTGGGGGGCTGGAGCGTTGCCATTTGTGTTTTGCGTCGCCGGGAACTTCGTCTCTGTGCTCTTGCTGCCGCACTCTCGATGAAGTCTGAGTCTTTGTGACGGCCTGAGATGATCGAGACAATGGGGTTGTGTTGGGTGTCGGCTTTGCGCCATCGCTGACGGTCTCGAGGCTTCATGGTGAGTGTGAGTGGTAGAGAAGAGAGACCGGTTGCGAGGCTTTCGCTTTGCCACGGAGCGAGTCTTGCATTTTCATATGCGAATTTCCACTGTATAGTGTGACGATTTAACCTTCAATCGCCACCTCGTCAATTCATTTTCTCGACCGCATACTATTGAGAGCTACGCCATCGACATCGACCCGCTTATGTCCTGCCCTCCTCCAATTTCCGAAGCATGTTCTCGATTTTGCGGTGTTCGAAATTGAACTTCGGATACAGGAACGGGCGCAAATCATACCGGTTGTCGTCGGGAGTGTACGACTCAAGATAAAGTCCCGGAGTCATAGTCGTCATTTTGTGTCGATTGATGGCGTAGTAATACATGAAGTTGCGGACTTTCTCGTACACATCACGTGGTGGACGATCGCTCCACTCCTTCCTCAAGCGCTCGAACATACTGACATAGCCGAGTTTGAACGTCTTGCGGAGACGTCCCAGAATTGAGAGTTCGTCGTATGTGAAACCCATGTCTGCTTCGTCGGATTGGACGTAGGTTTCCGTAATGGGTTCAAGTTCGGCGGTAGGGACTGCTTCGAGAAATTCGCGGAGGATGGGGAGGGAGAAATTGGTTTCTGCCCAGGCGATGAAGCGTTTGAGGTCGGTTTTGGAGATGCCGCCGATGGGGTTGATGTCGGCGGAGGAACAATCGTACCTGGAAGGTAGGTTGGCAAGTGGTGTATACGCACGCTTCTGTGCGCGAGGATTGACATGAAACGTCGGCGCACGGCGGGAGTGTTATGTCTGGCCATGGAGCGCCGGATTTGTCAGTGACTGTGAGAAACTTTCGACGACTTACTTCGTGAGGTAGCCTCGCAGGCATTCGTCGACGTTGGCGGAGCCCAAGACTAATAATGAGCCTGGCTTGCCTCTGGACCACGGGTTAAGCTGGGCTAATGCGTAGGCGAGCACCATGCGCGATCTCGACTGGAAGTTTTGAAGCGCAAGGTTCTCGGTCTGGCTACCTCCGTGCACCTTGAAGTGTGGTTCCTTGCCCAGAACGCCTGTCACAGTGCCGTGTAAAGACGCCACCATTTCGTCAATATCGGTATCAATGTGGCGGGCGCCGATAGCTTCAGCTAATTCCTTAGCACGAGTCCGTGTCTCCTTTGAAGACTGTTGTTTCATGCCCATGAATGTCGTTACAAAGATGTGACTGCAGAACTGCTGCGGAGTCAAGGTGCTCACATCGGCGCCGTTGCAAAGTCGTAAAGCATCTTTGATGACCATTTCGTTTCCGCGCTTGATTTCTGAAACTACCATTCTGCACATGCTGTAGACAATCGTGGCAGTAGCACAGCTGTCGATGCCGCCGCTGAGGGGTATCAGGTAGCCAGCTTGATTCGACCGTCGTAGGTAGTCCCACAGCTAAACGATGAGTACAGGGGTCAGCCAGTGTCACGTACCGATGCGACTCTGAGGATGACGGTTGAGACTGAATGTCTGGGCGGAACATGGTGGGCACAGAGATGCCTCGACTGCGGAGTCATCTTCTTTACTCACCCAGCAAGCAGGACCCAGCGCGATCTCTTCTTCAGGCAGATGATATCGCGCTTCAATTGTCTCGGTGGGCCTGGCGTGGATATCTTTGCAGAGGTAAAACTCGACATGGAGTCGCTCAAGCGAGTGCACATCGTCTGCTTGCGCCTGTGCGCCACGACTACGCGAAGTTCTGAAAGGCCATATCTCATCCAGCTCCACGATGGCGGTCTTGACTTCGACGTCCTGGAGGGAGAACTGAGAGCCTTGTGCCAGTATGTTGCCGGAGTTCATGATCATGGCGCAACCATCATAGTACAATCGATCTCCGTCGCAGCCTCGTTGGTTCGAGTACCTGGAAGTCGTCAGCATGTGGTCCGATCAACGCAGCTCTGACGTTGAACGCCGAGAGCGAGAGCGCGTTGGCGAGGTGGCGGCCATGGTCATGGGTCTGCGGAGTGCTATCAGCTACTGACATATAAACGCCACCAGTCTTGGCTGTAGCTTCGAGCATAAGATTGATGCGAGTGTCCAGTTTTCGTAGCTCGTGGTGGCTGCCGCTGGAGTTGAGTACTATGTCGATGCCGGCAAGCGAATATTTGGCGTGAGGCGAGTTCGGTGTCCACAGTTCTTCACACGTCTCCGAGGCAAATGAGGCGTCCAGGGTCTCGAAGACGACTTCGCCGATGCGTGCGGTCTTTTGGTTGTGGAGTCGTTGAATGACGGCTGGTAGGGGGTAGTCTTCCACCCTGCCTCGTGGCCAAGCAGTAAAGTATCGCATTTCGCGAAAATTGCCATCGTTGCAGAGATCGAGCTTCGGCCGGACTGCCAGGACTGCGCCATTGAGCGCGATTACCCGCGCGTTGTAGGCGCAGCCACGGTGAGTGACTGGCAGACCGAGATCAATGATGATCTCTTGGCAGTCACGATGCGAGATGATGTCACTCAGCATCTCCCACGAATGCGTGTAGCTGTACGGGCAACGGTCAGTAGGGCGTTGAGTGACGCGCCCCGCGTTTGGCCCGCGGCGCACAGTTGCGGAGCAGTCAGTAGCAGCGCAGTGCTTACGTGTCGTTCTCGAGGAAGTGATCGAGGAGGCCGTAGCCAGGTATGCTCAGTTCCGGCGTCAATATCAGCGTGGCCCCTTCGCTCTTGGCGATTTTGATGGCTTCCACGATTCGGTCGCGGTTGCCATCCCAATCGAGGACCCATTGATTGAGTTGCGCGGTGGCGAGCACACACGTTCGCGTCATGTGGGTTCTGGGCTCTGGGTGTCAGGTTGGGTGTTGGACGGCGTGGCGAGACTGCTGTGGGGTTAGAAATGCGAGCCGAACCCCAGCGCAGCCGGCGGGAAGGAAGGAGCGACGTTCAGTTGACTTCGCAGGCGCCTGGCCCGCGGTCCACCTTCCTGCGCTTCCCGTGCGAGCTCGGCTGGATGCCACCTCACTTGGTCTGATCTGGCAGCTTCACTTGTTCACTTGTTCGCTTGTTCACTTGTGCATGCGATGCGGGGTGTTGGGGGTGGGGGGGCTGCCCAGTGGAGGCCTGGCGCAGACCGTACGCCGGGTCTAGCACGCAGGATTTGGAGGGCCTGCTCGGCCTGCTCAGCCTGCGCAGGGCGCCCGGCACACGGTCCGTACGCCAGAAATGCCAAATTGCCCACGGCAATCGTCAGCTGCACGGCAATCTGTGCAACCGGGGAAGGTTTGCAGCAGAAAGTGAGGGTGGCTGCTGTGAGACCTGGCGCCAATCAAAAGGAGCCGGCGGTGCAACGCTTCTCCTGCAGCTCCCTCGCAGATGCCCGCGCATAGCGACGCGCCGCGGTGGTGGGGGGGCTGGAAACGCGGTGGGGGAGCTGGAAACGCGGTCGCGGGGCTCGAAACGCGGTCGCTGGTGTCCACGACGGCCGCAGACGCGTTGTCCAAGCCCACTGCTTCACCACCTGCACCCGTCTGCCCTTCGTCCTGCGCACCCGTCTGCCCTCGTCCGGCGCCCCCCCATCGAGCCTCCTGCCAGGATGGCCCGCGCGCTAGGCAAAGCGTGGGAACTCAAGACCGCCCGGGAAGGTGCACAGACCCGTTGCCATCTTGCTGCGAGATAAAGTGGCAGGCGGTCGCCGGCGACAACAGCCAGCGCATTCCCACAGCGCATTCCCTCCCGTCCTCCTTCTCCCAGCGCCCACAGCTGCACAGCATCCACAGCACACCGCCACCAGCTTGATTAGTATCTATTGCTTAGCAGACCCGGCTCCGCTGTGGACAAAGAGTCCGTCCCGCCACCGCCCAGTCGCCGCGCGCCGCCGCCCGTGACTTCCACCGCCGGCCCGTGCATGCTGACGCCGGCGACAGATCCCTCTCCCGCCAGCGTGCCGACCGCCGCCCGCCAACACACCATCGATCATGCACTCGGCCCTCTTCGTCGCCGCCACGGCGCTCTCCGCCGTCGTCGCCGCGCAAAACTACTCCACCTCCGGCCCTCTCTCCATCGATGCCAGCCAGATTGAGTCGTCGCTCCGCCAGACGTGGTGTCGGTCGCAGACCTACAACTGCCCGCTCATCTGTGATGGCCGGGCCAGTGCCAACACGTGCGACTCGGTACGTGCGCCCGCCGGCACCAGCCCTGATCCCGATCGTCCTGCTGACCGTCGATGACAGAACACCTTGAACTACACCTGCACCTGCGCCCACGGCAACACCCCCAACATCACCAACTACCAAGGCACCGTGCCGGCATACGTCTGTGAGCAGTGGATAGCCAACTGCGTGGACAGCAACCCCAACGACCTCGACGCCATCACCGGCTGCCGATCAGTCACGTGCGGAAACGAGACGGTCGCCAACACCGCCACCAAGACCACCAGCTCAGCGGCCGAGACGTCGACTGCCACTTCGTCTTCGGGCGGAGGATCTGAGCCCACGACCACTCCGACTGCCTCTGCTTCCGCCACCGCCGCATCAGCCACCGGGTCCAGCGCCGCCGCGGCCATCCACGCCGCCCAGAACTACGGCACCGGCGTCATCGTGACGGCTCTGCTGGCGGTCTTTGGCTTTGCCCTGTAAGGCCGTGGGCCCGGTCGACCAAGGAAGGGACGCCCATGATACCAAAAACCCCGAACAAAAACAAAAAAAAATCTTTGCATTACGGCGGTTTGATTGTTAGCACGGAGGCGAGGATCGATTCATGCTTCAGAAGATATGCACGAGCATGAGGATAATAGTCGTGACCAACCGTGGTTGTATTGTTGGAAAGACGCATACTCAACCCCCAATTGTCTCGTCCCGTGCCGTTGAACCCCCCGAGACCCATCCATCACCCGTCTCTCCTCCGACTCACCACCTCATCTCCCCTCCCACGCCCCGCGATCGCTCGGTGCCGCCGCAGGACATGACTCGTCGTCGTCGTCACCCCCTCGCCCACGGCGGTTGTTGCCCGGAGTTCCAATCCCCATGCATGCGCGTCTACATTCGTCCCGCCGCACGTTCTCCCCGGGAGGGTGGTGGGGGGGGGGATTTTTTGATTCGGGGACGGGGAGATTCTGGACCGAAGGGGGACGGGCGCGAGCGAGCGAGGGTGGAGGCTGCGACTGCGGCGGGTGTGGATGGCGAAGGTTGGTTGGGCGGGGGAGGAGAGGAGAGGGAAAAGGAATGGATGTGGTGAAGGGGAAGATGGGATTCGAAAAAAAAAATTAAATTGAAAAAAATTGATGGCGGCTCGGATGGACGGAACAGACGGCATGAGGAAGAAGTCATCGACGACCGCGGCGCCTCCGGCTCTGGCTCGCCTCGGGGCCGCGCGAGCCGGCGGACCGGGTCGGCGTCGCCGGGGGTGCGGTTGCCGGCGGGACGGGCGAGCTCGGGCGGATGCGAAAGCCGCCGGGCGGCTCGTCGGGGACGGGATGCACAAGCACGCCGTGCCCGCCGTTGCTGCCGTCACTGCTGCTCGTCTCGACTCTGCGCAGCGCGCGAGCGTGCTGCGATGGACCGGACCGGGACGGAGCCAGAGGCGAGGACAATGGAGGGGTGCGACGGAGTGAGGCGTAGCGGACATCACAAGAGCCTGGCGCGGCGGGACCGCTGAAATGTCGCCGCGGTGGCGCTGCAGGCAGTGGCGGTGCCGTGTCGTAGTCGTAGCCGAGGTGTCGCGCGCTGGAGGCAGATCCGGTGCACCATGTGGGTGGGCAATAGCCGGAGTCTTCGGGTAAAGATCGGTGCGAGCCAGATCGTGCGTCGTAGTGTCGAGCCAGCGGTGGCATTTGCTCAGGGGTCGACTCTCGTCTGCTCTGCTTGGAAGAAAAGCGCGACCCGCCCGTTCCAGGTCTGGATTTGCTGAGGTCCGGGCAGCTTGGTGGCCCAGAGTACAAAGGCGCATACATGGGCCTCCCATCCGGACCTTGCACCAGCACAGTCGAGTTCTCCCATTCCGGCAGTCGCGGAACCTTGGCTTTTGAATTCGATTTCGCGGGTGACGCGAAGAAGCTCGAGGCGCTGGACTTCCGCGACGACTTGAGATAAGCCTTCACGCTCGTCGTGCTGCTTGAACGACTGCTGGATTTCACCTTCGACTTGGCGGGTGTAGCGGGCGGCGACACGAGAGCCGATGATGGCTCCGGCTGCTGGATTCTGCTGCGCTCAAGCGCCGCCATCTCTTCGGGTGCCAAATTGACATTCGTCTTGCCTTGCGCTCTCGCCCGGGCGATGCGATCCAGAGCCGTCTGCCTCAACCACTCCTCCTTGTCCCAGTCCGCAACTTGATACGCTGCGCTCCTTCGGTCCCGTAGATATACTTGGTCCTCTTCAGAAATGTAATCGTCGTCGTCGTCGTCGTCGTCGTCGTCGCACACGCCTCCCCCGTGCTGCCATCTATCCTGGCGCGCGTCATACCCATCAAAATACAGCTTGTCGCCGGCGAAACCAGCCGGGCGACGTTCTCGCGCAGAAAATGCATCCAGATCCAAAGCAACGCCGTGTGTATCGTCCCCGTCGCTGTCCACTTCGAATAAGCGTGGATCACGAAGCTCCCAGTCGTGCGAATATCTGCAACTTCGCCTATCCCCGCTGAGAGCTCCGGGCGGTCTTCCCGTTCCATAGGGCGGAGGATGCGCGGTCGACCGCCTAAACCGCCTCCTCGGAGAAACTAGCGGCTACGTCTTTTTCCAGGAACGCCGCGTGGCCCAGGATGGTGACGCCGGATGCGCCGATGAGCCAGAGGACGGTGGAAATGGGCGAGGCCCAGAAGAAGAGGGGCTGGGGCCGATGTCAGTGTGTGGTGCAGCGCAACCAGCCGAGCGCAGGCTTTGTCTTACAATAGCAATGACGAACAGGGCCGTGTACATCTGGCTCGCGGTCGCCCTGGCAAATCCCACATCCAGGTCCCTGCCCTCGAGTTTGCCGATTCCCCACATGCCACCAATGACGAGGACCAGCACGAAGAACAGCAGCAGATTGGTGAGCAAGCTGTAGATGCTCAGCATGACGAAAAGGGCCGCATAATTGCTGCTGAAGTAGGACAAGTTGTAGTTGACGCGGCTCTGCACCTGTGCGAAGTCGGCGGGTTTGGAGAGATTTTTGACGTTGAGGAACTCGGAGATGGGACGGAGGTTGGCGAAGCGCGACGTGAGCGACGCGCTGCGGACCGAGTCGAATCGGCCGGAGAGGCTACACGAACTTGGTCAGCGCGCACACGACTGGGGACGATGGAGGGTTATGCCAGGTACTTGAGACGGTTGGTGATGAGGTCGAGAGGGATATTGATGCGCGCCATGCTGTCGGGCGTGTGTGACGACGGTAGGACACGTCGGAGCGGGATAAAGAAGAGATGGTCCAGTCTGGGGGGCGAAATGTCAGTTGCAACGGTCCACGGCCCGCGACGCACGGCGCACGACGACGGTGCGGCTGCCGCCCCCCTTCGCTGCCGCGGGATGCGAGCGGGGATCGGGGTCTTACATATGAGAAGGTGGTGTTTCCGGCCAGAGTGTGCTGGCCGAGCGGGCGCCGCAGGTCGTGGGTGCGGCGGGAGAGAGATGAGCGCGAGGGCGCGTCTCAGGCACTAATTCCTGCCAAGCCAATCATCGGCAGTCAAGCTCAACTAGCGGCGGCAGCACTAATCTTGGACGGTGCCCCTTGCGCTCGTGCAGACGGCGGGAGGGGGATGCGGGTGAGGTGGTGAGGTGGTGAGGTGGAGGTGAAGGAAGCGCGAGAGGGGAAGAAACTGACCAGCCTCGTGCGGCGCCGGCGAAGACACACTCACCGTCGCTGTCGCCACGGCGCACTCTCCGGCGCCGCGCGCCACATGCCAGTGCTGCTGTCCGCCCCCGAAGCATCCATCAATAGAACTTCCGGGCCCATCCGCACTAGACTCCGTGCGGAGCAAGCGCAGCAATTATGGCCGGGAATTAAGGCCAGCGAATGCACATCCGCTGTGCCTGCCAAATCCCCCTTCCACAGCTCCTGCTGCGAGTAATCGGCACGCTCACGCCTGCACACGCAACAACGATGCTGGGCTCACACCGGGCAGCGCTGCTGCTGCTCGTCGGCACGCTCGCCCTCTTCACCGCCGCCTGGACGAAAGAAGACCACGAGATCTTCCGTCTGCACGACGAAGTCTCCGCCTCCGAAGGCTCCAACGCCACCTTCTACTCGTGGCTGGGGGTGCGTCCCACGGCCAGCCAGGAGGAAATCAACAAAGCCTACCGCAAGCTCTCGCGCACCCTGCACCCCGACAAGGCCACCAACACGTGGATCGCGAACTACAACCGCCCCCCGCCGCTGAAGGCCCACGGACAGGTGCGGGTGCAGAAACACAAGCAGCCTTCGCCCAAGGAGATTGACAAGGCGAGGAAGGAGGCCAGCGCGAGGTTTGAGCGGTTGAGTCTGGTCGCCAACGTGCTGCGGGGGCCGGAGCGCGACCGCTACGACCATTTTTTGCGCCACGGGTTTCCCGTCTGGCGCGGAACGGGCTACTACTACCAGCGATATCGGCCGGGCGTGGGCGCCGTGCTTGGTGGATTGTTCCTCTTCGGCGCCGGAGGCGTCCACTACGTCTTCTTGTACTTGACGGCCAGGCAGCAGAGGGATTTTGTGGACCGCTACATCAAGCATGCGCGGCGCACGGCGTGGGGCGACGAGGCCGGCTTGGGCGCGATTCCGGGTCTGGGAGGGCCCGTGGCGCAGGCTCATCACAATGGCGGTGCGGGGAGTCCCGGCGAGAGTATGACGTGGAATCGGAGGCAGAAGAGGGAGATGGAGAGGCAGAAGAAGAAGAAGGATGGGAAGGATCCTGTTCGGGCGACTCGGGCGGCTGCGGCGGCGAACAAGGCGAGGGAGGAGGGCGTGGGTGCGGCGGCAGCGGTGGAGAGTGAGGTGACGCCTGGACCTGTGGGTGCGAAGAAGAGGACTGTGGCGGAGAATGGCAAGGTTTTGATCGTGGACAGTGTGGGGAATGTTTGGTTGGAGGATGAAACGGAGGAGGGTCAGGTGCAAGAGTTCTTGCTCGATGTGAGTTGTCCTCTGCGCCCCGTTTCACCCGCCCACACCCCGCCGACACACGCCTGCTAACACACATTTCCTCTCAGCCTGACGAGGTCCCAATGCCCACCTTCTGGGACACGGGAATCATTCGCATCCCCGTCTACCTCTACAACGTTTCTCTCGGAAGACTTCTCACCAAGCAGACCAACGACTTTGTTGCCAGCGATCTGGTCTCGGAGGAGGATGTTGATGCATCCGAAGCGGCCCTGCAGTCCGCAACCGCTCCTAATGCTCAAGGCGAAGCAAGAAAGAGGCGAACGAAGAATAAGTCATAGCATGGGATCACGGATTGCCTTGTCTCTCGTCTTCTTCTGCCTGGGCGGCCGCTTTGGGGGGGACACATAGAAAGCTGTATCATACCAAATCGATGGGTATACCCTAGCGCCCTCCATTGCAATACAATCTCGTGCGCTGGAAGTGCTCGCTCTCCGCACGTGTTTGCGCGTCTGAACATAAGAAGACTCCTAAACGGGGGGGCTCCTGAGCTCTTGCGCTCGACGTTGTTCTCCTCTGTCCACGTCGCTCAGCTGCGAGCATCTCCCACACATCTCTCACACGTGTGCCTGGCCTGAGTTGTGGCCGCGTGCGAATCCGCCAACCCAGGTTCCTGAGCCCGGATGAGGCCCGAGACGTGACCATGGCCCGAGACGTGACCATGGCCCAAACCACCTTAGAAGCCACTCGTTGCACCCGTGAACATCAACCGCAGCGCCTCGAAGAGCAGTCCGCCGACAACGACGAACAGGAGAACGTCTGTGGCGAGATTGGCGGTCAGCAGGATTCCACCACACGCCACGGGGAGGAGGACAGGTTCGCGTGCACTCACATAACCACCACTGATTGATCGGCGCCTTCTGCGGTTTCTCCTTCTTCGTCACCGCCGCGGGCGGCTTGCCCATTTTCCTCTCCTGCTCGCGTGCGAATTGCGCGTTGGCGCGCCGTTGCTGGGGGGTTTGAACCATGGTGGGTGGGAAGGAGCAGCGGGGCGAGGAAGGTCCAGGCCGGCCTCCAGTCGACAGCAATGGAAGCAATTGAGCTCGGCAGCGGCAACGTCGCCACAGCGAACGGGCGAGCTTCCCGTTGCCGGACGCCGAGCACGCCCGGAGCGCCAAGACGAAGCCCAGCGGTTTCCGGCGTGCCAGGATCGAAGCACGACCAGCTCCCTGCGCGTGGGCAGGAAGCGGTGCGGGGAATCACAGCCACGCAATCAGGGCTCGATGAGGAGTGTCGACGGCGCGCGGACACGATCATCCGTGATGGACGCGTGAAGAAGGCACGTTTCCCCAGGAAGACGGCAACTTCCCAGGACGAAGGCAACTTCCCAGGAAGAGGGCAACTTCCCACGAAAAAGGCAACTTCCCACGAAAAAGGCAAGTTCCCAGTGCAAAAGGCAAGTGCCCAGGGAAACCAGGCGAGTCCCACTCGTCAGCATGGCTTTGGACCCAAGATTCGGAGAACACCTCAGGCGCAGGGCATTTGGAGAGGGCATCCACCGATGCGATGAGCTCCGGCGATGCGATGAGCTGCTGGTCAAGAGCCCTCAGGACGTCTCTCTCCTCATCACCAAGGTTCGAATTCTCTGCGCCACCTCCCAACCACCCGAACGGGACGATGGCCGTCAGGAAATTCTCGAGCAGCTGGCCTCCACCCGACCTCCCATCCAGGACTTGGGCGACCTGGACGCCATCGAGACGGCCGTGGTCGACTCGCTCAAGAACACCTTTCCCCCGCCACGTTCCGCCGGACCTGCGGTTGCCAGGCTGTGGGACGTCGCCTTCCACGCCAACGCCGACCCCGAGTACCGGCACGATTTGCTTACGATGCGGTTTGTCCGAGCCGTCGTGGACAGTCGCGTGCAGGACGCCCAGCACGCGCTGCTACAATTGAAAGCCGTGGTGGCGGTGCCGAAGAATCGGGCCATCTACATGGCGCACGCGGCCTACACGCAGCTTCTGTCGACCGCGAAGGACGATCTCCAGTCGAAGCTGGCCATGGGCTTGGCGCGGAAAGCGGTCGGCGAGAGCTTCGACCACGACACCGCCCTCGACTGCAGAGTCGTGGGTCAAATCTTCGCCATTCAGAACAGCCGCGCAGATCTCGAGTCCATCAAAACCCGTCCAGCATTCGCGCAAAGTAAGCAGGTATATGAGGCCTTGCAGCTTCACAAGCAACCGGAATGCACGGATGGAGGCTCCGGTGGCGGTGCCGAAGGTGGCGGTGCAGAGGTTGTTGACCCGGCCAAGCCATCACCACCACCACCACCACCATCACCACCCCGACCACGACCACCACCATCACCACGAGAGTGGCTTCAATCCGAGGTCGACAAGCTTAAGCGCGAGTTCGCTGGCTTGATGGAAGCCGCCGGTACGTCAACCGAGGTCCTGACGCAATTCGTCGCCAATTCAATCCGACTACTCTGTACCGCAACCACATCTCTGAATCTAGGCGCTCGGAATCGCGTCGCTGCAGATCCCTGCTTCCTTGCAGTGTCTGGACTGGTCAAGCTGTTCAGTGAAAATGATGACCAGATCTACCTCTTGCAGGCGGCCTACCTTACCGAGCGTCTGCTCGCATACAATCAACATGTTCACGAAGCACGGCTGGTCCTCGTCTACATCTACATGCGACTGGGCTTGGGGGCAAACGCCATCTGTTTGTTCGACTCGTTGAACATCAAGGAAGTTCAGTTCGACACCGTTGGCCACACCCTCTTCACCAGGCTCACCACCATCCACCCCTTGCGCACACTGGTGCCAGGTAAGGACTGGTATGAGCCACGTGAACGAAGCAACAGGGCACTTCAAATGTACCCTCGCCACGAAGAGAAGCTTGCCAACTGCGAATGTGGCATCCTCGCCCATGCTCAATCGGGCATGATCTTCGATCTCAACCAGTTGAGGAGTGAGCTCCGGCATAGCTGGTCTCGGCGTATGTTCCTCCTCGAGCACCGAAAGACATCACGGCTATCTGGCAAAGGCTATCGCAAGGGCAGCAGCGAGATCGGTGCAAGGTTGCTCGCCAACTGGACCCGCGTCACAGACAACCGCGACTTCAATGCTGCCTTTGACTATGGCTTCAATGTCGAAAAGGCTTTGTATGGTCGGAACGGCAGGCTTCCCGGCGAAACGTGGACCTTGGCCAACCTTGCCGCTGATGTCGCATGGTCATTGGCTGACGAACAGACGGCACTTGTTCTCGACGTCGACAACTTGCAGTCAGCGTTGCACGCAGCAATCTCCTCCTCCTCGTCGGAGCCAAACGAGCTGACGCGAGCCGAGATTCTCTCCTCCAACATCGTCCTCGAGCTCCTGCCCGTTCTGCAAATCCTCCAGTCCGGCTCGCCACCCAGCCAAGACTCAATCGAGGCGATTTCGACGCGCGTGAAACAGCTGCCCATCTCTTCTCTCGTCGCGTCCGAAGACCCCCTGGCAGAGCACATCGCAGACCACTACGTCTTCCTCGATACCATGCTCATCGTCTGTCGCGCCTGCAAGTACATCGCCGACACCGCCGGCCACCTCCCGCCCGGGGTCGCCACTTTGCACCAGGCGGCCCTGAACACAATCACGTTGCTCCAAACCCACGCGACGAAACAGGCCGCCGCCCTGAGCCACCCAAACGTGCTGGAGCGCATGCTGAAGGACGATGTGATCGGGAAGGAGCTGCAGACGTTCGGCCGCGAGACCCTCGACGACTTCGCCCAGCGCCACGTGGCATCGGCGAGGGAGGGGTGGGACGGTGTCGGCATGCTTGCTTTGCCAGCTTGAACCCCTCCCCCGGTTGCTGCGTCCGGCTGTGCCGGGCGGCCTGTCGCGTTCCGCGATTGTGCGGTTGTTGGTTGCCATGTTGTTTTCCGGCACGCGTGCGGCGCCCGGGACCAGAACCGAGCGTGGCTGAGTCGAGTGAAGTCAATGCACGTTGCACCGCGTCCCATCCATCCCGTGACAGCGTGCGAGCCTGGCCGGTGGGGCTCCGACAACACATGTGTCCTCCCACATGACATGCTCCTGCACTTCGGGCCGTGGGCCCCGTCCCCGAACACATTCACGCCCGCCCGCCGCCGCATCCACACGCGAGGCGGGTCCGTCACACTACGGAGAGTGGAGAGTGGAAAATTCGTTGGGAAAAAAGAAATAGACGGTGGAGATTTGCACGGCTCTGATATTGAACTACGGCGGAAGGCAGACAGGGGTGCCGTCATGTGTTGGGGGGGGAGGGCGCGCCTTGCCGGCCGGCCGGCCGTGGCCGAGCGAAAAAAAAACACAGACGTCTCGAAACATGGCGTCTCGAACGAAGGCCGCGGGGCCGCTTACATGCTGGCCTTGGCGGGGCTCTTGCAGTTCTTGGGCAGGACGATGCGGTCGCCGGCCTGGAGCTTGGTGGGGTCGCGGAGAGGGTTGAGGGCCTTGATCTGACCGATGCGGCTGCCGTACTTGCGGGCCAGGTCGACGTACACGTCGCCGGTCTGGATGACGTAGTCGCCGACGCTCTCGCAGGCGCTGTTGGGGCAGACGGGGATGGCGATGACCTGGCCGACGTTGATGACGTCCGGGTTGGTGATCTGCTTGTTGACCTTGAGGATGGAGTCGAGGGTGATGCCGAAGTCGCCGGCGATGTTGCCCAGGGTGTCGCCCGACACGACGCTGTAGGCGCTGGGGAGACCGGGCACGCAGGTGTCGGTGCCCGGGCTCGCTGGCTGGCAGCTGTCGTCGTCGCGCTTCGCGCAGTCCTTGGGGATCTCGAGGGACTGGCCAGCCTGGATGTAGTTGGGGTTCGGGATCTTGTTCCACTTGGCGATGTCGCAAATGCCCGAGTTGAACTCCTTGGCAATCTGGCCCAGGGTATCACCGGACTTGACGCGGTATGGGACGTAGCTAGTGGCGCCGCAAATGCCACCATTCGCTGGTGGTGGGTGGCTTCCAGAGCCGGAACGTCCGCCCGAACCGGAGCCGGAGCCGGAGCCAGAGCCAGAGCCAGAGCCAGAGCCGGAGCCGGAGCCAGAGCCAAGGCCAGGGGCATGGCCGCCTGATGGGCCGTAAGTAAGTGGTGCTGTCGGGCCATCTTCCGCAACACGTCTCTCGAGCGGGCCGGCCAAGGCGACGGCGCCGAAGAGGGCGGTGATCATGGTGGCGGAACGCATTGTGGCGGGTTCGGGGGTGGTTCTCGGATGGGCAGTTCGTGTAAACTGGTGCTGTATTCGCGTGAAGACCTAGAACGGGACTTCTATCGACAGTGATAAACGAGTGCGGGAGCGCAGGTATGGACTGGTGCGAGATGGAGCCTGAATGGGTGGGGAATTGGGCTTGAGGTAGACAGAGCCAGGCCAGGAGGGCGGAGGCGCAGTATTAAGAGCCTGATGGGGGCTCATCTCAGCATTGACGAGTTCATGGGTGGAAATGTCCGGGGGCGGGCGTGGCCAGGTGCTGTGGGTGATCTGATCGAGCATCCCAGCGCGGATATGGCCTCGCACGTGGATCCCCCCCGTCGCGAGTCAAGACCTCTCCGGCCCTATTCGACCGTGATGAGGTCGGGCCTGGCATGGCTCATCTCAACAATGTCGACATTGGCCCGCCGCTGGACGTGCTCCGCCTCGAAATACGGACCAATGCCAGCACCCATGCCTACTAGCCGCCGCAGCATGAGGCACCACCTGGTCCATTGGCCGCAATGGCAAATTGCTTTGGCATACGCGCCGCTCCCTCACCAGCCATCCATCACTCAATGGGGCCTCGTGGTTCTAGCCCCAGCACGTGGTGTTGGCAGCCCCCCTGCCCCGCAGCTAATACCTGACGGATTAATGCGTCGATATACAGTCTCGGGACACACATATCACAACGCCCCCCCCCCTGCGAGCACGGATTCCCGCACTGATTCCTGCATTGATTCCCGCACTGATTCCCGCACTGATCCCATACGCTCAAGCACAGGATTGGCGCTGACTTGGCAGACGCCATTCACGCCACCTCACCATACAGAGCGCGCGGCTTTTCGCCGCATCCGTCCCCGATCTCAATCCCAAGCAGTCATTCCAGAGACCCGTACAAAGCGGCAATTCTCGCGTCCACATCCGCATGAACATGGTCCAACAGTGAGTGCCGGGGTGAGTGCCAGCCGGGGCAGCCGGGGCTGCTGTAATGACGTCCCGACGCTGTCGCAGACGCTGTAGGCTCGAACTCACTCCGACACTTGATGCTCATGACTCTCCTCGCACGAGCTACCGCCTCGCTCGAACACATCATCCACCGCCACTGGCTGGTGAAACGCCGAGCGATGCCAAGGGTGAGAAGCCGTCAGGCAGACATCGTTGCCGACGGCTCGCGGCGACCGGGCAGCTCCCGGGAGCATGCGCGACGGCGCCGAGGGAGGTCGCGGGCGGGGCTGAAGAGGAGGTGAAGAGGCGGACGTGTCGAAATTGACGCCCCTGCCCGGCCCTGGTCCTGGCGTCAGCGGCCCCCCCCCTTTTGTTCCCGGACATCCCGTTTTCCCCAATCCGATACAGCTTCCCTACCGTTTTGAGCCACGTATATGACCACCAAGCCGATCCAACCGCGGAGCCAGTCAAATTGTCTTGGCACACCCAACGAGCACGACACATCATTCATTTTCTGTCAGGGGATCAGGCCGTCACCGGTGTACTAAAGTAGGCTAGGGTGGTCTAAGGTGTGCCAAAGTGCCAGGTGTTAAGATGGACTACTAAATGTCCTAGGTTTGCCTAGACAAGCTGGAGCCTAATGTAACGGTCAACTAGTGCAAGTCATCTGAGCGAGTAGATGTGATTCGATACCGCTGCTTGATGACTATATTGCGAACCGAGGAAAGGAAGGAATCTATATAGTGGTGGTGGGCTTTGTAATGGTAGTGCGCCACGGCCCGGCTCGGTCCATTTCGGAACCTAAATCCCGGAAAGAGCCGACCGGAAATTCCAGGGTCCACCCTATCAGTCTGTCCTACCGCTTTCCACCGTTGCAACACAGTCCTTGTATATATAGAGGGTCCCTCTAGCTGCAGTAGCGTCTGCACCGAATCTGCGCAGCTATGTCTGTTAATATTGTTGTTGTTGGTCTGTGCTTTCTAAGTATGTTGCAGCCTCCAGTCCCTGCTAAAGTCCCCTTTAGGGCCTGCTAAGGTGACGCTAAACTCGCGTGCTCGCGTTGTTAACGTCGTTGTTGTTGGGCAGCTAGTTGTTCATTCGCCAGGCGTTCCATCGACTGAGGAACGAAGAAGGGCAGACCGAAGACCTCACGACATTCGCTACGCGTATAGGCAACTTCAAGTGGTTGGTTATGCCTTTCGGCCTTACTAACGCGCCAGCTGTGTGGCAACGTTCTATAAACTACACCTTTATAGACATGCTGGAACGGTTCGTGTCTATTTACTTGGACGACATCCTTATCTACGAAAAGGATCGGCAACGTATACTCCGCAGAGCTTGGCGTAATAAACCTCTTTGCTAGGTTTTCTCGAACAAACACTTCTACTTAGTTTAGCTCGGCTAGGGATAATCGTCTTAGGGGTTCGGTTCTCGGCAGCGCGGCTCCTTCTTTTAACCAGATCTCGTTGTTATATTCCGGTTAGTAGAGTAGCAGGAGGTTGGAGTCGGCTTTTAAGAACACGTTAGTATAGCTATAGAGTTCTTTTAGTAATACCTCTAGCGGGTCTACTTCTTCTTCCGCTATTATCTTCTGGTAATCTTCGATGTATTTTATCGAGATAGCGTAGATCTTATTCTCTAGCGACTTCGCGAGAGTCGTTAGGGCCTCTGAGCTTATTATTCTAACGGTATCTAGGGGATCGGAACGGTCGGCCGGAACTGCGTTAACAGACGTAACGTTTGGTTTGGCGGCGACTACTGTAACCGGTTCGACGACGGCAGCGCCGCTCTGCTAGGGTTTGAATCCGAGTGTGCCTTTACCTACGTCAATAACGGCTTTCTAGTTCTTTATCTATTTCTGCTCTATAATAATGTCAAACTGTCCGATGTCTATAATTTGGAACGTTGCCTCTGTAGTACGACTAGCTAGGATAGTCTTTAATAGCACATAATGCGTAACACTCTCTGTATCTTGTCTGTTGTGTGCCGAAATACGCGTCGGCGACGCTAACTCTACCGGATAACTATATCTTTTCGTTAGTTTCTAAACCAGTCGATAGTGGATCGCCGTGCTGATAAGTGCTCCTATGTCGATAAAGGCTTTTAACTAAAGTGGGCGGTGCGAGCCGTTTAGACGGTAATTAGAAGGATAATAGCAGTCTCTATATTTACTTCTACTGCCGCCGAGAGCGGATCGCTACAACTGCTAATGCTCTCTTCTTCTTCTAGCAATGCAGTTCGCAGCAGTGCCCTATTGTTTATACTGGGTAGGGGACCTATCCGTCTAGCTAGACTTTTCCTAAGATCCTTAATAGCACTCTACTGTCTACGCTATCGGTGTTGTTCGGCGCCGGGTCTATAGCTTGGATAGTCTTCCTTAGCGGCGGCTGTTACGGTCAACAGATATAAAACGGAAAACACAGTTACTAGAAGGGAAACGGAAAACAACAGCATCTAGGACCCAACTAGAACCATTAAGATTCACAGACTACAGGCTAACAACCACTAGATAGAAGAAGACTCCAAGAGAGTGAAAGGCGAATCATCTTACGATGCAAACACTCCTAGCTTAGTTCTAGAACCTTTGGAAAAAGCGGGTCTAGGAAATAAATTTGTTTGCAGAACAAAGAAACAGAGTTTAATAAGAAAGTTACTAGCAAACACTTAGTAAACAACCAGCTAGGGCAGGGGAATATAAGAACCTGCTGCCGCCCCCCTAATCTTTCTTTTCTTCTTGTTTATAGCTCGTCTTATGTATCAATTTAGCTTTTACACCTTAGACTCCAGCCCTTCCCTTCTTTACTCAGTTTTCACACCCCTTACTTTAGACTTTAGCCTTCCCCTCTAACATTAACTTTTACATCCCTTCTTTTAGACTTTGTTTTATCCAACTCCTCTTACTTACTTCGACTTTTATATTGACCTCTTCCGACCTCTTAGCTCCCCCCTTAACATTACGAGCTATTACCCAAACACCAGACTATTAACATAGTCTTCTACACACTACGAGAAGAGGTCCCCTTTAAAGAATACTTACAACTAGACCTATTAGCAGAAGGAATTATTAACCTAATAAACAACGATCCCAACCTTGCCCTCCGAGTCTTTTTTATAGCAACGAACATCGTCTGTATTGTTGCGGTGGTAGAAAGAGGTGGGACAGATTGATGGGGTGGACCCTGGAATTTCGGCTCGGCCCGTCCGGGCCGAGCCGGGCCTTGGCACCACCACCATCAAAGCCCACTACCACCACTACATAGATTCCTTTCCCTCTTCAGTTCGAGATATAGTTATCAAAAAGGCCGTATTGAATCATATCTGCGTGCCCGGATTATTATATCTCGAACTCACTCTCTACAACCCCGCGCTGCGCGAAAGGGCCCGTTAAACCATCCGGAAACCCGAATAACGCACGCGCACCCACCAACAACAACCAACCCCAGGCACCGTAAGAAGATGGAAGACTTCTTAGCGGTAGAGAGCGGCGTTATAGGCCGCAGCAGAAGCAGAAAAGGAAAGACTGACAGAGCGAGCAGGCGCTCCAGTGTAATTGACGATAAGATCGTTATTAGAGGTTTTACAGCGGAAGAGACCGCTGAGATTAAGGAACGAATAAGCGAATATAAGAAGATCCACGACTGCACGATCGAGGAACTGGAAGACCACGTAAACGAGAACGGAATAGGGAAGGTCTACGACGGTATAGACCTTATTAAGACGCTGTTCTACAGGACACTAGAAGAAAACAGACAGCTGAGAGAGGAAGTAGAGACGGTAAGGGCCGAGAAGGAATCGGCAGAGACTATCGTCGAAGTGTTGGAACACCAAGCGGCGAATCGAATAGCGCAGCTAAAGGCGCTGAAGGATCAACTGGCTGATATGGAAGCAGCGAGATCGTCGCCGCCACCGCAGCGAGAAACCCAAGTAGAAACCACCTCGCCGGCGGCCTACAGTTAAGGTGGCACGTTAATGACGTTATTACCGGATCCACCTGTTTTCGGTAGCGGAGACTCCGAAGCGTAGGAGGCGTTCAAGAAGAAGATTAAGAATAAGATGAACCGCGATTACGCATTAAGCAGCGAAGAAGACAGATTGGCCTATTTAGAGGCGCGACTAGAAGGTGAAGCTTTTTCGCTAGTAGCGGACCTGGAAGAAGTGACCGCTAAGGAAGCGATCAAAGCGCTGGACCAGCGCTTCGGAGACCCATTCCGAAAGAAGACAGCCCGTAAGCAGCTAGATAAGATCAATCAGAACCGGCAGACGTTTAAAGAATTCTACGGGCTATTCAGAAAGCATGCCATTAGGGCCAGAGTAGCAGAAGACGAGCAGCTGCACTTACTAAGACAGAAGCTGAGCCCTAAGCTGGCCGCCGCTATAGCGTCTGTAGAAGACGAAGACCTTAAGAGCTTCGTACACCAAGCGAGAGTCACCGCGAGAAACTTGAGCGCTTACGCGAAATCGCGCGAATCGAACCAGAAGCAGTTGATAACGCAGACCACACGACCCCCTGCGCCTTTCCGGAGAGCGCCACAGCAGCCACCTTATCAGTCGCAGCGCTCGTCGTTCGTCCCCACCTGTTTCGCGTATGGCAAGCCTGGTCACATCGCTACGAGATGCCAAGCATCGGATAAGCAGAAGCAGGACTACCGTGTTATAAGGCAGCCGCAGCCGCAGCAACCACCGAGGAAGACTATACAAGCTATGGAGCCGGCTCCGAACGATACTGACAGTAACGGTAGGGTGCAGTTAAGGATTATAGGAAAAGACTAGCTGGACGGATAGGCCCCCTATCCAGCATGGACAACAGGGCATCAACACGAACTACGTCGACGAAAGAGAGCATTAATAGCTGCAGCGATCCGCTCTCGGCGGCGGTGGAAGTGAACACGGAAACAGCTATTATCCTTCTAATCACTGTCCACCCCCTTAACGGATCGAGCAAACTACTTCAGTTGAAAGCTTTCATCGATATAGGAGCTCTTATCGGCGCGGCGATCCATCACCGACTGGTCAGGAAGCTGATAAATAGATACGGTTATCCAGTGGAACTGGCGTCGCCGACGCGGATTTCGGCGTACAATGGACAAGACACGGAAAGCGTTACGCACTACGTGCCGCTGAAGACCACACTAGCTGGTCGCACTATAGAGGCGACGTTCCGAATTATGGATATCGGAAGGTTTGACATCATTATAGGGCAGAAATGGATGAAGAACCAGAAAGCCGTTATCGATGTAGACAGAGGCATAATAGGGTTCAAAACCCGAGGCAACGCCATCGCCGTTAAGCCGAGAGCTACGGAGTCTGCGAAAGAGGCTCCGTCCGATCGTTACGAACCCCCGGTTACCGTCAGAATGATGAGTTCAGAAGCTATAACAACCCTCGCGAAGTCGCCGGACAACGAGATTTACGCTATCTCGATAAAAGACATCGAAGACTACAGGAAGATAATGGCGGAAGAAGAAGTGGATCCGCTGGAGGTGTTGCCAAAAGAGCTCTATAGTTACGCTAACGTCTTCTTAAAAGCAGACTCCAACCTCCTGCCGCTCCACCGGCCGGAATACGATGATAAGATCAGGCTGAAAGAGGGGGCTACCTTGCCAAGAACTGAGCCCCTAAGGAGACTGTCACCGGCCGAACTGGACTAGGTGGAGGTGTTTGTTCGCGAAAACCTGGCGAAGAAGTTCATTACGCCGAGCTCCGCGGAATACGCGTTACCGATTCTTTTCGTAAGGAAACCGGGGGGTAGTCTGCGACTCTGCGTAGACTATCGAGGCCTCAATGAGGTTACCAAGAGAGACGTATACCCCCTGCCGCTGATAGATAAGACTATACAGCGCGTAGCGAAGGCTAAGTGGTTCAGCAAGCTGGACATCCGCCAAGCGTTCCATCGACTAAGGAATAAAGAAGGGCAGACGGAAGACCTTACGACGTTCGCGACGCGTATAGGCAATTTTAAGTGGTTGGTGATGCCGTTCGGACTCACCAACGCGCCGGCAGTGTGGCAACGCTTCATGAACCACACTTTTATAGATATGCTAGAACGGTTCGTGTCTATCTACTTGGACGACATCCTTATCTACACCGATAGAACGAGAGAGCAACACACGGACTACATCGAGAGAGTGTTGAAGAGGCTCCGCGAGGTAGGATTGAACGCGGACACGAAGAAGAGCGAGTTCTATCAAACCGAGGTCAAATATCTCGGTCTTATCGTCGGAAGAGACGGAATTCGTATAGACCCCTTAAAGGTCGCCGCCGTCGCGGAGTAGAAGCAGCCGAAATCCGGAAACACTACGCAAATCAGAGCGTTTCTCGGCTTCTGCAGCTACTATCGACGGTTTATCAAGGACTTCAGCAAGATAGCGAGACCCCTAAACGAGGCGCTGAAGAAAGAGGCCGCCGGCCTATAGAATGAGAAGTGCACGGAAGCTTTCGTGCGGCTGAAAGAAGCAGTGGCCTCTGCGCCAGTTCTGGCACACTTCCGGCCAGAAAAGACGATCTACGTAGAAACGGACGCTTCCGACACAGTAACGGCCGGAGTCCTTTCTCAATATAGTGACGACGAAACCCTCCATCCAGTCGCCTTCTTCAGCAAGTCAATAAGCGAAGCTGAGCGGAATTACGCTATCTACGATAAGGAGCTGCTGGCCATCGTTCAGGCCTTTAAAGAGTGGAAACCGGAACTTATAGCTGGAAAAGGGCCGATCCAGGTTCTTACGGACCACCAGTCGCTGGCCTACTTTATAAAGACGCAGAAGCTCTTACGACGTTAGGCACGGTAGGCGGCCTACTTATCAGGATTCGACTTCAAGATCACTTATCGACCCGGGGCTTAAAACGGAAAGGCTGACGCGCTGACGAGAAGAGAAGGAAAAACCAGCCGCGCAAAAGAAGATCCGAACATGTTCCAGAAGGTGTTGACCGAACGGATAGTAGACGCCGAGGTGTTAAAGGAGGCGGGGATCTGCGCAGCGGAGCTGCAGACTGAACCAAAACCAATGGAACCGGCCCCTAAGGAAGAGACTCTCTACGAGAAGGTAGAGCAGCTTAACCAGAAGCAGAAGCTCGGCAAAACCGGTTCAGGGAAGCTGATAGTTCCGGAAGAACTAATCACTAAGGTCATCCAACTGGTCTACGGCTCCGTGGATGTCGGCTACGCAGGCGCGAAGAAAACGATGCAGGCATTGAGAACGACCTACTGGTTTCCGCGGATCTATAAGCGGATTTACCGGTTTATCGCCAACTGCTACGCGTGCAGAGCCGCGAAGCCACGTTACGGTCTTCCGGCCGGTCTGCTAAAGCCACTTCCGATCCCCGAGAAACCGTAGCAACATATTACGATAGACTTCGTAACCGGCCTGCCGGAATCCGATGGATACGACGCTACGCTAAACGTAGTGGACCGATTGAGCAAAGAACGCCACTTCATCCCCTGCCGAGCGAGAGATGAAGGAACCACTGCGGAAGAGACAGCACGGATGTTAATCCAACACGTATAGAAGCACTATAGCCTACCGGACACTATCACCACGGATAGGGGTCCTTAATTCACCGCCGACGTATGGAAATCCATTAACCAAGCTCTCGGAATTCGTGGAAAGCTCAGCACAGCCGCTCATCCACAGACCGACGGTCAGTCTGAAGTGGCTAACCGAGAGATGGAGCGATATCTACGAACCTTCTGCGGCTATTATCAAAAAGATTGGGTTAAGGTGTTGCCGATAGCCGAATTCTGCGCTAACTCGTTACTGTCCGAAGCAACCTCGCTGGCGCCGTTCGAGATAACGTATGGCTATCTTCCGAGGATAAGCTTCCAGCCGCCAAGCGACGCCGGCTCGCCAGAGCTTTCAATCACCCCCGCCACGTCGTCGAAGAGAGTCGCCGCCGCGGCGGCAGAAGCGCTACGATCTCAGATAGAAGAAGCTATCAAAGTGGCGAAAGAAGCGATAGAATCGGCTCAGAAGAAGATGGTGACTTGAGCTAATAGAAAGCGGTTACCGACGGAATTCGAGGAAGGCCAAAAGGTATGGCTCAACACGCGGAACCTAAGGCTAAAAGGGAACGCGAAGCTCAACCCACGTTACGTAGGTCCGTTCAAGATAATAGAAAAGAGGTCGCCGGTGACCTATCGACTCGAGCTGCCAAAGGCGTTCCGGATCCACGATGTTTTCCATTTAGATCTGCTAAGCCTAGACCCTGAGGACGGCCTTCCGGAACAGGGGTTCGCCGAACCCCCGCCAATCGAGATGGACGATAAGGAAGAATAGGAGGTAGAAGACGTAATAGACGTAAAGGAGACGAGGGGGTCCATCAAAGCGAGGATCTCGTAGAAGGGCTGGCCGGAAGACTATAAATGGTATCCAGTCGAAAACCTGCGGAATTCAGCGGAGCTGCTAAGAGAGTTCTACGTGCAGAACCCGGAAAAGCCGAAACCGGCGTGGCTCTGATGTCGACGACGCCGGAGGAAAGAAGAAAGCCGCGTCCGCTCCACCGGCGCGGAAGCCGATGAAAACGATCGTAGTGGAATTGATTGCTCCAGGCAGTCGCTCGGCGACTGCGTAGAGGCCTTGGTGGAAAAGAAAAAGAAGAAGAAAAACGACGCCGCGGACAGACCTATATGGACCTCCGAGCCGGAGCACAGACCACCCACGCCGCAGCTTAGATAACCTACGGCTTAGATCAGATAGCACGGATCAGATGGCGTCGATTACATAAACGCCAAGTGAAGGACTTCGGATGCAGATAACGTAAGAAGTTGAGAAAGAGACGAAGAGGACATTGTTTTTGATGGAAGACGGAAGAGGTGACGTCGACGTTGAAAGGAGTTTTCGAGAAAAAAGGCCGTATTGAATCAAAAAAAAAAAAAAAAAAAAAAAAAAGTGGACATTTTCGGATGGATAAGGTGACTAAGCGGTCGAGGGCGACCGCTGGTGAGGGAGGGGGGTAGTGTTGCGGTGGTAGAAAGAGGTGGGACAGATTGATGGGGTGGACCCTGGAATTTCGGCTCGGCCCGTCCGGGCCGAGCCGGGCCTTGGCACCACCACCATTAAAGCCTACCACCACCACTACATAGATTCCTTTCCCTCTTCAGTTCGAGATATAGTTATCAAAAAGGCCGTATTGAATCATATCTGCGTGCCCGGATCAATCTACTACCGTCTACTATCTACTATCTACTACTACTACTAGCTACTATCTACTACTAGCTACTACCTACTATCTACTACTATATCGTCCGCCCTGTCTGGAGGCTCTCTTGTAGTTGCTAGCCCTGCCTCCCCTCCTCGTCTAGCTAGGGTCCCTGCCTATTTCTACCTCTAGCAGTAGGGCCCTTAATTTAACTAGCAGCTACGCTTCCGGTTCGTACGGATCCTCGTCTTCTGTATAGTCTAAGCTGACGTCTTAGGTGCTATACCTGCAAGCAGTAGGATGCGGCCGGGCTCCCCTTCTACGCCTTCTAGTGTAACCCTGCCTAGGTTATACCCTAGCGGCTGGCTATAGCCTGGGCGTTGTACGTTAACGCCCTCCTTATTACTATCTAGGGCCAGCCCTGTGCCCCCTGCCCTAACTCCCCCCGGCCCTTACTTAGCCTATACCGCCTCCTAGGCTTCTAGGCTAGGGTGTATGCCTCGTATAAGTAGAAGGATAGCTCCTTCTACTGCCCCTACTGCTGTCTAGGGGAGGCATGTAGGGGTAGGGGAGTGCCTCTGCTTCCTAGGGCTAGCCCTAGTAGGGGTAGGGGCCTGGCCGGGCAGGAGGTAGTGGAGATCTTAGATAATAAGTCGGGTGCTCTGGTCTCCCAGGGTAGTGGCTAGTAAGCTACCCCCCCCCCCCCCCCCCCCCCCCCCCCCCCCCCCCCCCCCCCCCCCCCCCCCCCCCCCCCCCCCCCCCCCCCCCCCCCCCCCCTAGGTAGTGTAAGAAGTTTCGGACGGTTTTCTCCTAACTTATCTTATTTCCACTCCCCCTCCTATTTGTCCCTTAGCTGTTCCATTCTTCTAGCCCTTATCTCGTACAGTGTCGTACGATGTCGTATTAGCAGGACTCTGTAGTGTCCTATATTGTAGTTCTCGATTCTTTGACAACCTAGGTCTGCCTGCAGCTACCCTGTCCTTAGGGTAGATCGTGCCTCCTTCCGCCGTATAGCGCAGTGTTACTGTAACTGGGCGGGGGGGTGGTTCCCCTCCTATCTGTCCAGTGCGGTTGTGTCCTGCAGAGCCTCGTACGGTTCCTACGTAGGCTCTGCCTATCCTCTCTATTTTACTAGGTACTCTGCCTTCCCCTGCTTCCTTCGACTCTTAAGGATCCCCTCTAATTTATACTCTTCCTGGCCCTCGGTTATAATTGCGGGAGGGCGCGCGTCGTTAGTCGTCTAGTGTAGCAGGGGGTCCGTATTCGCTGGCCGTACAAGATCTACGTAGAAGACTAGATAAATTCCTAGGGGGGTGTTTAGTCGTACAGCGTATGTCCCTACTAGCCGGACTACCGTAAACTTCCTGTTTCTCTAATCTAGCTTCTTGCTCAGCCGGTCTGTACGGATGTTTCGCTAGTTTAGCCAGACCTTATCCCCTGCCTTGTACCTTAGTGCAGCCTGTCGTCCCTTATTAGCTTGCTCTTCCGCGTTCTGTTAGGCTATAGCTAGGCTCGCCTTTGCCTATTAGTAGGCGTTTGTAATCGTCCGTACGATGGCCTCTCCTTGCTGAATTAGGGATCGTATAGGGCGCGGGGTATTACTACTTAAGATCGGTAGGAGCAGGGAATAGTCGTACCTATAGGTCGTAAAGAAGGGGGACAGTCCTGTAGTATTAGCTGTACAGCTGTTAATAGCCAGCTCCGCTATAGGGAGAAGTCGGTTCTAGTTCGTCTAGTCGTAGTCGACGTACGCTTAGAGGTACGCTTCCAAAGTTGAATTGACCCTCTCTGTCGCCCCGTCTGTCTGCAGGTGCTATGCAGTTAACAGGCGACGTTCTACCTTTAGCAACTGGCAGACCCTTGCCTAGAGCTAGCTCGTAAACTGTGTCCCCCGGTCTAATACAATTAACCTAGGGAAACCGTGCTTGCTAAACGTCGTCCGTATAAAGGCCTAGGCGGTGTCTTTAGCTATAATAGAGTCCATTCCCTCTAGTATTACCCCCTTCGTTAACTTGTCTATAACTACTATAATGCTTCGCCGTCCGTCGCTCTTAGGGAGGTCCGTAATAAAGTCTACTGTTAGATCTTGCTAGGGCCGGTCCGGTATCAGCAGGGGCTTTAGCAGCCTATGCTTTAGCTCGCGCTAGGGCTTCGTCCGTCCGCACACATTGCAGTTCTATACGAACCTGCGAATGTCCTTTGCTATCGCCGGCTAGTAGTAGTCCCGGGCGATAATGCTGTACGTCTCCTCGCGCCCTAGGTGCCTGGTAGCTATAGCGTTATGCGCCCGTTGTATTAAGCTCGTACAGAGCTTCTCGTCTGCTGGGACCTATATCCGATTTCTGAACTTTAGGTTGTTCCCCTCGTCTACTAAGCACTCGGCTGCCGACACCTTAAGATAGAGTTCGGCTAGGAGCTTCCGTTGCTCTCCCTAGATCGCCGTACGGGCCCCTCGGTATACCTCGTCCTTTTCTACTGCTTCTTCCTATGCTTGTAGTTAGGGTTCCTATAGGTATATCGCCGCTAGGCGGATAGTCTCCTCGCCTGGCTCCCCTTTAAACATCTAGAATGTTTAAGACTTTAGCCGGTCGTCCTCGTACGTCGTTAGCATGTCCTGGTCCCGTCTAGACAGTGCATCGGCCCTGCTGTTGTCCTTACCCTTGCGATACTGGAGTCTTATGTTAAACCGGCTTAGGTACATTGCCTATCGTACGTGCCTCTCGGACAGCTTCCAGGGTTAAGTAAAGTATTCCAGGTTCTTGTAGTCCGTTAGGGCGAGGAACTCGGGCACTAAGCGGAGTTCTCTATCCTAGGCTTCGCAATACTGTACGACTGCTAGCAACTCTTTGTCGTAGATAGAGTAGTTGCACTTAGCTAGGGAGTTCTTCTTAGAGAAATACGCGCATAGGTGTAGGAGTCCGTCCGAGCCTACCTATAATAGGATACCTCTAATGCAGTACCCCGAGGAGTTAGTTTCCAGTATCGTCGTACGCTCCGGGTCGAAGGCGGCGAGCGTTAGTCCTGTAGTAAAGAGCTCCTTTAGCTTGTCGAAGCTCCTATTACATTCGTCCGTCTATTTAAACTGCTTGTCCTTGTGCGTTAGCTTAACTAGGGGGCATACGATCTCCGAGTAGTTCCGTATAAACTAGCGGTAGAAGTTGGCAAACCCGAGAAATTCCCGTACGCCCTTAACGTTCGTAGGCAGCTTCTATTGCTTAATAGCATCAATCTTCTTCCTATCTATACTAATGCCTTTCCCTGCCTTAATAATGAAACCTAGGTATTTCGTACGTTGGACACTGAATTTACATTTGTTAATGTCGAGGTACAAGCCAGCCTGCTGCAGTCAGTCTAGCACCTTCTTAACGTCCTGTACGTAATCTACGTAGGTGCCGTCCGTAAAAACCAGGATATCGTCGAGGTATGCCGAGCAGATGTTGTCTAGTAACCCCTGTAGGGACTTATTAATGTACCTTTAGAAGGTTGCCGGTGCATTGGCAAGGCTGAAGGGGGTAACAAGCTACTTAAAAAGACCGTATCTCGTACAGAAGGCAGTTATCTATTTATAGCCTTCCTTAATCCGTATCTTGTAGAAGGCTAAGACTACATTAAGCTTAGTAAACCACTTCGCCTTACTGATCCGTCCGAGAGTCCCCTTAATAAGGGGTAGGGGGTACCGGTCCTTCTTGGTAATTGCGTTAATGCCTCTGTAGTCTACGCAGAAACGCAATCCGGCCTTCCCTTCCTTATAGACAAACAGTACTAGGGCCCCTGCGGACGACGTACTGGCCTAAATAAACCCTTTGGCAAGCAGGTCGTCCAGGGTTTTGCGCAATACTAGGAGTTCTCTAGAGGACATTCTATACAGCGGTCCGTACAGTACCTCTAGCAGGCCCCTATCCGGACGGGGTTCTAGCTAGATGTTATAGTTAATCCCTTCCCCTCGGTGTAGTAGCAGCTTCGAGGCCGACTTCGGCTCGAAGAGGTCTAGGTATCCAGTATACTCCCTTAGGAGCTTCGTATAGGGGCTCGTTACTTCCTTAGGTGCTAATGCCTTCTCGATGTCCGCCGTTGCTGTGTTGATTTCGGCCTTAGTATTGCTACCTTGCAGGATCTTCCCCTGGTCCCGGATTCTCCGCTTCGTTACTGCCAGGTACAGCCGTCCTCGTCCGACGTCCAGCTTGCCCCTCTAGCGCTCTATCTAAGGCTTTCCTAGTATTAGGTTATACCCTAACTTGTCCTGTACGACATAGAGGTATAAGTCCTGCTTATAGTGTCCCTGTACCTCTATCGTTACTTTTACTATGTAGGTAATGTCCAGTCCTCGCCTGGTAATGCCTAGTATACGTACAGGTACCGTAGGGGTCGTCTTAATCCGATGTCTCTATACGAAGTCTTCGCTAATTACTCTATATACTAAATATCCTGTGTCAATCAATGTCCGCGCTGTTGCAGACCCGTTCAACGTCGGCCGTACAATAAACAGCGTCGTCGTTATGTAATTGCTCTTAAAAGATAGCTAAGTAATGCTTTAATTTGGCAGTCTATCTTGCACCCGCCTCTAGCAGAGTCTTCGCTTAGAGGCTACTCTTTTCCCGACTCGTTGTCGTCCGAGTAGGACTCCTAATCTTCTTGTTAGGGCGCCGCAGTTGCTACCCTCGTAGTGGTCGGCCGTCCCCTAGGTCTCTCTGCTAGCAGAAGCCCGCAATTCTGTACGGCGTAGCCTATCTTGCTACACCGGTAGTAGCTCCCTTCTGCTCGTCTCTTGTTAAGGGTAGCCGTGTCTACCTATTGCGCCCTTTTAGTAGCGGCCCTTAGCCGTACGGTAGCTGCTGCCGCTACCCTCGTCGTCGTTGGTTCCTAGTCTATAGCGTCTGTCTGTTGCTGGAGGGGTTGTCTTATCTCCTAGGTGCAGCCTATCCGTCTAAGCCTACACTGCTAGTCGTCGACTATCCTAAGGAGGTCGCAGAATTCCTCGTATGTAGCCGGTTGCATTACGCCTACTAGCCCTGTTATAATTTCCTTAGAGAGGCCTACCTCTAAGGAGGTAATTTTCATCCTGTCCTCCTATTAGAGACCTCCTGCTTCTGCCAAAGTCTGGTCAAATTCCGCGAGGAATTCTCGTACAGTCTTGCATCCTTGTTTTATCGTATTGACCTGTAGGAGTGCTCGGCTCTCGCAGTCCGGGTCCTTATAGCTCTTGTCTAGAGCTGCCTAGAGCATCGTCGTCGTAGCTATTGCCAGGTTGGCAATAGCCGTCTCGTAGTACGGCAGAATTCGTGCTGCTGCCCTGCCCTTTAACCTCCTAAAGAGGTAAACCACCTTGTCTAGCTCCGTCGGGTATGCTCCTAAGTCGACTAGGAGCTTGGAGCGTATCTGGGCAGCCTAGGAGGGGTATTCGGCCGAGGCCTTACTATCGTACGTAGAGACGTCGGGGAGTTTGCTCTTAGGGGTCGGGGTGTAGGTTATTGTGTTCGTCGTCGTCGTAGGGGTCGGATCGCGATTGGACGCCCTAAGCTGTCGTAGCTCCTGTTCCCGCTAGGAAATCAACGCAGCCTAGTGGCTTACTTGCTGCTCGAGCTGCCTCTTGCTTTCTAGCAGCTCCTCGTACACGCAGTGCATATGTCCCTCTATAGCCGTAGTTTCTATAGGGATGTCGCCGTCTATCTTTGTTTTATTACTGTAGTTACCGACAGTAAGATCAGTTCCTAATATAAGGGGCCCAAGAATCTTAGTTTAGAAACTTAAGGTTGGGTATCTACATAAAGGAACTAATAGGCAGTTCCTTCGTTGTCTGCTGCCGTACGATTTGTACCTACGAAGCTAAGCTAGCAATTCCCCCTTTGTGCAGGGGTACAAGGTTTACTCTCCGTACGGAGGGTCGGGAGTTACCTCCTCTGTACGGTAGTGCATAGTTTTCCCCCTATTTAGAGGGGCAGTAGCTTACCTTTGTGCAGGACCGTAGTGTTCTCCCTCCGTACAGGAGTAGGGTCTTGTCGGTAGTTCCGTACGGAGGGTGGGGTCGTGCTGGCGCCGCTAAGTCGCAGTCCTTAGGGCGACGGTTGGCTCAGGTCGGGTCCAGGACCTGGGCTAGGCGGCGCCCCCTACCAGATTAAGTACAAGAGATAGAACAAAAGATTGCTAATCTTACTATTAAGAAAGCTTAGATATAAGGACAATTGCAGGAAGCTCTAAACCTAAGGACACAGAACACTACTAGAGAACCTACTAGCAAGAGAGTAGCTAACCTAGAACTATTCTATAGAGATAAGGACAAGTTTAATAAATTTCGACTGCGATTGTTAATTAAGCTCTTAGCTAACGCGGACTACTTTCCAAACGAACAACAGAAGGTCTCGTATGCGTTCTCCCTCCTTACTAGCAAGGCACTGCAACAGGTCTTACACTGGTTTAACCTAAAGACACTACAAGTTACTTGTCCTGACGTTACTACCTTGCTTACCGCTCTCGACTCGGCCTTTGGTAACCTATACCGCAAATCTACGGCCTAGCAGCTAATCCGAACCCTTAAGCAAACTAACAAGCTATTCTCTAACTACTACGCACAATTCTTATAGGAAATCGGATACTGCGAATACGACACAGAAGCCCAAAAGTCGGCTTTGGTTGCTGGTCTAAGCACTGAACTTCTTACTAAACTAGAGGACTAAGAGCACGAATCTTTGTTATTCTACGAACTGGTTACCCTCTGCCAACGCCTCGACAGTCGTCGAAACCTGTTCTTAAACATTATTAAGGCACGCAGCAACCTACTTAACAACTGTACGAACTAGCGTCCGGTTACGACTCTTCCTATCTTTACCTAAAACTAACCCAATCCTCTATTGGCCCTATAACTTCCTCCTATTAACAGCGAACCTATAGACCTTAGTTTAGCTAAGCTTTAAGACGGTCGACTTATATAAGAAGAAAAGCAGCGTCGCCGCAACTAACGCTTCTGCATATATTATAGGGAGCCAAACTATATCGCAATTAACTGCCTAACTCTGGTTAATCGCTGCAACAAGGTAGGCACCCCTCTTGGATTCTCTGCAGCCGCCCTAGCACTAAAAGACAACAGCAAAGACTAGGGAAACGCTTAGGCCTGTTAACAAGACGCCTAACAGGCAAGCATTTAGATCGACATCGTGCAATCTCTTCTTCTGTAGTGCAATTCTGTACTAAGGCAGAGGATAAGCTAACTTGTCCTCCCTTTGTAGTTACAGCAAATATCTATACTAAGAAGAATTCTACACACTTAGTACTTACGATAATCGACTGCGGCGCAACTAGCAAGAGTTTTATTAACCCTAGACTTGTTAACTCCTTAGGAATCCCTACTTAGAACTTAAAATACCCTAGACCCTTAAAGATGTTTAACGGCAGCGAGGCCTCCGCTAGAGGTATAACTTAGATTGCCTACGTTAAACTTCAAGTTAGGAACAACTACGAAGAACACCTCTCTTACTTTGTTATACCTCTACCTAACTAGAAAATGATCCTAGGATTGCCTTAGCTAAAGTGCTACAACCTACAGATTAACTAGGACACTGGAAGCCTCGACATAAACTTAGAACACTGCCGAAACTATTGCTATACTTTGACTTAGCTTCCTCCTGCGAACAGTACAAAAGATTCGATCTTCTAAGTATCTGTAGCTGCTTTCTATACAGCTGTAAAGGAACAAGGAGCTTAAATCTTTGCTGCGTTAATAGAAGATATCGAGAAAGCCCTTGCTAAGTTCGACGAAAACTAAGAAGCTACTAATCTAGAGACAAAAGTATTAACAGAATACTACGACTTACTTAGTATATAGTTAGTTAAAGAAGCTAATAAGCTACCTCCTTACCGACCTTACAATTACAAGATTAAACTAGAAGAAGGTTAGACGCCCCCTTTCGGACCTCTTTACTAAATGTCCTGCAAAGAACTCCAAGTCCTGCAAAAGTTTCTATAACAAAACCTTTAGAAAGGCTTTATTCGATCCAGTCGCTTACCTGCTACTAGCCCTGTTATGTTTGTTAAGAAGCCTGGTAGAGGGCTACGCTTCTGTGTTAACTACTGCAATCTTAACGCTATCTCTAAGAAGAACCGATATCCGATCCCTCTAATCTAAGAAACACTAGAACGACTCTTAAAAGCAAAATAGTTTACTAAGCTCGATGTAATTGCGGCCTTTAACAAGATTCGGATAGCTAAAGGATAAGAATAGTTAACCGCCTTTAGAACCCGGTACGGCCTGTTTGAATCCCTAGTAATGCCCTTTAGAATGTGCAATGCACCTAGCACTTTTTAAGAATACATAAACGACATACTAAGGGAGTACTTAGACCAATTTGTTACCGCTTACATTAACGATATCCTGGTCTACAGCACTACATTAAAAGAACATTAGGAACACGTCCGAAAGGTACTAACGAAACTGGCAGAAGCAGGCTTGTATCTAGATATTAATAAGTGCGAATTTTACTAACAAGAAGTTCAATTCCTTAGCCTTATTATCTTAGACAAAGGCATCTGTATAGACCTAGCAAAGATTTAAGCAATCCTGGACTGGAAGATCCTAAAGACTGTTAAAGAAGTGCAAGGCTTTATTAGGTTTGCTAACTTCTACCGTCGTTTTATTTAGGGCTTTAGCTTAATAGTAAAGCTACTAACTGCTCTAACAAAGAAAGAAGCCAAGTTTAACTAGACTAACTCCTGCCAATACGCATTTGACCTCCTACGACAACGATTTACTAAAGACCTAATCCTTTAACACTTTAACTTTAACTTGGAAACCCGCGTAGAAACAGACGCCTCTAATAGAGCTATTAGAGCAGTTCTTATTTAACGAAAATTGCCCAACTAGCTATAGCTCCTAGTAGCTTACCTCTTAAAGAAGATGCTACCTGCCGAATGCAATTACGAGATATACGACAAAGAGCTCCTTGCAATCGTCAAAGCATTTAAAGAGTAGCGACTAGAACTCGAAGGTGCAGCCTACCCGACCTAAGTCAGTTCAGACTACAAGAACTTAATTTATTTTATAAAGAACAAAATCCTTAATCGCAGACAAGCCCGCTAGAGCGAATTCCTCTTAAGGTTCAACTTTGTTATTTAATACGCGCCTAGATCTCTTAATTTAAGGGCTAATGCCCTTACCCGGATGCCTAGAACCTATCCAGTAGACTAAAAATAAGGCTAGACAATGTGTGACCAAACTATCCTAAAGGCCTATAACCTAAGTAAAGACCTAAAGACCTACCTAAAAGAAGGTACACTATTAATCGCTGTCTCTTTCGCTCTGTGTCTAGCACCTGCTTTCCTAGAGGATAACGATTTAGAAAGCGAACCAGACAACGAAACATTTAACACCGAAGACTCCGAAACTGAAGGCTCTGTTACCTCCGAGAACGAACAGGACGATAATAAATCAACTAAGGAAGCAAATCAACCTAGAGAACTGCTCCTAATAATTAGAGAAGCTTACGAATTGGACGAACAGGCTTAAGGACTAATCTAGGCCCTTAAATTAGGTCAGCGTACCTTCCCTAGCTTTTCTCTCTTAGAATACGAACTTAGGGATAGACTAGTTTACTTTCGATCTCGTCTTTTTGTTCCTAAAGGTGCAGGCGATTCAATACGACTATATATCCTTAGGACAGTTTACAACTCGGCAACAGGAGGCTACCTAGGACGATCGAAGCTTTACAAGCTTACTTCCTGTTACTACTAGTAGCTGTCAATGTAGAAGCACGTCTGCAGATATAGAAACAACTGTCCTATCTGCAAGGCAGCTAAACACGACCGACAACGTCTACAAGGATTGCTGAAGCCTCTCCTGGCCCCCGAGCACCTATAGAAACATATTACAATAGACTTTGTTACCTATCTCCCTTAAGGGACTACTTAGGCAGGCGTTAAGGCAAAGAACGTCTTTGTAGTTGTAGACCGACACTCTAAGGACCGCTTTGTAGTACCCTACTAGAGCATAACTTCTAAGGAAACCGCTCGACTCTTTTACGAATACGTCTAGCGTTACGTAGGCCTTCCGGACAGCATTACCTCTAACAGAGGCTCTTAGTTTATTGCTAAGTTCTGGAAACGCCTCTGTAAGCTTTTGAACATCGATTAGTACATCTTAACGTCCTACTACCTAGAAACAGATAGTTAAACAGAAATTGCGAATGCACTGTTCGAACAGACGCTACGTTGCTTCATCGATTACTACTAAAGGGACTGGCCAAAACATATCCCAACAGTGGAATTCTCGGCACGTAACTAGGAGTTAGAGACAACAGGACACTTACCCTTCTACACTACTAGAGGCTACTACCCCTAAACAGGAATGGAACCTTAAGACCTACTACCGCGACCCGACGACCCAGACGAAGTCGATATAGACGACTAGGCAACGCACCTCTCCTAGATCTACTAGGAGGTCTAAGAAGAAATAACTTACGCCTAGGCTATCTATAAAGAACAAGCTAACCGAAAACGACAACTAGCCCTAGACTATTAAGTAGGAGACAGAGTGTACCTAGACTCTAAGAACATTGTTATAGGAAGACCTTCTCGCAAACTCGATTAGAAAAAACTAGGCCCCTTCCCTATTATAGAGAAGATCAGCTCGTACGCATACCGCCTCTAACTGCTGGAAGACTAGGAAATCTACGACGTCTTCTATCCTGTTCGACTAAGACCTAAAGAAGGAGATCCCTTCCTAATCCAATTGCAAGACTAAGAACGAACCCGCATTCTCCCTATAGAAGACAACGACGAAGACGAAGAAGGAGAATACTACGTACGCAAAATTACAGACTGTTAAGTGATTAATAGACAGACAAAGTACAAAGTTTAATAGCAAAGCTACGAAGACTAGGACACTACTTAGGAACCCCTTAGAAACATTATCTTCGACAAGGACAAGATTGAAGCCTTCCACTATCAAAACCTCTTAGACTCTAGAGACGACCGTCTAGAAACCCGGTATAGCTAAAGAGAACTGGATTCTGCTTACTAATAGAATATTGACTGTAACATTAGGCCTGCCCCTAGGAATAAGCAGACTTACCCCTAGTACCTCAAACTACTGAGGCTTCGTAGGAGCTCCGCTATATTAAGGGGGGCTACTTTTACGGTCAACAGATGTAAAACGGAAAACACGGTTACCAGAAGGGAAACGGAAAACAATAGTATCTAGGACCTAACTAGAACTATTAAGATTTACAGACTATAGGCTAACAACCACTAGATAGAAGAAGACTCTAAGAGAGTAAAAGGCGAATCATCTTACAATGCAAACGCTCCTAGCTCAGTTCTAGAACCTTTGGAAAAAGCGGGTCTAGGAAATAAATTTGTTTGCAGAACAAAGAAACAGAGTTTAATAGGAAAGTTACTAGCAAACACTTAGCAAACAACCAGCTAGGGCAGGGGGATATAAGAACCTGCTGCCGCCCCCCTAATCTTTCTCTTCTACTTGTTTATAGCTCGTCTTGTGCATTAATTTAGCTTTTACACCTTAGACTCCAGCCCTTCCCTTCTTTATTTAGTTTTTACACCCCTTACTTTAGACTTTAGCCTTCCCCTCTAATATTAACTTTTACATCCCTTCTTTTAGACTTTGTTTTATCCAACTCCTCTTACTTACTTCGACTTTTTCATCGACCTCTTCCGACCTCTTAGCTCCCCCCTTGACAGCGGCGGCTTCGTAGTATAGTATTCTTGCTTCTGCTAAGTCGTCGCTTGGCATCTAGTAGCGATATAGCTAGGCTTTCTGTACGCGTAGCAAGTGGGAACGAACGGCAAACGCGGTGGATAGGATAGCTGCTAGGAGCCTCGTCGGAAGGGGGCGGAGGCTCGCGTCGCCTGCGCTAATAACAATCTCTAATTCGGTTTACGCAACGCCGATTTTCCGTACGCATTCAAGTTTCTAGCTGTAACTCTCGCCTAATGCACAAAGCTCTTAAGGTCTTCGTCTTCTACCGAAGCTATAGCTCCAGCTAGTTTAGTGTTCAACTTCTGCCTTAGTAAGTGTAACTGTTTGTCCTTAGACACTTTAGCTCTAATAGTATATTTCCTATTCAGTCCGTAGAATTCTTTAAACGTTAGCCAGTTTTGGTTAATCTTGTCTAGTTGCTTATAGGCTGTCTTCTTTCGGAAGGGGTCTCTAAAGCGTTGGTCTAGGGCTTTAATTGCTTCGTCGGCAGTTATGTCTTCTAGGTCTGCTACTAGCGAGAACGCTTTACCTTCTAGTCGCGCTTCTAGATAGGCCAGTTTGTCTTCTTCGCTGCTTCCGGCATAGTCGCGACTTATCTTGTTCCTTATCTTCTTCTTAAAGGCTTCCTAGGCCTTAGGGTCTCTACCCCTAAAGGCTGGTAGATTAGGTAGTAACGTTATCGAGGTGCTACCTTAACTGTAGGCAAGAGGTAAGGCAGTTTCTGCTTAGTCTTCTTATAGTAGCAGCAGTGCCGACGATATCGCTGCCTCTAAGTTAGCTAACTAAGCCCTTAGCATTTTCAGTTGCGCTAGTTGTGTTGCCGCTTAATTCTCTAATACCTCGATAATAGTCTCTGCCGATTCCTTATCAGCTATTACCGCTTCTATCTCCTCCCTTAGCTACTTGTTCTCTTCTATCTTCTTATAGAACGTCTTCTTAATAAAGGTAATAGTGTCGTATACCTTTCCGGACCCGTGTTCTGCTAGATGTTCCTCGAGCTCGTTGGCTGTACAGGCGTATAGCTCCTTATAGCCGGCTATGCCCTTCTTCGCTTCGTCCGTCGCTTCTTCTATAAGGCCTTTAGTAGCCGTCCTATCGTTAAGGATGCTAGCGCGCCTATCCCTCGCTCTGTTAGTTTTTCTCTTTCTAATGCAGCTAGTAACGCCGCCTTCTACTGTCGAGAAGCCTTCTATAGCCTTCTTACAATGCTAATGTGTTTAGTTTGGGTTTTGGTGTGTATATGCGTTATTTGGGTAGCCGGATGTAGTTTAACGGTCCCTTTCGCGCAGCGCGGGGTTAGTGTAGTTAGTAAGTTTAAGATATAATAATCCGAGCACGTAGATATAATTTAATACAGCTGTTTTAATAACTATATCTCGAACTAAGGAGGGAAAGGAATCTATACGGCGGTAGGTAAGGGCTTTAGGGGTAGGCACGCCAAGGCCTGGCTCGGTCTAGAAGGGCCGAGCCGAAATTCTAAGGGTCTATCCTATTACTTAATCCTACCCCTTTCTGCTGCTATAACAAATAGCTACAACGACACACTTTCGGCTATAGTAGAGGCGAACACAGAGACCGCTATTATCCTTCTAATTACTGTCTACCTCCTCGAGAGCTTAACGTACTAGCCTCTTTAGCTAAAAGCTTTTATTAATATAGGAGCTCTTATCGGCGCAGCGATCTATTATTAACTAGTTGAGAAACTAACGAAAGGATACAGTTACCTAGTAGAGTTAGCGTCGCCGACACAGATTTCAGTATATAACAGATAAGACACTAAGAGCGTTAAACATTACGTGCTATTAAAGACTACCCTAGCTAGCCGGACTACGGAAGCGACGTACTGAGTGCAAGGGCTTAAGAATCTTAGTTTAGAAACTTAAGGCTAGGTATCTATATAAAGGAACTAATAGGCAGTTCCTTCGCCGTCTGCTGCTATACAATTTGTATCTATAAAGCTAAGCCAGCAATTTCCCTCTGTGTAGGGGAGCAAGGTTCCTAACTCGCTATAGAGGGTCGGGAGTTTCCCTCTATAGAGGGTGCAGAGTTTTCCCTCTGTTTAGAAGGGGCAGCAATTCCCCTTTGTATAGGCCTGTAAGATTCTCCCTCTGTACAGGAGTAGGGTCGTATTGGTAACTCCGTATAGAGGGTAGGATCGTGCTAGCGCTGCTAAGTCGCAGTCCTTAGGGCGACGGCTGGCTTAGGTCCAGGACCTAGGCTGGACAGCGCCCCCTAACAATACCCCCCTCCCTTCTCGTAGTGCTCCCCTCGTATAACAACGTATCGTATAGCCCTAGGTCCTAGCGTTCCTCTTGCAGGTAGCGCTTTCCCGTCCTCGTCTAGTCGTCTATAGGGCTGTTGCTCGTCCGGGCACTAGGTGTCGGTTGTCTTGTTCGCCCTCCTTCGTACGGTTGTAGTAGCTGCCCTAGTTGCTAATACCTTGTATAGCGGGCAGCCTACACTCTATATATTAAGCCTCCCCTCTCCCTCTACGTTGCTGCAACCTTAGGCCTGTCTATTTAGATCCCGAAGCTAAGGCAGAGGAGGATCCGTAGGCAGGGAGAGCAGGTAGTGCTAGATCGCTTCTACCTAATCTTAACCGATTCCAGTTACTACTTTAAGGATACCGAAGCTAAGGCGGAGGAGGACCTGCGAGCGGTTACGAAGGTGCAGGCAGCGCTCGGTCCCGTCTAGTCTATTATTTCTACGTTCGCAGTCTCCCTATTTTTCCTGCCTGTTATCCTGTATATAGGTAAGCTGTCCCGTCTTTACCTGTCTATTTACCTGCCTCTTATCCCCCGTCCGTTTATCTCCTATTCTATAACTCTAGCTGTGCACTCTGTGTCCTATCTGTACAGTCCGGCAGCGGCGGGCCGTCCGGCTTTGTCCCTATGTCTTAGTCGCTGTCCTAGGTTTAGCTACTAGGTAAGTGTTCCCGCCCGTTATCGTCTGTAGGGTAGGTAGGGTAGTAGTCGTTTACCTAGCAGTCGTGCATACAGCCTTGGGCAGGCCGGTTATCTCGTACAGTCCTGCCCTACCCTATACTAGCCCTATTCCTATTCTTCTACCTTTCCCTACTACCTATACCTATACTATGCTTTTTGCAGGTTCCCTAGTGTCGTCTCTTCTTTTATATTCCTAGGAATAGATGTCTCTAGTTTCCCTCTATTCCTGTTCCTCCTTTGCAGCTCCCTATTCTTGCCTTTAGCTACCTAATCCTGTCTGCAGCTGCCTAATATCTCTTGTAGCTGCCCGGTCTAGGCTGCAGTCGCCCAATATTACTTGCAGCTGCCCTGTCTTGTAGCTGCTATCTGTCCTACCCTATATAGTACAGTGTTACTACGACCGTTTACTAGAGTGTCTCTCCTCCTACTTGTCTAGTGCCTGTATGTCCTAGAGAGCCTTGTACAGTTCCTATATAGGCTCTGCCTAACCTGTCTATTTAACTAGGTATTCTACCCTCTTCTGCTTCCTTCGGCTCTTAAGGATTTCTTCTACTTCGTACTCTTCCTAGCCTTTAGTTATAATCGCTAGGGGGCGTACGTCGTCCGTTATCTAGTATAGGAGGGGGTCCGTATGTGCCGGCTGTACGAGATCTATATAGAAGACTAGGTAGATCCCTAGGGGAGTGTTAAGTCGTACAGCGTATGTCCCTACTAGCCAGATTACTGTAAACTTCCGGTTCTTCTAGTCTAGTTTCTTGCTCGGCCGATCTGTATAGATGTTGCGCTGGTTTAGCCAGACCTTATCTCCTGCCTCGTACCTTAGTGCAGCCTGCCGACTCTTATTAGCCTACTCTTCCGCATTCTGTTAAGCTATAGCTAGACTTGATTTCGCCTATTAGTAGTGTAAGGGGCTTAAGGATCTTGATTCAGAAACTTAAGGTTGGGTATCTATATAAAGGAACTGATAGGCAGTTCCTTTGTCGTCTGCTGCTGTACGATTTGTACCTACGAAGCCAAGCCAGCAATTTCCCCCTTGTGCAGGGGTACTAGGTTCACCCTCCGTACAGAGGGTCGGGAGTTACTTCCTCCGTACGGTAGTGCGTCGTTCACCCTGTTTAGAGGGGTAGTAGCTCCCCTTCGGTAGCTCCCCTTTGTGTAGGACTATAGTGTTCTCCCTCTATACAGGAGTGGGGTCCTGTCGGCGGTTCTGTATAGAGGGAGGGGTCGTGCTGGCGCCGCTAAGTCGCAGTCCTTAGAGCGACGGTCGGCTTAGGTCAGGTTTAGGGCCTGGGCCGGACGGCGCGCCCCTAACAATACCCCCCCCTCCCCTCTTATAGTGTTTCTTCTGTACAGCGTCGCGCCTAAGTTAACTAGCTCCTGTTATTTCTTTGGCGGGTTGCGGCTTCCTATTCTGTCCGGTCGTCTAAGTTATAGCCTTTCGCCACTTCCCTTTAGTCGTAGTTGCCTCTTGCTATTTGATCTGTTTATAGCAGCTGCCTTGTTCGCTATTTCCCTTATAGTAGGCAGTTGGCTCTAGCCTTCTCCTTTCTTTTCCCTCCCTTATACCGTCTACCGTCTACCGTCTATCTACTATTACTACTACTACCGTCTACCGTCTATCTACTATTACTACTACTACCTGCTACCAACTACTAACCGCTAACCGGCTACTATCTACTATGTCGTCCGCCCCGTCTAATAGCTCTTCTGTAGCTACTAGCTCCGCCTCCTCCCCTCCTCCGGCTGGGGTCCCCCCCTACTTCGCCCTCTAGGAGTAGGACGCGCAACTTGACTAGCAGCTACTCCTCTAGTTCGTACGGAATCCTATCTTCCGTACAGTCTAGGCTGACATCTTAGGTGCTATACCTGCGAGCAGCAGGATGCGGCCAGGCTCCCCTTCTACGCCTTCTAGAGTAACCCCGTCCGGGTTACTCCCGAGCAGGTAGGCACGGCCCAGCCGTCGTATGTTAATGCCCTCCTTATCGCTACCTAGGGCCAGCTCTCTGCCCCCTGCCCTAACTCTCCCTAGCCTATATTTGGCCTATACCGCCTCCTAGGCTTCTAGGCTGGGGTATGTGCCTTATGCAAGTGGAAGGATAGCTCCTTCTACTGCCCCTCCTGCTGTCCGGGGGAGGCACGTAGGGGTGGGGGTAGGGGGGTGCCTCCGCTTCCTAGGGCTGGTCCTGGTAGGGTCGGGGGCCCGGCCGGGCCCGAGGTAGTAGAGATCTCAGATAATGAATAGGTGGCTCTAGTTCCCTAGGGGGGGTGGCCCGTAAGCTACCCCCCCCCCCCCCCCCCCCCCCCCCCCCCCCCCCCCCCCCCCCCGTAAGGAATTTCGGACGGTTTTCTCTTAACTCCTTCTGTTTCTACTTCCCCTCCTATTCGTCCCTTAGCCGTTCCTTTCTTCCAGCCTTTATATCGTATAGTGTCGTACGATGTCGTGTTAGCGGGGCCTATAGTGTCCTACGTTGTAATGCTCGATCCTTTAACAACCCTAGTCCGCCTACGGCTACCCTATCCTTAGGCGGATTGTGCCTCCTTCCGTCGTACGGCGCAGTGTTACTGTAACTGGGCAGGGGGATGATTCTCCTCCTACCTGTCCAGTGCAGTTATGTCTTGCAGAGCCTTATACAGTTCCTATGTAGGTTCTGCCTATCCTCTCTATTTTACTAAGCACTCTGTCTTCTCTCGCCTCCTTCGACTCTTAAGGATCCCCTCTACCTTATACTCTTCCTAGCCCTCGGTTATAATTGCAGGTAGGCGCGCGTCGTTAGTCGTCTGGTGCGGCAGGGGGTCCGTGTTCGCTGGTTATACGAGGTCTACGTAAAAGACTAGGTAGATCCCTAGGGGGGTATTTAGTCGTATAGCGTATGTCCCTATTGGCCAGATTACCGTAAACTTCCTGTTCCTCTAGTCTAGCTTCTTGCTCGGCCGGTCCGTACAGATGTTCCGCTGGTTTAGCCAGATCTGATCCCCTGCCTCGTACCTTGGTGCCGCCTATCGTCCCTTGTTGGCCTGCTCTTCCGCATTCTGCTAGGCTATAGCTAGGCTCGCCTTTGCCTATTAGTAGACGTTCGTAATCGTCCGTACAATAGCCTCTCCTTACTAGATTAGGGATCGTACAGGGCGCAGGGTGTTACTGCTCGGGGTCGGTAGGAGCAGGGAGTAGTCGTATCTGTAGGTCGTAAAGAAGGGGGACAGTCCTGTAGTATCGGCCGTATAGCTATTAATAGCCAGCTCCGCTATAGGGAGGAGTCGGTTCCAGTTCGTCTGGTTATAGTCTATATACGCTCGGAGGTACGCTTCCAAAGTTGAATTGACCCTCTCCGTCGCACCGTCTGTTTGTAGGTGCTATGCAGTTAACAGACGACGTTCTACCTTTAGCAATTAGCAGATCCTTGCCTAGAGCTAGTTCGTAAACTGTGTCCCCCGGTCTAATACGATTAACCTAGGGAAACCGTACTTGCTAAACGTCGTCTGTATAAAGGCCTAGGCGGTGTCCTTAGCTGTAATGGAGTCCATTCCCTCTAGTATTACTCCCTTCGTTAACTTGTCTATAACTACTATAATGTTCTGCCGTCCGTCGCTCTTAGGGAGGTCCGTAATAAAGTCTACTGTTAGATCTTGCTAGGGCCGGTCCGGTATCGGCAGGGGCTTTAGCAGCCTATGCTTTAGCTCGCGCTAGGGCTTCGTTCGTCTGTATACATCGCAGTTCCGTACGAACCTATGAATGTCCTTTGCTATCGCCGGCCAGTAGTAGTCCTAGGCGATAATGCTGTACGTCTCCTCGCGCCCTAGGTGCCCGGTAGCTATAGAGTTATGCGCCTGTTGTATTAAGCTCGTACAGAGCTCCTCGTCCGCCGGGACCTATATCCGATTCCTGAACCTTAGGTTGTTCTCCTCGTCTACTGAACACTTAGCTGTCGACACCTTAAGATAGAGCTCGGCTAGGAGCTTCCGTTGCCCTCCCTAGATCGCCGTACAGGCCCCTCGGTATACCTTATCCTTTTCTACTGCCTCTTCCTATACTTGCAGTTAGGGTTCCTATAGGTGTGTCGCCGCTAGGCGGATAGTCTCCCTGTCCGGCTCCCCCTTAAACATCTGGAATGTTCGTAACTTAAGCTAGTCGTCTTCGTACGTTGTTAGCATGTCCTGGTCCTGTCTAGACAGTGCATCGGCCCTGCTGTTATCTTTGCCCTTGCAGTACTGGAGTCTTATGTTAAACCGGCTTAGGTACATTGCCTATCGTACGTGCCTCTTGGACAGCTTCTAGGGTTAAGTAAAGTATTCCAGGTTCTTGTAGTCCGTTAGGACGAGGAACTTAGGCACTAAGCGGAGTTCTCTATCCTAGGCTTCGCAACACCGTACGACTGCCAGCAACTCTTTGTCGTAGATAGGGTAGTTGCACTTAGCTAGGGAGTTCTTCTTAGAGAAATACGCGCATAGGTATAGGAGTCCGTCCGAGCCTACCTGTAATAGGATACCCCTAATGCAGTACCCTAAGGAGTCAGTTTCTAGTATTGTCGTACGCTCTAGGTCGAAGGCGGCGAGCGTTGGTCCTGTAGTAAAGAGCTCCTTTAGCTTGTCGAAGCTCCTATTACATTCGTCCGTCTATTTGAACTGCTTGTCTTTGTGCGTTAGTTCAACTAGGGAGCGTACGATCTCTAAGTAGCTCTGTATAAACTGGCGGTAGAAGTTGGCAAACCTAAGAAATTCCTATACGCCCTTAACGTTCGTAGGTAGCTTCCATTGCTTAATAGCATTAATCTTCTTCCTGTCTATACTAATGCCTTTCCCTGCCTCGATAATGAAACCCAGGTATTTCGTACGTTGGACGCCGAATTCGCATTTGTCGATATCGAGGTACAAGCCTGCCCGCTGCAGTCGGTCCAGCACCTTCTTAACATCTCGTACGTAATCTGTATAGGTGCCGTCCGTAAAAACCAGGGTGTCGTCGAGGTATGCCGAGCAGATATCGTCTAGTAACCCTTATAGGGACTTGTTAATGTACCTTTAGAAGGTTGCCGGTGCATTAGCAAGGCTAAAGGGGGTAACAAGCTACTTAAAAAGGCCGTATCTCGTACAGAAGGCCGTTATCCATTTACAGCCTTCCTTAATCCGTATCTTGTAGAAGGCCGAGACTACATTAAGCTTAGTGAACCACTTCGCCTTGCTAATCCGCCTAAGGGTCTCCTTAATAAGGGGTAGGGGGTACCGGTCCTTCTTAGTAATCGCGTTAATGCCCCTATAGTCTACGCAGAAACGCAATCCGGCCTTGCCCTCCTTATAGACAAACAGCACTGGGGCTCCTGCGGACGACGTACTGGCCTGAATAAACCCTTTAGCAAGCAGGTCGTCCAGCGTCTTGCGCAGTACTAAGAGTTCTCTAGAGGACATTCTGTACAGCGGTCTGTACGGTACCTCTAGCGGGCCCCTATCCGGACGGGGTTCTAGCTAGATGTTATAATTAATCCCTTCCCCTCGGTATAGCAGCAGCTTCGAGGCCGACTTTGGTTCAAAGAGGTCTAGGTACCTAACATACTCTCTTAGGAGCTTCGTACAGGGGTTTGTCGCCTCCTTAGGTACCAATGCCTTCTCGATGTCCGCCGTTGCTATGTTAATTTTGGCCTTAGTATTGCCACCTTGTAGGTACCTCCCCTAGTCCCGGATCCTCCGCCTCGTTACTGCCAGGTACAGCTGTCCTCGTCCGATATCTAGCTTGCCCTTCCAGCGCTCTATCTAAGGCTTTCCTAGTATTAGGTTATACCCTAACTTGTCCTGTACAACATAGAGGTATAAGTCTCGCTCGTAGTGTCCCTGTACCTCTAATGTTACTTTTACTATATAGGTAATGTCCAGTCCTCGCCCGGTAATGCCTAGCATGCGTACAGGTACCGTAGGGGTCGTCTTAATCCGATGTCTCTGTACGAAGTCCTCGCTAATTACTCTATACACTAAACATCCTATATTAATTAATGTCCGCGGTGTTGCGGACCCGTTTAACGTCGGCCGTATAATAAACAGCGTCGTCGTTATGTAATTGCTCTTCAAAGATGGCCAAGTAACGCTTTGATTTGGCAGTCTATCTCGCGCCCGCCTCTAGCAGAGTCTTCGCTTAGAGGCTACTCTTTTCCCGACTCGTCGTCGTCCGAGTAGGACACCTGATCTTCTTGTTAAGGCGCCGCAATTGCCACCCTCGCAGTGGTCGGCCGTCCCCCGGGTCTTTCTGCTAGCAGAAGCCTGCAATTCCGTACAGTATGGCCTATCTTGCTACACCGGTAGCAGCTCCCTTCTGCTCGCCTCTTGTTAAGGGTGGCTGTATCTACCTATTGCGCCCTTTTGGTAGCGGTCCTTAGCTGTACAGTAGCTGCTGCTGCCACCCTCGTCGTCGTCGGTTCCTAGTCTATAGCGTCTATCTGTTGCTAGAGGGGTTGTCTTATCTCCTAAGTACGGCCTATCCGTCCTAGCCTGCGTTGCTGGTCATCGACTATCCTAAGAAGGTCGTAGAATTCCTCGTACGTAGCTGGCCGCATTACACCTACTAGCCCTGTTATAATCTCCTTAGAGAGGCCTACCTCTAAAGAGGTAATCTTTATCCTGTCCTCCTATTAGAGACCCCCTGCTTCTGCTAAAGTCTAGTCAAATTCCGCGAGGAATTCTCGTACGGTCTTGCGTCCTTGTTTTATTGTATTGACCCGTAAGAGTGCTCGGCTCTCGCAGTCCGGGTCCTTGTAGCTCTTGTCTAGAGCTGCCTAGAGCATCGTTGTCGTAGCTATCGCCGGGTTGGCGATAGCCGTCTCGTAGTACGGCAGAATTCGTACTGCTGCCCTGCCTTTTAACCTCCTAAAGAGGTAGACTACCTTGTCCAGCTCGGTCGGGTATGCTCCTAAGTCTACTAGGAGCTTAGAGCGCATCTAAGCCGCCTAGGAGGGGTACTCGGCCGGAGCCTTACTATCGTACGTAGAGACGTTAGGGAGTTTGCTCTTAGGGGTCGGGGTGTAGGTTATAGTGTTCGTCGTCGTCGTAGGGGTCGGATCGCGATCGGACGCCCTAAGCTGTCGTAGCTCCTATTCCTGTTAGGAAATTATCGCAGCCTAGTGGCTTACTTGTTGTTCGAGCTGCCTCTTGCTTTCCAGCAGCTCCTCGTATACGCAGTGCATATGTCCCTCTATAGCCGTAGGTTCTATAGGGATGTCGCCGTCCATCTTTGTTCTATTACTGCGGTTACTAACAGTAAGATCAGTTCCTAATATAAGGGGCTTAAGGATCTTGATTCAGAAACTTAAGGTTGGGTATCTATATAAAGGAACTGATAGGTAGTTCCTTCGTCGTCTGCTGCTGTACGATTTGTACCTACGAAGCCAAGCTAGCAATTTCCCCCTTGTGCAGGGGTGCTAGGTTCACCCTCCGTACGGAGGGTCGGGAGTTACTTCCTCCGTACGGTAGTGCGTCGTTTACCCCGTTTAGAGGGGCGGTAGCTCCCCTTCGGTAGCTCCCCTTCGTGCAGGACCGTAGTGTTCTCCCTCCGTACAGGAGTAGGGTCCTGTCGGCGGTTCTGTACGGAGGGAGGGGTCGTGCTGGCGCCGCTGAGTCGCAGTCCTTAGGGCGACGGTCGGCTCAGGTCGGGTTCAGGGCCTGGGCCGGACGGCGCGCCCCTAACAAGTAGGCGTTCGTAATCGTCTGTACGATAGCTTCTCCCTGCTAAATCGGGGATCGTACAGAGCGTAGGGTAGCGCCGCTTAGGGTCGGTAGGAGCAGGGAGTAGTCGTATCTATAGGTTATAAAGAAGGGGGAAAATCCTATAGTGTTAGCTGTACAGCTGTTAATAGCTAGCTCCGCTATAGGGAGAAGGCGGTTCCAATTCGTCTGGTCGTAGTTAACGTACGCTCGGAGGTACGCTTCCAATATCAAGTTAACCCTCTCTGTAGCGCCGTCCGTCTGCAGGTGCTATGCGGTTAATAGGCGACGTTCTACGTTTAACAACTGACAGACCCTTGCCTAGAGCTAGCTCGTAAACTGTATACCCTAGTTAGATACGATTAACCTAGGGAACCTGTACTTGCTAAACGTCGTCCTTATAAATGCCTAGACAGTGTCCTCGGCTGTAATAGAGTCTATTCCTTCTAGTATTACTCCCTTTATTAGCTTGTCCGTAACTACTATAATGTTCTGTCGTCCGTCGCTCTTAGGGAGGTCTGTAATAAAGTCTACTATTAGGTCTTGCTAGGGCCGGTCCGGTATTAGTAGGGGTTTTAGCAGCCTGTGCTTTAGTTTACGCTAGGGCTTTGTCCGTCTGTAGATATCGCAATTCTGTACAAACCTTCGGATGTCTTTTGCTATCGCCGGCTAGTAGTAGTCCCTAGCGACAATGCTGTACGTCTCCTCGTACCCTAGATGCCCGGTTGCTATAGAATTATGCACCCGTTGTATTAAGCTCGTATAGAGCTTCTCGTCTGCCAGGACCTAAATCCGATTCCTAAACTTTAGGTTGTTCTCCTTGTCTACTGTGCACTCTGCTGCTAATACCTTGAGGCAGAGCTCTACTAGGAGTTTCTGCTGTCCTCCTTAAATCGCTGTATAGGTACCTTAGTAAACGTCGTCCTTCTCTACTGCCTCTTCCTACGCCTGTAGCTAGGGTTCCTATATGTATATCGCTGCTAGGCGGATAGTCTCCTTGCCTAGTTCCTCCTTAAACATCTAGAATGTCTGTAATTTCAGCCGGTCGTTATCGTACGTCGTTAGCATATCCTAATCCCGTCTGGATAGCGTATCGGCCCTGCTGTTGTCTTTGCCTTTACAGTACTAGAGTCTTATATTAAAGTAGCTTAGGTATATCGCCTATCGTACGTACCTCTTAGATAGCTTCTAGGGTTGCGTAAAGTACTCGAGGTTCTTGTAGTTAATTAGGGCGAGGAACTCGGGAACTAAGCGGAGTTCTCTATCCTACGCCTTATAATACTATACGACTGCTAGCAATTCCTTGTCGTAGATAGGGTAGTTGTATTTAGCTAGAGAGTTCTTCTTAGAGAAGTACGCGTATAGGTACAAGAGTCTGTCCGAGCCTACCTATAACAGGTTACCTTCTATGCAATACTCTAAGAAGTCGGTTTCCAGTATCGTTGTACGTTCTAGATCGAAGGCAGCAAGCGTTGGTCCTATAGTAAAGAGCTCCTTTAGCCTGTTAAAGCTTCTACTACACTCGTCCGTCTACGTAAACTGTTTGTCCTTATATGTTAGCTCGACTAGGGGGCGTACGATCTCTAAGTAGTTCTGTATAAACTAGCGGTAGAAGTTAGCAAACCTAAGGAATTCTCGTACGCCCTTAACACTTATAGGAGGCTTCTATTGCTTAATAGCATTAATCTTCTTCCCGTCTATGCTAATGCCTTTCTATACCTCGATAATAAACCCTAGGTATTTTGTACACTGTACACCGAATTTACATTTGTCGATATCGAGGTATAATCCAGCCTATTGCAGTCGATCTAATACTCTCTTAACGTCCTGTATATAGTCTGTATAGGTGCCGTCTGTAAATACTAGTGTATCGTCGAGGTATACAGAACAGATATCGTCTAGTAGCCCTTATAGGGACCTGTTAATGTACCTCTAGAAGGTTGCCGGTACGTTGGCAAAGCTAAAGGGGGTAACAAGCTACTCGAAAAGACTATATCTCGTACGGAAGGCAGTTATCTATTTATAACCTTCCTTAACCTGTATCTTGTAAAAGGCCGAAACTACGTCGAGCTTAGTAAACTACTTTGCCTTGCTAATCCGTCTAAGGGTCTCCTTAATTAGGGGCAGGGGGTACCGGTCCTTCTTAGTAATCGCGTTAATGCCTCTGTAGTCTACGCAAAAACGCAAGCCGGCCTTGCCTTCTTTGTAGACAAACAGCAATAGGGCTCCTGCAGATAATGTACTTGCGCAAATAAAACCTTTAGCAAGTAGGTCGTCCAGTGTCTTGCGCAGTACTAGGAGCTCTCTAGAGGACATTCCGTACAGTAGGCTATACAGTACTTTAGGCAGACTCCTATCTAGACGGGGCTCTAGCTAGATGTTATAGGTAATCCCCTTTCCTTAGTATAGGGGAAGTTTCGAGGCCGATTTTGGCTTAAAGAGGTCTAGGTACTCTGTGTATTCCGATAGGAGTTTTGTATAGGGGTCCGTCGCTTTCTTAGGCGCTAATGCCTTCTTAATGTCTATAGTCGCAGTATTGACCTCGGCGTTAGCTTTAGCTTCGGCCTTAGCATTGCCGCCCTACGGAACTCTCCCTTAGTCTCGGAGCCTCTGCTTCGTCGCTGCTAGGTACAGGCGTCCTCGTCCGATGTCTAGCTTGCCCTGCTAGCGCTCTATCTCTAGCTTCCCTAATATTAGGTTATACCCTAACTTGTCCTGTACAACGTAGAGGTATAAGTCCTGCTCGTAGTGTCCTTGCAGCTCTATCGTTACTTTTACTATATAGGTAATGTCCGGTCCTCGCCTGGTAATGCCTAGTATACGTACAGGTACAGTAGGGGTCGTCTTAATATAGTGTCTTCGTACGAAGTCTTTGCTAATTACTCTGTACACTAAACATCCTGTGTTAATTAGTGTCCGCGCTATAGCGGTCCCGTTTAGCGTAGGTCGTACGATAAACAGCGTAGTCGTTATGTAATTTCTCTTAAAAGATAGCTAAGTAGTGCTTTAATTTGGCAATCTATCTCGTATATGCCTTTAGTAGAGCCTTCGCTTAGAGGCTACTCTTTTCCCGACTCGTTGTCGTCTAAGAGGGACTCTTAGTTCTTTTGTTAGGGCGCTGCAGTTGCTACCCTTACGGTAGTCGGCCGTCCCCTAGGTCTTTCTACTAGCAAAAGCCTGCAATTCTGTACAGTGTGCCCTATCTTGCTATACCTGTAGCAGCTCCCTTCTGCTCGTCTCTTATTAAGGGTAGCTATGTCTACCTACTATGCCCTTTTAGCAGCGGCCCTTAGCCGTATAGTGACAGCTGCGGCTACTCTCGTCGTCGTTAGTTCCTAGTCTATAGCGTCTGTCTGCCGCTAGAAGGGTTCTCGCATCTTATAGGCGCAGCTTATCCGTCCGAGCCTGCGCTGTTAGTCGTCGACTATCCTAAGGAGATTACAGAACTCCTTGTATATAGCTAGTCGTATTACGCCTACTAGTCCTATTATAATCTCCTTAGAGAAGCCTACCTCTAAGGTAGTAATTTTTACCCTGTCCTTTTATTAGAGTCCTCCTGCCTCTGCTAGGGTCTAGTTGTATTCTGCGAGGAACTCTTATATAGTCTTGCGTCCTTGCTTTACTGTATTAACCTATAGGAGTGCTCGGCTTTCGCAGTCTAGGTCCTTATAGCTCCTATTAAGAGCTGCCTAGAGCATCGTCGTAGTCGCTATTGCCAGGTTAGCAATAGCTATCTTGTAGTACAGCAGAATCTATACTGCCGCCCTGCCCTTTAACCTCCTAAAGAGGTACACTACCTTGTCTAGCTTAGTCGGATATACTCCTAAGTCGACTGGAAGCTTAGAGTGCATCTAGGCAGCCTAGGAGGGGTACTCGGCCGGAGCCTTACTATCGTAGGTAGTAACGTCGGGGAGTTTGCTCTTAGGGGCTAGGGTGTAGGCTGTCGTGTTCGTCGTTGTCGTCGTAGGGGTCGGATCGCAATTGGACGCCCTAAGCTGTCGTAGCTCCTGTTCCTATTAGGAAATTATCGCAGCCTAGTAGCTTACTTGCTGTTCGAGTTAGGCCTTGTATGCTAGCAGCTCCTCGTATACGCAGTGTATCTAATCCCGTATAGACGTAGGTTCTATAGGGATGTCGCTGTCTATCTTCGTTATATTACTGCAGTTACTGACAGTAAGATCAGTTCCTAATATAAGGGCTTAAGAATCTTAGTTCAGAAACTTAAGGCTAGGTATCTATATAAAGGAACTGATAGGCAGTTCCTTCGTCGTACGCTGCTGTACAATTTGTACCTACGAAGCTAAGCTAGCAATCTCCCTCTATACAGGGGAGCAAGGTTCCTAACTCTATATAGAAGGTCAGGAGTTTTACTCTATACAGGATACAGAGTTTTCCCTCCGTTTAGAGGGGCGGCAATTCCCTCTTATGTAGGGCTATAGGATTCTCCCTCTATACAGGAGTGGGGTCGTATCGGTAACTCCGTATAGAGGGTAGGGTCGTACTGGCGCCGCTAAGTCGCAGTCTTTAGGACGACGGCTAGCTTAGGTCTAGGACCTGGGCTGGGCGGCGCCCCCTAACAATAAGGCAGGAGATAAAGTATAGCTAAACTAACGCAACATTCGTACAGACCGGCTAAGCAAGAAACTGGACTAGAAGAACCAGAAGTTTACAGTAGTTCGGCCGGTAGGGACACATGCTATACGACTTAACACTCCCCTAGGAATCTATCCGGTTTTCTATATAGACCTCGTATAGCTAGCATATATAGACCCCCTCCTATATTAGACGACAGACGACGCACGCCCCCTAGCAATTATTACTAAGGACTAGGAGGAGTATAAGGTAGAAGAAATCCTTAAGAGCTGGAAGAGGCAGAAGAGGATAGAATACCTAGTTAAGTAGGCTGGGTAGGCAGAGCCTATATAGGAACTATACGAGGCTCTTTAGGACACATTAGCACTAGATAAGTAGGAAGAGAAACACCCTGTTAACTAGTTATAGTAACACTGTACTGTACAGGGTAGGACAGATAGCAGCTGCAGGACTAGACAGCTACAAGGGACATTAGGCAGCTGTATAGGGACAGGACTAAGAAAGGAAGAGAAGTGGGACGTAGCGACTATATAAGATTACCTAGGACTACACAGTCTAGGGTTGCATAGGCGCCGGTTAGTAACCGTCCTGCTATCTTACTACTGCAGACGACGACGGGCCTAGCTCGTCGCCGTCCGAGATCTCGACAACGGACAGGGCCAGGGCGTCGTCGACCGAAATATTAACGATCTCCTAGTCCTTATCGTCCAACTCCAACTTAATAACTAGGAGCGCCCTAGCGCCCCTATAGCCCTTAGTCGGGCAGCGTACAGAGCAGTACAGCGACCTATCCTTCTACTTGCAGGAAGCACAAGCACTGGCCTAGAACCCTATAGGACAGTATAGTGCGAACAAGCCCTAAGGAGAGTTAGTATAGGTACGGCAGGACTAGCTGCAGCTAGCAATTAGGACCGCGTTAACGTACGAGGGCCGGGCAGTGTAGAGGCGGCAGGGCGTAATACAGGCAGGGTTATACTAGAAGGAATAGAATAGGAGCTAAGCAGCATCTTGCTACTGCTAGGTAAAACAGCTGCAATCGTTAGTTAGAAAGGACAGAGTATAGACAAGACTATACGAACCGGTAGCGCAGTTCCCGGTCGTACTTAGCATTCTACTCTAGGAGCTCGAAGCAGAGCAGGATCCCGGCCGGACAGGGGATAGCAACGGGGCTAGCGGCCGGAGCGTCGCTACCCTAGGATTGTACGAGCTAGTTGCAGGGCATAATAGTTAATAGGGCGTTATAGAAGCGGTAATAGGTTAGTAGGCGGCTGTAGGACGGTAGCAGGTAGTTAGACAGACAGTAGGACGGATAGATAGACAGACAGTAGAATAGGACAGGCGCTAACTGTACAGGATAGGGGAAGGTAGGGCAGCTACAGGCGCGGTTAGGCAGCTGCAAACAGCGATAGGCAGGAACACCCAGGTAGCGGGTAGAATTGCAGCTGGCCCTCCGGACGGTTACCTAGCACAGCTCTATACAGGACGACGACTAGGCCAGCGCCAGACACGCAGCTACTGCTAGACTATACGAGTTGGATGCCGGGACAGACAGTAAGATAAGAATAGACAGAAGGCGCAGAAGCCAGACGACGAGGAAGATAGACCCGACATGCGGCCAGCTGTTTGCTATGTAAAGCGATAGCAAGTAAGGCTATCGTTACTAGATAGCTTAATTACACAACAGTAACCGGACAACAGGAAACCGCCAGAGTACGACACGGGAAAGCTAAGCCTGTACGAAGAGACTACTACGAGGGAGGAGGGGGGTATTGTTAGGGGACGCCGTCCTGTTAGGTCCCGGACCTAGACCGGCTGTCGTCCTTAGGGATACGACTTAGTAGCGCTAGCAAGACCTGGCCTAGCTAAGTCGGCATTCCCTCCCCCTGCACTCTGTACAGAGGAAAATCTCTGCACCCCTATACAGAGGGAAATTGCTAGCTTGCTTCGTAGGTACAAAATATACAGTAGCAGACGACGAAGGAACTGCCTATTAGTTCCTTTATATAGATACCCAGCCTTAAGTTTCTAAACCAAGATTCTTAAGCCTATTACAAGAGCTTTTCTAGGATTCTGCAGCTACTATCGCTGCTTTATTAAGGACTTTAGCAAGATAGCGAGACTGTTAAATAAGGCATTAAAGAAGGAAGTAGCCGGCCTTTAGAATAAGAAGTGTACAGAGGCTTTCTACTAACTAAAAGCTACAGTAGCCTCGGCTCCGGTATTAGCGCACTTCTAGCTAGAAAAGATAATCTATCTAGAAACGGACGCTTCTAACACAGTTACAGCTAGGGTCCTTTCTTAATATAATAACGACGGCGAGGCCCTTTATCTAGTAGCTTTCTTTAGCAAATCTATAAATAAAGCTAAGCAGAACTACGCTATTTACGACAAGAAACTGTTAGCTATTATCTAAGCTTTTAAGAAATGGAAACCAGAGCTTATAGCTAGAAAGAGCACAGTCTAGGTCCTTACCGACTATTAGTCGCTAACCTATTTTACAAAGACGCAGAAGCTCTTACGCTGCTAAGCCCGATAGGCTGCCTACTTATCTAGATTCAATTTTAAGATTACCTACTAACTAGGAGCTTAAAACAGAAAAGCTAACGCACTAATAAGAAGAGAAGGAAATGCTAGCTATACAAAGAAAGATCTGAACATATTTCAGAAAGTGCTTACTAAGCAAATAGTAGATGCTAAAGTGTTGAAAGAAGTAGGGCTCTATACCGTAGAACTAGTATTTAAGGAAGAGACGCTTTACGAAAAAGTTAAGCGACTTAACTACTAATAGAAACTCGGCAAACCCAGTTTAGGGAAACTAATAGTTCTAGAAGAGCTAGTTACAGAAGTTATTTAGCTAGTCTATTATTCGAAGGATGTCGGCTACGCCGGCACGAGAAAGACGAAAGATGCTATTAGAACCGTCTACTAGTTTTGGCGAATTTACGAGCAAATCTACTAGTTTATTGCTAATTGCTACGTATGTCGAGCAGCGAAGCTACGCTACGGCCTTCTAGCCGGACTACTAAAGCCGCTAACGATACCCGAGAAACCGTAGCAGCATATTATAGTAGATTTCGTAACCGGCCTACCGAATTCCGATAGATGTAACGCTACGCTTAACGTAGTAGATCGGTTAAGCAAAGAACGCTATTTTATCTCCTATTAAGCAAAGGACAAAGGCACTACTATAGAAGAAACAGTACGGATGCTTTTTCAGTACGTATAGAAGCATTATAGCCTGCCGGACACTATTACTACAGACCGAGGTCCTTAATTTACTGCCGACGTATAAAAGGCTATTAACTAAGTTCTCGGAAATCGTAGAAAGCTTAGCACAGCTGCTTACCCCTAGACAGATAGTTAATCAGATGTAGCTAACTGCGAGATAGAAAAATATCTACGAATCTTCTGCAGCTACTATTAAGGAAGCTAGACCAAGATGCTACCTAATCCGGGCACGCAGATATAATTCAATACGGCCTTTTTAATAACTATATCTCGAACTAAGGAGGGAAAGGAATCTATATAGTGGTAGGCGAGAGCTTTAGGGGTAGTGTGCTAAGGCCTGGCTCGGTCCGGAAGGGCTAAGCTAAAATTCCGAGGGTCTACCCTATTGCTTAGTCCCACCCCTTTCTGCCGCCGCAACACTACCCCCCTGTCTTACCAGCGGTCGACCTCGACCGCTTACTTATCTATCTCTCTCTTTTTTTTTTAATTTACATCGTCGCTATCTGACGTCTTTACTTGTTATCTATCTAATCCGTGCTATCTGGTCGGAGCCAGCGGTTACCTGAGCTGCGGCGTAACCGGTCTGTGCGCCGCCGCGGAGGTCTATATAGATCCGTCCGCAGCGCCGTCTCTTCGTCTTTTTCTTTCTCTACTAAAGACCTTACCTACTGCAGGGCCGGCGGCGCCGACGCCGCTTTACTTGTTTAGGGCGGCGTCGTCGACCGTCGCGTTGAAGCAGTAGTAGGTAGTGGCCGAGTCGAAGACTCCAGCTATGCGCGTCGCTACGATCGTTTCTGTCGGTTTTTCTACCGATAGAGCGGACGCAGTTTATCCTCTTTTTCTGGAACTATCAACTTCGGAGCTATTTAGGCTTTGGCTTCTTCGGATTTCGCGTATAGAATTCCTTTAGCAGCTCTACTAAATTCGGGAGATTCTTAATCGGATACTATTTATAATCTTCCGGCTATCTCTTCTACGAGATCCTTGCTTCGATAAATCCTCTTAGCTTTCTTATATCTATTACGTCTTCCACCTCCTATTCTTCTTCTTTACCGTCTATTTCGACCAGTAGGGGTTTAGCGAACCCCTAATCCGGAAGGCCGTCTTTAGGGTCCAAACTTAGCAGATCTAAATAAAAGACGTTGTAGATCTCGAACGATTTCGGTAGCTGGAGCCGATAAGTTACCGGCGACCTCTTTTCCACTATCTTAAACGGACCTACGTAGCAGGGGTTAAGCTTGGCGTTGCCTTTTAGCCTTAGGTTCCGCGTATTAAGCTATATCTTTTGGCCTTCCTTAAATTCTATCAGCGACCGCTTTCTATTAGCTCGGGTTACTATCTTCTTCTAGGCCAATTCTATTGCCTCTTTCGCTACCTTAATCGCTTCTTCTATCCGAGATCGGAGAGCTTCTGCCGCAGCAGCGGCGACTCTCTTCGACGAGGTAGCAGTAGATATAGAAGATTCCGAAGAGCTGGGTTCGTTCGGCAGTTGGAAGCTTATTGTAAGGGCTTAAGAATCTTGGTTCAGAAACTTAAGGTTGGGTATCTATATAAAGGAACTAATAGGCAGTTCCTTTGTCGTCTGCTACTGTACAATTTATATCTACGAAGCTAAGCTAGCAATTTCCCTCTATATAGGGATACAAGGTTTACACTCTGTATAGAGGGTCGGGAGTTTCCCTCTATACAGTAGTGCAGAGTTTTCCCTCTGTTTAGAGGGGCGACAATTCCCCTCTATATAGGGTTATAGGATTCTCCCTCTGTATAGGAGTAGGGTCGTGTCGGTAACTCTGTATAGAGGGTAGGGTCGTACTGGCGCCGCTAAGTCGCAGTCCCTAGGGCAACGGCTGGCTTAGGTCTAGGACCTGGGCTGGACAACGCCCCCTAACAATACCCCCCTCCCTTCCTGTAGTGCTTCTTTTGTACGACAGTGTGTTCTATACCCTTAGCTCCTAGTGTTCCTCTAGTAGGTCGCGATTTCCCGTCTCCGTCCGGTTATCTATAGGGCTATTACTCGTCCTACTACTAGGCCGTAGTTGCCTTCTTTGCCCTCTTTTATACAGTTGTAGCAGCTACTCTAGTTGCTATTGCCTCGTATAGCAGGCAGCCACCCCCTAAATATTAAGCCTCCCCCTGTCTCTTTCCCTTCTCTCCTTCTCTTCTATTCTCCTGCCTGCTACTACTACTGTCTATTGTCTACTGTCTAACGTCTACTACTAGCGTCTACTGTCTACTGTCTACTACTACTAACGCCTAACTACTACTAGCTACTACTACTAGCTACTACTACTATGCTACGTACTCCGTCCGCCCGTTCCTGCTATAGCTCGCTTATAGTTGCTAGCTCTTCCTCCCTTGTAGTTGCTGGCCCTTCCTCCTACTGTCCGGCTAGTGTCCCTCCCTACTTCTACCTCTAGCTGTAGAATGCCTAACTTAACTAGCAACTCCGCTTCTAGTTTATACAGGTCTCCGTCTTCTGTACAGTCTAAGCTAACGTCCTAGATGCTATACTAATAAGCAGTAGGATGCTGCTAAGCTGCCCTTCTATGCCTTCTAGTGTAACCCTGTCCAGGTTATGCCTTAGTAGGTCGCTATAGCCTGCCCCTTGTACATAAACGCTATGCTTATAGCTACCTGCAGCCAGCTCTATACTGCCTGTACTAACTCCTACTAGGGCTTATTTAGCCTGTACCGCCTCCCTAGCTTCTAGGCTAGGGTCTGCGCTTTGTATAAGTAGAAGGATAGCTCCCTCTACTGCCCTTACTGCTGTCTGGAGGAGGTATATAGGGATAGGGGGGTGCCTCTGCTCCCTAGTGCTGGCCTAGGTAGAGGTCCTGCCGGCCGGGAGGTAATTGAGATTTCAGATAGGGAGTCGGCGGCCTCGTTGTCGGCTGCCCTAGTCCTAGGAGGTAGTAGCTAGTAAGCTACCCCTAAGGTAGCGTATAAAATTTTTAGACAGTTCTGCTCTCATCTCCCTCTTATTTTCACTCTTATTCTTACCTGTCCCCTGGCTGTTCCCTTTTCCTCCTGCCCCCCCTTCTGTACAGCGTAGTACAGTGCAGTGTTAGTGGGACCCGGTAGAGTCCTACGTCTTAATTCCCGATCCTTTAGCAGCCCGAGTTGCCGGCGGCTGCCCTGTATATATCCAGGGTAGATCGTGCCCCTTTTCGCTATACGGCACAGTGTTACTGTAACTGGGCAGGGGGGTAGTTCTCCTCCTACCTGTCTAGCACAGTTGTGTCCTAGAGGGCCTCGTATAGTTCCTATATAGGCTCTGCCTACCCTCTCTATTTAACTAGGTACTCTACCCTCTTCTTCTTCCTTTAGCTCTTAAGGATTTCTTCTACCTCGTACTCTTCTTCGCCTTTAGTAAGGATCGCTAGGGGGCGCGCGTCGTCCGTCGTCTAGTGCAGTAGGGGGTCCGTATTTGCTAGCTGTACGAAGTCTATATAGAAGACTAGGTAAATCCCTAGGGGAGTGTTAAGTCGTACAGTATATGTCCCTACTGGTCGAACTACTGTAAACTTCTAATTCTTCTAATCCAGTTTCTTGCTCGGCCGGTCCGTATAGATGTTGCACTAGTTTAGTTAGACCTTATCCCCTGCCTCGTACCTTAGTGCAGCCTGTCGTCTCTTATTAGCCTGCTCTTCCGCATTCTGTTAATCTATAGCTAGACTCGCTTTCGCCTATTAATAGGCGTTCGTAATTGTCTGTATAATAGCTTCTCCCTGCTAAATTAGGGATCGTATAGGGCATAAGGTAGCGCCGCTTAGGGTCGGTAGGAGCAGGGAGTAGTCGTATCTATAGGCTATAAAGAAAGGGGACAATCCTATAGCGTTAGCCGTACAGCTATTAATAGCTAGCTCCGCTATAGGGAGGAGGCGATTCTAGTTTGTCTAGTTCTAGTTAGGGTGGCATTGTATCCCTCGGAATCCGGCAGGCCAGTTACGAAATCTATTGTAATGTGCTGCTACAGTTTCTTAGGGATCAGAAGTGGCTTTAGTAGACCAGCCGGAAGGCCGTAACGCAGCTTGGCGGCTCTGCACGCGTAACAATTGGCAATAAAACGGTGGATCCGCTCGAAGATCTGCGGAAACCAGTAGATCGTCCTTACCGCTTCTATCGTCTTCTTTAAGCTAGCGTAGCCAACATCTTTAGAACTATAGACTAGCTAGATAACCTCTGTAATTAGTTCTTCTGGAACTATTAGCTTCCCTGAACTGGTTTTGCCGAGCTTCTGCTGCTGATTAAGCTGCTCCACTTTCTCGTAGAGCGTCTCTTCCTCGGTCGGCGGCTCTATCGCGCAGATCCCTACTTCTTTTAACACCTCGGCGTCTACTATCCGTTTAGTTAATACCTTCTGGAACATGTTTAGATCTTCTTTCGCGCAGCTTGTCTTCTCCTCTCTTTTTGTTAGTGCATTAGCCTTTCTGTTCTAAGCTCTAGGTCGATAGGTAATCTTAAAGTCGAACCCGGATAAGCAGGCGGCCTACCGAGCTTAGCGACGCGATAGCTTCTACGTCTTTATAAAGTAGGTCAGTAACTGATAGTCTGTAAGGACCTAGACTGTGCTCTTTCTAGCTATAAGTTCCGGCTTCCACTCCTCGAAAGCCTAGATAATAGCTAACAGCTCCTTGTCGTAAATAGCGTAGTTCTGTTTAGCCTTATTTATAGATTTGCTAAAGAAAGCTACTGGATAGAGGGTCTCGTCGTCGTTATTGTATTAAGAAAGGACCCCTGCAGTTACTATAGCGGATGCGTCTATTTCTAGGTAGATCGTCTTTTCTAGTCGGAAGTGCGCTAACACCGGCGCTGAGGCTACCGCTTCTTTTAGTCGGTTAAAAGCCTCCGTGCACTTCTTATTCTATAGGCCGGCGGCCTCCTTCTTTAATGCCTCGTTTAAGGGTCTTGCTATCTTGCTAAAGTCCTTAATAAATCGTCGATAGTAGCTGCAGAACCCGAGAAAGGCTCTGATTTGCGTAGTGTTTCCGGACTTTGGCTGCTTCCATTCCGCGACGGCAGCGACCTTTAAAGGGTCTATTCGAATTCCTTCTCTTCCAACGATAAGGCCGAGATATTTGACCTCGGTCTAATAGAACTTACTCTTCTTCGTGTCTGCATTTAAGCCGACTTTACAGAGCCTAGTTAGCACTCTTACAATATAGTCCGTATGTTGCTCTCTCGTTCTGTCGGTGTAGATAAGGATGTCGTCTAGGTAAATAGACACGAACCGTTCTAGCATGTCTATAAAGGTGTGGTTTATAAAACGCTGCTACACCGCCGGCGTATTGGTAAGGCCGAAAGGCATAACTAACTACTTAAAGTTGCCTATACGCGTAGCGAAGGTCGTAAGGTCTTCTGTTTGTCCTACTTCGTTCCTTAGTCGATAGAACGCTTAGCGAATATCCAGCTTGCTAAACTACTTAGCTTTTGCCACTCGTTGTATAGTCTTATCGATTAGCGGCAGCGGGTATACATCTCTCTTAGTGACCTTATTAAGGCCTCTGTAGTCTACGTACAGTTAGAGACTACCTCCGGGTTTCCGTACGAACAAGATCGGTAACGTATACCCAGCCGAGCTCGGCGTAATAAACTTCTTTGCTGGGTTTTCTCGAACAAACACTTATACTTAGTCTAGCTCGGCCGGCGATAAGCGTCCTAGGGGCTTAGTTCTTAGCAGCGTAGCTCCTTCTTTTAATCGGATCCTGTTGTCGTATTCCGGTCGATAGAGCAGCAGGAGGTTGGAGTCGGCTTTCGAGAACACGTCGGCGTAGCTATAGAGTTCTTCTAGTAACACCTCTAGCGGGTCTACTTCTTCTTTCGCTATTATCTTTCAGTAATCTTTGATGTCCTTTATCGAGATAGCGTAGATCTTATTCTCTAGCGACTTCGCTAGGGTCGTTAGGGCTTCTAAGCTTATTATTCCGACAGTGTCCGGTAGATCGGAACGGTCGGTCGGAACTGCGTTGATAATTGCGGCTTTCGGTTCTACAGCGACGACGGTAACCGATTCGACAGCGGCGGCGGCACCGCCCTGTTGGGTTTTGAATCCGAGTGTGCCTTTACCTACATTAATAACAGCTTTCTAGTTCTTTATCTATTTCTGCCCTATAATAATGTCGAACCGTCCGATATCTATAATTCGGAACGTTGCTTCTGTAGTGCGACCAGCTAAGGTGGTCCTTAATAGCATATAATGCGTAACACTCTCTGTGGCTTGTCTATTGTATACCGAGATTCGCGTCGGCGACGCCAATTCCACCAGATAACTATATCCGTTTATTAGTTCCTAAACCAATCGATAGTGGATTACTGCGCCGATAAGAGCTCCTGTGTTAATAAAGGCTTTTAGCTAAAGGGGGCGATGTAAGCCGTTAAGGGGGTATACAGTAATCGGAAGTATAATAGCAGTCTCCGTATTCACTTCTACTGCCGCTAAGAGCGGATCGCTATAACTGTTAATGCTTCCTTCTTCTAGCGATGCAGATCGTATTAGTGCCCTATTGTCTATACTAGATAGGGGGCCTATCTGTCTAGCTAGTCTTTTCCTAAGATTCTTAATAGCACTCTACCGTCTACGCTGTTGGTATTGTTCGGTGCCGGCTCTATAGCTTGGATAGTCTTCTTCGGTAGCAGTAGCTTCGTAGTACGATATTCTTGCTTCTGCTAAGCCGTTGCTTGGCATCTAGTGGCAATATAGCCAGGCTTTCCGTACGCGTAGCAGGTAGGGACGAACAACGAGCGCTGCAAATAGGATAGTTACTAGGGGCCTCGTCGGAAGGGGGCAGGGGGTCGTATTGTTAGCGCCGACGATAACTTCTAAATCGATTCGCGCGTCGCCGATTTTCTGTATACGTTCAGGTTTCTGGCGGTAACTCTCGCTCGGTGCACGAAGCTCTCGAGACCTTCGTCTTCTACCGAAGCTATAGCTCTAGCTAGCTTAGGGTTCAACTTTTGCTTTAGTAAGTAAAGCTGCTCGTCTTCGGACACTTTAGCTCTAATAGTATATTTTCTGAACAGGCCGTAGAATTCTTTAAACGTTAGCTAGTTCTGGTTGATCTTGTCTAGCTATTTACGGGCCGTCTTCTTTTAGAAGGGGTCCCTGAAACGCTGGTCTAGAGCTTTAATCGCTTCGTCAGCGGTTACCTCTTCTAGGTCCGCTACTAGTAAGAACGCTTCGCCTTCTAGTCGCGATTCTAAGTAGGCCAATCTGTCCTCTTTACTGCTTCTGGCATAATCGTAGTTTATCTTATTCTTTATCTTCTTTTTAAATGCCTCCTAGTCTTTAGGGTCTCTATCTCTAAAGGCTAGTAGATTAGGTAGTAACGTTATCGAAGTGCTACCTTAACTATATACCGCTAGTAAGGCGGTATCTGCTTGTTCTTCTCGATATAGCGGCGGCACCAACGATATCGCTGCTTCTATGTCAGCTAACTAAGCCTTTAGCGTCTTTAGTTGTACTAGTCGATTTGCCGCTTAGTTTTCTAGTACGTCGATAATAGTCTCCGCCGATTCCTTCTTAGCTATTACCGATTCTATCTCCTCTCTTAGCTGCCTGTTCTCTTCTATCTTCTTATAAAACTTCTTCTTAATAAAGGTAATAGTGTCGTATACCTTCCTAGCTCTACGTTCTGCTAGATATTCTTCGAGTTTATCTAGTGTGCAGGCATACAGCTCCTTATAGCCCGCTATTCCTTCTTTCGCGTCGTCTGTCTCTTTTTCTATAAGGCCTTTAGTAATTGTCTTATCGTCGAGGATGCTAGTGCGCCTATCCCTCGCTCTGTTAGTCTTTCTCTTTCTGCTGTAGCCTGTAACGCCGCCCTCTACTGTTAAGAAGCCTTCTATAGTCTCCTTACAGTACTAATGTGTTTGGTTTGGTTTGTAGTGTGCGTATACGTTATTCGGGTAGCCGGATGCGATTTAACAGTCCCTTTTACGTAGCGCGGGGTTAGTGTAGTTAGTAAGTTCGAGATATAATAATCCGAGCACGTAGATATAATTCAATACGGCTGTTTTAATAACTATATCTCGAACTAAGGAAGGAAAGAAATCTATATAGCAGTAGGTAAGGGCTTTAGAGGTAGGTGCGCTAAGGCCCGGCTCGGTCCGGAAGGGCCGAGCCGAAATTCTAAGGGTCCACCCTATTACTTAGTCCCACCCCTTTCTGCCGCCGCAATACTCTAAGAGATACATACGATAGGCAATGTATCTAAGCCGCTTTAATATAAGACTCTAGTACTGCAAAGGAAAGGACAACAGTAGGGCCGACGCATTATCTAGACGAGACTAGGACATGCTAGCGACGTACGACGACAAACGACTAAAGTTACGAACATTCTAGATGTTTAAGGAGGAACTAGGTAAGGACGCTATCCGCCTAGCGGCGACACATATATAGAAACCCTAGCTATAGACGTAGGAAGAGGTAGTAGAAAGGGACGATATCTACTAAGGTGCCTGTATAGCGATCCAAGGAGGACAGCGGAAGCTCTTAGCAGAGCTCTACCTTAAGGTGTTAGCAGCAGAGTGTACAGTAGACAAAGAGAACACCCTAAAGTTCAGGAATCAGATTTAGGTCCCTATAGACGAGAAGCTCTATACGAGCTTAATACAACAGGCGTACGACTTGATAGCAACTAGGCACCTAGGGCGCGAGGAGACGTACAGCATTGTCGCTAGGGACTACTACTAGCCGGCGATAGCGAAGGATGTTCGTAGGTTCGTACAGAACTGCGATGTCTGCAGACGGACGAAGCTATAGTATAAACTAAAGCACGGCCTGTTAAAACCCCTGCCGATACCGGACCGGCCCTAGCAAGACCTAACTATAGATTTTATTACAGACCTCCCTAAGAGCGACAGACGACAGAACATTATAGTAGTTATAGACAAGCTAACAAAGGGGGTAATACTAGAGGGAATAGACTCTATTACGGCTAAGGACACTGTCTAGGCATTTATACAGACGAGGTTTAGCAAGTACAGATTCCCTAGGTCAATTGTATCTAACTAGGGTATGCAGTTTACGAGCTAGCTCTAGGCAAGGATCTGCTAATTGCTAAACGTAGAATGTCGCCTATCAACTATATAGCACCTATAGACAGACGGCGCGACGGAGAGGGTTAATTCAACACTAGAAGCATACCTCTAGGCATACGTTAACTACGACTAGACTGACTAGAACCGCCTCCTCCCTATAGCGGAGCTAGCTATTAACAGCCGTACAGCTAACGCTACAGGCCTGTCCCCATTCTTTATAGCCTATAGGTACGAACACTCCCTGCTTCTACTGAATCTAAGCAGCATTACCCTACGCCCTATACGTTCTCTAATTTAGCAAGGGGAAGCTATTATACAGACGATTACGAACGCCTACTAATAGGCAAAAGCGAGCCTTGCTATAGCCTAACAGAGTAAAGAAGAGAAGGCTAACAAGGGACGGCTGGCTGCACTAAGGTACGAAGTGTTGCAGCAGCAGAAAGGGGTGGGACTAAGTAATAGGGTAGACCCTTGGAATTTCGGCTCGGCCCTTCTGGACCGAGCCGGACCTTGGCACACCACCCCTAAAGCACTTACCCACCACTACATAGATTCCTTTCCCTCTTTAGTTTGAGATATAGTTATTAAAAAGGCCGTATTGAATTATATCTGCGTGCCCGGATTATTATATCTCGAACTTACTTACTACACCAACTCCGCGCTGCGCGAAAGGGACCGTTAAACTATCCGGACACCCGAATAACGCACGCGCACCAAAAACACCAAACCAAACCAAACACTAGCACTGTAAGACAGCTATAGAGAGCTTCTTAACGGTAGAGAGCGGCGTTATAGGCCGAAGCAGAAGCAGAAGAGAAAAGACTAACAGAGCGAGTAGGCGCTCCAATGTTATTAATAATAAGTTCATTATTAGAGGTTTTACAGCAGAAGAGACTGCAGAGGTTAAGGAACGAATAACCGAATACAAGAAGATCTACGACTGCACACTCGAGGAACTTAAAGATTACGTAAGCGAGAACGGAGTAGGGAAGGTCTACGACAGTATAGACCTTATTGAGAAGCTGTTTTACAGAACCCTAGAAGAGAAGAGACAGTTAAGAGAGGAAATCGAAGCAGTAAGGGCCGAGAAGGAATCGGCAGAGACTATTATAGATATAGTGGAAAACTAAGCGGCAAACTGACTAGCACAACTAAAGGCGATAAAGACTCAGTTAGCTAAGATGGAAGCAGCGACGTCGTCGCTACTATACCGAGAAGAACAAGCAGAGACCGCCTTACCGGCGGCCTACAGTTAAGGTAGCACCTCGATAACGTTACTACCGGATCTACTAGCGTTTAGAGGCGGAGACCCTAAGGACTGGGAGGCGTTTAAGAATAAGATAAAGAACAAGGTAGACTGCGACTATGCCGGAAACAGTGCTGGAGATAGATTAGCCTACCTGGAATCGCGATTAGAAGGTAAAGCTTTTTCGCTAGTAGCAGACCTAGAAGAGGTAACCGCCGAAGAAGCGATCAAAGCGCTGGATTAACGCTTCGGAGATCTATTCCGAAAGAAGACAGCCTGTAAGCAACTAGATAAGATTAACCAGAACCGGCAGACGTTTAAGGAATTTTACGGACTGTTTAGAAAATATGCTATTAGAGCCAGGGTGTCGGAAGATAAGCAGCTCTACCTACTAAGGCAGAAGCTGAACCCTAAACTGGCTGCAGCTATAGCGTCGGTAGAAGATAAAGACCTCGAAAGCTTCGTGCACCGAGCGAGAGTCACTGCGAGAAACCTAAGCGCTTACGCGAAATCGCGCGAATCGATTTAGAAGCAGTCGATGCCGATAACACGACCTCCTGTATCTTTTAGGAGAACGCTGCAGCAACTACCTTATTCGCCGCGTTCGTTGTTCGTCCCTACCTGCTACGTATATAGAAGGCCTAGCTATATCGCTACGAGATGCCAAGCATCAGATAAGCAGAAGCAGGAGTATCGTATTACGAAACAGCCGCAGCCGCCGAGAAAGACTATACAAGCTATCGAGCCAGCTCCGAACGACACCGACAGTGTAGACAGTATAGTGCTACTAAGAATCCTAGGAAAAGATCAGCTAGACGGATAGGCCCCCTATCCAGCAAGGACAATAGGGCACTAAGACAAACAACGTCGCTAGAAGAAGGAAGTATCAACAGCTGCAGCGATCCGCTCTTAGCGGCAGTGGAAGTGAATACGGAAACAGCTATATCCTTCCGATTACTGTCCACCCCCTTAACGGCTCGCTAGGCCCCCTTTAGCTAAGGGCCTTTATCGACACAGGAGCCCTTATTGGCGCGGCGATCTACTATCGACTGGTTCAGAAATTAATAAAAGGATACAGCTATCCGGTAGAGCTAGCGTCGCCGACGCGGATTTCGGCATACAATGGACAAGACACAGAGAGTGTTACGTACTATATGCCGCTAAGGACTACCCTAGCTGGTCGCACTACGGAAGCGACGTTCCGAATTATAGATATCGGAAGGTTTGACATTATTATAGGGCAGAAATAGATAAAGAACCAGAAAGCCGTTATTGACGTAGGTAAAGGCACACTCAGATTCAAAACCCTGCAGAGTGGCGTCGCAGCCGTCAAACCGGTCACTGCGGCCGCTACGGAACCGAACGCTATAATCAGAAGAGGGGGTCCGATAGATCGGTCCGGCCCTCCAGACACGATCGGAATAATAAGCTCGGAAGCCTTAACGACCCTCGCGAGGTCGCCGGACAGTAAGATTTACGCTATCTTAATAAAGGACATCGAAGACTACCGGAAGATAATAGCGGAAGAAGAAGTAGATCTACTAGAGGTGTTGCCAAAGGAGCTCTACAGCTACGCTAACGTGTTCTTAAAGGCTAACTCCAATCTCCTGCTGCTCTACCGACCGGAATATAACAACAAGATCCGGTTAAAAGAAGGAGCTGCGTTGCCGAGAACCGAACCCCTAAGACGCTTATCGCTAGCTAAGCTGGACTAAGTAGAGGTGTTTGTCTAAGAAAACCTAGCGAAGAAGTTCATTACGCTAAGTTCTGCGGAATATACGTTACCGATTCTTTTCGTACGGAAACCTAGAGGTAGTCTCCGACTGTGCGTAGACTACCGTAGCCTTAATAAAGTTACTAAGAGAGATGTGTATCTGCTGCCGCTAATAGACGAGACTATACAACGAGTAGCTAAGGCTAAGTAGTTCAGTAAGCTGGATATTCGCTAAGCATTCTACCGGTTAAGGAACGAGGAAGGGCAGATAGAAGATCTAACGACGTTTGCTATGCGCATAGGCAATTTCAAGTAGTTGGTAATGCCTTTCGGACTTACTAACGCACTAGCAGTATAGCAACGCTTTATAAACTACACCTTTATAGACATGCTAGAACGATTCGTGTCTATCTACTTAGACAACATCCTTATTTACACCGAAGGAATAAGAGAGCAACACACAGACTACATCGAGAAAGTGTTAACTAGGCTCCGCGAGGTTAGCTTAAACGCAGACATAAAGAAGAGCGAGTTCTACTAGACCAAACTTAAATATCTCGGCCTTATCGTCGGAAGAGAAGGAATTCGAATAGACCCCTCTAAGGTCGCCGCTGTCGCGGAATGGAAGCAGCCGAAGTCCGGAAACACTACGCAAATCAGAGCGTTTCTCGGATTCTGCAGCTACTATCGACAGTTTATTAAGGACTTTAGCAAGATAGCGAGACCCCTGAACGAAGCACTAAAGAAGGAGGCCGCCGGCCTAGAGAATAAGAAGTGTACGGAAGCCTTTAACTAGCTAAAAGAAGCAGTAGCCTCAGCGCCGGTTCTGGCGCACTTCCGGCCAGAAAAGACGATCTACGTAAAAACGGACGCTTCCGACACAGTAACTGCAGGGGTCCTTTCTTAATACGCTGACGACGACGAGACTCTCTATCTAGTAGCCTTCTTTAGCAAGTCCATAAATAATGCTAAGCGAAACTACGCTATCTACGATAAAGAACTGTTAGCTATTATACAGGCGTTCAAAGAGTAGAAGCCGGAGCTTATAGCTAGAAAGAGCACAGTCCAGGTCCTTACGGATTACTAGTCACTTACCTACTTTATAAAGACGCAGAAGCTATCGCAGCGCCAAGCTCGGTAGGCCGCCTACTTGTCCGGATTCGACTTTAAGATTACTTACCGACCTAGAGCTTAGAATAGAAAGGCTAATGCACTAACGAGAAGAGAAGGAAAGACCAGCTGCGCGAAAGAAGATCCGAATATGTTCTAGAAGGTGTTGACAGAACGGATAGTAGACGCCGAGGTACTGAAAGAGGTAGGGGTCTGCGCAGTAGAGCAGGCGACTAAGGAAGAGACTCTCTACGAAAAAGTGGAGCAGCTTAACCAGCAACAGAAGCTTGGCAAAACTGGTTTAGGGAAGCTGATAGTTCTGGAAGAACTAATTACCGAGGTCGTCCAATTGGTCTATAGCTCTACGGATGTCGGTTACGCAGGCTTAAAGAAGACGATAGAAGCTGTAAGGACGATCTACTAGTTTATACGAATTTTCGAGCGGATCCACCAGTTTATCGCTAACTGTTACGTATGCCGGGTCGCGAAGCTACGTTACGGCCTTCCGGCCGGTCTGTTAAAGCCACTTCCGATCCCTAAGAAACTGTAGCAACACATTACGATGAATTTCGTAACCGGCCTACCGGATTCCGATAGATATAATGCTACGCTTAACGTAGTGGATCGGCTAAGCAAAGAACGCTACCTTATCCCCTACTAAGCGAAGGATAAAGGAACTATTGCGGAAGAGACGGCGAGAATGCTGATCCAGCACGTATAGAAGCACTATAGCCTGCCGGACACTACTACTACGGATAGGGGTCCTTAATTCACTGCTAATGTATAGAAAGCCATTAACCAAGCTCTCAGAATTCGTAGAAAGCTCAGCACGGACGCTCACCCTCAAACAGACAGTTAGTCTAAAGTAGCTAACCGAGAGATAGAAAAATATCTACGAATCTTCTGTAGTTATTATTAAGCAGAGTAGGTTAAGGTATTGCCGATAGCCGAATTCTGCGCCAATTTAGCACGATTAGAAGCTACCTTACTGGCACCGTTTAAGATAACCTATAGCTGTCTTCCGAGGATAAGCTTCCGACTACCGAACGAACCCAGCTCTTCGGAACCTTCTACATCCACCGACACTTCGTTGCAGAGAGTCGCTGCCGCCGCGGCCGAAGCACTTAAGACCCAGATAGAAGAAGCGATTAAGGTAGCGAAAGAGGCGATAGAATCGACTTAAAAGAAGATAGTAACTCGAGCTAATAGAGAGCGGTTACTAATAGAATTCGAAGAAGGCCAAAAGGTATAGCTTAACACGCGGAACCTAAGGCTAAAAGGCAACGCTAAGCTCAACCCCCGCTACGTAGGTCCGTTCAAGATAGTCGAAAAGAGATTGCCGGTAACCTATCGGCTCTAGCTGCCTAAGGCGTTCCGGATCTATAATGTTTTCTATTCGGATCTACTAAGCCTAGACCCTAAGAACGGACTGCCGGAACAAGGCTTCGCCGAACCCCTACTAATTGAGATAGACGGAGAAGAAGAAGAATAGGAGGTAGAAGATGTAATAGATATAAGAAAGCTAAGAGGATCTTTCTAAGCGAGGATCTTATAGAAAGGATAGCCGGAAGACTATAAATAGTATCCGGCTGAGAACCTCCGGAATTCGGCGGAGCTGCTAAGAGAGTTTTATGTCCGGAACCCGAGGAAGCCAAAGCCTAAGTAGCTCCGAAGCTAATTATTCTAGAAAAAGAAGAAAAGCTGCGTCCACTCTATTAGTATAGAAGCCGATAAAGACGATCGTAACAGTCGCTTCGCTAGAGTCTTCGACGCGGCCACTACCTACCGCCGGGTCGACGCGACGGTCGACGACACTGCCCTGAACAAATGGAGCGGCGTCGGCGCTGCCGGCCCTGCAGTGTATAAGGTCTTTAGTAGAGAAAGAAGAAGAAGAAGATAGCGAGCCGCGGATAAATCTATATAGACCTCTACAGCGGAGCACAGACCGGTTACGCTGCAGCTTAGGTAACCGCTGGATCCGATTAGACAGCTCTTCTAATCAGATAGACGCGAGGTAAAGACGTTAGATAACGACGATATAAGATGAAAGAAGATAGAAAAAAGGGGATAGTTTCGAAATAGAAGAAAGCAAAGAAATAGCAAAGGAATTAAAAAAAAAAGAGACAGATAGATAAGCAAGCGGTCGAGGTCGACCGCTAGTAAGGGAGGGGGGTGGTGTTGCGGCGGCAGAAAGGGGTGGGACTAAGTAATAGGGTAGACCCTTAGAATTTCGGCTCGGCCCTTCTGGACTGAGCCGGGCCTTAGCACACTACCCCTAAAGCACTTACCTACCACTATATAGATTCCTTTCCCTCCTTAGTTCGAGATATAGTTATTAAAAAGGCCGTATTGAATTATATCTGCGTGCCCGGATCACGAAGCAGGGGATAAGGTATAGCTAAACTAGCGCAATATTCGTATAGACTAGCTAAGCAAGAAACTAGACTAGAAGAACCGGAAGTTTACAGTAGTCCGGCTAGTAGGGACATACGCTGTACGACTTAACACTCCCCTAGGAATATACCTAGTCTTCTATATAGACCTCGTACAGCTAGTATACAAAGACCTCCTCCTATATTAGACAACGGACGATGTACGCCCCCTAGCAATTATTACTAAGGACTAGGAGAAGTATAAGGTAGAAGAAATCCTTAAGAGCTAGAAGAGGCAGAAGAGGTTGGAATACCTAGTTAAGTAGGCAGAGTAGGCAGAACCTATATAGGAACTATATAAGGCTCTTTAGGATACGCTAGCACTAGACAAGTAGGAAGAGAAATATCCTGTTAACCAGTTACAGTAACACTGTACTATACAGGGTAAGACAGATAATAGCTATAGGACTAGGCAGCTACAAGGAGATATTAGGCAGCTATAGGCAGGACTAGGCAGCTACAAGAGATGTTAGGCAGCTATAGACAGGACTAGGCAGCTGTAGAGGACATTAAGCAGCTCTAGGCAGGACTAGGTAGCTGTAAGAGGCATTAGGCAGCTGCAGGCAGACAGCTATAAAGGACATTAGGCAGCTATAGGAGACATTAAGCAGCTGCAGACAAGACTAGGCAGCTACAGAGGACATTAGGAAGCTGCAAAGGAAGAGTAGAATAGAGGGGAACTAGGGACAGCTACCCTAGGGACAAGAAAGAGGAGACGACACTAGGGAACCTAGAAGAGGCATAGCATAGTAGCAGGGAGTAGAAGGATGTAGGAAGAGTAGGAATAGAGAGAATAGTTTAGAGGGGGTAGAACTGTATAAGATAACCAGACTGCCTAAGGCTGTATAGATAACTGCTAGGAGAACGCCTACTACCTTACCCTACAGACAACGACGGGCTGGGACGTCTACCTAAGTCCTTAATAACCCTAGACAGCGACTAGTGTACTAGAAAACTACGAGATTGTAGATCTTACGCCTGTATCCGACGACAGCGGTTTCTGTCTAGATAATAGAGTTAAGGTAGGGGACAGTAATTCCCTATACTAACTACATCTTCTAGAACAAAGCTTTACTAACTAAGAGCCAAGATAGTCGGCTAGGAGCCCGCCGCCGCTGGACTATACGAGTTAGACATAGGATACATAGTTAGAGCGATAAGATAGGAGATAGACAGGTAAAGACCGGACAGCTTACTAGCGTACGGCTAGAGCCCTACTAAGGAGCGTTCCTAGATGTCCTGCTACCAACCTACGGTCCGGACTATATAGGGTCTATCTAGACTGATCTAAGCACGTAGATAATTTAATACAGCTTCTTTGATAACTGTATCTAAGGCTAGAGAGGGAAGAATCTACGTACAAGCGGAGGTACAGTAATTAAGTGTGTAGCTGCCAAGCCTGGCCCTGCTAAGCCTGCTACCTTCCAGCACCTTCCAGCCTATATCCGTATTACTACCGCCCTCCCCAACTAGCGATTGCCCTTAATCGCAATTAGCTAAACCAGGTCGCATTGTTGCATTAATCCAAGTTACGGAGGTCGTATTAAACCAGGTCGTAGGGGTCGCAAATTCAGCTTCAATTTCAGTGCACTTTGCTATTGCTTTTGGCTAATTAGGTTGTACCAATCCAGGTCGCAAATTCAGTTGTAGAGGTCGCTTTGGAGCTTCAATTTCTGTGCCTTTTTGCTGTCGCTTTAGTGCCTTAATCTCGTGCCTTCTTGCCGTCGCTTTTGGCCTCGATTAGTGCCTTGTTTAGTGCCTTGCTAAGGCTACAGAATTCTTAGATTGTCGCAGAGGTCGTCGGGGCCGCAGAGTCGCAAGGCCGCAGAGTTCCCGAGGTCGCAGAGGTCGCTTTGCAAACACGTGCTGCTTCTAAACTGTCGCTTCTTAAGCCGTCGCTTTGCCTGTGCTTTGCCTGTATTGTCTGCAGCAGCTGTGCCTAGATTGTCTGCAGCAGCTGTGCCTGTCTGCAGCTGATCCGGGCACGCAGATATGATTCAATACGGCCTTTTTGATAACTATATCTCGAACTAAGGAGGGAAAGGAATCTATGTAGTAGTGGTGGTGGGCCTTGATGGGTGGTGGTGTGCCAAGGCCCGGCTCGGTCCGTTCCGGAACCTAAATCTTAGAAGGGGCCGAGCCGAAATCCAGGGTCCACCCTATCAACCTGTCCCACCTCTTTCCACCGCCGCAACACTACCCCCCTCCCTTACTAGCAGTCGCCCTCGACCGCTTAGTTATTCTATCTATCTGAGAATCTCTACTTTTTTTTTTCTTTTTTTTATCTCCTTTCCAAAACCCCTTCCAACGCTGACGTTACTTCTTCTATCTTCTATCAAAAACAACGTTTTCTTTATCGCTTCTTCAATCTCTTACGTCGTCGGCGTCTGAAGTTCTTCACTTGGCGTTTATGTAATTGACGCTATCTGATCTGATCTATGATCCGGGCACGCAGATATGATTCAATACGGCCTTTTTGATAACTATATCTCGAACTGAGGAGGGAAAGGAATCTATATGGTGGTGGTAGTGGGCTTTGATGGTGGTAGTGCCAAGGCCCGGCTCGGCCTGGTCGGGCCGAGCCGAAATCTAGGGTCCACCCTATCAATCTGTCCCACCTCTTTCCACCGCCGCAACACTACCCCCCTCCCTCACCAGCGGTCGCCCTCGACCGCTTAGTCATCCCATCCATCCTAAAACCTCCACTGTTTTTTTTTTTTTTGATTCGTCGTTTCTTCCATTTCTTACATCGTCGGCATCTGAAGTCCTTCACTTGGCGTTTATGTGATCGACGCTTCTGATCTGAGCCGTTCGGTCATCTGAGCTGCGGCTCGGGCGGTCTGTGCGTTGTTTCGGAGGTCTATATAGATCCGTCTGCGGTGCCGTTTCTTCTTCTTCTTTCTTTTCCATCTATAGTCTCCACCTATCGCAGGGTCGGCGGCGCTGGCACGCTACGGCATGCGCGGCCTACTGACCGCCACGATCTGCCTGGAGCTATAAGCAGCGATCGTTTTTATCGGCTTCCGCACCGGTGGAGCGGACGCGGCTTTCTTCGTTTTCTTCTGGAAGAATCGGCTTTAGAGCTATTCCGGCTTCGGCTTCTTTGGGTTCCGCGCGTAGAACTCTCTTAACAGCTCCGCCGAATTCCGCAGGTTTTCGACCGGATACTATTTATAGTCTTCCAGCTACCCTTTCTACGAGATCCTTGCTTTGATGGACCCCCTTATCTTCTTTACGTCCATTACGTCTTCTACCTCCTACTCTTCTTTATTACTATCTATCTTAACTGGTGGGGGTTCGGCGAACCCCTGTTCCGGAAGGCCGTCCTTAGGGTCCAGGCTTAGCAGATCTGAATGGAAAACATCGTAAATCCGGAACGCCTTCGGCAGCTCGAGCCGATAGGTTACCGGCGACCTCTTTTCTATTATCTTGAACGGACCTACGTAGTGTAGGTTAAGCTTCGCGTTTCCTTTCAGCCTTAGGTTTCGCGTGTTAAGCTATACCTTTTGGCCTTCCTCGAATTCCATTTGGGACCTTTTTCTATTAGCTCGAGTTACTATCTTCTTCTAAGCCGATTCCATCGCTTCTTTCGCCACTTTGGTCGCTTCTTCTATTTGAGATCGTAGCGCTTCTGCCGCCGCAGCGGCGACTCTCTTCGACGACGTAGCGGTGGATAGTTCCGCGGAGCTGGGTTCGCTTGGCGGCTGAAAGCTTATCCTCGGAAGATAGCTATGCGTTATCTCGAACGGCGCCAGCGAGGTAGCTTCAGATAGTGCCGAGTTAGCGCAGAATTCGGCCATCGGCAACACCTTAATCCACTTTTCTTAATAATAGCTGCAGAAGGTTCGCAGATATCTTTCTATCTCTCGGTTAGCCACTTTAGACTAACCGTCGGTCTGCGGGTAAGCGGCTATGCTGAGCTTTCCACGAATTCCGAGAGCTTGGTTGATGGATTTCCATACGTCGGCGGTGAATTGAGGACCCCTATCCGTAGTGATAGTGTCCGGCAGCCTATAGTGCTTCTACACGTGTTAGATCAGTATTCTCGCAGTTTCTTCCGAAGTAGTTCCTTTATCCTTAGCTCGATAGGGGATGAAATGGCGCTCTTTGCTTAGCCGATCTACTACATTGAGCGTAGCGTTATATCCATCCGAATTCGGCAGGCCGGTTACGAAGTCCATCGTAATGTGTTGCCACAGCTTCTCGGGGATCGTAAGCGGCTTCAGTAGACCAGCCAGAAGACCGTAACGTGGCTTCGCTGTTCGACATGCGTAGCAGTTGGCAATAAACCGGTGGATTCGCTCGTAGATCCGCGGAAACCAGTAGATCGTCCTTACGGCCTGCATCGTTTTCTTCGCTCCAGCATAGCCAACATCTATAGAGCTATGGACTAGCTGGATGACCTCGGTGATTAGTTCTTCTGGAACTATCATCTTCCCTAAACCGGTTTTGCCGAGCTTCTGTTGTTGATTAAGCCGTTCTACCTTCTCGTAGAGCGTCTCTTCCTTAGGGGCCGGTTCCACTGCGCAGACTCCTACCTCTTTCAACACCTCCGCGTCTACCATCCGTTCGGTTAGCACCTTCTGGAACATGTTCGGATCTTCTTTCGCGCAGCTGGTTTTTCCTTCTCTTCTCGTTAGCGCGTCAGCCTTTCCGTTTTGAGCTCCAGGTCGATAGGTGATCTTGAAGTCGAACCCTAATAGGTAGGCGGCCTACTGCGCTTGACGCCGTAAGAGCTTCTACGTCTTTATAAAGTAGGTTAGCGACTGGTAGTCCGTAAGAACCTGGACCGTGCTCTTTCCAGCTATAAGCTCCGGTTTCCATTCCTCGAAAGCCTGAATAATCGCCAGTAGCTCCTTATCGTAGATAGCGTAATTCCGTTCAGCTTCGCTTATTGACTTGCTAAAGAAGGCGACTGGATGGAGGGTTTCGTCGTCACTATATTGAGAAAGGACTCCGGCCGTCACCGTGTCGGAAGCGTCCGTTTCTACATAGATCGTCTTTTCTAGTCGGAAGTGCGCTAGCACTGGCGCAGAGGCCACTGCTTCTTTTAGCCGGTTAAAGGCTTCTGTGCACCTCTTATTCTATAGGCCGGCGGCCTCTTTCTTCAGCGCCTCGTTTAGGGGTCTTGCTATCTTGCTGAAGTCCTTAATTGTTGCGGTGGTAGAAAGAGGTGGGACAGATTGATGGGGTGGACCCTGGAATTTCGGCTCGGCCCGGACGGGCCGAGCCGGGCCTTGGCACTACCACCATCAAAGCCCACCACCACCACTACATAGATTCCTTTCCCTCCTCAGTTCGAGATATAGTTATCAAAACAGCCGTATTGAACCTTATCTGCGCGCTCGGATCATTATATCTCGAACTCACTCTCCACAACCCCGCGCTGCGCGAAAGGGCCCGTTGAACCATCCAGAAACCCGAATAACGCACGCGTACCTACTAACAACAACCAACCCCAGGCACCGTAAGAAGATGGAAGACTTCTCAGCGGTAGAGAGCGGCGTTATAGGCTGCAGCAGAAGCAGAAAAGGAAAGACTGACAGAGCAAGCAGACGCTCTAGCGTAGTTGAAGATAAGGTCGTTATCAGAGGTTTTACGGCTAAAGAGACTGCAGAGATTAAGGAACGAATAAAGGAATACAAGAAGATCCACGACTGCACGATCGAGGAACTGGAAGACTACGTAAACGAGAACGGAATAGGGAAGGTCTACGACGGTATAGACCTTATTAAGACGCTGTTCTACAGGACACTGGAAGAAAACAGACAGCTAAGAGAGGAAGTAGAGACGGTAAGGGCCGAGAAGGAATCGGCAGAGACTATCGTCGAAGTGTTGGAACACTAAGCGGCGAATCGAATAGCGTAGCTAAAGGCGCTAAAGGATCAACTGGCTGATATAGAAGCAGCGAGATCGTCGCCGCTACCGCGGCGAGAAACCTAAGTGGAAACCACCTCGCCGGCGGCCTACAGTTAAGGTAGCACGTTAATAACGTCATTACCGGATCCACCGGTTTTCGGTAGCGGAGACTCCGAAGCGTAGGAGGCGTTTAAGAAGAAGATCAAGAATAAGATAAACCGCGATTACGCATCAAGCAGCGAAGAAGACAGATTGGCCTATTTAGAGGCGCGACTAGAAGGTGAAGCTTTTTTGTTGGTAGCGGACCTGGAAGAGGTAACCGCCGAAGAAGCGATCAAAGCGTTAGATCAACGCTTCGGAGACCCATTCCGAAAGAAGACAGCCCGTAAGCAGCTGGATAAGATCAACCAGAACCGGCAGACGTTTAAGGAATTCTACGGTTTGTTTAGAAAATATGCGATTAGGGCCCGAGTGGCGGAAGATGAGCAGCTCCACCTATTAAGGCAGAAGCTGAGTCCTAAGCTGGCCGCCGCTATGGCGTCTGTAGAAGACGAAGGCCTTAAGAGCTTCGTCTACTAAGCGAGAGTCACCGCAAGAAACTTAAGCGCTTACGCGAAATTACGCGAATCGAACCAGAAGCCGCTAATAACGCAGACTACACGACCCCCCGCGCCTTTCCGGAGAGCGCCACAGCAGCCACCTTATCAGTTACAGCGCTCGTCGTTCGTCCCCACCTGTTTCGCGTATGGCAAGCCTGGCTACATCGCCACGAGATGCCAAGCATCGGACAAGCAGAAGCAGGACTATCGTGTTATAAGGCAGCCGCAGCCGCAGCAACCACCGAGGAAGACTATACAAGCTATGGAGCCAGCCCTGAACGACACCGACAGCGTAGACAGCGGCGTGCAGCTAAGAATTATAGGAAAAGACTAGCTGGACGGATAGGCCCCCTATCCAGCATTGACAATAGGGCACCGAATCGAAGCGAATCGCCACGAGAAGAAAGCATTAACAGCTGCAGCGATCCGCTCTCGGCGGCGGTGGAAGTGAACACGGAAACAGCCATTATCCTTCTAATTACTGTCTACCCCCTTGACGGATCGAGCAAACCGCTTCAGCTGAAAGCTTTTATCGACACCAGAGCTCTCATCGGCGCGGCGATCCACCACCGACTAGTCCGGAAGCTGACGAATGGATACGGTTATCCAGTGGAACTGGCGTCGCCGACGCGGATTTCGGCGTACAATGGACAAGACACAGAAAGCGTTACGCACTACGTGCTGCTAAGGACCACACTGGCTGGTCGCACTACAGAGGCGACGTTCCGAATCATGGATATCGGAAGGTTTGACATTATTATAGGGCAGAAATAGATAAAGAACCACAAAGCTATCGTTGACGTAGATAAAGGAACTATCAGGTTCAAAACCCCGGGTAGCGGAGCAGGGACCATCGGAAAGGTCGCTACCGTCGTCGCCAAGCCGAAAGCTACGGAGTCTGCGAAAGAGGCTCCGTCCGATCGTTACGAACCCCCGGTTACCGTCGGAATAATGAGTTTAGAAGCTATAACGACCCTCGCGAAGTCGCCGGACAACAAGATTTACGCTATCTCGATAAAAGACATCGAAGACTACAGGAAGATAATAGCGGAAGAAGAAGTGGATCCGCTGGAGGTGCTACCGAAAGAACTCTATAGTTACGCTAACGTTTTCTCAAAGGCCGACTCCAACCTCCTGCCGCTCTATCGACCGGAATATAATAACAAGATCAGGTTGAAAGAAGGGGCCACATTGCCAAGAACCGAGCCCCTAAGACGACTGTTGCCGGCCGAATTGGACTAAGTAGAGGTGTTTGTTCGTGAAAACCTGGCGAAGAAGTTCATTACGCCGAGTTCTGCAGAATACGCGTTACCGATTCTTTTCGTAAGGAAACCAGGGGGTGGTCTGCGACTCTGCGTAGACTATCGAGGCCTCAATGAGGTTACCAAAAGAGACGTATATCCACTGCCGTTGATTGACGAAACCATCTAAAGAGTGGCAAAGGCTAAATGGTTCAGCAAGCTGGACATCCGCCAAGCGTTCTATCGATTAAGAAACGAAGAAGGGCAAACAGAAGACCTTACGACGTTCGCGACGCGTATAGGCAATTTTAAGTAGTTGGTGATGCCTTTCGGACTTACCAACGCGCCGGCGGTGTGGCAACGCTTTATAAATCACACCTTTATAGACATGCTGGAACGGTTTGTGTCTATCTACCTAGACGACATCCTTATCTATACAGATGGAACGAGAGAGCAACACACAGACCACATTAAGAAAGTGCTAAAGAGGCTCCGCGAGGTGGGACTGAACGCGGACACGAAGAAGAGCGAGTTCTATCAAACTGAGGTCAAATATCTCGGCCTTATTGTCGGAAGGGATGGAATTCGGATGGACCCGTCGAAAGTCGCCGCCGTTGCCAAATGGAAGCAACCGAAGTCTGGAAACACTACGCAAATCAGAGCGTTTCTCGGCTTCTGCAGCTACTATCGACGGTTTATTAAGGACTTCAGCAAGATAGCGAGACCCCTGAACGAGGCGCTGAAGAAAGAGGCCGCCGGCATATAGAATAAGAAGTGCACGGAAGCCTTCGTACGGCTGAAAGAGGCAGTGGCCTCGGCGCCGATTCTGGCGCACTTCCGACCGGAAAAGACGATCTACGTGGAAACGGACGCTTCCGACACAGTGACGGCAGGGGTCCTTTCTTAATACGCTAACGATAGCGAGACCCTTCACCTAGTAGCCTTCTTCAGCAAATCCATAACGGAAGCTAAACGGAACTACGCCATCTATAATAAGGAGCTGCTAGCGATCATTTAGGCTTTCGAGGAGTGGAAACCGGAGCTTATAGCTGGAAAGAGCACGGTCCAGGTCCTTACGGACCACCAGTCGCTGACCTACTTTATGAAGACGCAGAAGCTCTTACGACGTTAAGCACGGTGGGCCGCCTACCTATCAGGGTTCGATTTTAAGATCACCTATCGACTAGGGGCTCAAAACGGAAAGGCCGACGCGCTGACGAGAAGAGAGGGGAAGACCAGCCGAGCGAAAGAAGATCCGAATATGTTCCAGAAGGTGTTGACCGAGCGGATAGTAGACGCAGAGGTGTTAAAAGAGGTAGGGGTCTGCGCAGTGGAACCGGCCCCTAAGGAAGAAACTCTCTACGAAAAGGTAAAACAGCTCAATTAACAACAGAAGCTCGGCAAGACCGGCTTAGGGAAGATGATAGTTCCAGAAGAACTAATTACGGAGGTCATCCAGCTGGTCCATAGCTCTATAGACGTTGGCTACGCCGGCTTAAAGAAGACGATGGAAGCTATAAGGACGGTCTACTAGTTTCTACGGATCTACGAACGGATCCATCGATTTATCGCCAATTGCTATGTATGCAGAGCGGCGAAGCTACGTCACGGCCTTCCGGCAGGCTTACTGAAGCCGCTTCCGATCCCCGAGAAGCCGTAGCAGCACATTACGATGGATTTCGTAACCGGCCTGCCGGATTCCGATAGATATAACGCTACGCTGAACGTAGTGGACCGATTAAGCAAAGAACGCTACTTCATCCCCTGTCGAGCGAGAGACGAAGGAACCAATGCAGAAGAAACAGCGAGAATGCTGATTAAGCACGTATGGAAGCACTATAGGCTGCCGGACACTATCACTACAGATAGGGGTCCTCAATTCACCGCCGACGTATGGAAAGCCATCAACCAAGCTCTCGGAATTCGTGGAAAGCTCAGCACCGCCGCTCACCCTCAAACCGACGGTCAGTCTAAAGTGGCTAATCGCGAGATAGAGCGATACCTGCGAACCTTCTGCGGCCGCCATCAAGAAGAATGGGTTAAGGTGTTGCCGATAGCTGAGTTCTGCGCTAACTCGACACGGTCGGAAGCAACGTCGCTGGCGCCGTTCGAGATAACACACAGCTATCTTCCGAGAATGAGCTTTTAGCCGCCGAGCGACGCAGACTCGCAGGGGCTTTCCACCGCCACATCGTCAAAGAGAGTCGCTGCCACAACGGCAGAAGCGCTACAATCTCAGATAGAAGAAGCGATTAAGGTGGCAAAAGAAGCGATAGAATCGGCTCAGAAGAAGATGGTAACTCGAGCTAATAGAAAGCGGTCACCGATGGAATTCGAAAAAGGCCAAAAGGTATGGCTTAACACGCGAAACCTAAGGCTGAAAGGAAACGCGAAGCTCAACCTACGCTACGTAGGTCCATTCAAGATAATAGAAAAGAGGTCGCCGGTGACTTATCGGCTCGAGCTGCCGAAGGCGTTCCGGATCTACGACGTTTTCTATTCAGATCTGCTAAGCCTGGACCCTAAGGACAGCCTTCCGGAGCAGGGCTTCGCCGAGCCCCCACTAGTCGAGATGGAAGGTGATAAGGAAGAGTGGGAGGTAGAAGACGTAATAGACATAAAGAAGATAAGGGGGTCCATTAAAGCGAGGATCTCGTAGAAGGGGTGGCCGGAAGACTATAAATGGTATCCGGTTAAAAACCTGCGGAATTTGGCGGAGCTGCTGAAAGAGTTCTACGCGCGGAACCCAGAAAAGCCGAAGCTATCGTGGCTCTGATGCCGGCAATGGAGACACGTCCGCTCCACCGGCGCGGAAGCCGATAAAAACGATCGTACTGGAAGTAATTGCTTTAGGGACCACTACGTCGGCCGGCAGCGCCGCCGCCCGCGTAGTGGGTAAAGGCTTTGGTGGAAGAGAAAAAGAGGAAGAAAAAACGGCGCCGCGGAAAGATCTATATGGACCTCCGCGACGACGCACAGACTAGCCACGCCGCAGCTCAGGTGACCCACGGCTCAGATCAGATAGCACGGATCAGGCGCGTCCATCACATGAACGACCAAGTGAAGGACTTCAGATGTTGATGACGTAAGAGATTCAAGAAGCGATAAGAGAAGGAAAAGGTAACATTACTATCGGAGGGGATTTAAAAAAAAAAAAAAAACAGTGGAGGTTTTTAGGATAGATGGGATGACTAAGCGGTCGAGGGCGACCGCTGGTGAGGGGGGGGGGTAGTGTTGCGGTGGTAGAAAGAGGTAGGACAGATTGATGGGGTGGACCCTGGAATTTCGGCTCGGCCCGGACGGGCCGAGCAGGGCCTTGGCACCACCACCATCAAAGCCCACCACCACCACTACATAGATTCCTTTCCCTCCTCAGTTCGAGATATAGTTATCAAAACAGCCGTATTGAACCTTATCTGCGCGCTCGGATCATTAATGAACCGTCGATAGTAGCTGCAGAAGCCGAGAAACGCTCTGATTTGCGTAGTGTTTCCGGATTTCGGCTGCTTCCACTCCGCGACGGCAGCGACCTTTAAGGGGTCTATATAAATTCTATCTCTTCTGACGATAAGACCGAGATATTTGACCTCGGTTTAATAGAACTCGCTCTTCTTCGTGTCCGCGTTCAATCCGACCTCGCGGAGCCTCTTCAACACTCTCTCGATGTGGTCCGTATGTTGCTCTCTCGTTCTATCGGTGTAGATAAGGATGTCGTCTAGGTAAATTGATACGAACCGTTCCAATATGTCCATAAAGGTGTAGTTTATAAAGCGTTGCTATACTGCCGGCGCGTTGGTGAGTCCGAAAGGCATCACCAACTACTTAAAATTGCCTATACGCGTCGCGAATGTCGTAAGGTCTTCCGTTTGTCCTTCTTCGTTCCGCAATCGATAGAATGCTTGGCGGATGTCCAGCTTGCTGAACCATTTAGCCTTCGCCACCCGCTGTATAGTCTTATCAATTAGCGGCAGTAGGTACACGTCTCTCTTGGTAACCTTATTGAGGCCTCGATAGTCTACGCAGAGTCGCAGACCACCCCCTGGTTTCCTTACGAAAAGAATCGGTGACGCATATTCCGCGGAGCTCGGCGTAATAAACTTCTTCGCCAGGTTTTTACGAACAAACACCCCCACTTAGTCCAGTTCGGCCGGCGACAGTCTTCTTAGGGGCTCAGTTCTTGGCAATGTGGCCCCCTCCTTCAACCTGATCTTATTGTCGTATTCCGGCCGGTGGAGCGGCAGGAGGTTGGAGTCTGCCTTTAAGAAGACATTAGCGTAACTATAGAGCTCTTCCGGTAACACCTCCAATAGATCTACTTCTCCTTCCGCTATTATCTTTCTGTAGTCTTCGATGTCCTTTATAGAGATAGCGTAAATCTCATTGTCCGGCGACTTCGCGAGAGTTATTATAGCTTCTGAACTTATTATTCCGATAGTAACCGGGGGTTCGGAACGATCGTACGGAGCCTCTTTCGCTGACTCCGTGTCTTCCGGCTCGACAGCGGCGGCGACCGTTCCGACAGTGCCCGCTCCGCCAACCGGGGTTTTGAATCTTATCGTGCCTTTATCTACGTCAACGACAGTCTTCTGGTTCTTTATCTACTTCTGCCCTATAATGATGTCAAACCGTCCGATATCCATAATTCGAAACGTCGCTTCCGTAGTGCGACCAGCCAAGGTGGTCCTTAATGGCACATAGTGCGTGACACTCTCCGTGTCCTGTCCGTTATATGCCGAAATCCGCGTCGGCGACGCTAGTTCCACTGGATAGCTATACCCTTTTATCAGTTTCTAAACCAATCTGTAGTGGATCGCCGCGCTAATAAGAGCTCCGGTATCGATAAAAGCTCTCAGCTAAAGTGATCGGCTCGATCCGTCAAGGGGGTGGACAGTGATTAGAAGGATAATAGCTGTTTCCGTGTTCACTTCCACTGCAGCCGATAGCGGATCGCTGCAGCTGTTGATGCTTTCTTCTCGCAGCGATTCGCTTCGATGTAGTGCCCTGTTGTTAATGCTGGATAGGGGGCCTATCCTTCCAGCTGGTCTTTTCCTATAATCCTTAACTGCACCCTACCTTTACTGTCAGTATCGTTCGGAGCCGGCTCCATAGCTTGTATAGTCTTCCTCGGTGGCGGTGGCTGCGGCTGCCTTATAACACGATAGTCCTGCTTCTGCTTATCCGATGCTTGGCATCTCGTAGCGATGTAGCTAGGCTTGCTATACGCGAAACAGGTAGGGACGAACGACGAGCGCTGCGACTGATAAGGTAGCTGCTGTAGCGCTCTCCGGAAAGGCGCAGGGGGTCGTATAGTCTGCGTTATTAGCGGCTTCTAGTTCGATTCGCGTGATTTCGCATAAGCGCTTAAGTTTCTTGCGGTAACTCTCGCTTGGTGCACGAAGCTCTCAAGGCCTTCGTCTTCTACAGACGCTATAGCGGCGGCCAGCTTAGGACTCAGCTTCTGCCTTAATAGGTAGAGCTGCTTATCTTCCGCTACTCGGGCCCTGATCGCATGTTTTCTGAACAAACCGTAGAATTCCATAAACGTCTGCTGGTTCTGGTTGATCTTATCTAGCTGCTTACAGGCTGTCTTCTTTCGGAATAGGTCTCCGAAGCATTGATCTAACGCTTTGATCGCTTCTTCGGCGGTTACCTCTTCTAGGTCCGCCACTAACGAAAAAGCTTCACCTTCTAGTCGCGCCTCTAAATAGGCCAATCTGTCTTCTTCGCTGCTTGATGCGTAATCGCGGCTTATCTTATTCTTGATCTTCTTCTTGAACGCCTCCTACGCTTTAGAGTCTCCGCTACCGAAAACCGGTAGATCCGGTAGTAACGTCATTAACGTGCCACCTTAACTGTAGGCCGCCGGCGAGGTGGTTTCTACTTAGGTTTCTCGCTGCGGTGGCGGCGACGATCTCGCTGCTTCCATATCAGCCAGTTGATCCTTTAGCGCCTTTAGCTGCGCTATTCGATTCGCCGCTTGGTGTTCCAACACGTCGACGATAGTCTCTGCCGATTCCTTCTCGGCCCTTACTGTCTCTACTTCCTCTCTTAGCTGTCTGTTTTCTTCCAGTGTCCTGTAGAACAGCGTCTTAATGAGGTCTATACCGTCGTAGACCTTCCCTATTCCGTTCTCGTTTACGTAGTTCTCCAGTTCCTCGATTATGCAGTCGTAGATCTTCTTGTATTTACTTATTCGTTCCTTAATCTCTGCGGTCTCTTCCGCCGTAAAACCTCTAATAACGATCTTATCGTCAATAACACTGGAGCGCCTACTCGCTCGGTTAGTCTTTCCTCTTCTGCTTCTGCTGCGGCCTGTTACGCCGCTTTCTACCGTCGAGAAGCCTTCCATCTTCTTACAGCGCCTTGGGGGGGGGGGGGGTTGTTGGGTGCGCGTGCGTTATTCGGGTTTCCGGATGGTTCAATGGGCCCTTTCGCGCAGCGCGGGGTGTAGTGTGGAGAGTGAGTTCGAGATATAATAATCCGGGCACGCAGATATGATTCAATACGGCCTTTTTGATAACTATATCTCGAACTGAGGAGGGAAAGAAATCTATGTAGTGGTGGTGGTGGGCTTTGATAGTGGTGGTGCCAAGGCCCGGCTCGGCCCGGTCGGGCCGAGCCGAAATCCAGGGTCCACCCCATCAATCTGTCCTACCTCTTTCCACTGCCGCAACAATCTACGGGTCTTCTGAGCTGCGGCGTAGCTAGTCTGTGCGCCGGCGCGGAGGTCTATATAGATCTTTCCGCAGCGCCGTTTTTCTTCTTCTTTTTCTCTTCTACCAAAGCCCTTACCTACCGCAGGGTTAGCGGCGCTAGCACGCTACGGCGTCGGCGAGCTTCCTGCCGAACCGGTGGTAGGTAGTGGCCGAGTCGAAGGCCTCCCTAAGGCGACCGCTACGATCATCTTTATCAGCTTCCGCGCTGGTAGAGCGAACGCGGCTTTCTTCTTCTTCCGGAACGATCAGCTTCGGAGCCATTCGGGCTTCGGCTTCTTTAGGTTCCGCGCGTAAAAATCTCTTAGCAGCTCCGCCGAATTCCGGAGATTCTCGATCGGATACTATTTATAGTCTTCCAGCCACCCCTTCTACGAAATCCTCGCTTTGATGGACCCCCCCGTCTTCTTTACGTCTATTACGTCTTCTACCTCCTACTCTTCTTTATTACCGTCTATCTTAACCGGCGGGGGTTCGATAAACCCCTGCCTCGGTAGGCCGTCCTTAGGGTCCAGGCTCAGCAGATCTGAATGGAAAACGTCGTAGATCCTGAACGCCTTCGGCAGCTCGAGCCGATAAGTCACCGGCGATCTCTTTTCCACTATCTTGAACGGACCTACGTAGCGTAGGTTGAGCTTCGCGTTGCCTTTCAGTCTTAGGTTCTTCGTGTTGAGCTATACCTTTTGACCTTCTTCGAATTCTACTAGCAATCGCTTTCTATTAGTTCGGGTTACTATCTTCTTCTAAGCCGATTCCATCGCTTCTTTCGCCACTTTGATCGCTTCTTTTATCTGAGATCGGAGCGCTTCCGCTGCCGCGGCGGCGACTCTCTTTAACGACGTAGTGGTGGTGGAAAGCTCCGGCGAGCCAGCGTCGCTCGGTAGCTGGAAGCTTAGCCTCGGAAGATAACCGTAGGTTATCTTAAACGGCGCTAGCGACGTTGCTTCTAACTGTGCTAAGTTCGCGCAGAATTCAGCTATTGGCAGCATCTTAACCCACTTTTCTTAATAATGGCCGCAGAAGGTTCGCAGATATCGTTCTATCTCGCGATTAGCCACTTCGGACTAACTGTCGGTTTAAGGGTGAGCGGCGGTGCTGAGCTTTCTACGAATTCCGAGAGCTCGGTTAATGGCTTTCTATACGTCGGCAGTGAATTAAGGACCCCTATCCGTAGTGATAGTGTCCGGCAGGCTATAGTGCTTCTATACGTATTGAATCAACATCCGTGCTGTTTCTTCCGCAGTAGTTCCTTTATCCTTAGCTTAGCAGGGGATGCAATAGCGCTCTTTGCTTAGTCGATCCACTACGTTTAGCGTAGCGTTATATCTATCTAAGTCCGGCAGGCCAGTTACGAAATCTATTGTAATGTGTTGCTACGGTTTCTTAGGGATCGGAAGCGGTTTCAGCAGACCCGCCGGAAGACCGTAACGTGGCTTCGCGGCTCGGCATACGTAGCAATTGGCGATAAATCGGTGGATCCGTTCGTAGATCCGCGGAAACCAGTAGATCGTCCTTACAGCTTCTATCGTCTTCTTCGAGCTAGCGTAACCAACGTCCTTCGAGCTATGGACCAGCTGGATAACCTCTGTAATCAGTTCTTCCAGAACTATTAGCTTCCCCGAGCCTGTTCTGTCGAGCTTCTGCCGCTTATTGAGTCGTTCCACCCTCTCGTAGAGCGTCTCTTCTTCGATTAGTAGCTCTATCGGTTCCGGTTTGGTCTGCGGTTCCGCTGCGCAGATCCCCGCTTCCTTCAACACTTCGGCGTCTACTATCCGTTCGGTTAGCACCTTCTGAAACATGTTCGGATCTTCCTTCGCGCGGCTCGTCTTCCCTTCTCTTCACGTTAGCGCGTCGGCCTTTCCATTTTGAGCTCCTAGTCGATAGGTAATCTTAAAGTCGAGCCTGGATAAGTAGGCGGCCTACCGTGCTTAACGTCGTAAGAGCTTCTGCGTCTTTATAAAGTAGGTCAGCGACTGGTGGTCCGTAAGGACCTGAACCGTGCTCTTTCTAGCTATAAGCTCCGGTTTCCACTCCTCGAAAGCCTAAATAATCGCTAGTAGCTCCTTATCGTAGATGGCGTAGTTCCGCTTAGCTTCCGTTATAGATTTGCTAAAGAAGGCTACTAGGTAAAGGGTCTCGCTATCGTTAGCGTATTAAGAAAGGACCCCTGCCGTTACTATATCGGAAGCGTCCGTTTCTATATAGATCGTCTTTTCCAGTCGGAAGTGCGCCAGAACCGGCGCCGAGGCCACTGCTTCTTTTAGCCGGTTAAAGGCTTCCGTACACCTCTTATTCTATAGGCCAGCGGCCTCTTTCTTTAACGCTTCGTTTAAGGGTCTTGCTATCTTGCTGAAATCCTTAATAAATCGTCGATAGTAGCTGCAGAATCCGAGAAACGCTCTGATTTGCGTAGTATTTCCAGACTTCGGCTGCTTCTATTCGGCGACGGCGGCGACCTTTAAGGGGTCCATCCGAATTCCATTCCTTCCGAAGATCAGACCGAGATATTTGACTTCGGTCTAATAGAACTCGCTCTTTTTCGTGTCCGCGTTTAATCCGACCTCGCAGAGCCTGGTTAGCACCTTCTTAATGTGGTCCGTGTGCTGTTCTTTCGTCCTATCGGTGTAGATAAGGATGTCGTCTAAGTAGACGGACACGAACCGCTCCAGCATGTCTATAAAGGTGTGGTTTATAAAGCGTTGCTACACTGCCGGCGCGTTAGTGAGTCCGAACAGCATTACCAGCTACTTAAAATTGCCTATACGCATAGCAAACGTCGTAAGATCTTCCGTCTGCCCTTCTTCGTTCCTTAGTTGATAGAACGCTTAGCGGATGTCCAGCTTGCTGAACTACTTAGCCTTCGCTACGCGCTGTATAGTCTCGTCGATCAGCGGCAGCGGGTATACGTCTCTCTTAGTGACCTCGTTAAGGCCTCGATAGTCTACGCAGAGTCGCAGACTACCCCCTGGTTTCCTTACGAAAAGAATCGGTAACGTATATTCAGCAGAACTCGGCGTAATAAACTTCTTCGCCAGGTTTTCGCGAACGAACACCTCTACCTAGTCCAGTTCCGCCGGCGACAGTCGTCTTAGGGGCTCGGTTCTTGGCAGCGTAGCCCCCTCTTTCAGTCGGATCTTGTTGTTATATTCCGGTCGATAGAGCGGCAGGAGGTTGGAGTCGGCTTTTAAGAACACGTTAGCGTAACCGTAGAGCTCGTTTGGCAGCACCTCTAGTGGATCCACTTCTTCTTCCGCTATTATCTTCTGGTAGTCTTCGATGTCTTTTATTAAGATAGCGTAAATCTTATTGTCTAGCGACTTCGCGAGGGTCGTTATAGCTTCTGAACTTATTATTCCGACGGTGACTAGGGGTCCGGAACGATCGGACGGAGCCTCTTTCGTGGACTCCGTGGCTTTCGGCTTAGCGGCGGCGGCGACCTTTCCGATGGTCCCTGCTCCGCTACCCGGGGTTTTGAATCTGATCGTTCCTTTATCTACGTCGATAATGGCTTTCTGGTTCTTTATCTATTTCTGCCCTATAATGATGTCAAACCTTCCGATATCTATAATTCGGAACGTCGCTTCCGTAGTGCGACCAGCTAGCGTAGTCCTTAACGGCACGTAGTGCCTAACGTTTTCCGTGTCTTGTCCGTTGTATGCCGAAATCTTCGTCGGCGACGCCAGCTCTACCGGATAGCCGTATCCCTTCTTCAGTTTCTGAACCAGTCGGTGATAGATCGCTGCGCCAATAAGAGCTCCGGTGTCGATAAAGGCTTTCAGCTAAAGTGGTTTGCTCGGTCCGTTAAGGGGGTGGACAGTAATTGGAAGGATAATAGCTGTTTCCGTGTTTACTTCTACCGCCGCTAAGAGCGGATCGCTGCAACTGTTAATGCTTTCTTCTCGTAGCGATTCGCTTCGATTCGGTGCCCTATTGTTAATGCTAGATAGGGGGCCTATCCGTCTAGCTGGTCTTTTCCTATAATTCTTAGCTGCACCCTACCGTCTACGCTCTTAGTGTCGTTCGGAGCCGGCTCTATAGCTTGTATAGTCTTTCTCGGTGTCTGCGGCTGCGGCTGCTTTATAACGCGATATTCCTGCTTCTGCTTATCCGATGCTTGGCATCTCGTAGCGATGTGGCCAGGCTTGCTACACGCGTAGCACGTGGGTACGAACGACGAACGCTGTGACTGATAAGGTGGCTGCGGTGGTGCTCTCCGGAAAGGCGCAGGGGGTCGTGTAGTCTGCGTTATTAACGGCTTCTGGTTCGATTCGCGTAATTTCGCGTAAGCGCTTAAGTTTCTCGCGGTAACCCTCGCTCTGTGCACGAAGCTCTTAAGGTCTTCGTCTTCTACCGACGCTATAGCGGCGGCCAGTTCGGGGTTCAGCTTCTGCCTTAGTAGGTAGAGCTGCTTATCTTCCGCCACTTGGGCCCTAATCGTATATTTTCTGAATAGTCCGTAGAATTCTTTAAACGTCTGCCGGTTCTGATTGATCTTGTCTAGCTGCTTATGGGCCGTCTTCTTCCGGAAAGGGTCTCCGAAGCGCTGGTCCAGTGCTTTAATCGCTTCCTCGGCGGTCGCCTCTTCCAGGTCCGCTACCAGCGAAAAAGCTTTACCTTCTAATCGCGATTCCAGGTACGCCAATCTATCTCCGGCACTGTTTCCGGCGTAGTCGCGGTCTATCTTATTCTTTATCTTCTTCTTAAACGCTTCCCAGTCTTTAGGGTCCCTGCCTCTAAACGCCGGCGGGTCCGGCAATAATGTTATTAAGGTGCTACCTTAACTATAGGCCGCCGGTAAGGCGGTCTCCGCGTGGGTTTCTCGCCGCGGTAGCGGCGACGACTTCGCTGCTTCTATATCAGCCAGTTGATCCTTCAGCGCCTTTAGCTGCGCTAGTCGATTCGACGCTTAGTTTTCTAACACGTCGATAATAGTCTCTGCCGATTACTTCTCGGCTCTTACCGCTTTGATTTCTTCTCTTAGTTGTCTGTTCTCTTCTAGCGTCCTGTAGAACAGCATCTCGATAAGGTCTATACCGTCGTAGACCTTCCCTATTCTATTCTCGTTTACATAGTCCTTAAGTTCCTCGATCGTACAGTCGTAGATCTTCCTATATTCGCTTATTCGTTCCTTAATCTCTGCGGTCTCTTCCGCTGTAAAACCGCTAATAATGATCTTATTATTAATAACACTGGAGCGCCTACTCGCTCTGTCAGTCTTTCTCTTTCCGCGGCGGCCTGTTACGCCGCTCTCTACTGCTAAGAAGCCTTCCATCTTCTTACGGTGCCTTGGGTGTTGTTGTTGATGTTGGTGTACGTGCGTTATTCGGGTTTCCGGATAGTTCGACGGGCCCTTTCGCGCAGCGCGGGGTGTTGTTAAAGTGAGTTCGAGATATAATGATCCGGGCACGCAGATATGATTCAATACGGCCTTTTTGATAACTATATCTCGAACTGAGGAGGGAAAGGAATCTATGTGGTGGTGGTAGTGGGACTTGATAGGTGGTGGTATGCCAAGGCCCGGCTCGGTCCGTTCCGGAACCTAAATCTCGGAAGGGGCCGAGCCGAAATCCAGGGTCCACCCCATCAACCTGTCCCACCTCTTTCCACCGCCGCAACAGCAGCTATGCTTCTGAACGTGCTCTTCTAAACCTAAACAGTATGTATTGTCTGCAGCTGTGCCTCTGAACATGCTCCTAAACAGTGTGTTGCCCGCAGCTGTGCCTCTATTGTCTGTAGCAGCTGTGCCTCTGTTGTCTGCAGCAGCTGTGCCTCTGTTGTCTGCAGTAGCTATGCCTCTGTTGTCTGCAGCTGCCTCTCTAAACATGCAGTGCCTATGTTGTCCGCAGCTCTTGCTCTGCTAGGTGTTCTGTGTAGCAGCCCTGTATCGTCTGCAGCTGCCCTATATTGTCTGCAGCTGCCTGTTGTCTGCAGCTGTGTCTGCCTAGTGCTCTGCCTAGTGCTCTGCTCTGTCTAGTGCTCTGCCTAGGGGCTCTACTTAGGGGCTCTGCCTAGGGGCTCTGCCTAGGGGCTCTGCCTAGTGCAGTGCTAGATGTGTCGCTTTGCCTTGTCTTGTACTGCTTGTCTTGTCTCGACTGCTAAACTGTGTATGTTGCCTACAGCTATCTGCATCGCTTGTCGTGTCGCCTATACCTCGATTGCAGGGCGTCTCGATTGCTAAACTGAACGTATTGTATATATTGCCTTGCTGTACTGCATACGATTGCTAAATGTCCTGATTGCTAAATGTCCTGATTGCTAAATGTCCTGATTGCTAAATGTCCTGATTGCTAAATGTCCTAATTGCTAAACGTACGCCTCGATCGCTAGCTGGCCGTACGTCTTGTCTGTAGCAGCTGTGCCTGTCTTATTGCTCTGCCTAGGTGCTCGGCCTAGTGCTTGGGGCTCGCTAGGTGCTCGTGCCTAGGTGCTCGTACGACTATCCGTGTTGCTCGTACCGCTCGTATTGCCGATTGCTAAAATTCTCGATTGCTAAACTGTCTTAATAGGCCTTGTCCGAATAGAATAGTCTGTTAAAGACCCGAATTAGTCTGTTAAGGATCCGAAAAAACGAATGTCGTCGCCCTAGGTCCTGCTAGGTGCGTCTCGTTGTCGTCGTCGCTCTCGCTCTCGTCCTCGTCGCTCCTACATTATCCTTCTCGACCTTCTCGTTCTTCTCGTCCTTCTTAAAACTTTAAAACTCGTACGATCTGCTTGTAGGGCACTTCTCTTCCTAATATCCCTCTCGTAGGGGCACTCTCTCTCTTTAAAACTCTCTCTCTTCTCGATAGGGGCACTTCTCTTTCCTAAAACTCTCTCTTCTTCTTCTCGATCGGGGGAGGGTAGAGTAGTATGTATATACACAATTAAGTAACCGGATATAATTCGACGGCCTCCTTCGTACATATCCAGTACACACTCTAGGTTGTTGGTTGCACATACGTTATTCGAGTACCTGGATATAATTCTATAGGCTCTTTCGCATAGTGCAGGTTAGGTGTTAGGTTAAGCCTTGGATATAATAATCTGAGCACGTAGATAATTCAATACGGCTTCTTTAATAACTATATCTAAGGCTAGAGAGGGAAGAATCTATGTACAAGCAGAGGTACGGTATTTGAGTGTGCAGCTGCCAAGCCTGGCCCTGCCAAGCCTGCTACCTTCTAGCACCTTCCAGCCTATATCCGTATTATAGACGGCGACTGCCCATTTACTGTTTGGGACACCCTCTAGTTATAGGGATTCCCCGACACGTATATATACGACTGTTATACTAAAGGAGAGGCTATAACTATAGCTAGCAATACTGTGCTACCCGTCTTCGCTAAGTACATATTTAAGGAGTGCTTTAAGGCACTAAAGTATACTAAGGGAGAGATAGGGTATTTAACCCTTACTAACAGGCTTAGAGATATAGCAGCGTTAAAGATAGGGGAGGGGGGTATTATTAAGGGACGCCGTCCTGCCAGATCTCGGACCTGGACTAGCTGTCGCCCTAAGGGATACGACTTAGCAGCGCTAGCAAGTCCTAGCTAGACCGAGTCCTAACCCGGCCTGGCCGAGTCGGCATCCCCTCCCCCTGTACCCTATACAGAGGGAAATCTCTGCACCTCTATATAGAGGGAAATCCCTGTACCCCTATACAGAGAGAAATCTCTGCACCCCTATATAGAGGGAAATTGCTAGCTTGCTTCGTAGGTACAAAATATACAGTGGCGGACGACGAAGGAACTGCCTATTAGTTCCTTTATATAGATACCTAGCTTTAAGTTTCTAAACCAAGATTCTTAAATCTATTACAGGGACGAACGGCAAACGCAGTAAATAAGATAGCTGCTAGGGGCCTCGTTAGAAGGGGGCAGAGGGTCGCGTTGTCTACGTTAACGACGATCTCTAATTTGGTTCGCGTACTGCCGATTTTCCGTACGCCTTCAAGTTTCTAGCGGTAACTCTCGCCTAGTGCACGAAGCCTTTAAGGTCTTCGTCTTCTACCGAAGCTATAGCTCTAGCTAGTTTAGGGTTTAGCTTCTGCCTTAGTAAGTGTAGCTGTTTATCCTTAGACACTTTGGCTCTAATAGCGTATTTCCTAAATAGTCTATAAAATTCCTTAAACGTTAGCCGGTTTTAGCTAATCTTGTCTAGTTGCTTACAGGCCGTTTTCTTATAGAAAGGGTCTCCGAAGCGTTGGTCCAGGGCTTTAATAGCTTCGTCGGCAGTTACGTCTTCTAGTTCCGCTACTAGCGAGAACGCTTTACTCTCTAGTCGCGCCTCTAGATAGGCTAGTCTGTCTTCTTCGCTGCTTGCTGCGTAATCGCGACTTATCTTATTTCTTATCTTCTTCTTAAATACTTCCTAGGCCTTAGGATCTCTACCTCTAAAGGCTGGTAGATTAGGTAGTAACGTTACTAAAGTGCTACCTTAACTGTAGGCAGTAGGGGAGGCATTTTCCGCTTAGTCTCCTTGTAGTAGCAGCAGTGCCAACGACGTCGCTGCTGTAGCGTTAGCTAACTAAGCCCTTAGCATTTTCAGTTGCGCTAGTCGTGTCGCCGCTTAGTTCTCCAACACGTTAATAGTAGTTTCTGCCGATTCCCTCTTAGCTATTACTGCCTCTATCTCCTCTCTTAGCTGCTTGTTTTTGTTGCAGCAGCAGAAAGGGGTGGGACTAAGTAATAGGGTGGACCCTTGGAATTTCGGCTCGGCCCTTCCGGACCGAGCCGGGCCTTGGCACACTACCCCTAAAGCCCTTACTTACCGCCGCATACATTCCTTTTGTTCTTCAGCTCGAGATATAGTTATTAAAACAGCCGTATTGAATTATATCTGCATACTCGGATTATTATATCTTAAACTGACTACCTACACTAACCCTGCGCTGCGCGAAAGGGTCCGTTGAACTATCCGGCTACCCGAATAACCCACGCGCACACTACAAACCAAAACTCTAGCACTGTAAAAAGACTATAGAGGGCTTCTTAACAGTAGAGGGCAGCGTTACAGGCTGCAGCAGAAAGAGAAAGACTAACAGACCGAGGGATAGGCGCACTAGCATCCTAGACGATAGAACGGCTACTAAGGGCCTTACAGAAGAAGAGACAGATAAAGCGAAGAAAGGAATAACAGGCTATACGGAGCTGTACGTACGCACGCCGGATAAAATAGGAGAATATCTAACAGAACATAGAGCTAGGAAGGTGTTCGACATTATTACCTTCGTCGAAAAGAAGTTTTATAGGAACATAGAAGAGAACAGGCGACTAAGAGAAGAAATAGAAGCGGTAATAGCCGAGAAGGAATCAGCAGAAACTATTATCGACGTACTAGAAAATCAAGCAGCGAATCGGCTAGCATAACTAAAGGCGATAAAAGCTTAGTTAGCTAACATAGAAGCAGCAGTGTCGTTAGCGCCGCTACTACATCGAGAAGAACAAGCAGAGACCACCTTACCGGCAGCCTATAGTTAAGGTAGCACCTCGATAACGTTACTACCTAACCTACCGGCGTTTAGAGGCAGAGACCCTAAAGACTAGGAGGCATTTAAGAAGAAGATAAAGAACAAGATAGACCGCGATAATGCCGGAAACAGTAAAGAAGACAGGTTGGCCTACCTAGAATCGCGGTTAGAAGGTAAAGCTTTTTCGCTAGTAGCGGACCTAGAAGAGGTAACTGCCGAAGAAGCAATCAAAGCGCTAGATTAACGCTTCGGAGACCCCTTCCGAAAGAAGACAGTCTGTAAACAGCTAGACAAGATCAACTAGAACCGGCTAACGTTTAAAGAATTCTACAGCCTGTTTAGAAAATATGCTATTAGGGTCAAAGTGTTAGAAGATAAGCAGCTACACTTACTAAGGCAGAAGCTAAACCCTGAACTGGCCGCAGCTATAGCTTCGGTAGAAGACGAAGACCTCGAGAGCTTCGTACACTAAGCGAGAGTTACTGCCAGAAACCTAAGCGCCTACGCGAAGTCGACATCGCGCGAATCAAACTAGAAGCTATCGTCGGCGCCGACAACGCGCCTACCTACTGCGCCTTTTCGCTAGGGTCCCACCCAGCAGCTATCTTATTCGCTACGCTCGTCCTTCGTCCCTACCTGCTACAGGTGTGGAAAACCTGGCTATATCGCTACTAGATGTCCGGCGACGGCCTAACAGAAGTAGGAGTATCGAGCTACGAAGCCACTACTGCTACCAAGAAAGACTATTTAAGCTATCGAGTCGGCGCCGAACGACACTAACAGTATAGATAGCGGAGTGCTACTAAGGATCTTAGGGAAAGACCAGCTGGACGGATAGGCCCCCTATCTAGCATAGACAATATGGCACTGCTACAAACTACGTCGCCAGAACAAGTGAGTATTAACAGTTGTAGCGATCCGCTCTCGGCAGCTGTAGAAGTGAATACAGAAACCGCTATTGTCCTTCCGATTACTGTCTACCCTATCTATAGCTTATACAGCCCCCTTTAGTTAAGAGCCTTTATCGACATAGGAGCGCTTATCGGAGCAGCGATCCACTATCGATTAGTTCAGAAACTAATAAAAGGATACAGTTATCCGGTAGAGCTAGCGTCGCGGACGCGAATTTTAGCTTACAACGGACAAGACACTAAGAGTGTTACGCATTATGTGCTATTAAGAACCACCCTGGCCAGCCGCACTACAGAAGCGACGTTCCGAATTATAGATATCGGAAGGTTTGACATTATTATAGGACAGAAATAAATAAAGAATCAGAAAGCCGTTATTCACGTAGGTAAAGGCACACTCGGATTCAAAATCCTGCAGAGCAGCGTCGCCGCTGTAGAAGCAGTCACCGTCGTCGCCGCTAGACTAAGCGACACGACTACTGGGGCAGCTCCGACTAATCAATCCGACTAGCTAGACACTATCGGAATAATAAGTTTAGAAGCTTTAACGACCCTCGCGAGGTCGGCGAACAATGCGGTCTACGCTATCTCGATAAAAGACATCGAAGATTACTGGAAGATAATAGCGGAAGAAGAGGTAGACCCGCTAGAGGTTCTACTAAAAGAACTCTATAGTTACACTAACGTGTTCTTAAAAGCCGACTCTAACCTCCTGCCGCTCTACTAACCGGAATACGACAACAAGATCCGGCTGAAAGAAGGAGCTACGCTGCTAAGAACCGAGCCCCTAAGACGGCTATCGCCAGCTAAGCTAGACTAAGTAGAGGTGTTTGTTCGAGAAAACCTAGCGAAGAAGTTTATTACGCCGAGCTCTGCCGAGTATACGTTACTGATTCTTTTTGTACAGAAACCCGGAGGTAGCCTCCGACTATGCATAGACTACAGAGGCCTTAATAAAGTTACTAAGAGGGATGTGTATCCGCTGCCGCTAATCGACGAGACTATACAGCGAGTAGCTAAAGCTAAGTAGTTTAGCAAGCTAGATATTCGCTAAGCGTTCTACCGACTAAGGAACGAGGAAGGACAAACGGAAGATCTTACGACATTCGCTACGCGTATAGGCAATTTCAAGTAGTTAGTAATGCCTTTCGGACTTACTAACGCACCGGCTGTATAGCAACGCTTTATAAACTACACCTTTATAGATATGCTAGAACGGTTCGTGTCTATCTACTTAGACGACATTCTTATCTACACTAATATAACGAGAGAGCAGCATACGGACTACATCGAGAGAGTGCTAACGAGGCTCCGCGAGGTCGGACTAAACGCAGACACGAAGAAGAGCGAGTTCTATTAGACCGAGGTCAAATATCTCGGTCCTATCGTTAGAAGAGAAGGAATTCGGATAGACCCTTTAAATCGGCTGAAAGAAGCAGTAGCCTCGGCGCCAGTTCTAGCGCACTTCCAACCGGAAAGGACGATCTATCTAGAGACGGACGCTTCCGATACAGTAACTGTAGGGGTCCTTTCTTAATATAGCAACGAAAGACCCCTCTATCCAGTAGCTTTCTTTAGCAAATCTATAAATAAGGCTAAGCAGAATTACGCTATTTACGATAAAGAGCTGTTAGCTATTATTCAGGCCTTCGAGAAGTGGAAACCGGAGCTTATAGCTAGAAAGAGCACAGTCCAGGTCCTTACGGACTATTAGTTACTAACCTACTTTATAAAGATGCAGAAGCTGTTACGCTGCTAAGCTTAGTAGGCCGCTTATCTATCCGGATTCGACTTTAAGATTACCTATCGACCCAGAGCTCAAAATGGAAAGGCTAACGCACTAACGAGAAGAGAAGGGAAGACTAGCCGCGCGAAAGAAGATCCGAACATATTCCAAAAGGTGTTAACCGAACGGATAGTAGACGCCGAGGTGTTAAAAGAAGCAGGGATCTGCGCGATAGGGCAGCCGACTAAGGAAGACACGCTCTATAAGAAAGTGGAGCAGCTTAATTAGCAGTAGAAACTCGGCGGGACCGGCTTAGGGAAGCTAATAGTTCTAGAAGAACTAATTACGGAGGTCGTCCAGTTGATCTACAGTTCTAAGGATATCGGTTACGCTGGCTTAAAGAAGATAATAGAAGCCGTAAGGACGATCTACTAGTTTCTGCGAATATTCGAGCGGATCTACCGATTTATCGCTAATTGTTACGCGTGCCGAGCGGCAAAACTACGCTACGGCCTTCCGGCCGGTCTATTGAAGCTACTCCCGATCCCCGAGAAACTGTAGCAGCACATTACGATAGATTTCGTAACCGGCCTGCTGGATTCTAATAGATATAGTGCTACGCTTAATGTAGTAGATTGACTAAGCAAAGAAAGCTACTTTATCCCCTACCGGGCTAAGGATAAAAGAACTACTGCAGAAGAGACAGCGAGAATGTTGATCTAATACGTATAGAAGCACTATAGCCTACTGGACACTATTACTACAGATAGGGATCCTTAATTTACTGCTAATGTATAGAAGGCTATTAACCAAGCTCTCGGAATCTGTAGAAAGCTTAGCACAGCCGCTTACCCTTAGACTAACAGTCAGTCCGAAGTAGCCAATCGTAAAATAGAAAAATATCTACGAATTTTCTGTAGTTATTATTAAGTAGAGTAGGTTAAGGTATTGCCGATAGCCGAATTCTGCGCTAATTTAGCACAGTTAGAGGCCACCTTACTGGCGCCGTTCGAGATAACTTATAGTTACCTTCCGAGAATAAGCTTCTAACTGCTAAACGAACCCAGCTCTTCGGAAACCTCTACTGCCACTTCGTCGAAGAGAGTTGCTGCCGCCGCGGCAGAAGCGCTTAGATCTTAGATAGAAGAAGCGGTTAGGGTAGCGAAGGAGGCAATGGAATTAGCTTAGAAGAAGATAGTAACTCGAGCTAATAGGAAGCGGTCGCTAATAGAATTCGAAGAAGGCCAAAAGGTATAGCTTAACATACGGAACCTAAGGCTAAAAGGCAACGCTAAGCTCAATCCCTGCTACGTAGGTCCGTTTAAGATAGTAGAAAAGAGGTCGCCAGTAACTTATCGGCTCTAGCTACGGAAATCGTTGTAGATCTACGACGTCTTTTATTTAGATCTGCTAAGTTTGGACCCTAAAGACAGTCTTCCGGATTAGGCGTTCGCTAAACCCCTGCTGGTCAAGATAGATAGTAAAGAAGAAGAATAGGAAGTGGAAGATGTAATAGATATAAGAAAGCTAAGAGGATCTATTAAAGCAAGGATCTTATAGAAAGGATAACCGGAAGACTATAAATAGTACCTAGCTAAGAACCTCCGGAATTTGGCGGAGCTGCTAAGAGAGTTTTACGTCCGGAACCTAAGGAAGCCGAAGCCTAAGTGGCTCCAAAGTTAATAATTCCAGAAGAAGAAGAAAAGCCGCGTCTGCTCTATTAGTGCAGAAGCTAGTAGAAACGATCGTAGAGATCGCTTAGCTGGAGTCTTCGGCTCTACTACCACTACTGCCGACCGGCGAAGCCGGTCGGATAATAGCTATAAGGCCGAAGACGGCCCTACCGCTAGCGCGCTTAGTTAGAGTCTTTGCTCTCTGTTACTACTATCTACCGGCTTAGCCGGAAGGATAATAACGACGAAGAACGAAGCCGACGCAAACAAAGCAGCCTCGCAGTAGCGCTTAAGGCCTTAGTAGAGAAGAAAAAGAAGAAGAGATAAAGAGCCGCGGATAGATCTATATAGACCTCTGTAGCAGCGCATAGGCTAGCTACGCCGCAGCTCAGATAGCTGCTAGCTCAGATTAGATAGCTCCAATCAGATAGACACCGAGTGAAAGACGACAGATAGCGACGATATTAGAAGAAAGAAGATAAAGAAAAGGGATGCTTTCGAGATAGAAGAAAGCGAGGAGGTAATGTCGGAATCAAAAAAAAAGGGGGAGATAAGTAAGCAGTCGAGGTCGACCGCTGGTAAGGGAGGGGGGTAGTGTTGTAGCAGCAGAAAGGGGTGGGACTAAGTAATAGGGTGGACCCTTAGAATTTCGGCTCGGCCCTTCCGGACCGAGCCAGGCCTTAGCACACTACCCCTAAAGCCCTTACCTACCGCCGTATAGATTACTTTCCTTCTTTAGTTCGAGATATAGTTATCAAAACAGCTGTATTAAATTATATCTACGTGCTCAGATCAGTTTTCTTCTATTTTCTTGTAGAACGTCTTCTCGATAAAGGTAATAGTATCGTACACTTTTCTAGACCTGTGTTCCGCTAGGTGTTCCTCGAGTTCGTTAGGTATATAGGCGTACAGCTCCTTATAGCTAGCTATACCCTCCTTCGCTTCGTTCGTCTCTTCTTCTATAAGACCTTTAATAACTGTCCTATTGTCTAGGATGCTAACGCACCTATCTTTTACTCTGTTAGTCTTTCTCTTCCTGCTGCAGCTAGTAACGCCGCTCTCTCTCGTTAAGAAGCCCTCTATAGCCTTCTTACTGTACTAATTGGATTGGTTTAGTCTGTAGTGTACGCGTACGTTATTTAGGTAACCGGATATAGTTTAACAGGCGCTTTCGTGCAGCGTAGGGTTAGTGTAGTTAGTAAGTTCGAGATATAATAATCTGAGCGCGCAAATGTAGTTCAATACAGCTGTTTAATAACTATATCTCGAACTAAGGAGGGAAAGGAATCTTTATAGTAGTAGGTAAGGGCTTTAGGGGTAGGTACGCTAAGGCCCGGCTTGGTCTAGAAGGGCCGAGCCGGAATTCCAAGGGTCCAACCCTATTACTTGGTCCCACCCCTTTCTGCTGCTGCAACACTACCCCCCTCCCTTACTAGCGGCCGCCCTCGACCGCTTACTTATCGTATCTGCCTCTTCTTCTCTTTTTTTTTAATTCGTTCTTTTCTTCTTTTTCTTCTTTTTCTTCGTCCTCTTCCTCTGTCTAATTCGCGACTTCTTCTACTAAAATCCTTCTTAAAATCGACGTTACCTTATCGTTTCTTCAATCTTCGAAAACGTCGTCCTTTCGCTGTACTCTTTCTCTTCTTATATCTTCGCTATCTAAAGTCCTTTACTTAGCGTCTATTTAATCGGAGCTATCTAATCTAAGCCGGCAGCTGTTTAAGCTGCGGCGTAGCTAGCCTATACGCCGCTACAGAGGGTCTATATAGATCTTTCTGCAGCGCGCTATCTCTTCTTCTTTTTCTTCTCTACTACAGCCTTAAGCACTATCGCAAAGCCGCCGTCGCTAGCGCCGTCTACGAAATCGATCGGCTGCGAGCCTTTCTTTTTTAGGGCGGCGTCGACGATCGTCGCGTCGATGCGATAGCGCGGTCTCCGATTGTTGTAATCGGCGACTAAAGTGCACTGCTGCGATCGCTTCCGTCAGTTTTCGCACTAATGCAGCGGATGCAGCCTTTCTCTTTCTTCTATCTCTTTTGGAGCTATTAACTTTGAAGCCACTCTAGCCTTGGCTTCTTTGGGTTCTGGACGTAAAACCCTCTTAGCAGCTCTACCGAGTTTCGGAGATTCTTAACCGGATACTATTTATAGTCTTCCGGCTATCCCTTCTATAAGATCCTTGCTTCGATAGACCCTCTTATCTTCTTTACGTCTATTACGTCTTCTACCTCCTACTCTTCTTCTTCGCTATTTATCTCGACTAGCAGGGGTTCGGCGAACCCCTGTTCTAGAAGGCCGTCTTTAGGGTCCAGACTTAGCAGATCCAAATAAAAGACATCGTAGATTCGGAACAACTTTAGTAGCTAGAGCCGATAAGTTACTAGCGACCTCTTTTCCACTATCTTAAACAGGCCTAAGTAGCAGAGGTTAAGCTTGGCGTTGCCTTTTAGCCTTAGGTTCTGCGTATTAAGCTATACCTTTTGGCCTTCTTCGAATTCTATTAGTAACCACTTTCTATTAGCTCGATTTACTATCTTCTTCTAAGCTGATTCTATTGCCTCTTTCGCTACCCGGATCGCTTCTTCTATCTAAGATCTGAGCGCTTCTACCGCGGCAGCGGCTACTCTCTTCGACGAAGTAGCGGTAGAAGGTTCCAGAGGGCTGGGTTCGTTCGGCGGTTGAAAGCTTATTCTCGGAAGATAGCTATAAGTTATCTCGAACGGTGCTAGTAAGGTAGCCTTAGACTGTGTCGAATTGGTGCAGAATTCGGCTATCGGTAATACCTTAACCTACTCTGCTTAATAATAGCTACAGACGATTCGTAGATATTTCTCTATCTTACAGTTAGCTACTTTAGACTAACTGTCGGTCTAAGGGTAAGCGGCTGTGCTAAGCTTTCCGCGAATTCCGAGAACTTGGTTAATGGCCTTCTATATATTGGCAGTAAATTAAGGACCCCTATCTGTAGTAATAGTGTCTGGCAGACTATAGTGCTTCTATATATACTGAATTAGCATCCTCGCTGTCTCTTCTGCGGTCGTGCCTCTATCCTTTGCTTAACAGGGGATAAAGTAGCGTTCTTTGCTTAACCGATCTACTACATTAAGGGTAGCGTCGTATCTATCAGAATCTAGTAGGCCAGTTACGAGATCTATTGTAATGTGCTGCTACGGTTTCTTAGGGATCGGAAGTAGCTTTAGTAGACCAGCCAGAAGGCCGTAACGTAGTTTCGCAGCTCGACATACGTAACAATTAGCAATAAATCGGTAGATCCGCTCGAAGATTTGCAGAAACTAGTAGACCGTTTTTACTGCCTCTATTGTCTTCTTTAAGCCGGCGTTACCAATATCCTTAGAACTATAGACTAGCTAGATAACCTCTGTAATTAGTTCTGACAGAACTATTAACTTCCCTAAACCGGTTCTGCCGAGCTTCTGTCGCTAGTTAAGCTGCTCTACATTTTCGTAAGGCGTCTCTTCCTTGGTCGGCGGCTCTACTACGTAGATCCCTGCTTCTCTTAACACCTTAGCGTCTACTATCCGTTCGGTTAACACCTTTCTAGAACATGTTCGGATCTTCTTTCGCGCGGCTGGTCTTCCCCTCTCTTCTTGTTAGCGCATTAGCCTTTCTATTTTAAGCTCTGGGTCGATAGGTAATCTTAAAGTCGAATCCGGATAAGTAGGCGGCCTACCAAGCTTGGCGGCATAATAGCTTCTGCATCTTTATAAAATAGGTCAGTAACTAATAGTCTGTAAGAACCTGGACTGTGCTCTTTCCGGCTATAAGCTCCGGCTTCTACTCCTCGAAAGCCTAAATAATAGCTAACAGCTCCTTGTCGTAAATAGCGTAGTTCCGTTTAGCCTTTTTTATAGACTTGCTAAAGAAAGCTACTAGATGGAGGATCTCGTCGTCGTTATTATATTAAGAAAGGACCTATGCAGTTACTGTATTGGATGCGTCTGTTTCTAGGTAGATCGTCTTTTTAGGTTGGAAGTGCGCCAACACTAGCGCCGAGGCTACCGCTTCTTTTAGTCGGTTAAAAGCCTCTATGCACTTCTTATTCTATAGGCTAGCGGCCTCCTTCTTTAATGCCTCGTTTAGGGGTCTTGCTATCTTACTAAAGTCCTTAATTAATCGTCGATAGTAGCTGCAGAATCCGAGAAAGGCTCTGATTTAGGTAGTGTTTCCGGACTTCGGCTGCTTCTACTCTGCGACAGCGGCGACCTTTAGAGAGTCTATCCGAATTCCTTCTCTTCCGACGATAAGACCGAGATATTTAACCTCAGTCTAATAGAACTCGCTCTTCTTCGTGTCCGCGTTTAATCTAACCTCGCGGAGCCTAGTTAACACTCTCTTAATGTAGTCCGTGTATTGCTCCCTTATTCTATTAGTATAGATAAGGATGTTGTCTAAGTAAATAGACACGAACCGCTCTAGCATGTCTATAAAGATATAGTTTATAAAACGCTGCTACACTGCTAGCGCGTTAGTAAGGCCGAAAGGCATAACCAACTACTTAAAATTGCCTATACGCGTAGCGAACGTCGTAAGGTCTTCCGTCTGTCCTTCCTTGTTCCTTAATCAGTAGAACGCTCAGCAGATGTCCAGTTTGCTAAACTACTTAGCTTTCGCTACTCGTTGTATAGTCTTATCGATTAGCGGCAGCGGGTATACGTCTCTCTTAGTGGCCTCGTTAAGGCCTCGATAGTCTACGTACAGTCGGAGACTACCTCTAGGTTTCTATACGAACAGGATTAGTAACGTATACTCGGCCGAGCTTAATGTAATAAACTTCTTTGCTAGGTTTTCTCGAACAAACACTTCTACTTAGTCCAGCTCGGCCGGCGATAAGCGTCTTAGGGATTCGGTTCTTAGCAGCGTAGCTCCTTCTTTTAACCGGATCTTGTTGTCGTATTCTGGTCGGTAGAGCAGCAAGAGGTTGGAGTCGGCTTTTAAGAACACGTTAGTGTAACTATAGAGTTCTTTTGGTAACACCTCTAACGGGTCTACTTCTTCTTCCGCTATTATCTTCTAGTAATCTTCGATGTCTTTTATTGAGATAGCGTAGATCTTATTCTCCGGCGACTTCGCAAGAGTCGTTAGAGCCTCTAAGCTTATTATTCTAACAGTATCCGGGGGATCGGAACGGTTAGTCAGAACTGCGTTAATAGTCGTAACGTTCGATTTTGCGGCAACGACGGCGACCGATTCGACAGCGGCGGCTCCGCTCTGCTGGGTTTTGAATCCGAGTGTGCCTTTACCTACGTTAATAACGGCTTTCTAGTTCTTTATCTATTTCTGCTCTATAATAATATCGAACCGTCCGATATCTATAATTCGGAATGTCGCTTCTGTAGTGCGACCAGCTAAGGTGGTCCTTAATAGCATATAATACGTAACACTCTCCGTGTCTTGTCCGTTGTATGCCGAAATTCGCGTCGGCGGTGCTAACTCTACTAGATAACTACATCCTTTCGTTAGTTTCTAAACTAATCGATAGTGGATCGCTGTGCCAATTAGCGCTCCCGTATCGATAAAAGCTTTTAATTAAAGGGGGCGGTGCGAGCTGTTAAGGGGGTAGACAGTAATCGGAAGGATAATAGCGGTCTCTTTATTTACTTCCACCGCTGCCGAGAGCAGATTGTTATAACTGTTAATACTCCCTTCTTCTGGCGATGCTGATCGTATTAGTGTCCTATTGTCTATACTGTATAGGGGGCCTATCCGTCCAGCTAGTCTTTTCCTAAGATCCTTAATAGCACTCTACTGTCTACGCTGTCGGTATCGTTCGGCGCTGGTTCTATAGCTTGGATAGTTTTCCTTAGAGGCGGCGGCTTCGTAGTACGGTATTCCTGCTTCTGCTAGGCCGTCGCTTGGCATCTGGTAGCGATATAGCTAGGCTTTCTGCACGTATAGTAGGTAGGGACAAACGACGAGCGCAGCAAATAGGATAGCTGCTAGGGGCCTCTTCGGAAAGGCGCAGCAGGAGGGCGCGTAGTCGGCGCCGACGATAGCTTCTGGATCGATTCGCGTGCCACCGATTTCCTATACGCGTTCAAATTTCTGGCAGTAACTCTCGCCTAATGCACGAAGCTCTTAAGGTCTTTATCTTCTACTAAAGCTATAGCTCCGGCTAGTTTAGGGCTTAACTTCTGCCTTAGTAAGTGCAGCTGCTCGTCTTCGGACACTTTAGCTCTAATAGCATACTTCCTAAACAGTCTGTAGAACTCCTTAAACGTTAGCCGGTTTTGGTTGATTTTATCCAGTTGCTTACAGGCCGTCTTCTTCTGGAAAGGGTCTCCGAAGCGTTAGTCCAGGGCTTTAATCGCTTTGTTAGCGGTTACATCTTCTAGGTCCGCTACTAACAAGAACGCTTCGCCTTCCAGTCGCGATTCTAGGTAGGCCAATCTATCTTCTTTACTGCTTTCGGCATAATTACGACTTATCTTATTCTTTATCTTCTTTTTAAAGGCCTCCTAGTCTTTGGGGTCTCTACCCCTAAATGCCGGTAGATTAGGTAGTAACGTTTTCGAGGTGCTACCTTAACTGTAGGCCGCTAGTAAGGCAGTTTCCGCTTGTTCCTGTAGTAGTAGAGGCAGTGCCGACGACGTCGCTGCCTCTATATTAGCTAACTAAGCCTTTAGCACCTTCAGTTGCGCTAATCGATTCGCCGCTTGGTTCTCTAATACATCGATAATAGTCTCTGCCGATTCCTTCTCAGCTATTACCGATTCTATCTCCTCTTTTAGCTGCCTGTTCTCTTCTATTTTCTTATAAAACTTCTTCTCGTTAAAGGTAATAGTATCGTATACCTTCCTAGCTCTATGTTCTACTAGATATTCTTCGAGTTTATCTAGTGTACAGGCATACAGCTCCTTGTAGCCTGCTATTCCTTCTTTCGCCTTGTCTGTCTCTTCTTCTGTAAGACCTTTAGTAACTGTCTTATCGTCGAGGATGCTAGTGCGCCTATCCCTCGCTCTGTCAGTCTTTCTCTTTCCGCTACAGCCTGTAACACTGCCCTCTACTGTTAAGAAGCCTTCTATAGTCTTCTTACAGTGCTAATGTGTTTGGTTTGGTTTGTAGTATGCGCGTGCGTTATTTAGGTAGCTGGATGCGGTTTAACAGTCCCTTTCGCGTAGCGTAGGGTTAGTGTAGTTGGAGAGTTCGAGATATAATAATCCGAGCACGCAGATATAATTCAATACGGCTGTTTTAATAACTATATCTCGAACTAAGGAGGGAAAGGAATCTATGCAGCGGTGGGTAAGGGCTTTAGGGGTAGGTGCGCCAAGGCCCGGCTCGGTCCGGAAGGGCTAAGCTGGAATTCCAAGGGTCTAACACTATTACTTAGTCCTACCCCTTTCTACTGCCCCAATACTGGCGACTATTGGAATAATAAGTTCAGAAGCTCTTACTATCTTTGCAAAGTCCCCTAAGAACGAGATATATACTGTCTTAATAAAGGACATCGAAGATTATTAAAAGCTAATAGCAGAAGAAGAATTGGACCTATCAATAGTACTACTAAAAGAAATTCACTACTATGCTAACGTCTTCTCGAAAGCTAATTCGAACCTTTTACTACTCTACTAGCCTTAATACGATAACAGGATTAACCTGAAAGATAGAGTAGAGCTACTGCAGACCGAACTATTAAGGCAACTGTTACTAGCTAAGCTAGACTAAGTGGAAGTGTTTATTTGCAAGAACCTAGTAAAAGGATTTATTATTACACCGAGTTCCGCCAAATACGCTTTACTAATCCTTTTTGTCTAGAAACCTAGTAGAGGCCTCTAGTTATATATAGACTATAGGGGTCTTAACGCCGTTACTAAGAGAGACGTGTACCCCCTAATACTAATTAATAAGACTATCCAACGAGTAGCTTAAGCTTAATAGTTTAGCAAGCTAGATATTCGTTAAGCGTTTTATTAATTAAGAAAAAAAGAAGGAGCTACAAAAGACCTTACTACCTTTGCGACGAGAATAGACAATTTCAAATAGCTAGTTATACTATTCGGCCTTGTTAGGGGGCGCCGTCCAGTCCAGACCCTGGTCCTAAGCCAGCCGTCGCCCTAGGGACTGCGACTTAGCAGCGCTAGCACGACCCTACCCTCTGTACAGAGTTACTAATACGACCCCACTCCTGTACAGAGGGAGAACCCTATAGCTCTATATAAAGGGGAATTGCCGCCCTTCTAAACGGAGGGAAAACTCTGCATTACTATATAGAGGGAAACTCCCGACCCTCTGTATAGAGTGTAAGCCTTGCATCCCTATATAGAGGGAAATTGCTAGCTTAGCTTCGTAGGTACAAATTGTACAGCAGCACACGACGAAGGAACTGCCTATTAGTTCTTTTATATAGATACCTAGCCTTAAGTTTCTAAACCAAGATTTTTAAGCCCTTATATTAGGAACTGATCTTACTGTCGGTAACTGCAGTAATACAACGAAGATAGACGGCGACATCCCTATAGAACCTACAGCTATGCAGGATTAGATACACTGCGCGTACAAGGAGCTGCTAGCATACAAGACCTAGCTCGAACAGCAAGTAAGCTACTAGGCTGCGATAATTTCCTAACGGGAACAGGAGCTATAACAGCTTAGGGCGTCCGATTGCGATCCGACCCCTACGACGATAACGACGAACATAACGGCCTACACCCCGGCCCCTAAGAGCAAACTCCCTAACGTTACTACCTACAATAGTAAGGCTCCGGCCGAGTACCCCTCCTAGGCTGCCTAGATACGCTCTAAGCTCCTAGTAAACTTAGGAGCATACCCGACTAAGCTAGACAAGGTAGTATACCTCTTTAGGAGGTTAAAGGGCAGGGCGGCAGTACAGATTCTACTGTACTACGAGACGGCTATTGCCAACCTAGCAATAGCAACTACGACGATACCCTAGGCAGCTCTTAACAGGAGCTATAAGGACCTAGACCGCAAAAGCCGAGTACTCCTATAGGTCAATACGATAAAGCAAGGATGCAAGACTATACGAGAGTTCCTTGTAGAACACGACTAGACCCTAGCAGAGGCAGGAGGACTCTAATAGGAGGACAGGGTAAAAATTACTACCTTGGAGGTAGGCCTCTCTAAGAAGATTATAACAGGGCTAGTAGGCGTAATGCGACCAGCTACGTACAAGGAGTTCTGTAATCTCCTTAGGATAGTTAACGACTAACAGTATAGGCTCGGACGGATAAGCTACGCCTATAAGATGCGACAGCCCCTCTAACAGCAGCAGGACGCTATAGACTAGGAACTAACGACGACGACGAGAGTAGCAGCAGCCGTTACTGTACGTCCGAGGCCTGCTGCTAAAAGGGCATAGTAGGTAGATATAGCTACCCTTAACAAGAGACAGGCAGAAGGGAGCTGCTACAGGTATAGCAAGATAGGCTACACTGTACGAAATTGCAGGCTTTTGCTAGTAGAGAGACCTAGAAGACGGCCGACCACTGTAAGGGTAGCAACTGCAGCGCCCTAACAAAAGAACTAAGAGTCCCCCTTAGATAACAACGAGTCGGGAAAAGAGTAGCCTCTAAGCGAAGGCTCTGCTAGAGGCGTATACGAGATAGATTGCCAAATTAAAGCACTACTTAGCAATCTTTTAAGAGTAATTACATAACGACTACGCCGTTTATCGTACGACGTACGCTAAACAGGACCGCTACAGTGCGGACACTAATTAATATAGGATGTTTAGTGTACAGAGTAATTAGCGAGGACTTCGTACAGAGACACTACATTAAGACGACCCCTACCGTACCTATACGCATACTGGGCATTACCAGGCGAGGACTGGACATTACCTATATAGTAAAAGTAACGATAGAGCTGCAAGGATACTACGAGCAGGACTTATACCTCTACGTTGTATAGGACAAGTTAGGGTATAACCTAATATTAGGGAAGCTATAGATAGAGCGCTAGTAGGGCAAGCTAGACGTTGGACGAGGACGGCTGTACCTAGTAGTAATAAAGCAGAGGCTCCGAGACTAGGGGAGAGTTCCGTAGGGCGGCAATGCTAAGGCCAAAATCAACACTGCGACTATAGACATTAAGAAGGCATTAGCGCCTAAGAAGGCGACGGACCCCTATACGAAGCTCCTATCGGAATACGCAGAATACCTAGACCTCTTCGAGCCAAAGTCAGCCTCCAAACTGCTACTATACTAAGGAGAAGGAATTAACTACAACATCTAGCTAGAGCCCCGTCCGGATAGGAGTCTGCCTAAAGTGCCGTATAGCCTACTATACAGTATGTCCTCTAGAGAACTCCTAGTACTACGCAAGACACTAGACGACCTACTTGCTAAAGGTTTTATTTGCGCAAGTACCTCGTCTGTAGGAGCCCTAGTGCTGTTTGTCTATAAAGAAGGCAAGGCCGGCTTGCGTTTTTACGTAGACTACAGAGGCATTAACGCGATTACTAAAAAGGACCGGTACCCCCTGCCCCTTATTAAGGAGACTCTCGGACGGATTAGCAAGGCAAAGGGGTTTACTAAGCTTAACGTAGTCTTAGCTTTCTACAAAATACGGATTAAGGAAGGCTGTAAATAGATAACTACCTTCTGTACGAGATATAGTCTTTTCAAATAGCTTGTTACCCCCTTTAGCCTTGCTAACGTACCAGCAACCTTCTAGAGGTATATTAACAGGTTCCTGCAAGGGTTACTAGACAACATCTGTTCGGCGTACCTCGACGATATACTAGTATTTACGGACGGCACCTATACAGACTATATACAGGACATTAAGAAGGTACTAGATCGACTGTAACAGGCTAGCTTGTACCTCGACATCGACAAATGTAAATTCGGTTTATAACATACGAAATACTTAGAGTTTATTATCGAGGCAGGGAAAGGCATTAGTATAGACGGGAAAACAATTAATGCTATTAAGCAATAGAAGCCGCCTACAAGTGTTAAGGGCATACAGGGATTCTTTAGGTTTGCCAACTTCTACTGCTAGTTTATACAGAACTACTCGGAGATCGTACGTCCCCTAGTCGAGCTAACATATAAGGACAAGCAGTTTAAGTAAACGGACGAGTGTAATAGGAGCTTTAACAGGCTAAAGGAGCTCTTTACTATAGGACTAACGCTTACTGCCTTTAATCCGGAACGTACGACGATACTAGAAACCGACTCTTTAGGTTACTGTATAGAGGGTATCCTGTTACAGGTAGGCTTAGACAGACTTCTGCACCTATCCGCGTACTTCTCTGGGAAGAACTCTCTAGCTAAGTGTAACTACCCTATCTATAACAAGGAATTGCTAGTAGTTGTACGATGTTGCGGAGTGTAGGATAGAGAACTCCGCTTGGTTCCCGAGTTCCTCGCCCTAACCGACTACAAGAACCTTAAGTACTTTATGCAACCCTAAAAGCTTTCTAAGAGACACGTACGATAGGCGATGTACCTAAGCCGATTTAATATAAGACTTTAGTATTGCAAGGGAAAGGATAACAGTAGGGCCGATACGCTATCTAGATAGGATTAGGATATACCAACGACGTACGATAATAACCGGCTGAAATTACGGACATTCTAGATGTTTAAGGAGGAACTAGGCGAGGAGACTATCCGCCTAGCGGCGACATACCTATAGGAACCCTAGCTGCAGGTATAGGAAGAGGCAGTAGAAAAGGACGACGTTTACTAAGAGGTCCGTACAGCAATCTAAGGAGGACAGCGGAAGCTCCTAGCTAAGCTTTACCTTAAAGTGTTAGCAGCAGAGTGCACAGTAGACGAGGAGAACAACCTAAAGTTTAGGAATCGGATCTAGGTCCTAGCAGACAAGAAGCTCTATACGAGCTTAATACAACAGGTGCACAATTTAATAGCGACTAGACATCTAGGGCGCAAGGAGACGTACAGCATCGTCGCTAGGGACAACTACTAGCCGGCGATAGCAAAGGACATCTATAGGTTCGTATAGAACTGCGACGTCTACAGACGGACGAAGCCCTAGCGTAAACTAAAACACAGGCTGCTAAAACCCCTACTAATACCGGACCGGCCCTAGCAAGACCTAACAGTAGACTTTATTACAGACCTCCCTAAGAGCGACGGACAGCAGAACATTATAGTAGTTATAGACAAGCTAACGAAAGGGGTAATACTAGAAGGAATAGACTCTATTACAGCTAAGGACACTGCTTAGGCATTTATACGGACAACGTTTAGCAAGTACGGATTCCCTAGGTCAATCGTATCGGACCGGGGTATACAGTTTACAAGCTAGCTCTAGGCAAAGGTCTGCTAGTTGCTGAACGTAGAACGTCGCCTATTAACTATATAGCACCTGTAGACAGACGGCGCGACAGAGAGGGTTAACTCGACATTAGAAGCGTACCTCTAAGCGTACGTCGACTACGACTAGACAAACTAGAACTGCCTCCTCCCTATAGCAGAGCTAGCTATTAACAGCCGTACAGCTAACGCTACAGGATTGTCCCCCTTCTTTATAGCCTATAGATACGACTACTCCCTGCTCCTACCGACCCTAGACAGCGCTACCTTACGCCCTGTACGATCCCTAATTTAGTAGGGAAAAGCTATCGTATAGACGATTACGAATGCCTATTAATAGGCGAAAGCGAGCCTAGCTATAGCTTAACAGAATACAGAAGAGCAGGCTAACAAGGGACAGCAGGCTACACTAAGGTACGAGGCAGGAGATAAGGTCTGGCTAAACTAGCGCAATATCTATACAGACCGGCTAAGCAAGAAACTAGATTAGAAGAATCGGAAGTTTACAGTAGTCCGGCCGGTAAGGACCTATGCTGTACGACTTAACACTCCCCTAGGGATCTACCTAGTCTTCTACGTAGACCTTGTACAGCCGGCATATACGGACCCTCTACTGCACTAGACGACGGACGACGCGCGCCCCCTAGCGATCCTTACTAAAGGCTAGGAAGAGTACGAGGTAGAAGAAATCCTTAAGAGCTAAAGGAAGCAGAAGAAGGTAGAGTACCTAGTTAAATAGAGAGAGTAGGCAGAGCCTATATAGGAACTATATAAGGCCCTGCAGGACACAACTGCGCTAGACAGGTAGGAGGAGAACCATCCCCCTGCCCGGTCGCAGTAACACTGTACTGTATAGCAAAAAGGGGCACGATCTACCCTAGGTACAGGGCACCTGCCGGCAACTTAGGTTGTTAAAGGATCGGGATTAAGACGTAGGACCCTGCTAGGGCCTACTAACACTACACTATACGGAAGGGGTTAGGAGGAGGTGAACAGTTAAGAGACAGGTAAGAATAAGAGTAAGAGCGAGAAGGGAATAAGAGCGGAACTGTCCGAAAACTTTTATATACTACCTTAGGGTAGCTTACTAGCCGCTACTCCCTAGGACTAGGGCAGCCGACTCCCTATCCGAAATCTCAATTACCTCCTAGCCGACAGGAGCCCTACCTAGGCCAACACTATAGGGCAGGGATAGGGTTACACTAGAGGGAGTAGAAGGGCAGCTTAGCAGCATCCTGCTGCTTATTAGTATAGCACCTAAGACGTTAGCTAGGACAGTACGAAGGAAGGGGACTGTACAAACCGGAAGCGGAGTTGCTAGCTAAGCTAGGCATTCTATAGCTAGAGGTAGATAGGTAGAAAGACGGGCCGGCAACTACAAGAGAGCTACGACGACACTAGGAGGACAGAGTAGTAGCGTTAGTAGTAGTAGTTATAGACAGTAAGTAGGTAGTTGTAGTAGTTATAGTAGTAGTAGACGGCTAGGCGGACGGGTAGCAGGTAGGGGAATAGAAGAGAAAGAGAGGAAGAGAAAGAGAAGGGAGGAAGGCTTAATATACAGAGTAGTAGCTGCCTGCTATATAAGGCAATAGCAACTAGGGCAGCTGCTATAACTGTATAAAGGAGGGCAAACGAGGTAACTACAACCTAGTGCCTAGACGAGCGACGGCCCTATAGACGACCGGACAGAGGCGGGAACATCTACCTAGGAGCTAAACTCCGGACGATAACCAGGGTATAGGGACAGAGCCAGACGGCCCGCCGCCGCTAGACCGTACAGTTAGAACGCAGAGTGCATAGCTAGGGCTATAGGGTAGGAGGTAAACAGACAAGGGACAAGAGACAGGTAAATAGACAGACAGGACTAAGCACCTCCTACACCTTCGTAACTGCTTGCAGGTCCTCCTCTGCCTTAGCTTCGGCATCCTTAAAGTAGCAAACGGAATCGGTTAAGATTAGGTAGAAGCGATCTAGCACTACCTGCCTTCCCTGCTTGTAGGTCCTCCTCCGCCTTAGCTACAGGATCCAGATAGACAGAGCTAAGGTTGCAGCAGCATAGGGGGGGGGGGGGGGGGGGTAGACCTAGTACGAACAGGCAACTGCTACCCGAGGCACTAGCAACAATAGGAAGGGCATCTAGTAGGCATTGCCGACTAGCAAGTGCCTGGACGACAGCCGACTATAGACCTAGATAAAGACGGGAAAGCGCTACCTGCAAGAGGAACGCTATAAGATAAGGCTATACAATATATCGTAGTATAGGGAAAGCCCTATAGGAAGGGAGGGGGGTATTGTTAGGGGGCGCCGTCTAGCCTAGGTCCTAGTCCTTAGCTAGCTGTCGCCCTAGGGACTGCAACTTAGCAGCGCTAGCACGACCCTACCCTCTATACAGAGTTACTAATACGACCCTACTCCTATACAGAGGGAGAACCCTATAGCCCTATACAAAGGGGAATTGCTGCCCTTCTAAACAGAGAGGAAACTCTGTATTACTGTACAGAGGGAAACTCCCGACCCTCTGTACAGAGTGTAAGCCTTGCATCCCTATATAGAGGGAAATTGCTAGCTTGGCTTCGTAGGTACAAATTGTACAGCAGCATACAACGAAGGAACTGCCTATTAGTTCCTTTATGTAGATACCTAGCCTTAAGTTTCTAAACCAAGATTCTTGAGCCCTTACAGGTCTTACAAACGCGCTAGCAGTGTAGTAGCGTTTTATAAACTATATCTTTATAGATATACTAGAAAGATTCGTGTCTATCTACCTAGATAACATTCTTATTTACACTAACAGAACGAGGCAACAACATACAGACTATATCCTCTAAGTACTAGCACAGCTCTAAGAGGTCGCACTTAACGCTAACACTAATAAGAGTAAGTTCTACCAGTACGAAGTCAAGTATCTCGGCCTTATCGTTAGAAAGAAGGGTATACAGATAGACCTATTAAAGGTTGCTGCTGGAAAAGAATAGAAGCAGCTACAGCCTAGAAACACTACGCAGACCCGAGCCTTCCTAGGCTTCTGTACCTATTACTAGCGTTTTATTAAGAATTTTAGCAAGATCGCTAGACTATTAAACAAAGCTCTAAGAAAGGATAGAGGCCTATAGAACGAGAGGTACATAGAGGCCTTTTATTAGCTAAAAGAAGCCGTTGCTATAGGACTATTTCTAGCCTATTTCCAGCCTAGAAAGATAATTTACCTAGAAACAGATACTTTAGACATTGTTACGGCTAGAGTACTTTCTTAAAATAGTAACGATAATAAGGCCCTCTATCCAGTAGCTTTCTTTAGCAAGTCGATAAATAAGGCAGAGCAGAATTACGCTATTTAGAATAAGGAACTCCTTGCTATTATTTAGGCCTTTAAAGAATAGAAGCTAGAGCTTATAGCTAGAAGAAGCACAGTCTAGGTCCTTACCGACTACCAATTATTAGCTTACTTTATAAAGATGCAGAAACTCTTACACTGCTAAGCATAGTAGGCCGCCTACCTATCTGGGTTCGATTTCAAGATTATATATAGATCCGGAGCTTAGAACAGAAAAGCCGACGTATTAACCTAGTATAAAGGAAAGATGCACTAAGCAAAGGAAGATCCGAATATGTTTTAGAGGGTTCTTACCAAACGGATAGTAGATAGCAGAGTATTAAAGGAGGTAGGGATCTACGCTATAGACCTAGTTAAGGAAGAAGCTCTTTTCGAAAAGCTAAAGAGGCTTAATAGACAGCAGAAACTTAGCAACACTAGCTTAGGGAAGCTAATAGTGCTAGAAGAGATAGTTACTAAAGTTATTAAACAGGTGCATAGTTCTAAGGATATAGGTTACGCTAGAACGAAGAAGACAAAGGATGCAGTTAGAGCTATATACTAGTTTCCCTGTATTTATAAGCGAGTTTACTAGTTTATAGCTAGTTTATAGCTAAATGCTATACGTGCAGAGGGGCTAAACTGCTTTACGGACTTCCAGCTAGACTGCTGCAGCTGTTGCCGGTCCCTAAGAAACTGTAGCAATACATTATAATAGATTTTGTAACCAGTTTGCCAGAATCCAATAGTTACAATGCTATGCCTAATGTAGTAGATTGGTTAAGCAAGGAACGCTATTTCATTCCCTGCCAAGCCGGCGATAGAGGCACTACTATAAAAGAGACAGCGCTAATACTAAATCAGTACGTATAGAAGCATTACAGACTGCTAGACACTATTACTACGGATAGGGGTCCCCAATTTACGGCCGATGTATAGAAAGCCTTTAACTAAGCTCTTAGAATCTATAGAAAGCTTAGTATATCGGCCTACCTCTAGACAGACGGCCAATCGGAAGTAATTAACTATAAGATAGAAAAATATCTTAGGATCTTTTGTAGACACTATTAAGAGGAATAGACAAAGATGTTGCCGATAGCCGAGTTCTATGCCAATTCAGCCCTATCCGAATCTACATCGCTAGCGCCGATTAAGATAACATATAGTTACCTTCTATAAATAAGCTTCTAGCTACTAAGCGGAACTTAATTCTACAGACACTACATTGGCAAAGAGAGTCGCCGCCGCTATAGCGGAAGCTGTTAAAAGCCAGATAGAAGAAGCCGTTCGAGTAGCAAAAGCAGAAATAGAAGTAGCTTAGAAGAAGATAGTAACTTAGGCCAATAAAAAGAGGTCGCTAATAGAATTTTAAGAAGGTCAAAAGGTGTAGCTTAACGTACAGAACCTAAGCCTAAAAGGCAACGCTAAGCCTAACCCCTGCTACATAGGTCATTTTACTGTAGTTAAGAAGAAGTTACTAGTAATATATCGGCTCTAGCTGCCGAGATCTTTCCAGATCTACAATGTTTTCTATTTGGATCTTCTAAGTTTAGACCCTAAAGACAGTCTACTAGGACAGGGGTTTGTAGAACTACTACTAATTAAGCTAGAAGGGGAAGAAGAGTAGGAGGTTAAAGATATAGTAAAAGTAAAGAAGACAAGGGGGTTAATTATAGCGAGAGTCTTATAGAAAGGATAGCTAGAAGACTATAAATAGTATCTAATTAACAACCTACAGAATTTTATAGAACTGCTAGAAGACTTTTACTAGCGGAACCTGCAGAAGCCGAGACCTATATAGATTCAGAAGAAGTAAACGAATTTCCGGAATACTAGAAGTATTGTTCTATATACTTTCTGTTTGTAGAAGCGACGAAGTCGGAAGAACGACAGTAGTAGAGCTTCGCGCTTTATAACAGTCGACAGTAGTCAAACGAAAGGTCGCCGCTGCAGCCGTTACAGGCCGCCAAAGCACTAAGGAGCCGGTTAGCTATAGCTACTACCGTCGGTGCTCCTAGTAACAGTTAAAGCCCTTACCTATCGACAGTTTGGTTAGTTATAGCCGCTGAAGTCGGTGCTCTTAGTAACGCTCTTAGTTACTATCAGCTACTGCTGTCCAACTTTATAGAAATAACTCCTCCCTATAGAGGGATTTCTTCTATATAAGTTAGACGGCAGCAGTAGCAGAAACTGCTAACGTTAGTACTCTTAGTAACGCCCTCGGTCACTGTCGGCACAGTTAGTTAAGACTGCAATTTAGTCTATCGCTACCGCTGCCTCTAACAATATCGCTAACTCTAAGGCAGCGGCAGCGTAACCAACGCGAACCACTGCCTGCGCGCTTAGTAACAGTCGTCGGCAGCTAAGCCCTTCGATTTTATAGAAAGGAGCTGCCACTGCTGCTAACGCCACTAAAGCTGCTAAAGTACTGCTGCCTTAAATAATGTTGCTAACTCTAAGGCAGCAGCCGCGCTACTAGTATAGAGATTACTATAGACCTTAGATAGACGTTAGATAAAGCGACGTCAGATAGACGGCAGATAAAGGACGATATAAAGTAACGTCTAATAAAGTAACGTCTAATAAAGTAACGTCTAATAAAGTAACGTCTAATGAAGTAACGTCTAATACAGTAACGTCTAATAAAGTAATGTTAGAAGAGGTAACATCGAAAAAGAGAAGGAAAAGACATAGGATTTAGGTATCTATACAGAAGATTAGGCAGAAAGAAGCTGCCGCACTACGAAAATAAAAGCAGAAAAGAAGATAACAAGATAGATAGAAAAAATGCCTATTAAAATAGAATAGAATAGAAGGTTGTATTTGGCTAAGAAGTTTAGAAGAAAGCAGAAGATATAGATAGATAAGTAAGCGGTTAAGGGCGATTGCTAGTGATCCGAGTGTGCAGATATGATTTAATACAGCTGTTTTGATAACTATATCTCGAACTAAGGAGGGAAAGGAATCTATGCAGCGGTAGGTAAGGGCTTTAGGGGTGGTATACTAAGGCCCGGCTCGGTCCAGAAAGGCTGAGCCGAAATTCCAAGGGTCTACCCTATTACTTAGTCCTACCCCTTTCTGCCGCTAGAACACCACCCTCCTCCCTTAATAGCAGTCGCCCTCGACCGCTTACTTATCCCTTCTGCCTCTCTCTTTTTTTTATTTAATTCATCTTTCCTTCCCTCTTTTTCTTCTGCTTCTTCGTCTTCTTCTTCCGTCCGGTTCGTAGCTTCTTCCGCCAAAATTCTTCTTAAATCGACATTACCTCTTCTTTTCTTCTATCTTAAAAACATCGTCCTTTCGTTATCTTCTTCTTTTCTTATATCGTCGCTATCTAAAGTCCTTTATTTAGCGTCTATCTAATCGGAGCTATCTGACCTAAGCCGACAGCTATCTGAGCTGCAGTATAACTGGCCTGTGCGCTGCTGCAGAGGGTCTATATAGATCCGTCTACAGCGCGCTACCTCTTCTCCTCTTTCTTCCTTACTAAAGGCCTTAAGTGCTACCGCAAAGCTACTTTAGTAGCGTCGGCTTCGTTCTTTGCTGTTATTATCCGACTAGCAGGGCCGGCGGTTAGTGCTAGCAGAGACGAAGACTGTTACTAAGAGTACCGAAGCGGTGGCACCGTCCCCGATTTTACTATTATTATCCGACCTACAAAGCTGATAGGCGGTAACGTTGTAATTAGAGACCAAAGCACACTGCTGCGATCGTTTCTATTGGTTTTCGCACCGATAGAGCGGACGCGGCCTTTCTTCTTCTTCTATTTCTTCTAGAACTATTAAATTCGGAGCTACTTAGGCCTCGGCTTCTTCGGGTTTCGGATATAGGATTCCTCTAGCAGCTCCGCCGAATTCCGGAGATTCTCGATTAGATACTATTTATAGTCTTCCGGCCATCCCTTCTATAAGATCCTTGCTTCGATAGACCCCCTTATCTTTTTTACATCTATTACATCTTCTACCTCCTACTCTTCTTCTTTACTATCTATCTCGATTGGTAGGGGTTTAGCGAACCCCTGTTCTAGAAGACCGTCTTTAGGGTCTAGACTTAACAGATCCGAATGGAAAACGTCGTAGATTCGGAACAACTTTAGTAGCTAGAGCTAATAAGTTACCGGCGACCTCTTGTCTGCTATCGTAAACGAACCTACGTAGCGGGGGTTAAGCTTAGTGTTTCCTTTTAGCCTAAGGTTCTACGTATTAAGCTATACCTTTTAGCCTTCTTCGAATTCTATTAGTAACCGCTTTCTATTAGCTCGAGTTACTATCTTCTTCTAAGCCAATTCCATCGCCTCTTTCGCTACCCTAATCGCTTCTTCTATCTAAGATTTAAGCGCTTCTGCCGTAGCGGCAGCGACTCTCTTTAACGAAGTGGCAGTAGAATATTCCAAAGAGCTAGGCTCGTTCGGCAGTTGAAAACTCATTCTCGGAAGATAGCTATAAGTTATCTCGAACGGCGCTAGTAAAGTGGCCTCGGACTGTGCCGAGTTGGCGCAGAATTCGGCTATTGGCAGCACCTTAACCTATCCTTCTTAATAGTGACTGCAGAAGATCCGTAGATATTTTTCTATTTTACGGTTAGCTACTTTAGACTGTCTGTCGGTCTAAGGGTAAGCGGCTGTGCTAAGTTTTCCGCAAATTCTGAGAACTTAGTTAATAGCCTTCTATATATTAGTAATGAATTAAGGACCCCTATCTATAGTAATAGTTTCCGGCAGGCTATAGTGCTTCTATACGTACTAAATCAGCATCCTTGCTGTTTCTTCTGTAGTAGTGCCTTCGTCCTTTGCTTAATAGGGGATAAAGTAGCGTTCCTTACTTAACCGATCTACTACGTTAAGGGTGGCATTGTATCTATTAGAGTCCGGCAGGCCGGTTACGAAATCTATTGTAATGTGCTGCTACAGTTTCTTAGGGATCGGCAGTAGCTTTAGTAGACCGGCCGGAAGGCCGTAGCGTAGCTTCGCGGCTCTATATACGTAACAATTAGCGATAAACCGGTGGATCTGCTTAAAGATCTGTAGAAACTAGTAGACTGTTCTTACTGCCTCTATCGTCTTCTTCGTGCTAGCGTAGCTAACATCCTTAGAACTATACACTAGCTAAATAACCTCTGTAATAAGTTCTTCTAGAACTATTAGCTTCCCTAAGCCAGTTTTGCCGAGCTTCTGTTGCTAGTTAAGCTGCTCTACCTTTTCGTAGAGCATCTCTTTCTCGGTAACCGGCTCTACTGCGTAGATCCCTACTTCTTTTAACACTTCGGTGTCTACTATCCGCTCTGTTAACATTTTCTGGAACATGTTCGGGTCTTCTTTCGCGCAGCTGGTCTTCTCCTCTCTTCTTGTTAGCGTATTAGCCTTTCCATTTTAAGCTCTAGGTCGATAAGTAATCTTAAAGTTGAATCCGGATAAGTAGGCAGCCTACTGTAATACGGGGTAGGTTGGCCTGTGTTATTACTATGCCTTGCCAAGGGTTATATATCTGGTACACATTGGTCAAGTCACTTCCGAGTTACTTGACTAGTCCCTTTTGGCTTAAGTGTACCGCGTTACATTACTTAACTCAGAAGTAACTGCTGAAAGTGTACGATAAAAGGCCCGGGTTCAATTCCTAGGGGGCGCATCTTTCAACAGGAGAGTAGAAGCAGCGTTAACGTATGTCCGTTTGCCTACCACTCCGTACAGAATAAGGCAGACCCAGTAAAGGTCCAGCTAGCTGTGTGCAGACCTGCCAGGGAGGGTTAATTACGTATGCTGTATAGGGGGGCTGTGCAATAGCATATGTAGCCTGTAAGTAAGCGCAGCTTACGAGGTTGTAAGCCTGTAGCGCAGGGGGTAGTAATACGGGGTGGGTTGGCCCGTGTTATTACTATGCCTTGCCAAGGTTTATATATCTAGTACACATTGGTCAAGTCACTTCCGAGTTACTTGACCAGTCCCTTTTGGCTTAAGTGTACTGCGTTACATTACTTAACTCGGAAGTAACTGCTGAAAGTGTACGATAAAAGGCCCGGGTTCAATTCCTAGGGGGCGCATCTTTCAACGGGAGAGTAGAAGCAGCGTTGACGTATGTCCGTTTGTCTACCACTCCGTACAGAATAAGGCAGACCCGGTAAAGGTCCAGCTAGCTGTGTGCAGACCTGCCGGGGGGGGTTAATTGCGTATGCTGTATAAGGGGGTTGTGCAATAGCATATGTAGCCTGTAAGTAAGCGCAGCTTACGAGGTCGTAAGCCTGTAGCGCAGGGGGTAGTAATACGGGGTGGGTTGGCCCGTGTTATTACTATGCCTTGCCAAGGTTTATATATCTAGTACACATTGGTTAAGTCACTTCCGAGTTACTTAACCAGTTCCTTTTGGCTTAAGTGTACTGCGTTATATTATACCGAGCCTGGCGGCGCGAGAGCTTCTGCGTCTTTATAAAGTAGGGTAACGACTAATAGTCTGTAAGGACCTGGACTGTGCTTTTTCTAGCTATAAGCTCTGGCTTCTACTCCTCGAAAGCTTGGATAATAGCTAATAGCTCCTTGTCGTAGATAGCGTAGTTTCGCTTAGCCTTATTTATAGACTTGCTAAAGAAGGCTACTAGATAGAGGGTCTCGCCGTCGTCGTCGTATTAAGAAAGGACCCCTGCTGTTACTGTGTCGGAAGCGTCCGTTTCTAGGTAGATCGTCTTTTCTGGCTAGAAGTATGCTAGCACTAGCACTGAGACTACCGCTTCTTTTAGCTAATTAAAAGCCTCTATGCACTTCTCGTTCTATAGGCTAGCCGCCTCCTTCTTTAATACCTTATTTATAGGTCTTAATATCTTGCTAAAGTCCTTAATAAATCGCTAATAGTAACTGCAGAACCTAAGAAAAGCTCTGATCTAGGTAGTGTTTCCGGACTTCGGCTGCTTCTATTCCGCTATAGCAGCAACCTTTAAGGGGTCTATCCAAATTCCTTCTCTTCCGACAATAAGACCGAGATATTTAACTTCGGTCTAATAGAATTCGCTCTTCTTCGTGTCCGCGTTTACCCTGACCTCGCAGAGCCTAGTTAACACTCTCTTAATGTAGTCCGTGTATTGCTCTCTCGTTCTATCGGTGTAGATAAGGATGTCGTCTAAGTAAATAGACACAAACCGCTCTAGCATGTCTATAAAGGTGTAGTTTATAAAGCGTTGCTATATAGCCGGCGCGTTAGTAAGGCCGAAAGGCATAACTAGTTACTTAAAGTTGCCTATACGCGTAGCGAACGTCGTAAGGTCTTCTATCTGTCCTTCTTCTTTCCTTAGTCGATAGAACGCTTAGCGAATGTCCAGCTTGCTGAACCACTTAGCTTTCGCTACTCGTTGTATAGTCTTATCGATTAGCGGCAGCAGGTATACATCTCTCTTAGTAACCTTATTAAGGCCTCGGTAGTCTACGCACAGTCGGAGGCCTCCTCTAGGTTTTCGTACGAAAAGGATCAGCGACGTATACTCGGCGGAGCTCGGCGTAATAAACTTCTTTGCTAGGTTTTCTCGAACAAACACTTCTACTTAGTCTAGCTTAGCTAGCGATAGGCGTCTTAGGGATTCGGTTCTCGGCAGCGCGGCTCCTTCTTTTAGTCCAATCTTGTTATTGTATTCCAGTCGATAGAGTGGCAGGAGGTTGGAGTCGGCTTTTAAGAACACGTTAGCGTAGCTATAGAGTTCTTTTGGTAACACCTCTAGCGGGTCTACTTCTTCTTCCGCTATTATCTTTTAGTAATCTTTAATGTCTTTTATTAAGATAGCGTAGATCTTATTCTCTGGCGACTTCGCGAGAGTCGTTAGGACTTCTAAGCTTATTATTCCGACAGTATCTAGGGGATCGGAACAGTCGGCCGGAACTGCGTTAACAGACGTAACGTTTGGTTTAGCGGCGACGACAGTGATCGTTTCGACGGCGGCGGGGCCGTTCTACTAGGTTTTGAACCTAAGTGTACCTTCGCCTACGTTAATAACAGCTTTCTAGTTCTTTATCTATTTCTGTCCTATAATAATATTAAACCGTCCAATGTCTATAATTCGGAACGTTGCTTCGGTCGTTCGGCCAGCTAAGGTAGTCTTTAGCAGCATATAATGCGTACCGCTCTCCGTATATTGTCCGTTGTATGCCGAAATTCGCGTTAGCGACGCTAGCTTAACTAGATAGCTATATCCCTTTGTCAGTTTCTAAGCTAGTCGATAGTGAATTTCCGCGCCAATAAGTGCTCCTATGTCGATAAAGGCTTTTCATTAAATGGGGCGGTGTAAGCCCTTAAGGAGGTAGACGGTAATTAGAAGGATAATAGCGGTCTCTATATTCACTTCTACCACTGCCGAGAGCAGTGTTACGGCAGCAGAAAGGGGTGGGACTGGATAATAGGGTGGACCCTTGGAATTTCGGCTCGGCCCTTCCGGACCGAGCCGGGCCTTGGCATGCCGCCGCCCCTGAAGCTCTTATCCACCACTATATAGACTCCTTTCCCTCTTAGTTCGAGATATAGTTATCAAAAAGGCCGTATTAAACCATATCTGCGTGCCCGGATCATTATATCTCGAACTCACTTAACATACCAACCCCGCGCTGCGCGAAAGGGCCCGTCGAACTATCCGGAAACCCGAATAATGCACGCGCACCCACACAACCAAACCAAACATCAGCACCGTAAGGAAGCGATAGAGGGCTTCTTAACGGTAGAGGGCGGCGTTACAGGCTGCAGCGGAAAGAGAAAGACTAACAGACCGAGAGATAGGCGTACCAGCATCTTCGACGACAGAACGACTAATAAAGGCCTTACGGAAGAAGAGGTCGACGAAGCGAGAAAGGGCATAGAGGGCTATACCGAACTGTACTTACGCACGCCGGATAAGATAGGAGAATATCTTACGGAACACGGAGCTGAGAAGGTGTTTGACATTATTACCTTCGTAGAAAAGAAGTTCTATAGGAACATAGAAGAAAACAGACAATTAAGAGAGGAAGTAGAGACGGTAAGAGCCGAGAAGGAATCGGCCGAGACTATTATAGATGTGCTAGAAAACCAAACGGCGAACCGACTGGCACAATTGAAAGCGATAAAGGCTCAGCTAGATAAGATGGAAGCAGCGATGTCGTCGGCGCCGCTACCGCATCGAGAAGAACAAGCAGAGACCGCCTTACTAGCGGCCTACAGTTAAGGCAGCACGTTAATAACGTTACTACCGGATCTACCGGCGTTTGGAGGCAGAGATCCTAAGGATTAGGAAGCGTTTAAGAAAAAGATAAAGAACAAGATAGATCAAGACTATGCCGGAAACAGCGCCGGAGATAGATTGGCGTACCTGGAATTGCGATTAGAAGGTAAAGCTTTTTCGCTAGTAGCGGACCTAGAAGAGGTAACTGCTAAGGAAGCGATCAAAGCGCTAGATCAACGCTTCGGAGACCCATTCCAGAAGAAGACGGCCTATAAGCAGTTAGACAAGATTAACCAGAACCGGCAGACGTTCGAGGAGTTCTACAGTTTGTTCAGAAAATATGCGATCAGGGCCCGAGTAGCGGAAGATAAGCAGCTCCACCTACTAAGGCAGAAGCTGAACCCTGAACTAGCCGCTGCTATAGCGTCTGTAGAAGACGAAGACCTTAAGAGCTTCGTGCATAGAGCGAGAGTTACTGCGAGAAAATTAAGCGCTTACACGAAATTACGCGAATCGAACTAGAAGCCGTTAATAACGCAGACTACACGACCCTCTGCGCCTTTCCGGAGAGCACTACAGCAGCCACCCTATTAGTCACAGCGTTCGTCGTTCGTCCCTACCTGCTACGCGTACGGAAAGCCCGGCCATATTGCTACGAGATGCCAAGCAACGGCCTAGCAGAAGCAGGAGTATCGTATTATAAAGCAGCAGCAGCCACAGCTACCGAGAAAGACTATACAAGCTATAGAGCCGGCTCCGAACGATACTGACAGCGTAGACGGTAGAGTGCCACTGCGAATCCTGGGAAAAGACCAGCTAGAAGGATAGGCCCCCTATCTAGCGTAGAAGACAGGGCACCAACAAGAGCTACGTTACAGAGAGACGAGAGCATCAACAGCTGCAGCGATCTGCTCTTAGCGGCGGTGGAAGTGAACACAGAAACAGCTATTATCCTTCCAATTACTGTCTACCCCCTTGACGGATCGAGCAAACCACTTCAGCTAAGAGCTTTTATCGACACGGGGGCCCTTATCGGAGCGGCTATCCACTATCGATTGGTTCAAAAGCTGATAAAGGGATACAGCTATCCGGTGGAAATGGCGTCGCTAACGCGGATTTCAGCGTATAACGGACAAGACACAGAAAACGTAACGCACTACGTGCTATTAAGGACCACACCAGCTGGTCGCACTACGGAAGCAACGTTCCGGATTATGGATCTCGGAAGGTTCGACATTATTATAGGGCAGAAATAGATAAAGAACCAGAAGACTATCATTAACGTAGATAAAGGCACGATAGGATTCAAAACCCTAGGTAGCGGAGCAGGGACCATCGGAACGGCCGCTACCGCAACCGCCGCCGACGAGCCGAAAGCTACGGAGTCCGCGAAAGAGGCTCCGTCCTATCGTTCCGAACCCCTGGTTACTGTCGGAATGATAAGTTTAGAAGCTATAACGACCCTCGCGAAGTCGCCGGACAATAAGATCTACGCTATCTCTATAAAGGACATCGAAGACTACAGGAAGATAATAGCGGAAAAAGAAGTGGACCTACTAGAGGTGTTGCCAAACGAGCTCTACGGTTACGCTAACGTGTTCTTAAGAGCTGACTCCAACCTCCTGCCGCTCTACCGGCCGGAATACGGCAACAAGATCCGACTAAAAGAGGGAGCTACGCTGCCAAGAACCGAGCCCCTAAGACGACTGTCGCTGGCGGAACTGGACCAGGTAGAGGTGTTCGTTCGCGAAAATCTAGCGAAGAAGTTTATTACGCCGAGTTCTGCCGAATATACGTTACCGATTCTTTTCGTAAGGAAACTAGGGGGTGGTCTGCGACTCTGCGTAGACTATCGAGGCCTCAACGAGGTTACCAAGAAAGACGTATATCCACTGCCGCTAATAGATAAGACTACACAGCGCGTAGCAAAGGCTAAGTAGTTCAGCAAGCTGGACAGCCGTTAAGCGTTCCATCGACTAAGAAACGAGGAAGGGCAAACAGAAGACCTTACGATATTCGCCACGCGTATAGGCAATTTTAAGTAGCTGGTAATGCCCTTCGGACTTACCAACGCGCCGGCGGTGTAGCAACGCTTTATAAACCACATCTTTATAGACATGCTGGAACGGTTCGTGTCCGTCTACTTAGACGACATCCTTATCTACACCGATAGGACGAGAGAACAGCATACAAACTACATTAAGAAGGTGCTAACTAGGCTCTGCGAGGTCGGATTAAACGCGGACACGAAGAAGAGCGAGTTCTATCAGACCAAGGTTAAGTATCTCGGTCTTATCGTCAGAAGAGATAGAATTCGTATAGACCCCTTAAAGGTCGCCGCCGTCGCGGAATAGAAGCAGCCGAAATCCGGAAACACTACCTAAATCAGAGCATTTCTCGGATTCTGCAGCTACTATCGACGGTTTATTAAGGACTTCAGCAAGATAGCAAGACCCCTGAATAAGGCATTGAAAAAGGAGGCCGCTAGCCTATAGAACGAGAAGTGCACGGAAGCCTTTAACCGGCTAAAAGAAGCGGTGGCCTCTGCGCTAGTTCTGGCACACTTCCAGCCAGAAAAGACGATCTACGTAGAAACGGACGCTTCCGATACAGTAACGGCAGGGGTCCTTTCTCAGTACGCTAACGATAGCGAGACCCTCTACCCAGTGGCCTTCTTCAGCAAATCTATAACGGAAGCTAAGCGGAACTACGCTATCTATAATAAAGAACTGCTAGCTATTATACAGGCGTTCGAGGAGTGGAAGCTAGAGCTTATAGCTAGAAAGAGCACGGTCCAGGTCCTTACGGACCACCAGTCGCTGACCTACTTTATAAAGACACAGAAGCTCTTACGACGTTAAGCACAGTGGGCCGCCTACTTATCCGGGTTCGACTTTAAGATTACCTATCGACCCGGAGCTTAAAACGGGAGGGCTGACGCACTGACGAGAAGGGAAGGAAAACCCAGCTGCGCGAAAGAAGATCCGAACATGTTCCAGAAGGTGTTGACCGAGCGGATAGTAGACGCAGAGGTGTTAAAAGAGGTAGGGGTCTGCGCAGTGGAACCGGCCCCTAAGGAAGAGACTCTCTACGAGAAGGTAGAGCAGCTTAATTAGCAGCAGAAGCTAGGCAAAACCGGTTTAGGAAAGCTGATAGTTCCGGAAGAACTAATTACAGAGGTCGTCTAGCTAGTCCATAGCTCCGTAGATGTTGGCTACGTAGGAGCGAAAAAGACGATGCAGGCAGTAAGGACGATCTACTGGTTTCCGCGAATATTCGAGCGAATCCACCGATTTATCGCCAACTGCTACGTGTGCCGAACGGCGAAGCCGCGTTACGGCTTTCTAGCAGGCTTATTGAAGCCACTGTCGATCCCCGAGAAACTATAGCAGCACATTACGATGGATTTCGTAACCGGCCTGCCGGATTCCGATAGATACGATGCCACCCTTAACGTAGTAGATAGGCTGAGCAAAGAGCGCTACTTTATCCCCTGCTAAGCGAGAGACGAAGGAACCACTGCGGAAGAGACAGCGCGGATATTGATTTAACACGTATAGAAGCACTATAGCCTGCCGGACAATATTACTACGGATAGGGGTCCTCAATTTACCGCCGACATATAGAAAGCTATCAACTAAGCTCTCGGAATTCGTAGAAAGCTCAGCACTGCCGCTTACCCTTAAACTGAAAGTTAGTCTAAAGTGGCTAACTGCGAGATAGAGCGATACCTGCGAACCTTCTGCAGCTATTATTAAGAAGATTGGGTTAAGGTGTTGCCGATAGCCGAGTTCTGCGCCAACTCGGCACCGTCTAAGGCCACCTCGCTGGCGCCGTTTAAGATAACTTATAGCTACCTTCCGAGAATAAGTTTTCAGCCGCTGAACGAACCCAGCTCCGCGGAACTATCTACCGCTACGTCGTCAAAGAGAGTCGCCGCCGCCGCGGCTAAAGCACTTAAGGCTTAAATAGAAGAAGCTATTAAGGTAGCGAGGAAGGCGATGGAATCGACTTAGAAGAAGACAGTAACTCGAGCTAATAAGAAGCGGTTACCGATAGAATTTAAGCAAGGCCAAAAGGTATAGCTCAACACGCGAAACCTAAGGCTGAAAGGCAACGCTAAGCTCAATCCGCGCTACGTGGGTCCGTTTACGATAGTAGAAAAGAGGTCGCTGGTAACTTATCGGCTCCAGCTACCGAAATCGTTCCAGATCTACGATGTCTTTTATTCGGATCTGTTAAGCCTGGACCCTAAGGACGGCCTTCCGGAACAGGGGTTCGCCGAACCCCCGCCAATCGAGATGGACGGTAAGGAAGAAGAGTAGGAGGTGGAAGATGTAATGGACGTAAAGAAGATAAGGGGGTCCATTAAAGCAAAGATCTCGTAGAAGGGGTGGGCGGAAGACTACGAATAGTATCCGATCGAGAACCTGCGGAATTCGGTGGAGCTGCTAGAAGAATTCTACAATCGGAACCTGAAGAAGCCAAAGCCTAAGTAGCTCCGAAGTTGATAGTTCGGAAAGAAGAAAGCCGCGTCCGCTCCACTGGCGCAGAAGCCGATAAAGACGATCGTAATAGTCGCCTCGGGGAGGTCTTTGACTCGGCCACTACCTACCGGCAGTGCGGCAGGAAGCTCGCCGACGCCGTAGCGTGCCAGCGCCGCCGACCCTGCGGTAGGTAAGGGCTTTGGTAGAAGAGAAAAAGAAGAAGAAAAACGGCGCCGCGGAAAGATCTATATAGACCTCCGCGCTAGCGCACAGACCAGCCGAGCCGCAGCTTAGAAGACCGCGGATTAGATTAGATAGCGTCGATTACATAAACGCTAAGTGAAGGACTTCAGACGCCGACGACGTAAGAAATTAAAGAAGCGATAAAGAGAACGTTGTTTTTGATAGAAGACGGAAGAGGTAACATTAGCGTTAGAGGAGATTTTCGAGAAGGAGACGACGAATCAAAAAAAAAAACGTAAAGATTTTCGGATGGATAGGGTAACTAAGCGGTCGAGGGCGACCGCTAGTAAGGGAGGGGGGTAGTGTTACGGCGGCAGAAAGGGGTGGGACTAGATAATAGGGTGGACCCTTGGAATTTCGGCTCGGCCCTTCCGGACCGAGCCGGGCCTTGGCATGCCGCCGCCCCTAAAGCTCTCATCCACCACTACATAGACTCCTTTCCCTCCTCAGTTCGAGATATAGTTATCAAAAAGGCTGTATTGAACCATATCTGCGTGCCCGGATCAAGCAGGTCGTTATAGTTGTTAATGCTCTCTCCTTCTTCTAGCGATGCAATTCGTAGCAGTGCCCTATTGTTTATACTAGGTAGGGGGCCTATCCGTCTAGCTAGTCTTTTCCTAAGACTCTTAATAGCACCCTACCGTCCACACTGTCTGTATCGTTCGGCGCCGGCTCTATAGCTTAGATAGTCTTCCTTGGCGGCGGCGGCTTCATAGTAAGGTATTCCTGCTTCTGCTAAGTCGTCGCTTAGCATCTAGTAGCAATATAGCTAGGCTTTCTGTACGCGTAGCAAGTAGGGACGAACGGCGAACGCAGTAAGTAAGATGGCTGCTAGGGGCCTCGTCTGAAAGGAGCAGAAGGTCGCGTCGTCTGCGCTAGCGACGACTTCTAATTCGGTTCGCGTGCTGCCAATTTTCTATACGCGTTCAAGTTTCTAGCAGTAACTCTCGCCTAGTGCACGAAGCTTTTAAGGTATTCGTCTTCTACCAAAGCTATAGCTCTGGCCAGTTTAGGTTTAACTTCTGCCTTAGTAAGTGTAACTGTTTACTCTTAGATACTTTAGCTCTAATAGCATATTTCCTAAACAGTCTGTAAAACTCCTTAAACGTTAGCTGGTTTTGGCTAATCTTGTCTAGTTGTTTGCAGGCTGTTGCAGCAGCAGAAAGGGGTAGGGCTAAGTGATAGAGTGTGATCCGACTGCAGTAGACTCTAGGTCAATACCCGTCTTTGATAACTATATCCAAGGCTGGAGAGGGAAGAATCTACGTACAAGCGGAGGTGGAGGTATTTAAGTGTGCGCTAAGCCTGGCCCTGCCAGCTGTCTACATCCACATCCGTATTACTACCGCCCTCCCTAACCAGCGATTGCCTACAATCGCAATTAGCCAAACCAGGTCGCACCAATCCAGGTCGCAAATTCGGTCGCAGAGGTCGCTTTTGAGGTCGCTTTTGAGGTCGCTTTTGAGCTTCAATTTCTGTGCGTTTTGAGCCTCAATCTCGTGCCTTTTTGCCGTCGCTTTGGTGCCTTATTTAGTGCCTTGCCAAGGCTGCAGAATTCCCAGATTGTCGCAGAGGTCGCGGAGGTTGTTAGGGGCGCAGAGGCTTCTAGAGGTCGCAGAGGTCGCCTTGCAAACACGTGTCGCTTTTCGAGCCGTCGCTTTTCGAGCCGTCGCTTCTCGACGGTCGCTTCTTGTCGGTCGCTTCTCGGACGGTCACTTCTCGACGGTCGCTTGCTTCTTAAGCCGTCGCTCGCTTCTTAAGCGGTCGCAGAGGTCTCGGAGGTCGCAGAGGTCTCGGAGGTCGCAGAGGTCTCGGAGGTCGCGGAGGTCGTCGGGGTCGCGGAGGCTGCGGAGGTTGCGGAGGCTGCGGAGGTTGCGCAGCTGCAGAGGTTGCTTCTTAGACAGTCGCTTCTCGACGGTCGCTTCTCGACGGTCGCTTCTCGACGGTCGCAGAGGTCGTCGAGGCCGCAGAGGTCGCGGAGCTCGTAGAGGTCACGGAGCTCGCAGAGGTTGCCTTGCAAACACATGTCGCTTCTTAAGCCTACAGTGCCTTTCTGAATATGCAGTGTCTTTCTGAACATACAGTGCCTGTGTTGTCTGCAGCTGTGCCTCTGTGTTGTCTGCAGCTGCACCTCTGTTATCTGCAGCAGCTGTGCCTGTCTCTGCCTAGTGCTCTGCCTAGGTGCTCGTACCTGGGTGCTCGTGCCTGGGTGCTCTGCCTGCTTGCTCGCGCCTCGTGCTCTGCCTGCTTGTCTGCAGCTGTGCCTCTGTTGTCTGCAGCTGCTGTGCCTTGTCTGCAGCAGCCTTGTGTTGTCTGCAGCTGTCTGTGTTGTCTAGTGCTTATGCCTAGGTGCTCTGCCTTGTACTCTGCCTTGTGCTCTGCTTTGTGCTCTGCCTTATACTCTGTCTTGCTGCTCGTGTCGCTGTACTGCTTATGTCGCTTTGCTGCTCGTATCGCTCGTGCTGCTCCTTGTCGCTCGTGCCTAGGTGCTCGTACCTGGGTGCTCGTGCCTGGGTGCTCGTGCCTGGGTGCGTATACCTGGGTGCTCGTGCCTAGGTGCTCTGTACAGCTGGTGCTTAGGCTTGCTGGTGTTCTGCCTAGTGCTCTGCCTAGTGCAGCTGTGCCTCTGTTGTCTGCAGTAGCTGTGCCTGTCTGCAGCAGCTGTGCCTGTCTGCAGCAGCTGTGCCTGTCTGCAGCAGCTGTGCCTGTCTGCAGCTGTACCTTGTACTCTGCCTTGTGCTGGCCGTACGCCCTAATTGCGAAAGGTCTGTTGGCCGAGTTGCTTCTGGTCGTACTGAACGTCTCGATAGGCCTTGTCCGAAAAGAATGGTCTGTCAAAGACCCAAAAAAAACGAATGTCGTTGCCCTAGGTCCTGCTAGGTGCGCTCTCGTCGTCGTCGCTCCGTCGTCGTCGCTCTCGCTCCTCGCTCTCGCTCCTCGCTCTCGCTCCTCGTCCTCGTCGCTCCTACATCGTCGTTCTCGCTCTCGTCCTTCTCGTCCTATCTTAGAACTTCAAAACTCGTACGATCTGCTCGTAGGGGCACTCTCTCTCTTCAAAACTCTCTCTCTTCTCGATAGGGGCACTTCTCTTCCCTAAAACTCTTCTTCTCGATGTCCTCTGTAATGGACCTCTCTCTTTAAAACTCTTCTTCTTGATCGGGGGAGGGGGGGGGTAGAGTAGCATGCACATGTACGATTAAGTAACCGGATATAATTCAACGGCCTCCTTCGTACATATACAGTACATACTCTAGGTTGGTTGCACGTACGTTAATCGAGTACCCGGATGTAATTCAACAGGCTCTTTCGCGTAGTGCGGGTTGGGTGTTGGGTTTAAGCCTTGGATATAATGATCCAACTGCGGTAGACTCTAGGTTAATACCCGTCTTTGATAACTATATCCAAGGCTAGAGAGGGAAGAATCTACGTACAAGCGGAGGTGGAGGTATTTGAGTGTGCGCCAAGCCTGGCCCTGCCAGCTGTCCACATCTACATCCGTATTAGAGTGGACCCTCGGAATTTCGGCTCGGCCCTTCCAGACTAAGCCGGGCCTTGGCACACCACCCCTAAAGGCCCCACCTACTACTATATAGATTCCTTTCCCCTCCTTAGTTCGAGATATAGTTATCAAAAAGGCTGTATTAAATTATATCTGCGTGCCTAGATTATTATATCTCGAACTCACTTACTATACCAACTCTGCGCTACGCGAAAGGGACTGTTAAACCATCCGGACACCCGGATAACGCACGCGCACTATACATACCAAACCAAACACCAGCACTGTAAGACAGCTATAGAGAGCTTCTTAACGGTAGAAGGCGGCGTTACAGGCCGCAGCAGAAGCAGGAGAGAAAAGACTAACAGAGCGAGTAGGCGCTCCAGCGTCGTTAATAATAAGTTTATTATTAAAGGTTTTACAGTAGAAGAAACTACAGAGATTAAGGAACGAATAACTAAATATAAGAAGATCTACGACTGTACACTCGAGGAACTTAAAGATTACGTAAGCGAGAACGGAGTAGGGAAGGTCTATAACGGCATAGACCTTATTAAGACGCTGTTTTACAGAACCCTAGAAGAGAAGAGGCAGTTAAGAGAGGAAAACAAAGCAGTAAGGGCCGAGAAGGAATCGGCAGAGACTATTATTAATGTGCTAGAAAACCAAGCGGCAAACCGACTAGTACAACTCAAGGCGATAAAGACTGAGTTAGCTAAGATGGAAGCAGCGATGTCGTCGGTGCTACTACATCGAGAAGAACAAGCAGAGACCGCCTTACCGGCGGCCTACAGTTAAGGTAGCACCTTAATAACGTTACTATCGGACCTACTGGCGTTTAGAGGCGGAGACCCTAAGGACTAGGAGGCATTTAAGAAGAAGATAAAGAATAAGATAGACCGCGATTACGCCGGAAACAGTAAAGAAGATAGGCTGGCCTACCTAGAGTCGCGGTTAGAAGGTAAAGCTTTTTCGCTAGTAGCGGACCTAGAAGAGGTAACTGCCGAAGAAGCAATCAAAGCGCTGGACCAACGCTTTAGGGATCCCTTCCGAAAGAAGACAGCCCGTAAGCAACTGGATAAGATCAACCAGAACCGGCAGACGTTTAAGGAGTTCTACAGACTGTTTAGAAAATATGCTATTAGAGCTAGAGTGTTAGAAGATAAGTAGCTCTACCTACTAAGACAGAAGCTAAACCCTAAACTAGCCGCAGCTATAGCGTCGGTAGAAGACAAAGACCTCGAGAGCTTCGTACACTAAGCGAGAGTTACCGCCAGAAACCTAAGCGCCTACACGAAAACGCGCGAACCGATTTAGAAGTAGCCGACGCCGACAACACGACCCCCTGCACCTTTCCGGAGAGCACCTTAGCAGCTATCTTATTCGCCGCGTTCGTCGTTCGTCCCTACCTGCTACGCGTATAGAAAACCTAGCTACATCGCTACAAGATGCCAAGCAACGGATTAGTAGAAGCAGGAGTATCGTGCTACGAAGCAGCAGCCGCCGAGAAAGACTATCTAAGCTATCGAGCCGGCCCTAAGAGACACCGACAGTGTAGATAGGGGAGTGCCTCTGCAAATATTAGGAAAAGACCAGCTGGACGGATAGGCCCCCTATCTAGCGCAGACAATAGGGCACTAACGCGATCCGCGTTACTAAAAGAAGAGAGCATTAACAGCTGTAACGACCCGCTCTTAGTGTCAGAGAAGAGGCTAAGGTGTGTGTAGGTTGTTGTAAGAGCTAAAGTTAAGAGGAGGAGCTGGAGAACTAAAGTCTAAAGAGTAGTTGTAAGTTGGGAGTTAGAAGGTTGTTCTAAGTTGATTGTACAAGACAAGCTATAAAGAAGGAAAACAGAAAGGTAAGGAGGCGGCAGCTACTTCTTATGTCCCTCTGCCCTAGCTGGTTGTTTGCCCTTTTGCTGCTGGATTTCCTAAGAAGTTTCTTAACAAACTTCTCTTCTTTGTTCTGTTAACCGAGTTACTTCTAAACCCTTCTTTTCCCAAAGGTTCCAGAACTGAAACAGAACATTCTGAAGAGCGGGTCGAGTCGCTTCCAGTAAACCTAGAAGCTTCTTAGTTAGACTAGTAAGTGTTAAGTTGTAGGCTGTTAGGGGTAGTAGAGCTAGATAGGACCTTAGGACTGTTAGGGGGTTTCCATTGTCTGCTAGCTGTAGTTCCAGTGGCTTTCTTAACCTGATTGTTCGTCCTTATAGAACCGATTGTAGCGCTTCCAACGCGGCAAGAATGGTCTTAGTTGGACCTTTGGTCGTTAAGATATAGTCTGTAAACTATAGTAGTGCTTAGTGGGACTTTGGTACTGTTGTCCTTGTTCTTCCAGCTGTTGACCGTAACACTTAGCGACAGTAGAAGTGAACACGGAGACCGCTATTATCCTTCCGATTACTGTCTACCCCCTTAATAGATTAGACTGCCCACTTTAGCTAAGAGCTTTTATCGACATAGGAGCCCTTATCGGTGCGGCGATCTACTATCGACTGGTTTAGAAACTGATAAAAGGATACAGTTATCCTGTAGAACTAGCGTTGCCGACGCGAATTTCAGCATACAACGGACAAGACACTAAGAGTGTTACGCACTACGTGCCATTAAAGACTACCTTAGCTAGTCGCACTACGGAAGCGACGTTCTGAATTATAGATATCGGAAGGTTTGACATTATTTTAGGACAGAAATAGATAAAGAACTAGAAAGCCGTTATTAACGTAGGTAAAGGCACTTTCAGTTTCAAGACCTAGCAGAGCGGGGTCGCCGCCGCCGAATCGGTCACCGTCGTCGCCAGGAAGTCGAACGTTACGACTATCGAAGCGGTTCCGATAGATCGGTCCGACCCTCCAGACACGATCGGAATAATAAGCTCGGAAGCTTTAACGACCCTTGCGAGGTCGCCGGACAATAAGATTTACGCTATCTTAATAAAAGACATCGAAGACTACCAGAAAATAATGGCAGAAGAAGAAGTAGATCCGCTAGAGGTGTTGCTAAAGGAGCTCTATAGCTATACTAACATATTCTTAAAAGCTGACTCCAACCTCCTGCCGCTCTACCGACCGGAATATAACAACAAGATCCAGCTAAAAGAAGGAGCTACACTGCTAAGAACCGAGCCCTTAAGAAGACTATCGCCAGCCGAGCTAGACTAGGTAGAAGTGTTTGTTAGAAAAAACTTAGCGAAGAAGTTTATTACACTAAGCTTAGCCGAGTATACGTCGCCGATTCTTTTCGTACGAAAGCCCGGAGGTAGCCTCCGACTGTACGTAGACTACCGAGGCCTTAACGAGGTTACTAAGAGAGACGTATATCTACTGCCGCTAATCGATAAGACTATACAGCAGGTGGCGAAGGCTAAGTAGTTTAGTAAGTTGGATTTTCGCTAAGCTTTCTATCGACTAAGGAACGAAGAAGGGCGGACAGAAGATCTTACGACGTTCGCTATGCGTATAGGCAATTTTAAGTAGTTGGTTATGCCCTTCGGCCTTACTAACGTGCCGGCAGTATAGCAGCGTTTTATAAATTATACCTTTATAGACATGCTAGAGCAGTTCGTGTCTATTTACTTGGACGACATCCTTATCTACACCGATAGAACGAGAGAACAGCATACGGACTACATCGAGAAGGTGCTAATTAGGCTCTGCAAGGTCGGGTTAAACGCGGACACGAAAAAGAGCGAGTTCTATCAGACTGAAGTTAAATATCTCGGTCTTATTGTCAGAAGAGAAGGGATTCGAATAGACCCCTTAAAGGTTACTACAGTAGCAGAATGGAGGCAACTGAAATCCGGAAACACTATACAAATCAGAGCGTTTCTCGGATTCTGCAGCTATTATCGACTATTTATTAAGGACTTTAGCAAGATAGCGAGACCCCTAAACGAAGCATTAAAGAAGGAGGCCGCTAGCCTGTAGAATAAGAAGTGCACGGAAGCTTGTATCCGACTAAAAGAAGCAGTAGCTTCGGCGCCGGTTCTGGCGCACTTCTAACTGGAGAAAATAATCTATCTAGAGACAGACGCTTCCGACACAGTAACTGTAGGGGTCCTTTCTTAGTATAATAATGCAGACGAAGCTCTCTACCTAGTAGCTTTCTTTAGCAAGTCTATAAATAACGCTAAGCGGAACTACGCTATTTACGATAAAGAGTTATTAGCTATTATTCAGGCTTTTAAGGAGTAGAAACCAGAGCTTATAGCTAGAAAGAGCACAGTCCAGGTCCTTACGGACTACTAGTTACTTACCTACTTTATAAAGACGCAGAAGCTATTACGGCGCTAATCTCGGTAGGCCGCCTACTTATTCAGATTCGACTTTAAGATTACCTATTGACCTAGAGCTTAAAATGGAAAGGCTAACGCGCTAACGAGAAGAAAGGGGAAGACTAGCCGCGCGAAAGAAGATCTGAACATGTTCCAGAAGGTGTTAACCGAACGGATAGTAGATGCCGAGGTGTTAAAAGAAGCAGGGATTAGCACGATAGAACCGCCGACCGAAGAAGAGACACTCTACGAGAAAGTAGAACGGCTTAATTAGCAGCAGAAGCTCGGCAAAACAGGGTTAGGGAAGCTAATAGTTCTAGAAGAACTAATTACAGAGGTCGTCCAGCTAGTCTATAGTTCTAAGGATGTTGGCTACGCTGGCTCAAAGGAGACGATAGAAGCAGTAAGGACAATCTACTGGTTTCCGCGAATCTTCGAGCGGATCTACCGGTTTATTGCCAATTGCTACGTCTGCCGAGCTGCGAAGCTACATTACGGCCTTCCGGCCGGCCTGTTAAAGCCACTTCCAATCCCTAAGAAACCGTAGCGACACATTACGATAGATTTCGTAACTGGCCTGCCGGATTCCGGTAGATATAATGCTACGCTTAACGTAGTAGATCGACTAAGCAAAGAGCGCTACTTCCTCCCCTGCTAAGCAAAGGATAAAGGAACTACTACAGAAGAAACGGCGAGAATGCTAATTCAGTATATGTAGAAGCACTACCGTCTGCTAGACACTATTACTACGGATAGAGGTCCTTAATTTACAGCTAGCGTATAGAAGGCTATTAACTAAGCTCTCGGAATTCGTAGAAAGCTTAGCACGGCCGCTTACCCACAAACCGACAGTTAGTCCAAAGTAGCTAACTGCAAGATAGAAAAATATCTACGAATTTTCTGTAGTTACTACTAAGGAGAGTAGGTCAAGGTGTTTCCAATAGCCGAATTCTGCGCTAATTCAGCACAGTTAGAAGCTACCTCGCTGGCGCCGTTCGAGATAACTTATAGTTACCTTCCGAGGATAAGCTTTTAACTGCCAAACGAACCCAGCTCTTCAGAATCTCCTACCGGCACTTCGTTAAAGAGAGTCGCCGTTAAGGCGGCCGAAGCACTTAAGGCTTAAATAGAAGAAGCGATCAAGGTAGCGAAGGAAGCGATAGAATCGGCTTAGAAGAAGATAGTAACTCGAACTAATAGAAAACGGTCACTAATAGAATTCGAAGAAGGCCAAAAGGTATAGCTTAATACGCAGAACCTAAGGCTAAAAGGCAACGTTAAGCTTAACCCCTGCTACGTAGGTCCGTTTACGATAGTGGAAAAGAGGTCGCCGGTAACCTACCGGCTCTAGCTACTAAAGTCGTTCCGGATCTACGACGTCTTCTATTCGGATCTGCTAAGTTTAGACCCTAAAGACGGCCTTCTAAAACAGGGGTTTGCTAAACCCCTGCTAATCGATGTTAGGGGGCGCCGCCCAGCCTAGGTCCTGGACCCGAGCCAGCCGTTGCCCTAAGGACTGCGACTTAGCGGCGCTAGCACGTCCCTACCCTCTGTACGGAATTACCGACACGACCCTACCCCTATACAGAGGGAGAATCCTATAGCCCTATATAGAGGGGAATTGCCGCCCCTCTAAACAGAGGGAAAACTCTGCACTACTATATAGAGGGAGAACTCCCGATCCTCTGTACAGAGTGTAAACCTTGCACCCCTACACAGAGGGAAATTGCTAGCTTAGCTTCGTAGGTACAAATTGTACAGCAGCAGACGATAAAGGAACTGCCTATCAGTTCCTTTATATAGATACCTAACCTTAAGTTTCTAAACTAAGATTCTTAAGCCCTTACATTAGGAACTAATCTTACTATCGGTAACTGTAGTAATACAACGAAGATAGACGGCGATATCTCTATAGACCCTACGGCTATGCAGGGACAGATGCACTGCGCGTACTAGGAGCTGCTAGAACACAAGAGGTAGCTCGAGCAGCAAGTGGACTACTAGGCTGCGATAATTTCCTAACGGGAACAGGAGCTACAACAGCTTAGGGCGTCCGATCGCAATCCAACCCCTACAACGACGAACACGATAGCCTACACCCCGACCCCTAAGAGCAAACTCCCTAACGTTACTACCTACGATAGTAAGGCTCCGGCCGAGTACCCTTCCTAGGCTGCCCAGATGCACTCTAAGCTTCTGGTCGACTTAGGAGCATACCCGACTAAGCTAGACAAGGTAGTGTACCTCTTTAGGAGGTTAAAGGGCAGGGCAGTAGCACGGATTCTGCCGTACTACGAGACGGCTATTGCTAACCCGGCAATAGCTACGACGACGATGCTCTAGACAGCTCTTAATAAGAGCTATAAGGACCTAGACCGCGAGAGCCGAGCACTCCTATAGATTAATACGATAAAGCAAGGACGCAAGACTATATAAGAATTCCTTACGGAATATAACTAGACTCTGGCAGAGGCAGGAGGACTCTAATAGGAGGACAGGATAAAAATTACCTCCTTAGAGGTAGGCTTCTCTAAGGAGATTATAAGAGGACTAGTAGGCGTAATACAACTAGCTACATACGAGGAATTCTGTAATCTCCTTAGGATAGTCGACGACTAACAGCGCAGGCTCGGACAGATAAGCTGCACTTATAAGATACGACAACCCCTCTAGTAGCAGACGGACGCTATAGACTAGGAACTAATAACGACAAGGGTAGCAGCTGCCGTTACCGTACGGCTAAGGGCCGCTACTAAAAGGGCACAGTAGGTAGATATAGCCACTCTAGACAAGAGAAGGGCAGAAGGGAGCTGCTACCGGTATAGCAAGATAGGCTATACTGTACGGAATTGCAGGCTTTTGCTAGTAGAGAGATCTAGGGGACGGCCGACCACTGCAAGGGTAGCGACTGCAGCGCCCTAACAAGAAGATTAGGAGTCCTACTCGGACGACAACGAGTCGGGAAAAGAGTAGCCTCTAAGCGAAGGCTCTACTAGAGGCGTATACGAGATAGATTGCCAAATTAAAGCACTACTTAGCTATCTTTTAAGAGCACCTATATAACGACTACGCTGTTTATCGTACGGCCTACACTAAACGGGTCCGCAACAGCGCGGACATTAATCAACACAGGATGTTTAGTGTACGGAGTAATTAGCGAAGACTTCGTACAGAGACACTACATTAAGACGACCTCTACTGTACCTATACGCATATTGGGCATTACCAGGCGAGGACCGGACATTACCTATATAGTAAAAGTAACGATAGAGCTATAGGGACACTATAAGCAGGACTTATACCTCTATGTCGTATAGGACAAGCTAGTGTATAACCTAATATTAGGGAAGCTATAGATAGAGCGCTAGCAGGGCAAGCTAGATGTTGGACGAGGACGGCTGTACCTAGCAGCGACAAAGCAGAGGCTCTAAGACCAAGGGAGGGCTCTGTAGGGTAGCAATGCAAAGGCTGAAATCAACACTGCGACTACAGACATTAAGAAGGCATTAGCACCTAAGAAAGCGACGGACCCCTATACAAAGCTCCTAAGGGAATACGCAGGATACCTAGACCTCTTCGAGCCAAAGTCGGCCTCTAAACTGCCGCTACACTAAGGAGAAGAGATTAACTACGACATCTAGCTAGAGCCCTGTCCGGATAGGAGTCTGTCTAAGGTACCGTACAGTCCGCTGTACGGAATGTCCTCTAGAGAACTCCTAGTACTGCGCAAGACACTAGACGACCTACTTGCTAAGGTTTTATTCAGGCAAGTACCTCGCCTATAGGAGCCCTAGTGCTGTTTATCTATAAGGAAGGGAAGGCCGGCTTGCGTTTCTATATAGACTACAGGGGCATTAACGCGATTACTAAGAAGGACCGGTACCTACTACCCCTTATTAAGGAGACTCTCGGACGGATTAGTAAGGCAAAGTAGTTTACTAAGCTTAATATAATCTCAGCTTTCTACAAGATACGGATTAAGGAAGGCTATAAATAGATAACTGCCTTCTGTACGAGATATAGCCTTTTCGAGTAGCTCGTTACTCCCTTTAGCCTTGCTAACGTACCAGCAACTTTCTAGAGGTATATTAACAGGTCCCTGCAAGGGTTACTAGACGACATCTGCTCGGTGTACCTCGACGAGACCCTAGTTTTTACAGACGGCACCTATGCAGATTACGTACAGGACGTTAAGAAGGTACTAGATCGACTGCAACAGGCTAGGTTGTACCTCGACATCGACAAATGTAAATTCGGTATATAGCGTACAAAATACCTAGAGTTTATTATTAAGGCAGGGAAGGGCATTAGTATAGATAGGAAGAAGATTAATGCTATTAAGCAATAGAAGCCGCCTATAAATATTAGGGGCGTACAGGAATTTCTTAGGTTTGCCAACTTCTACTGCTAGTTTATAAGGAACTACTTGGAGATCGTACGCCCCCTAGTTAAGCTAACATATAAGGATAAGCAGTTTAAGTAGACGGACGAGTGTAATAGAAGCTTTAACAGGCTAAATAAGCTCTTTACAACAGGACCAACGCTTGCCGCCTTCGACCTAGAACGTACAACGATACTGGAAACCGACTCCTTAGGGTACTGCATAGGAGGCATCTTGTTACAGGTAGGCTCGGACGGACTCCTACACCTATACGCGTACTTCTCTAAGAAGAACTCCCTAGCTAAGTGCAACTACCCTATCTACGACAAGGAATTGCTAGCGGTCGTATAGTGTTACGAAGTGTAGGATAGAGAACTCCGCTTAGTTCCTAAGTTCCTCGCCCTAACCGACTATAAGAATCTGGAGTACTTTACATAGCCCTAGAAGCTATCTAAGAGACACGTACGATAGGCAATGTACCTAAGCCGGTTTAACATAAGACTCCAGTATCGCAAGGGTAAGGACAACAGCAGGGCCGATGCACTGTCTAGGCAGGACTAGGACATGCCAACGACGTATAAGGACGACCGGTTAAAGTTACGAACATTCTAGATGTTTAAGGAGGAGCTAGGCGAGGAGACTATCCGCCTAGTAGTAACACATATATAGGAACCCTAACTGTAAGTATAGGAAGAGGCAGTGGAAAAGGACGACATATACTAAGGGGCCTATACAGCGATCTAAGGAGGACAGCAGAAGCTCCTAGCAGAGCTTTACCTTAAGGTGTCAGCAGCAGAATGCTCGGTAGATAAGGAGAACAACCTAAAGTTCAGAAATCGGATTTAGGTCCTAGCAGACGAGAAGCTCTATACGAGCTTAATACAACAGGCGTATAATTCTATAGCAACCGGGCACCTAGGGTGCGAGGAGACGTACAGCATCGTCGCTAGGGACTACTACTAGCTAGCGATAGCGAAGGACATTTACAGGTTTATACAGAACTGCGATATATATAGGAGGACAAAGCCCTAGCGTAAACTAAAGCATAGGCTGCTAAAACCTCTACCGATCCCGGACCGGCCCTAGCAAGACCTAACAGTGGACTTTATTACAGACCTCCCTAAGAGCGACGGACGGTAGAACATTATAGTAGTTATAGACAAGCTAACGAAGGGGGTAATGTTAGAAGGAATAGACTCTATTATAGCTAAGGACACTGCCTAGGCATTCATTCGGACGACGTTTAGCAAGCACGGATTCCCTAGGTTAATTGTATCGGACTAGGGTACACAGTTTACGAGCTAGCTCTAGGCAAGGGTATATTAGTTGCTAGATGTAGAACGTCGCCTGTTAACCGTATAGCACCTACAGACAGACAGTGCGACAGAGAGGGTTAATTCGACGTTGGAAGCGTACCTCCGAGCTTACGTCGACTATAACTAGACAAACTGGAACCGCCTTCTCTCTATAGCGGAGCTAGCTATTAACAGCCGTACGGCTAATGCTACAGGATTGTCCTCCTTCTTTATAACCTACGGATACGACCACTCCCTGCTCCTACTAGCCCTAAGTAGCGCTACCCTACGCCCTATACGATCCCTAATTTAGCAGGGAGAAGCTATCGTACAGACGATTACGAACGCCTACCAATAGGCGAAAGCGAGTCTAGCTATAGCTTAACAGAATGCGGAAGAGCAAGCTAATAAGGGACGGCAGGCTGCACTAAGGTATAAGGCAGGGGATAAGGTCTAGCTAAACTAGTGCAACATCTGTACAGACCAGCCGAGCAAGAAGCTAGATTAGAAGAACTGGAAATTTACAGTAGTCCGACCGGTAGGGACATACGCTATACGACTTAACACTCCCCTAGGGATCTACCTAGTCTTCTACGTAGACCTCGTACAGCTAGCGAACACGGACCCCCTACTGCATTAGGTAACAGACGATGCGCGCCTACTAGCGATTATAACTAAGGGCTAGGAAGAGTACGAGGTAGAAGGAATCCTTAAGAGCTAAAAGAAGCGGAAGAGGGTAGAGTACCTAGTAAAATAGAGAGGATAGGCAGAGCCTACGTAGGAACTATATAAGGCTCTATAGGACACAACTGCGCTGGACAGGTAGGAGGAGAACTATGTTCCTGCCTAGTCTCGATAACACTACGCTATACGGCGAAAAGGGGGCCTGATCTACTCTAGATACAGGGCAGCCGCTAGCAACTTAGGTCGCTAAAGGATCGAGAACTAAGACATAGGACACTACAGGATCCTACTAATACTACACTATACGACACTATACAGAAGAAGGGCGGGAGGGAAAGGACAGCTAGGAAACAGATAGGAAGGAAAGTAGAAGTAGGAGGGGATAAGAGCAGAACCGTCCGAAAATTTCTTATCCGACCTAGGGGGGGGGGGGCTTACTAGCTACTACCCTGTAGGACCAGAGCGGCCGACTCCCTATCTAAAATCTCAATTACCTCCCGCCTAGCAGGACCCCTACCTAGGCCAGCCCTAGGGAGCAGAGGCACCCCCCTACCCCTACGTGCCTCCTCTAGACAGCAGTAGGGGCAGTAGAGGGAGCTATATTTCTACTTGCACGAGGCGTACACCCTAGCCTAGAAGCTAGGGAGGCAGTATAGGCCGAATAAGCCTTAGGGGGAGTTAGGGCAGGGGGCGCAGAGCTGGCCCTAAGTAGCAATAAGGATAGCATTAACGTACGACGCGCAGGCTATAGCGACCTACTAAGGTATAACCTAGGCAGGGTTACACTAGAAGGCGTAGAATGGTAGCTCGGCCGCGTCCTACTGCTCGTTAGTATAGTATCTAGGACGTTAGCCTATACTGTACAGAAGACAGGGACCTATATATACTAGAAGCGAAGCTACTAGTCGAACTAGGTATTCTACTGCTAGAGGTAAAAATAGGCAGGGACACTAGCTGGACAGGCAGAAGAAGAGCCAGGGACTACAAGAGAAGAGCCGGAAACTACGAGAGAACTACAGTAGGAACGGCCGGACAGGGTGCGTAGTATAACGGTAGTAGCTAGTAGTAGTAACTAGTAGTAGTAGCTAGGTAGACGGTAGACAGTAGACGGTAGACAGTAGTAGACGGTAGATGCTATAGAAGGGGAGTAGCAGGCAGGGAATAGAAGAGAAAGAGGGAAGGGAAAGAGAAGGGAAAGGCTTAATATTTAGGGAGTAACTGCCTGCTATAGGAGGCAATAGCAACAAGGCAGCTACTACAACTATGTAAAAAGGGAGCAAGGAGGCAACTACGACCTAGTAGGCGACGAGCAGCAGCTATATAGATAACCGGACGGAGATAGGAAATCGCGACTTGCTAAAGGAACACTAGGAGCTAAGGGTGTTTAATGTTAAGGGGGAAGCTAAGAGGTCGGAGGAGGTCGATGTAAAAGTCGAGGTAAGTAGGAGGAGTTGGATAAAACAAAGTTGAAAGAAGGGATGTAAAAGTTGATGTTAGAGGGGGAGGCTAAAGTCTAAAGTAAGGGATGTAAAAACTGAGTAAAGAAGGGAAAGGCTGGAGTCTAAGGTGTAAAAGCTGAATTAATGCACAAGACGAGCTATAAACAAGAAGAAGAGAAAGATTAGGAGAGCGGCAGCAGGTTCTTATATTCCCCTGCCCTAGCTGGTTGTTTACTAAGTGTTTGCTAGTAACTTTCTTATTAAACTCTGTTTCTTTGTTCTGCAAACAGATTTATTTCCTAGACCCGCTTTTTCCAAAGGTTCCAGAACTAAGCTAGGAGTGTTTGCATCGCGAGATAATTCGCCTTTTACTCTCTAGAAGTCTTCTTCTATCTAGTAGTTGTTAGCCTGTAGTCTGTAAATCTTAATAGTTCTAGTTAGGCCCTAGATGCTGTTGTTTTCCGTTTTACCTCTAGTAACCGTGTTTTCCGTTTTATATCTGTTGACCGTAACAGTAGCCCCCCTTAATATAGCGGAGCTCCTACGAAGCCTTAGTAGTTCGAGATACTAGGGATAAGTCTGCTTATTCCTAGGAGCAGGCCTAATGTTACGGTCAATATTCTATTAGTAAGCAGAATCCAGTTCTCTTTAGCTATACCGGGTTTCCAGGCGGTAGTCTCTAGAGTCTAAGAGGTTTTAACGGTAGAAGGCTTCAATCTTGTCCTTGTCGAAGATAATATTTCTGAGGGGTTCCTAAGTAGTGTCCTAGTCTTCGTAGCTTTGCTATTAAACTTTGTACTTTGTCTGTCCATTGATTACTTAACAGTCTGTAATTTTGCGTACGTAGTATTCTCCTTCTTCGTCTTCGTCGTCGTCTTCTACAGGGAGAATGCGGGTTCTTTCTTAGTCTTGCAATTGGATTAGGAAGGGGTCTCCTTCTTTAGGTCTTAGTTAAACAGGATAGAAGACGTCGTAGATTTCCTAGTCTTCCGGCAGTTAGAGGCAGTATGCGTGCGAGCTAATCTTCTCTATAATAGGGAAGGGGCCTAGTTTTTTCCAATCGAGTTTGCGAGAAGGTCTTCCTATAACAATGTTCTTAGAGTCTAGGTACACTCTGTCTCCTACTTAATAGTCTAGGGCTAGTTGTCGTTTTCGGTTAGCTTGTTCTTTGTAGATAGCCTAGGCGTAAGTTATTTCTTCTTAGACTTCCTAATAGATCTAGGAGAGGTGCGTTGCCTAGTCGTCTGCATCGACTTCGTCTAGGTCGTCGGGTCGCGGTAGTAGGTCTTAAGGCTCCATTCCTGTTCGGGGGTAGTAGCCTCTAGTAGTTTAGAAGGGTAAGTGTCCTGTTGTTTCTAACTCCTAGTTGCGTACCGAGAATTCTACTGTTAGGATATGTTTTGGCCAGTCCTTTTAGTAGTAATCGATAAAGCAACGTAGCGTCTGTTCGAACAGTACATTCGCAATTTCCGTTTGACTATCTGTTTCTAGGTAGTAGGACGTTAAGATATAGCAATCGATGTTCAAAAGCTTGTAGAGGCGTTTCCAGAACTTGGCAATAAACTAAGAGCCTCTGTTAGAGGTAATGCTGTCCGGAAGGCCTACGTAACGCTAGACGTATTCGTAAAAGAGTCGAGCGGTTTCCTTAGAAGTTATGCTCTAGCAGGGTACTACAAAGCAGTCCTTAGAGTGTCGGTCTATAACTACAAAGACGTTCTTTGCCTTAACGCCTGCCTAAGTAGTCCCTTAAGGGAGACAGGTAATAAAGTCTATTATAATGTGTTTCTACAGGTGCTCGGGGGCCGGGAGAGGCTTTAACAATCCTTGTAGACGTTGTCGGTCGTGTTTGGCTGCCTTGCAGATAGGACAGTTGTTTCTATATCTACAGACGTGCTTCTATATTAACGGCTACTAGTAGTAACGGGAAGTAAGCTTGTAAAGCTTCGATCGTCCTAGGTAGCCTCCTACTGCTAAGTTGTAAACTGTCCTAAGGATGTATAGTCGTATTAAATCGTCTGCACCTTTAGGAACAAAAAGACGCGATCGGAAGTAAACCAGTCTATCCCTAAGTTCGCATTCTAAGAGAGAAAAGCTAGGGAAGGTACGCTGACCTATTTTAAGGGCCTGGATCAGTTCTTAAGCCTGTTCGTCCGATTCGTAAGCTTCTCTAATTATTAGGAGCAGTTCTCTAGGTTAATTTGCTTCTTTAGTTGCTTTATTATCGTTCTGTTTGTTGTCGGAGGTAACAGAGCCTTCAGTTTCGGAGTCTTCGGTTTCAAATGTCTCGTTGTCTGGTTCGCTTTCTAAATCGTTATCCTCTAGGAAGGCGGGTGCTAGACACAGAGCAAAAGAGACAGCGATTGATAGTGTACCTTCTTTTAGGTAGATCTTTAGGTCTTTGCTTAGGTTATAGGCCTTTAGGATAGTTTGGTTACACATTGTCTAGCCTTCTTTTCGGTCTACTAGATAGGTTCTAGGCATCCGGGTAAGGGCATTAGCCCTTAAATTAAGAGATCTAGGCGCGTATTAAATAACAAAGTTGAACCTCAAGAGGAATTCGCTCTAGCGGGCTTGTCTTCGATTAAGGATTTTGCTCTTTATAAAATAAATTAAGTTCTTGTAGTCTGAACTAACTTAGGTCGGGTAGGCTGCACCTTCGAGTTCTAGTCGCTACTCTTTGAATGCTTTAACGATTGCAAGGAGCTCTTTGTCGTATATCTCGTAATTGCATTTAGCAGGTAGCATCCTCTTTAACAGGTAAGCTACTAGGAGCTATAGCTAGTTAGGCGATTTTTATTAAAGGAGAACTGCTCTAATAGCTCTGTTAGAGGCGTCTGTTTCTATGCGGGTTTCTAAGTTAAAGTCAAAGTGTTAAAGGATTGGATCTTTAGTGAATTATTGTCGTAGGAGGTTAAATGCGTATTAGCAGGAGTCAGTCCAGTTAAACTTAGCTTCTTTCTTTGTTAGAGCAGTTAGTAGCTTTACTATTAAGCTAAAGCCCTAAATAAAACGATAGTAGAAGTTAGCGAACCTAAGGAAGCCTTGCACTTCTTTAACAGTCTTTAGGATCTTCCAGTCTAGGATTGCTTAAATCTTTGCTAGGTCTATAGAGATGCCTTTGTCTAAGATAATAAGGCTAAGGAATTGAACTTCTTATTAGTAAAATTCGCACTTGTCAATGTCCAGATGCAAGCCTGCTTCTGCCAGTTTCGCCAGTACCTTTCAGACGTGTTCCTGATGTTCTTTCAGTGTAGTGCTATAGACTAGGATATCGTTAATATAAGCGGTAACAAATTGGTCTAAGTACTCTCTTAATGTGTCGTTTATATATTCTTAGAAAGTGCTAGGTGCATTGCACATTCTAAAGGGCATTACTAGGGATTCGAACAGGCCGTACCGGGTTCTAAAGGCGGTTAACTATTCTTGTCCTTTAGCTATCCGAATCTTGTTAAAGGCTGCAATTACATCGAGCTTAGTAAACTATTTTGCTTTCGAGAGGCGTTCTAGTGTTTCTTAGATTAGAGGGATCGGATACCGGTTCTTCTTAGAGATAGCATTAAGGTTGCGGTAGTTAATACAGAAGCGTAGCCCTCTACTGGGCTTCTTAACAAACATAACAGGGCTAGCGGCAGGTAAGCGATTAGAGCGAATAAAGCCTTTCTAAAGGTTTTGTTATAGAAACTTTTGCAGGACTTAGAGTTCTTCGCAGGACATTTGGTAGAGAGGTCCGAAAGGGGGCGTCTAACCTTCTTCTAGTTCAATCTTATAATCGTAAGATCGGTAAGGAGGTAGCTTGTCAGCTTCTTTAACCGACTATATACTAAGGAAGTTATAGTATTCTGTTAGTACTTTTGTCTCTAGATTAGTAGCTTCTCGGTTTTCGTCGAACTTAGCCAGGGCTTTCTCGATGTCTTCTATTAACGCAGCAAAGATTTAAGCTCCTTTTTCCTTTGCAGCTGTATAGAAAGCAGCTGCAGATACTTAGAGGATCGAATCTTTTGTGCTGTTCGCAGGAGTAAGCTAAGTCAAAGTTTAGCAATAGTTTCAGCAGTATTCTAAGTTTATATCGAGGCTTCTAGTGTCCTAGTTAATCTGTAGGTTGTAGCGCTTTAGCTAAGGCAATCCTAGGATTATTTTCTGGTTAGGTAGAGGTATAACAAAGCAAGAGAGGTGTTCTTTGTAGTTGTTCCTAAGTTAAAGTCTAACGTAGGCAATCTAAGTTATACCTCTAGCGGAGGCCTCGCTGCCGTTAAACATCTTTAAGGGTCTAGGGTATTTCAAGTTCTAAGTAGGGATTCCTAAGGAGTTAACAGGTCTAGGGTTAATAAAACTCTTGCTAGTTGCGCTGTAGTCGATTATCGTAAGTACTAAGTGTGTAGAATTCTTCTTAGTATAGATATTTGCTGTAACTATAAAGGGAGGACAAGTTAACTTATCCTCTGCCTTAGTACAGAATTGCACTGTAGAAGAAGAGATTGCACGATATCGATCTAAATGCTTGCCTATTAGGCGTCTTGTTAACAGGCCTAAGCGTTTCCCTAGTCTTTGTTGTTGTCCTTTAGTGCTAGGGCAGCTGCAGAGAATCTAAGAGGGGTGCCTGCCTTGTTGCGGCGATTAACTAGAGTTAGGCAGTTAATTGCGATGTAGTTTGGCTCTCTACAGCATATGCAGAGACGTTAGTTAAGGCGACGCTGCTTTTCTTCTTGTATAAGTCGACTATCTTAAAGCTTAGCTAAACTAAGGTCTATAGGTTCGCTGTTAACAGGAGGAAGTCGTAGGGCTAAGGGAGGATTAGGTTAGTTTTAGGTAAAGGTAGGAAGAGTCGTAACCGGACGATAGATTGTACAGTTGTTAAGTAGGCTGCCTCGTGCCTTAATAATGTTTAAGAACAGGTTTCGACGACTGTCGAGGCGTTGGCAGAGGGTAACCAGTTCGTAAAATAACAAAGATTTATGCTCTTAGTCCTCCAGTTTAGTAAGAAGTTCAGTGCTTAGGCTAGCAACCAAAGCCGACTTTTGGGCTTCTGTATCGTATTTGCAGTAACCGATTTCCTATAAGAATTGTACGTAGTAGTTAGAGAATAGCTTGTTGTTTTGTTTAAGGGTTCGGATTAGCTGCTAGGCCGTAGACTTGCGGTATAGGTTGCTAAAGGCCAAGTCGAGAGCAGTAAGCAAGGTAGTAACATTTAGACAAGTAACTTGTAGTGTCTTTAGGTCAAACTAGTGTAAGACCTGTTGCAGTCCCTTGCTAGCAATAAGGGAGAACGCGTATAAGACCTTCTGTTGTTCGTTTAGGAAGTGGTCTACGTTAGCTAAGAGTTTAATTGACAAACGTAGTCGAAATTTATTAAACTTGTCCTTGTCTCTATAAAATTGTTCTGGGTTAGCCACTCTCTTGCTAGTAGGTTCTCTGGTAGTGTTCTGTGTCCTTAGGTTTAAAGCTTCCTATAACTGTCCTTATATCTAAGCTTTCTTAATTGTAAGATTGGCAATCTTTCGTTCTATCTCTTGTACCTAATCCTTGCTATCTAATAGCATTGCTTCTAGGCTATTAATATGTTAGTTAAGTTCCTTTACTTGTTCAATGCCTGTGCAGACAATGTTCGTTGCTATAAAGAAGACTCGGACGGCAAGGTTAGGATCGTTGTTTATTAGGTTAATAATATCTTCTGCTAATAGGTCCAGTTGTAAGTATTCTTTAAAGGGGACCTCTTCTTATAGGGTGTAGAAGACTATGTTAATAGTCTGGTGTTTAGTTAATAGCTCGTAATGTTAAGGGGGAAGCTAAGAGGTCGGAGGAGGTCGATGTAAAAGTCGAGGCAAGTAGGAGGAGTTAGATAAAACAAAGTTGAAAGAAGGGATGTAAAAGTTGATATTAGAGGGAGAGGCTAAAGTCTAAAGTAAGGGATATAAAAACTAAGTAAAGAAGGGAAAGGCTGGAGTCTAAGGTGTAAAAGCTAAATTAATGTATAAGACGAGCTATAAACAAGAAGAAGAGAAAGATTAGGGGGGCGGCAGCAGGTTCTTATATCCCCCTACCCTAGCTGGTTGTTTGCCAAGTGTTTGCTAGTAACTTTCTTATTAAACTCTGTTTCTTTGTTCTGCAAACAGATTTATTTCCTAGACCCGCTTTTTCCAAAGGTTCTAGAACTGAGCTAGGAGTGTTTGCATCGCGAGATAATTCGCCTTTCACTCTCTAGGAGTCTTCTTCTATCTAGTAGTTGTTAGCCTATAGTCTGTAAATCTTAATAGTTCTAGTTAGGCCCTAGATGCTGTTGTTTTCCGTTTTACCTCTAGTAACTGTGTTTTCCGTTTTACATCTGTTGACCGTAACATTCAACACGCTGCTATACGAAAGAGGGACTACGAGAAGGGAGGGGGGTATTATTAGGGGGCGCCGCCCAGCCTAGGTCCTGGACCCGAGCCAGCCGTTGCCCTAAGGACTGCGACTTAGCAGTGCTAGCATGTCCCTACCCTCTGTACGGAATTACTAACACGACCCTACCCCTATACAGAGGGAGAATCCTATAGCCCTATACAGAGGGGAATTGCTGCCCCTCTAAACAGAGGAAAAACTCTGCACTACTATATAGAGGGAGAACTCCTAGTCCTCTGTATAGAGTGTAAACCTTACACCCCTGCATAGAGGGAAATTGCTAGCTTAGCTTCGTAGGTACAAATTGTACAGCAGCAGACGACGAAGGAACTGCCTATTAGTTCCTTTATATAGATACCTAACCTTAAGTTTCTAAACTAAGATTCTTAAGCCCTTACAATCGAGATAGACAGTAAGGAAGAAGAATAGGAGGTAGAAGATGTAATAGACGCGAAAAAGATAAGGGGGTCTATTAAAGCGAAGATCTTATAGAAAGGATAGCTAGAAGACTATAAATAGTATCCGGTCGAGAACCTCCGAAATTCGGCGGAGCTGCTAAGAGAGTTTTACGTCCGGAACCTAAGGAAGCTAAGGCCTAAGTAGCTCGATAGTTAATAATTCTAGAAGAGAAAGAAAACCGCGTCCGCTCTATCGGTAGAAAAACTAATAGAAACGATCGTAGCGACGCGTTTGGCCGAGTCCTCGACTCGGCCACTACCTACCACCGCTAGCGTACTTCGTTAGCAACCCTGCGCTTCGCCTTCGCGTAGCACTACCCGCCGGCTTAGCCAGACAGGTTATAAAGGCGAATAACGAAGCCGAAGCTACCAAAGCAGCCCTGCGGTAGCGCCAAAGGCTATAGTGGAAAAGAAAAAGAAGAAGAGATAGCGAGCTGCGGATAGATCTATATAGAACTCCGCAGCGGCGCACAGGCTAGCCTCGCTACAGCTCGGACGGCTGCTAGCTCAGATTAGATAGCTCTTCCGATCAGATAGAAGCCGAAGTAAGAGACGTTAGATAGCGACAATGTAAGAAGAAAGAAGATAAAGAAAGGGGATAGTTTCGAAATAGAAGAAAGCGAAGAGGTAATGTCGGAATCTTAAAAAAAAAAAAAAAAAAAAAAGAGACACACATAAGTAAGCGATCGAGGTCGACCGCTAGTAAGGGAGGGGGGTAGTGTTGCAGCGGCAGAAAGGGGTAGGACTAAGTAATAGGGTAGACCCTCAGAATCTCAGCTCGGCCCTTCCAGACCGAGCCGGGCCTTAGCACACTACCCCTAAAGCCCCTGCCTACTACTATATAGATTCCTTTCCCCTCCTTAGTTCGAGATATAGTTATTAAAAAGGCTGTATTGAATTATATCTTCGTGCCCGGATTACAGGCTATCTTCTTGCAGAAAGGGTCTCTAAAGCGTTAGTCTAGGGCTTTGATAGCTTCGTTAGCAGTTATATCTTCTAGGTCTACTACTAGCAAGAACGCTTTACCCTCTAGTCGCGCTAGGTAGGCTAGCCTGTCTTCTTTGCTGCTTGCTGCATAATAGCGACTTATCTTGTTCCTTATCTTCTTCTTAAATGCTTCCTAGGCCTTAGGGTCTCTACCCCTAAAGGCTGGTAGATTAGGTAGTGTTAGGGGCCCGCTGTCCGGCCCAGGCCCTGAACCCGACCTAAGCCGAACGTCGTCCTAAGGACTGCGACTCAGCGGCGCCAGCACGACCCTACCCTCCGTACGGAACCACCGACAGGACCCCACTCCCGTACAGAGGGAGAACACTACGGTCCTGCGCAAAGGGGAGCTACCGCCCCTCTAAATGGGGGGGGGGGGGGGGTAAACTATGCACCACTGTACAGAGGAGGTAACTCCCGACCCTCTGTACGAAGGGTAAACCTAGCACCCCTGCACAAAGGGGGAAATTGCTAGCTTGGCTTCGTAGGTACAAATCGTACAGCAGCAGACGACGAAGGAACTGCCTATCAGTTCCTTTATATAGATACCCAACCTTAAGTTTCTAAATCAAGATTCTTAAGCCCCTTATATTAGGAACTGATCTTACTGTCGGTAACTGCGGTAATAGAACAAAGATAGACGGCAACATCCCTATAGAACCTACGGCTATAGAGGGACATATGCACTGCGTATACGAGGAGCTGCTGGAAAGCAAGAGGCAGCTCGAACAACAAGTAAGCTACTAGGCTGCGATGATTTCCCAACAAGAACAGGAGCTACGACAGCTTAGGGCATCCGATCGCGATCCGACCCCTACGACGACGACGAACACTATAACCTACACCCCGACCCCTAAGAGCAAACTCCCCGACGTCTCTACGTACGATAGTAAGGCTCCGGCCGAGTACCCCTCCTAGGCGGCTTAGATGCGCTCTAAGCTCCTAGTAGACTTAGGAGTATACCCGACCGAGCTGGACAAGGTAGTCTACCTCTTTAGGAGGTTAAAGGGCAGGGCGGTAGCACGAATTCTGCCGTACTACGAGACGGCTATCGCCAACCCGGCGATAGCTACGACGACGATGCTCTAGGCAGCTCTAGACAAGAGCTACAAGGACCCAGACTGCGAGAGCCGAGCACTCCTACAGGTCAATACGATAAAACAAGGACGCAAGACCGTACGAGAATTCCTCGCGGAATTTGACCAGACTTTGGCAGAAGCAGGGGGTCTCCAATAGGAGGACAGGATAAAGATTACCTCTTTAGAGGTAGGCCTCTCTAAGGAGATTATAACGGGGCTAGTAGGTGTAATGCGGCCAGCTACGTACGAGGAATTCTGCGACCTTCTTAGGATAGTCGACGACTAGCAACGCAGGCTAGGACAGATAGGCTGTGCTTAGGAGATAAGACAACCCCCCTAGCAACAGATAGACGCTATAGACTAGGAACCGACGACGACGAGGGTGGCAGCAGCAGCTACTGTACGGCCAAGGACCGCTACTAAAAGGGCGCAATAGGTAGATACGGCCACCCTTAACAAGAGGCGAGCAGAAGGGAGCTGCTACCAGTATAGCAAGATAGGCTACACCGTACGGAATTGCGGGCTTCTGCTAGCAGAGAGACCCGGAGGACGGCCGACCACTGCGAGGGTAGCAACTGCGGCGCCTTAACAAGAAGATCAGGTGTCCTACTCAGACGACGACGAGTCAGGAAAAGAGTAGCCTCTAAGCGAAGACTCTACTAGAGGCAGGCGCAAGATAGACTGCCAAATCAAAGCGTTACTTAGCTATCTTTTAAGAGCAATTATATAACGACGACGCCGTTTATCGTACAGCCGACGTTAAACGGGTCTGCAACAGTGCGGACATTAATTAATACAGGATATTTAGTGTATAGAGTAATCAGCGAGGACTTCGTACAGAGACATCGGATTAAGACGACCCCTACAGTACCTGTACGCATGCTGGGCATTACTGGGCGAGGACCGGACATTACCTATATAGTAAAAGTAACATTGGAGGTACAGGGACACTATAAGCGAGACTTATACCTCTATGTTGTACAGGACAAGTTAGGGTATAACCTAATACTAGGAAAGCCTTAGATAGAGCGCTAGAGGGGCAAGCTAGATGTCGGACGAGGACGGCTGTACCTAGCAGTAATAAGGCGGAGGATCCGGGACTAGGGGAGGTACCTACAAGGTAGCAATACCAAGGCCGAAATTCATACAGCGACGGCAGACATCGAGAAGGCATTAGCACCTAAGGAGGCGACAAACCCCTATACGAAGCTCCTAAGAGAGTATGTTAGGTACCTGGACCTCTTTAAACCAAAGTCGGCCTCGAAGCTGCTGCTACACTAAGGGGAAGGGATTGATTATAACATCTAGCTAGAACTCCGTCTGGATAGGGGCCTGCCGGAGGTACTGTACGGACCGCTATACGGAATGTCCTCTAGAGAACTCTTAGTACTGCGCAAGACGCTGGACGACCTGCTTGCCAAAGGGTTTATTCAGGCCAGTACATCGTCCGCGGGAGCCCTAGTACTGTTTGTCTATAAGGAGGGGAAGGCCAGATTGCGTTTCTGCGTAGACTACAGAGGCATTAACGCGATTACTAAGAAGGACCGGTACCCCCTACCCCTTATTAAGGAGACCCTTAGGCGGATCAGCAAGGCGAAGTGGTTCACCAAGCTTAACGTAGTCTCGGCCTTCTACAAGATACAGATTAAGGAAGGCTGTAAATAGATAACGGCCTTCTGTACAAGATACGGCCTTTTCGAGTAGCTTGTTACCCCCTTCGGCCTTGCTAATGCACCGGCAACCTTCTAAAGGTATATTAACAAGTCCCTACAAGGGTTACTAGACGACATCTGCTTAGCATACCTCGACGATACCCTGGTTTTTACAGACGGCACCTACGCAGATTACGTACAAGATGTCAAGAAGGTGCTAGACTGACTGCAGCGGGCAGGCTTGTACCTCGACATCGACAAATGCGAATTCGGCGTCTAACGTACGAAATACCTAGGTTTTATTATCGAGGCAGGGAAAGGCATTAATATAGACAGGAAGAAGATCGATGCTATTAAGCAATAGAAGCTACCTACGAACGTTAAGGGCGTACGGGAATTTCTTGGGTTTGCTAACTTCTACTGCCAGTTTATACAGAGCTACTTAGAGATTGTACGCCCCCTAGTTAAACTAACGTACAAAGACAAGCAGTTTAAATAGACGGACGAATGTAATAGGAGCTTCGACAAGCTAAAGGAGCTCTTCACTATAGGACCAACGCTCGCCGCCTTCGACCCGGAACGTACGACAATACTGGAAACTGACTCCTCGGGGTACTGCATTAGGGGTATCCTGTTACAGGTAGGCTCGGACGGACTCCTACACCTATGCGCATATTTCTCTAAGAAGAACTCCCTAGCTAAGTGCAACTACCCTATCTACGACAAAGAGTTGCTGGCAGTCGTACGGTGTTGCGAAGCCTAGGATAGAGAACTCCGCTCGGTGCCTAAGTTCCTCGCCTTAACAGACTACAAGAACCTGGAATACTTCACTTAACCCCGGAAGCTGTCCGAGAGGTACGTACGATAGGCAATGTACCTAAGCCGGTTTAATATAAGACTCTAGTACTGCAAGGGCAAGGATAACAGTAGGGCCGATGCACTGTCTAGACAGGACTAGGACATGCTAACGACGTACAAAGACGACCGGCTAAAGTTACGAACATTCTAGATGTTTAAGGGGGAGCCGGACAGGGAGACTATCCGCCTAGCAGCGACACACCTATAGGAACCCTAACTGCAAGCATAGGAAGAGGCAGTAGAAAAGGACGAGGTATACCGAGGGGCCCGTACGGCGATCTAGGGAGGGCAACAGAAGCTCCTAGCCGAGCTCTACCTTAAGGTGTCGACAGCCGAGTGTTTAGTAGACGAGGAGAACAACCTAAGATTTAGGAATCGGATATAGGTCCTAGCGGACGAGAAGCTCTGTACGAGCTTAATACAACAGGCGCATAACTCTATAGCCACTAGGCACCTAGGGCGCGAGGAGACGTACAGCATTATCGCCCGGGACTACTACTAGCCGGCGATAGCAAGGGACATTTGCAGGTTCGTACAGAACTGCGATGTATGCAGACGAACGAAGCCCTAGCGCGAGCTAAAGCATAGGCTGCTGAAGCCCCTGCCGATACCGGACCGGCCCTGGCAAGATCTAACAGTAGACTTTATTACAGACCTCCCTAAGAGCGATAGACGGCGGAACATTATAGCAGTTACAAACAAGTTAACGAAGGGGGTAATACTAGAGGGAATGGACTCTATTACAGCTAAGGACACCGCCTAGGCCTTTATACGGACGACGTTTAGCAAGCACGGTTTCCCTAGGTCAATTGTATTAGACTAGGGGACACAGTTTACGAGCTAGCTCTAGGCAAGGATCTGCTAGTTGCTAAAGGTAGAACGTCGTCTGTTAACCGTATAGCACCTACAAACAGACGGGGCGACGGAGAGGGTTAATTCAACTTTGGAAGCGTACCTCCGAGCGTACGTAGACTATAACTAGACGAACTGGAACCGACTCCTCCCTATAGCGGAGCTAGCTATTAACAGCCGTACGGCCGATGCTACAGGACTGTCCCCCTTCTTTACGACCTACAGATACGACTACTCCCCGCTCCTACCGACCCCGAGCGGTAATACCCTGCGCCCCGTACGATCCCTAATCTAGCAAGGAGAGGCCATCGTACAGACGATTACGAACGCTTACTAATAGGCGAAGGCGAGCCTGGCTATAGCCTAGCAGAATGCGGAAGAGCAGGCCAACAAGGGACGACAGGCGGCACTAAGGTACGAGGCAGGGGATTAGGTCTAGCTAAACCAGTAGAACATCTATACAGACCAGCTAAGCAAGAAGCTAGATTAGAGGAACAGGAAGTTTACAGTAATCCGGCCAGTAGGGACATACGCTGTACGACTAAACACCCCCCTAGGGATCTACCTAGTCTTTTACGTAGACCTTGTACGACCGGCGAATACAGACCCCCTGCCGCACTAGACGACTGACGACGCGCGCCTACCCGCAATTATAACTAAGGGCTAGGAAGAGTATAAAGTAGAGGGGATCCTTAAGAGTCGAAGGAGGCAAGGGAAGACAGAGTGCTTAGTAAAATAGAGAGGATAGGCAGAGCCTATATAGGAACTGTACGAGGCTCTGCAAGACACAACCGCACTAGACAGGTAGGAGGAGAATTATCCCCCTGCCCAGTTACAGTAACACTGCACTGTACGACGGAAGGAGGCACGATCCGCCCTAAGGATAGGGTAGCTGCAGGCAGACTAGGGTTGTTAAAGGATCGAGCATTACGACGTAGGACTCTACAGGGCCCTGCTAATACGACATCGTACGACACTATACGAAATAAAGGCTAGAAGAAAGGAACAGCCAAGGGACGAATAGGAGGGGAAGTAGAAACAGAAGGAGTTAAAAGAAAACCGTCCGAAATTCCTTATACTACCTAGGGGGGGGGGGGGGGGGGGGGGGTAGCTTACTGGCCACCCCCCCCCTAGGGGGAACTAGAACTACCTACTTATTATCTGTAACCTCTACTACCTCGGGCCCGGCCGGGCCCCCGCCCCTACTAGAACTAGCCCCAGGAAGCGGAGGCACTCCCCTACCCCTACATACCTCCCCCGGACAGCGGAAGGGGCAGTAGAAGGAGCCATCCTTCCACTTGCACAAGGCACACACCCTAGCCTAGAAGCCTAGGAGGCGGTAGAGGCTAAGTATAGGCTAGGGGGAGTTAGGGCAGGGGGCACAGAGCTAGCCCCAGGTAGCGATAAGGAGGGCATTAACGTACAACAGCCGGGCCGTGCCTACCTGCTCGGGTGTAACCCAGACAGGGTTACACTAGAAGGCGTAGAAGGGGAGCCCGGCTGCATCCCGCTGCTTGCAGGTGTAGCACCTAAGACGTTAGCCTAGACCGTACAGAAGACAGGATTCTGTACAAACTGGAAGAGCAGCTGCTAGTTAAGTTAAGGGTCCTACTCCTAGAGGACAAAGTAGGGTAGGACCCCAGCTAGACAAGGGGAGGAGGCGGGGCCAGCAACTATAAGGGAGCTATTAGACGGGGCGGACGACATAGTAGATAGTAGCTAGTAGTAGTTGGTAGATAGTAGCTAGTAGTAGTTGGTAGTTAGTAGTTAGTAGCTAGTAGTAATAGTAGATAGTAGATAGTAGATAGTAGACGGTAGTAGATAGACGGTGGACGGTAGACGGTATAAGGGAAGGAAAAGAAGGGAGAAGGCTAGAGCCAACTGCCTGCTATAAGGGAAATAGCAAACAAAGCAGCTGCTACAAACAGGTAGAATGGCAAGAGGCAACTACGACCTAAGGGAAGTGGCGAGGGGCGACAACTTAGACGACTGGACAGAATAGGAAGCCGCAACCCGCTAAAGGAACAACGGGAGCTAGTTAATTTGGGCGCGACGCTGTACGGAAGAAACACTACGAAAAGGGAAGGGGGGGGGTATTGTTAGGGGCCCGCCGTCTAGCCTAGGCCCTAAACCCGACCTAAGCCGAACGTCGTCCTAAGGACTGCGACTTAGCGGCGCTAGCATAACCCCACCCTCCGTACGGAACTACCGACAGGACCCCACTCCCGTACAGAGGGAGAACACTACGGTCCTGCGCAAAGGGGAGCTACCGCCCCTCTAAATAGGGGGGGGGTAAACTATGCACCACCGTACGGAGGAGGTAACTCCCGACCCTCTATACGAAGGGTAAACCTAGCACCCCTGCACAAAGGGGGAAATTGCTAGCTTGGCTTCGTAGGTACAAATCGTACGGCAGCAGACGACGAAGGAACTGCCTATTAGTTCCTTTATGTAGATACCCAACCTCAAGTTTCTAAATTAAGATTCTTAAGCCCCTTACAGGTAGTAACGTTATCGAAGTGCTACCTTAACTATAGGCAGCCGGTAAAGCATTGTTAGCGTAGCCTCCTACATACAGCAGCAGCGCCAGCGACGCTGCTACTGCTACGTTATCTAGCTAGGCCCTTAGCGTATTTAGTTAAGCTAATTGTATCGCTGCCTAATTCTCTAGCACTTCGATAGTAGTCTCTGCTAATGCCCTTTTAGCTGTTACTGTTTCTACTTCCTCTTTTAGCTGTCTATTCTCTTCTATCTTCTTGTAAAACATCTTCTCTATAAAGGTTTTAGTGTCGTAAACCTTCTTAACCCTGTGTTCTGTTAAGTGCTCTTTAAGCTCGTTAGGCATACAGGCGTACAGCTCTTTATAATCCGCTATTCGCTCCTTTACCTCGTTCGTCTCTTCCTCTGTAAGGCCTTCGGCGACTGCCTCCTTGTCTATAATACTAGCGTGCCTATCTCTCGCTCTGTTAGTCTTTCTTCTTCCGCTGCAGCCAGTAACGCCGCCCTCTACCGTCGAGAAGCCTTCTATAGCCTTCTTATAGTGCTAGTGTGTTTGGTTTAGGTTGTAGTGTGCACGTGCGTTATTCAGGTTGCTGGATATAGTTTAACGGGCCCTTTCGCACAGTGTAGGGTTAGTGTAGTTAGTAAGTTCGAGATATAATAATCCGAGCACGCAGATATAATTCAATGCGGCTGTTTTAATAACTATATCTCGAACTAAGGAGGGAAAGGAATCTATACAGCAGTAGGTAAGGGCTTTAGGGGTGGCATGCCAAGGCCCAGCTCGGTCCGGAAGAGCTGAGCCGAAATTCCAAGGGTCCACCCTATTACTTAGTCCCACCCCTTTCTGCTGCTATAACAGCTAGTAAGGGAGGGAGATAGTGTTATAGTAGTAGAAGACAGTGGAAAGGGGTAGGACAGACTAATAGGGTAGATCCTAGAATTTCGGCTCGGCCCTTCTAGACTAAGCCGGGTCTTGGCACACTACCCCTATAAGAGCCTATACCTACTACTATATAAATTCCTTTCTTTCCTTACTTTGCAATATAGTTATTAAACGACTGTATTAAATTATATCTATGCGTCCGGATTATGTAGTGTCTTCTACTATTAGTATAGTAGTTCTTAACTAACTAGTAATCTTTTCCTTTACTATATAGATCTGCTTGCTGTCGCTAAGGCTAGCGTAGTCGGCGTACTTTTAGAATTTGCTATAAAATTCGTTAAACAGTTAGAATAGCTTCTAATATAACCTACGCAGGGCAGTGCAGGCAGTGCTCTCTTTGAAATAGTTAGCATAGCGCTGATCTAGGGCCTCAATTGCCGAAGGGACGGTAAGCTCTTATTATGCCTATAAGCCGGAAATTAATGTAAGTGCTTCGCCCTATAGGCGAGTCTCGAGATAAGCTATCCTATTATCTTTGCAGCTATAGTAGTTATAGTTTTAATTTATCTTTCTCTTAATCTTTAGTTTAAACGTCTCCTATTCTTTATATAAGCCTTCTTGGAAGATTTCCAGGTCTAGAAGCAGGTTGGTCTTGCCTCTAGTGCCGAGGCTGTATACTAGCAATAATGCTATCTGCTTGGTTAAGGCGCGCACCCCCTCTCGTAGTAGTGCGCTATTGTTAGATTACTTGTTTTGCAGCTCTTCTAGCTGCGCTTACAGGTCCCTTACTTAGTTAAGTCTTATAACCGCTTACTCTTTAAAGGCGTTAATTCGTGCCTCTGCTAAGGCCCTATCGTAAATTTCTTGTTTATATTGCTAAGTTAACTCTTCTATTATTGACTCTATCCGCTTCTAGTTTGCTAGTCTCTTGTTATAAAGCTTCTTAATAAAGGCTATAGCTTCGTAAATCTTCTTAATGCTGTGTTTAGTTATATGTTCTTTAAGTTCGTTAGGGGTAGATCTGTAAAGCTTTAAGTATTTAGTTATATAAGCCCTAGCTCCTTCTAGGTAATCTTTAATAAGACCCTGAATAGTCTTATTGTTAATAATGCTAGTGCGCCGATCCTTTGTTTATATAAGTAGCTTAAGAATCTTAGTTTAGAAACTTAAGGCTAGGTATCTATATAAAGGAACTAATAGGCAGTTCCTTCGTCGTCCGCTGCTGTACAATTTGTACCTACGAAGCCAAGCCAGCAATTTCTCTCTATACAGGGGAGCAGGGTTCCTAACTCTGTATAGAGAGTCGGTAGTTTCCCTCTATATAGGATGCAGAGTTTTCCCTCTGTTTAGAGAGGTAGCAATTTCCCTCTGTATAGGGCTGTAGGATTCTCCCTCTATATAGGAGTAGGGTCGTATTGGTAACTCCGTACAGAGGGTAGGGTTGTGCTAGCGCTGCTAAGTCGCAGTCCCTAGGGCAACGGCTAGCTTAGGTCTAGGGCCTAGGCTGGAAGGCGCCCCCTAACAATACCCCCCTCCCTTCTCGTAGTGCTTCCCTCGTACGACGACATATCGTACAGCCTTATCTCCTAGCGTTCCTCTTATAGGTAGCGCTTCCCGTCTTCGTCTAGTCGTCTATAGTCGACTGTCGTCCGGGCACTTGCTAGTCGGCAATGCCTGCTAGATGCCCTTCCTATTGTTGCTAGAGCCTCGGGTAATAGTTGCCTGTTTGCTGGTACCCTCTATAGCCTGCAGTTGCGTAGTGCTAGGGGGCGCCGCCCGGCCCAGGTCCTAGACCCGACCTAAGCTAACCGTCGCCCTAAGGACTGCGACTTAGCAGCGCTAGCATAACCCTACCCTCTGTACGGAACTACTAACAGGACCCTACTCTCGTACAGAGGAAGAACCCTATAGTCCTGCACAAAGGGGAACTACCGCCCCTCTAAATAGAGGGAAAACTCTGCACTACTATATAGAGGAGGGAACTCCTAATCCTCTATACAGAGGGTGAACCTTATATCCCTACACAGAGGGGAATTGCTAGCTTAGCTTCGTAGGTACAAATTGTACAACAGCAGACGACGAAGGAACTGCCTATTAGTTCCTTTATATAGATACCTAACCTTAAGTTTCTAAACTAAGATTCTTAAGCCCCTTATATTAGGAACTAATCTTACTGTCGGTAACTGCAGTAATAAAACAAGGATAGACGGCGACACCCCTATAGAGACTACGGCTATAGAGGGACATATGCACTGCGTATACGAGGAGCTGCTGGAAAGCAAGAGGCAGCTCGAGCAGCAAGTAAGCTACTAGGCTACGATAATTTCCCAACAGGAACAGGAGCTACGACAGCTTAGGGCGTCCAGTCGCGATCCGACCCCTACGACGACGACGAACTTAATAGCCTACACCCCGACCCCTAAAAGCAAACTCCCCGACGTCTCTATATACGATAGTAAGGCCCTGGCTAAGTACCCCTCCTAGGCTGCCTAGATGCGCTCTAAGCTTCTAGTCGACTTAGGAGCATACCCGACTAAGCTAGACAAGGTAGTTTACCTCTTTAGGAGGTTAAAGGGCAGGGCAGCAGCACGAATTCTGCCGTACTACGAGACAGCTGTTGCCAACCCGGCAATAGCTACGACGACGATGCTCTAGGCAGCTCTAGACAAGAGCTACAAGGACCTAGACTGCAAGAGCCGAGCACTCCTATAGGTTAATACGATAAAACAAGGACGTAAGACTATACGAGAATTCCTCGTAGAATTTAACTAGACTTTAGCAGAAGCAGGAGGTCTCTAATAGGAGGACAGGATAAAAATTACCTCTTTAGAGGTAGGCCTCTCTAAGGAGATTATAACGGGGCTAGTAGGCGTAATACGACCAGCTACGTACGAGGAATTCTGCGATCTCCTTAGGATAGTCGACGACTAGCAGCGCAGGCTTAGACGGATAGGCCGCGCTTAGGAGATAAGACAACCCCCCTAGCAGCAGACGGACGCTATAGACTAGGAACCGACGACGACGAGGGTAGCGGCAGCCGTTACTGTACGGCCAAGGGCCGCTACCAAAAAGGCGCAATAGGTAGATACGGCCACCCTTAACAAGAGACGAGCAGAAGGGAGCTGCTACCGGTGTAGCAAGATAGGCTATACTATACAGAATTGCAGGCTTTTGCTAGCAGAGAGACCTAGGGGACGGCCGACCACTGCAAGGGTAGCAACTGCGGCGCCCTAACGAGAAGATTAGGAGTCCTACTTAGACGACAACGAGTTAGGAAAAGAGTAGCCTCTAAGCGAAGGCTCTGCTAGAGGCAGGTACAAGATAGACTACTAAATTAAAGCATTACTTGGCTATCTTTTAAGAGCAACTACATAACGACGACGCTGTTTATCGTACGGCCAACGTTAAACAGGTCTGTAACGGCGCGGACATTAATTAACACAGGATGCTTAGTATACAGAGTAATTAGCGAAGACTTCGTACAGAGACACTGGATTAAGACGACCCCTACTATACCTATACGCATGTTAGGCATTACCGGACGAGGACTGGATATTACCTATATAGTAAAAGTATCGATAGAGGTACAGGGACATTATAAGCAGGACTTATACCTCTATGTCGTACAGGACAAGCTGGGGTATAACCTAATACTAGGGAAGCTATAGATAGAGCGCTAGAGGGGCAAGCTAGACGTTAGACGAGGACGGCTATACCTGGCAGTAACGAAGCAGAGGCTCCGAGACCAAGAGAAGGCTCTGCAAGGAGACAATGCTAAGGCCGAAATCAACACGGCAACGGCGTACATTAAAAAGGCATTGGCATCTAAGAAAGTAACGGACCCCTATACGAGGCTCCCGAAGGAATACGCAGGATACCTAGACCTCTTCGAGCTAAAGTCGGCCTTAAAACTGCCGCTATACTAAGGAGAAGGGATCGACTACGACATCTAGCTAGAACCCTGTCTAGATAGGAGCCTGCCGGAGGTACCGTACGGACCGCTATATAGAATGTCCTCTAGAGAACTCCTAGTACTGCGCAAGACACTGGACGACCTTGCTTGCTAAGGGGTTTATTTAGGCAAGTACGTCGTCTGCAGGAGCCCTAGTACTATTTGTCTATAAGGAGGGGAAGGCCGGATTGCGTTTCTGCGTAGACTATAGAGGCATTAACGCGATTACTAAGAAGGACCGGTACCCCCTACCCCTTATTAAGGAGACTCTCGGACGGATTAACAAGGCGAAGTAGTTTACTAAGCTTAACGTAGTCTTAGCCTTCTATAAGATACGGATTAAGGAAGGCTATAAATAGATAACTGCCTTCCGTACGAGATATAGCCTCTTTAAGTAGCTTATTACCCCCTTTAGACTTGCCAACGTACCGGCAACATTCCAAAGGTATATTAACAAGTCCTTATAAGGGTTACTAGACAATATCTGCTCGGTATACCTCGACGACACCCTAGTTTTTACGGACGGCACCTACGCAGACTACGTATAGGATGTCAAGAAGGTGCTGGACCGTCTGTAGCAGGCTAGCTTGTACCTCGACATCGACAAATATAAATTCGGTGTCCAACGTACGAAATACCTAGATTTTATTATTAAGGCAGAGAAAGGCATTAGTATAGATAGGAAGAAGATTAACGCTATTAAGCAATAGAAGGCGCCAACAAACGTTAAGGGCGTACAGGAATTTCTTAGGTTTGCTAACTTCTACCGCCAGTTTATATAGAACTACTCGGAGATCGTACGCCCCCTAGTTAAACTAACATATAAGGACAAGCAGTTTAAATAGACGGACGAATGCGACAAGAGCTTTAATAAGCTAAAGGAGCTCTTTACTACAGGACCAACACTCGCCGTCTTTAACCTAGAGCGTACGACGATACTAGAAACCGACTCTTTAGGTTATTGCATTAGAGGTATCCTATTACAGGTAGGCTCGGACGGACTCCTGCACCTATACGCGTATTTCTCTAAGAAGAACTCCCTAGCTAAGTGCAACTACCCTATCTACGACAAGGAGCTGCTAGCAGTCGTACAGTATTGCGAAGCATAGGATAGAGAACTCCGCTCGGTGCCCGAGTTCCTTGCCCTAACAGACTATAAGAACCTAGAGTACTTTATGCAGCCCCGGAAGCTGTCTAAGAGGTACGTACGTTGGGCAATGTACCTAAGCCGGTTTAATATAAGACTCTAGTATCGCAAGGGTAAGGACAACAGTAGGGCCGATGCGCTCTCTAGACAGGACTAGGACATGCTAACGACGTACGAGGACGACTGGCTAAAGTTACGAACATTCCAGATATTTAAGGAGGAGCCAGGCGAGGAGACTATCCGCCTAGCAGCAACATACCTATAGGAACCCTAACTGCGAGTATAGGAAGAGGCGGTGGAAAAGGACGAGGTATACTAAGGGGCCTATATAGCGATCTAAGGAGGACAGCGGAAGCTCCTAGCAGGGCTCTATCTTAAGGTGTCGGCAGCAGAGTGCTTAGTAGACGAGGAGAACAACCTAAAGTTTAGGAATCGGATATAGGTCCATACAGACAAGAAGCTCCGTACGAGCTTAATACAACGGGCGTACGACTCTATAGCTACTAGGCACCTAGGGCGTAAGGAGACGTACAGCATTGTCGCTAGGGACTACTACTAGCCGGCGATAGCAAAGGACATCTGCAGGTTTATATAGAACTGCGATGTATGCAGACGGACGAAGCCCTAGCGTAAACTAAAACATAGGCTATTAAAACCCCTACCGATCCCGGACCGGCCCTAGCAAGACCTAACGGTAGACTTTGTTACAGACCTCCCTAAGAGCGACGGGCGGCGGAACATTATAGTAGTTACGGACAAGCTAACGAAGGGAGTAATACTAGAGGGAATAGACTCTATTACAGCGGAGGACACTGCCTAGGCATTTATACGGACGACGTTTAGCAAACACGGTTTCCCTAGGTCGATTGTGTCGGACCGGGGCATGCAGTTTACAAGCCAGCTCTAGGCAAGGGTCTGCCAGTTGCTAAAGGTAGAACGTCGCCTGTTAACCGTATAGCACCTATAGACAGACAGGGCGACGGAGCGGGTTAATTCGACGCTGGAAGCGTACCTCTAAGCGTACGTCGACTATAACTAGACGAACTGGAACCGACTCCTCCCTATAGCAGAACTGGCTATTAATAGCTGCACAGCCGATACTACCGGAGTGTCCCCCTTCTTTATAGCCTATAGATACGACTATTCCCTGCTCTAACCGACCCTAAGGGATAACACCCTACGCCCTATACGATCTCCAATTCAGTAGGGAGAGGCTATCGTACAGACGATTACGAATGCCTATTAATAGGCGAAGGCGAGTCTAGCTATAGCTTAACAGAATGCGGAAGAGTAGGCCAACAGGGGACGACAAGCCGCACCTAGGTACGAGGTAGGGGATAAGGTCTAGCTAAACTAACGACACATCCGTACAGACCGGCCGAGCAAGAAACTAGATTAGAAGAACAGGAAGTTTACAGTAGTCCGACCAGTAGGGACATACACTGTACAACTAAACACTCCCCTAGGGATTTATCTAGTCTTCTATATAGACCTCGTACAGCCGGCGAATACAGACCCCCTGCCGCACTAGACGACAGACGACGCGCGCCTACCTGCAATTATAACCGAGGGCTAGAAAGAGTATAAAGTAGAGGGGATCCTTAAGAGCTAAAGGAAGTGGGGAAAGGTAGAGTACCTAGTAAAATAGAGAGGATAGGCAGAGCCTACGTAGGAACTGTACAAGGCTCTATAGGACACAACTGCACTAGACAGATAGGAGGAGAACTATCCCCCTGCCCAGTTACAGTAACACTACGCTGTACGGCGGAAGGAGGCATAATCTACCCTAAGGACAGGGTAGCCGCCAGCAACCTAGGTTGTTAAAGGATCGAGAATTACGACGTAGGATACTATAGGATCCTGCTAATACGATATCGTACGACACTGTATAAGATAAAGGCTGGAAGAAAGGAACAGCTAGGGAACAGATAGGAGGGAGAGTAGAAATAAGAGGAGTTAGGAGCAGAACTGTCCGAAATTTCTTACACTACCTACCTAGGGGGGGGGGGGGGGGGGGGGGGGGGGGGGGGGGGGGGGGGGGGGGTAGCTTACTAGCCACTACCCTAGGGGACTAGAGCAACCGACTCCTTATCTGAGATCTCAATTACCTCCTGCCCGGCAGGGCCCCTACCCCTACTAGGGCCAGCCCTAGGGAGCAGAGGCACCCCCCTACCCCTACGTACCTCTACTAGACAGCAGTAGGGGCAGTAGAGGGAGCTATCCTTCTACTTACACGAGGCATACACCCTAGCCTAGAAGCCTAGGAGGCAGTATAGGCTAAGTAAGGGCCGGGGGGAGTTGGAGCAGGGGGTATAGGGCTGGCCCTAGGTAGCGATAAGGAGGGCGTTAACGTACGACGCCTAGGCCGTAGCTAGCCGCTAGGGTGTAACCTAGGCAGGGTTATACTAGAAGGCGTAGTAGGGCAGCTCGGCTATATCCTGCTGCTCGTTAGTATAGCACCTAAGACGTTAGCTTAGACTGTACAGAAGACGAGAATCTATACGAACCGGAAGCGTAGCTACTAGTTAAATTAAGGGCCCTACTACTAGAGGCGGAAATAGGGGGGGACCCTGGCTAGACGAGCAGAGGAGGAGGGGCTAGTAACTACGAGGGAGCTACTAGACGGGGCGGACGACATAGTAGTAGCTAGTAGTAGTAGTAGATAGTAGATAGTAGCTAGTAGTAGTAGTAGATAGTAGATAGTAGACAGTAGTAGATAGTAGTAGATAGTAGACGGTATAAGGGGAGAAGAAAAGGGGGAAGGAAAGAGAAGGGAGAGGCTTAAGGTAACTGCCTACTATAAGGGGAATAGCAAGCAGGGCAGCTACTACAAACAGGTAAAATAGCAAGAGGCAACTGCGACCTAGGGGGCGACGAGGGACGACGACTTAGACGACTAGACAAAATAGGAAGTCGCGACCTGCTAAAGGAACAGCAGGAGCTAAGTAAGTTTAGTACGCTACTGTACGGAAAGAGGCGCTACAAGAAGGGAAGGGGGGGAGGTATTGTTAGGGGGCGCCGCCCGGCCTAGGTCCTAGACCTAACCTAAGCTAACCGTCGCCCTAAGGACTGCGACTTAGCGGCGCTAGCATAACCCTACCCTCTGTACGGAACTACCGACAGGACCCTACTCCTATACAGAGAGAGAACCCTATAGTCCTACACAAAGGGGAACTACCGCCCCTCTAAATAGAGGGAAGACTCTGCACTACCGTACAGAGGAGGGAACTCCCGATCTTCTATACGGAGGGTAAACCTTACATCCCTACATAGAGGGGAATTGCTAGCTTAGCTTCGTAGGTACAAATTGTACGACAGCAGACGACGAAGGAACTGCCTATTAGTTCCTTTATGTAGATACCTAACCTTAAGTTTCTAAACCAAGATTCTTAAGCCCCTTACACGTAGTTACCCTTCGTCCTAGGTCTACCCCCTCCCTCTATACTGCTGCAACCTTAGGCCTGTCTATTTAGGTCCTAAAGCTAAGGCAGAGGATGACCTACGAGCAGGGATAGCAGGTAGTGCTAGATCGCTTCTACCTAATCTTAACTGATTCTAGTCGCCCCTTTAAGGATGCCGAAGCTAAGGTAGAGGGGGACCTGTAAGTAGGGACAGTAGGAGGTACTCGGTCCTGTCCGTCTATTTACCTACCTCTTATCTCTCGTCTATTTATCTCCTACCCTATAGCTCTAGCTATGCACTCTGCGTCCTATCTGTACAGTCCGATAGCAGCGGGCCGTCCAGCTCTGTCCCTATGCCTTGGTCGCTGTCTAGAGTTTAGCTCCTAGGTAGATGTTCCTGCCTATTATCGTCTATAGGGTAGAGTAGTAGTCGTTTACCTAGCGGTCGTCTGTACGGCCTTAGGCAGGACGGTTATCTCGTACAGTCCCGCTCTGCCCTATACTAGCTCTATTCCTGTTCTTCTTCCTTTCCCTGCTTCCTATACCTATACTATACTTCTTATAAGTTCCCTAGTATCGTCTCTTCTTTTATATCCCTAGGGATAGATGTCTCTAATTCCCCCCTATTCCTGCCCCTCCTTTGCAGCTTCCTAGTCTTGCCTACAGCTGCCTAATCCTGTCTGTAGCTGCCTAATGTCTCTTGTAGCCTAGTCCAGGCTGCAGTCGCCTAATATTACTTGCAGCTACCCTATCTTGCAGCTGCTATCTGTCCTACCCTGTATAGTACAGTGTTACTACGACTATTTGCTAGGGTGTCTTTCCTCCTACTTGTCTAGTGCCTGTATCTCCTAGAGAGCCTTGTATAGTTCCTATATAGGCTCTGCCTAACCTGCCTATTTAACTAGGTATTCTATCTTCTTCTACTTTCTCTAGCTCTTAAGGATTTCCTCTACTTTATACTCCTCCTAGTCTTTAGTAATAATCGCTAGGGGGCGTATATCGTCTGTCATCTAGTGCGGAAGGGGGTCTGTATATGCCAGCTGTACGAGGTCTATATAGAAGACTAGGTAGATCCCTAGGGGAGTGTTAAGTCGTATAGCGTATGTCTCTACTAGCTGGACTACTGTAAACTTCCGGTTCTTCTAATCTAGTTTCTTGCTTGGCCAGTCGATACGGATATTGCGCTAGTTTAGCTAGACCTTATCTCCTCCTTGTACCTTAGTGCAGCCTGCTGTCCCTTATTAGCCTGCTCCTCTGCATTCTGTTAAGCTATAGCTAGACTCGCTTTCGCCTATTAGTAGGCGTTCGTAATCGTCTATACAATAGCTTCTCCCTACTAAATTAGGGATCTTATAGGGCGTAGGGTAGCGCTGCTTAGGGTCGGTAGGAGCAGGGAGTAGTCGTATCTATAGGCTATAAAGAAGGGGGACAATCCTGTAGCGTTAGCCGTACAGCTGTTAATAGCCAGTTCCGCTATAGGGAGGAGGCAGTTCTAGTTTGTCTAGTCGTAGTCGACGTACGCTCGGAGGTACGCTTCTAACGTCGAATTAACCCTCTCCGTCGCGCCGTCCGTCTATAGGTGCTATGCAGTTAATAGGCGACGTTCTACGTTTAACAACTGGCAGACCCTTGCCTAGAGCTAACTCGTAAACTGTGTACCCCGGTCTAATACAATTAACCTAGGGAATCTGTACTTACTAAACGTCGTCCGTATAAATGCCTAAGCAGTGTCCTTAGCTATAGTAGAGCCTATTCCCTCTAGTATTACCTCTTTCGTTAGCTTGTCTGTAACTACTATAATGTTCCGCTATCCGTTACTCTTAAGGAGGTCTGTAATAAAGTCTACTGTTAGGTCTTGCTATGGCCGGTCCGGTATTAGTAGGGGTTTCAGCAGCCTATGCTTTAGTTTACGCTAGGGCTTCGTCCGTTTGCAGACATCGCAGTTCTGTACGAACCTACGGATGTCCTTTGCTATCGCTAGCTAGTAGTAGTCCCTAGCGACGATGCTATACGTCTCCTCGCGCCCTAGGTGCCTAGTTGCTATAGAATTATACGCCTGTTGTATTATGCTTATATAGAGCTTCTTATCTGCTAGGACCTAAATCCGATTCCTGAACTTAAGGTTGTTCTCCTTGTCTACTGTGCACTCTGCTGCTAACACCTTAAGGTAAAGCTCTGCTAGGAACTTCCGCTGTCCTCCTTAGATTGCTGTATAGGCTTCTTAGTAAACGTTATCCTTAATCCGGGCACGCAGATACGATTTAATACGGCCTTTTTAATAACTATATCTCGAACTAAGGAGGGAAAGGAATCTATATAGTAGTGGGTAAGAGCTTTAGGGGTAGTATGCTAAGGCCCGGCTTAGTCTAGAAGGGCCGAGCCGAAATTCTAAGAGTCCACTCTATTACTTAGTCCCACCCCTTTCTGCCGCCGCAACACTACCCCCCTCCCTTACTAGCAGTCGACCTCGACCGCTTACTTATCTATCTGTCTCTTTTTTTTGATTCCGTTGTTACCTCTTCGCTTTCTTCTATTTCGAAACTATCCCCTTTCTTTATCTTCTTTCTTTATACATCGTCGCTATCTAACGTCTTTACTTAGCGTCTATCTGATCTGTGCCGTCTGATCGGAGCTAGCGGTTACCTAAGCTGCAGCGTAACCGGTCCGTGCTCTGCTGTAGAGGTCTATATAGATTCGTCCGTAGCGCTGTTTCTTCTTCTTCTTCTTCTTTCTCTACTAAGGCCTTTGGCGCTACTGCAAGGCTGCTTTGATAGCGTCGGCTTCGTTCTTTGTCGTTATTATCCTTCCGGCCGAGTCAGCGGATAGCGGTAACGGAGAGCAAAGACGGTTACAAAGCGCGCTAACGCGGTGGCGCCACCCTTAGCCTTACTGCTATTATCCTCCGGTCCTAGCTAGCGGTAGTGGCAGTAGAGCCCAAGACACCGGCTAGCGATTTCTATAATTGTTTCTATTAGCTTCTGCACTGATAGAGCGGACGCGGGTTTTCTTCTTCTTTATTAACTTCTAAGCCACTTAGGCTTTAGCCTCTTTAGATTCCGCATACAGAACTCCTTTAGCAGTTCTACCGAATTCCGGAGATTCTCGATTGGATACTATTTATAATCTTCCGGCTATCCCTTCTACGAGATCCTTGCTTCGATAGATCCTCTTAGTTTCTTATATCTATTACGTCTTCTACCTCCTATTCTTCTTCTTTACCGTCTATCTCGATTAGTGGGAGTTCGGCGAACCCCTAATCCGGAAGACCGTCTTTAGGGTCTAAACTTAGCAGATCCGAATAAAAGATATTATAGATCTAGAACGAATTCAGTAGCTAGAGTCGATAAGTTACTGGCGACCTCTTTTCTACGATCTTAAACGGGCCTACGTAACGAGGGTTAAGCTTGGCGTTGCCTTTTAGCCTTAGGTTCCGCGTATTAAGCTATACTTTTTGCCCTTCTTCAAATTCTATTAGTAACCGCTTTCTATTAGCTCGAGTTACTATCTTCTTCTAAGTCGATTCTATCGCCTCCTTTGCTACGCGGATTGCTTCTTCTATCTAAGATCTAAGCGCTTCTGCCGCGGCCGCAGCGACTCTCTTTAATACAGGGTGGGTTGGCCCGCGTTATTACTATGCCTTGCCAAGGTTCATATATCTGGTACACATTAGTCAAGTCACTTCCGAGTTACTTTACCAGTCCCTTTTGGCTTAAGTGTACCGCGTTACATTACTTAACTCGGAAGTGACTGCTGAAAGTGTACGATAAAAGGCCCGGGTTCAATTCCTAGGGGGCGCATCTTTTAACGGGAGAGTAGAAGCAGCGTTAACGTATGTCCGTTTGTCTACCACTCCGTACAGAATGAGGCAGACCCGGTAAAGGTCCAGCTGGCTGTGTGCAGACCTGCCGGGGGGGGTTGATTGCGTATACTGCATAGGGGGGCTGTGCAATAGCATACGTAGCCTGTAAGTAAGCGCAGCTTACGAGGTCGTAAGCCTGTAGCGCAGGGGGTAGTAATACGGGGTGGGTTAGCCCGTGTTATTACTATGCCTTGCCAAGGTTCATATATCTGGTACACATTGGTCAAGTTACTTCCGAGTTACTTAACCAGTCCCTTTTGGCTTAAGTGTACCGCGTCACATCACTCTTTGACGAAGTGGCAGTAGAAGGTTCTAAAGAGCTAAGTTCGTTCGGCGGTTAAAAGCTTATCCTCAGAAGATAACTATAAGTTATTTCAAACGGCGCTAGTAAGGTAGCCTCTAACTGTGCTAAGTTGGCGCAGAATTCGGCTATAGGCAACACCTTAACCTACTCTGCTTAATAATAGCTGTAGAAGATTCGCAGATATTTTTCTATCTCGCGGTTATCTACTTTGGACTGACTGTCGGTCTAAGGGTAAGCGGCTGTGCTAAGTTTTCTACGAATTCCGAGAGCTTGGTTAATGGCCTTCTATACGTCGGCAGTGAATTAAGGACCCCTATCCGTAGTAATAGTGTCCGGCAGGCTGTAGTGTTTCTATACGTGCTGAATTAGCATTCTCGCCGTCTCTTCTGCAGTAGTTCCTTCTTCCTTCGCTTAGCAGGGGATAAAGTGGCGCTCTTTGCTTAGTCGATCTACTACGTTAAGCGTAGCATTATATCCGTCGGAATCCAGCAGGCCGGTTACGAAATCTATCGTAATGTGCTGCTACGGCTTCTAGGGGATCAGAAGTGGCTTTAAAAGGCCGGCCGGAAGGCCGTAACGTAGCTTCGCGGCTCGGCATACGTAACAGTCAGCGATAAACCGGTAGATCCGCTCGAAGATTCGCAGAAACTAGTAGATCGTCCTTACAGCTTCTATCGTCTTCTTTAAGCTAGTGTAACTAACGTCTTTAGAACCTTAGACCGACTAGATAACCTCTATAATCAGTTCTTCTAGAACTATTAGCTTCCCTAAGCCGGTTTTGCCGAGCTTCTGCTGCTAGTTAAGCCGTTCCACTTCCTCGTAGAGCGTCTCTTCCTCGGTTAGCGGCTCTATCGTACAGATCCCTACCTCTTTCAACACCTCGGCGTCTACTATCTGTTCGGTCAACACTTTCTGAAACATGTTCGGATCTTCTTTCGCGCGGCTGGTCTTTCCTTCTCTTCTCGTTAGTGTATTAGCCTTTCCATTTTAAGCTCTAGGTCGATAGGTAATCTTAAAGTCGAATCCGGATAAGTAGGCGGCCTACCAAGCCTAGCGACGTAATAGCTTCTGCGTCTTTATAAAATAGGTAAGCGACTGGTAGTCCGTAAGGACCTGGACTGTGCTCTTTCTAGCTATAAGCTCCGGCTTCTACTCCTTAAACGCCTGTATAATTGCCAATAGTTCTTTATCGTAGATAGCGTAGTTCCGTTCGGCTTTAGTTATAGACTTGCTAAAGAAAGCCACTGGATAGAGGGTCTCGTCGTCGTTAGCGTATTAAGAAAGGACCCCTGCGGCTACTGTGTCGGAAGCGTCTGTTTCTACGTAGATCGTCTTTTCTAGTCGGAAGTGTGTCAGCACTAGCACTAAGGCTACCGCCTCCTTTAGTCGGTTAAAAGCTTCCGTATACTTCTTATTCTATAGGCCGGCGGCCTCCTTCTTTAATGCCTCGTTTAGGGGTCTCGCTATCTTACTAAAGTCCTTAATAAACCGTCTATAGTAGCTGCAGAATCCAAGAAACGCTCTGATTTGCGTAGTGTTTCCGGATTTCGGTTGCTTCTATTCTGCGACGGCGGCGACTTTTAAGGGATCTATCCGAATCCCTTCTCTTCTAATAATAAGGCCGAGGTATTTAACTTCGGTCTAATAAAACTCGCTCTTCTTTGTGTCTGTGTTTAATCCGACCTCGCAGAGCCTAGTTAGCACCTCCTCTATATAGTTCGTATGCTGTTCTCTCGTTCTATTGGTATAGATAAGAATGTCGTCTAAGTAGATAGACACGAATCGTTCCAGCATGTCTATAAAGGTGTAGTTTATAAAGCGTTGCTATACTGTCGGTGCGTTGGTAAGTCCGAAAGGCATTACCAACTACTTGAAATTGCCTATACGCGTAGCGAATGTCGTAAGGTCTTCCGTTTGTCCTTCCTCGTTCCTTAATCGGTAGAACGCTTAGCGAATGTCCAGCTTGCTAAACCACTTAGCTTTAGCTACTCGTTGTATAGTCTTATCGATTAGCGGCAGCGGGTACACGTCTCTCTTAGTGAGCTCGTTAAGGCCTCGGTAATCTACATATAGTCGGAGACTACCTCTAGGTTTCCTTACGAAAAGAATCGGTAACGCATATTCGGCTAAGCTCAGTATAATAAACTTCTTCGCCAGATTCTCTCGAACAAACACTTCTACCTAGTCTAGCTCGGCTAGCGACAATCGTCTTAGGGGCTCGGTTCTTAGCAGCGTAGCTCCCTCTTTTAGTCGGATCTTGTTGTCGTATTCCGGTCGGTAGAGCGGCAAGAGGTTGGAGTTAGCCTTCGAGAACACGTTAGCGTAGCTGTAGAGTTCTTTCGGTAACACCTCTAGCGGATCTACTTCTTCTTCTGCTATTATCTTCCAGTAGTCTTCGATATCCTTTATTAAGATAGCGTAAATCTTATTTTCTAGCGACCTCGCGAGGGTCGTTAAAGCTTCTAAGCTTATTATTCCGATCGTGTCTAGAGGGTCGGGCCGATCTATCGGAACCGCTTCGATAGTCGTAGCGTTCGATTTCGCAGCAACAACGGTAACCGATCCGGCGGCGACTCCGCTCTGCTGGTTTTTGAACCCTAGCGTGCCTTTACCTATATCGATAACGGCTTTCTAGTTCTTTATCTATTTCTGTCCTATAATAATGTTAAACCTTCTAATATCTATAATTCGGAACGTCGCTTCTGTAGTGCGACTAGCTAGGGTAGTCTTTAATAGCATATAATGCGTAACACTCTCTGTGTCTTGTCTATTGTATGCCGAAATTCGCGTCGGCGATGCTAGCTCTACCGGATAACCGTATCCTTTTATTAGTTTCTAAACTACTCGATAGTGGATCGCGGCTCTAATAAGGGCTCCTATGTTAATAAAAGCTCTTAGCTAAAGTGGTCTGCTTAAGCTATCGAGGGGGTGGACAGTAATTAGAAGGATAATAGCTGTTTCTGTGTTCACTTCCACCGCTGCTAAGAGCGAATTACTGCAGCTGTTAATACTTCCTTCTTCTAGCGACGTAGTTCGTATCGGTGCCCTATTGTCCCTGCTAGATAGGGGGCCTATCCTTCTAGCTGGTCTTTTCCTAAGATCCTTAGTAGCACTCTACTGTCTACACTGTCTGCGTCGTTCGGAGCCGGCTCGATAGCTTGTATAGTCTTTCTCGGCAGCTGCTACTTTATAGCCCGATACTCCTGCTTCTGCTTATATGTAGCTTGGCATCTTGTAGCGATATAGCTAGGCTTTCTATACGCGTAGCAGGTAGGGACGAACGACGAACGCGGCGAATAAGATAGCTGCTGCAGTGCTCTCTGGAAAGGTGCAGGGGGTCGTGTTGTCGGCGTCGTTAACGGCTTCTAGTTCGATTCGCGCGATTTCGCGTAAGCGCTTAGGTTTCTAGCGGTAACTCTCGCCTAGTGTACGAAGCTTTTAAGGTCTTCGTCTTCTACTGACGCTATAGCTATAGCCAGTTTAGGGTTCAGCTTCTGTCTTAGTAGGTAGAGCTGCTTATCTTCTAACACCCTGGCCCTAATTGCATATTTTCTAAACAGTCCGTAGAACTCCTCGAACGTCTGCCGGTTCTGGTTAATCTTATCTAGTTGCTTACAGGCTGTCTTCTTTTAGAAGGGGTCTCCGAAGCGTTGATCCAGCGCTTTAATCGCTTCTTTAGCGGTCGCCTCTTCTAGGTCCGCTACTAACGAAAAAGCTTTACCTTCTAACTGCAATTCCAGGTAGGCCAATCTATCTCCTGTACCGCTTTCGGCGTAATCGCGGTCTATCTTGTTCTTTATCTTTTTCTTAAACGCCTCCCAGTCTTTAGGGTCTCTGCCTCTAAACGCCGGTAGGTTAGGTAGTAACGTTATCGAGGTGCTGCCTTAACTGTAGGCCGCCGGTAAGGCGGTCTCTGCTTGTTCTTCTCGATGTAGCGGCTCCGCCGGCGACATCGCTGCTTCTATCTTAGCTAACTAAGTCTTTATCGCCTTTAGTTGTGCTAGTCGATTCGCTGCTTGGTTTTCTAGCACATTAATAATAGTCTCTGCCGATTCCTTCTTAGCTCTTACCGCTTCGTTTTCCTCTCTTAACTGCCTCTTCTCTTCTAGGGTGCTGTAAAACAGCGTCCTAATAAGGTCTATACCATCGTAGACCTTCCCTACTCCGTTCTTATTTACGTAATCTTTAAGTTCCTTAAGCGTACAGTCGTAGATCTTCTTATATTTGGTTATTCGTTCCTTAATCTCTACAGTCTCTTCCGCTGTAAAACCTCTAATAATAAACTTATTATTAATTACGCTAGAGCGTCTACTCGCTCTATTAGCCTTTTCTTTCCTGCTTCTGCTGCAGCCTGTAACGCTGCCTTCTACCGTTAAGAAGCTCTCTATAGCTGTCTTACGGTGCTGGGGGTTGTTGGTTTGGTGTGTGTGTACGCGTACGTTATTTAGGTTGCCGGATAGTTCAACGGACCCTTTCGCACAGCGCAAAATTGGTGTAGTAAGTAAGTTCGAGATATAATAATCCGGGTACGCAGATACGATTTAATACAGCCTTTTTAATAACTATATCTCGAACTAAGGAGGGAAAGGAATCTATGTAGTAGTAGGTAAGAGCTTTAGGGGTGGTGTGCTAAGGCCCGGCTCGGTCCAGAAGGGCCGAGCCGAAATTCCGAGGGTCTACCCTATTACTCAGTCCTACTCCTTTCTGCTGCTGCAACAATCCTTTTCTACTGCCTCTTCCTACGCCTATAGCTAGGGTTCCTATATATGTATCGCTACTAGGCAGATAGTCTCCTTGCCTAGTTCCTCCTTAAATATCTAGAATGTCTGTAATTTCAGCCGGTCGTTATTGTACTTCGTTGGTATGTCTTAATCTCGTCTAGATAATACGTCGGCCCTACTGTTATCCTTTCCCTTACGATACTGGAGTCTTATATTGAATCGGCTTAGGTACATCGCCTATCGTACGTGCCTCTTAGAAAGCTTCTAGGGTTGCGTAAAGTACTCGAGGTTCTTGCAGTCGGTTAGGGCGAGGAACTTAGGAACTAAGCGGAGTTCTCTATCCTACGCCTTGCAACACTGTACGACTGCTAGCAATTCCTTGTCGTAGATAGGGTAGTTGCATTTAGCTAGGGAGTTCTTCTTAGAGAAGTACGCGTATAGGTATAGGAGTCTGTCTGACCCTACCTATAACAGGATACCTCCTATATAATACCCTAAGGAATCGGTTTCTAGTATTGTCGTACGTTCTAGATCGAAGGCAGCAAGCGTTAGTTCTATAGTAAAGAGCTCCTTTAGCCTGTTAAAGCTTCTATTACACTCGTCCGTCTACTTAAACTGCTTGTCCTTATATGTTAGCTCGACTAGGGGGCGTACGATCTCTAAGTAGTTCTGTATAAACTAGCAGTAGAAGTTAGCAAACCTAAGGAATTCCCGTACGCCCTTAACACTTGTAGGCAGCTTCTATTACTTAATAGCATTAATCTTCTTCCTATCTATACTAATGCCTTTCCCTGCCTTAATAATAAACTCTAAGTATTTCGTACGCCGTACACCGAATTTACATTTGCTGATGTCGAGGTACAAGCCAGCCTGCTGCAGTCGATTTAATACCTTCTTAACGTCCTGTACGTAGTCTGTATAGGTGCCGTCTGTAAATACTAGTATATCGTCGAGGTACGCAGAGCAGATGTCGTCTAGTAACCCTTATAGGAACCTGTTAATATATCTCTAGAAGGTTGCCAGTGCGTTAGCAAGGCTAAAGGAGGTAACAAGCTACTCAAAAAGACCATATCTCGTACAGAAAGCGGTTATCTATTCGCAACCTTTCTTAACCCGTATCTTATAGAAGGCTAAGACTACGTTAAGCTTAGTAAATTACTTTGCTTTGCTAATACGTCCGAGGGTCTCCTTAATTAGGGGCAGGGGGTACCGGTCCTTCTTAGTAATCGCGTTAATGCCTCTGTAGTCTACGTAAAAACGCAAGCCGGCCTTGCCTTCTTTGTAGACAAACAGCACTAGGGCTCCTGCAGATAATGTACTTATGTAAATAAAACCTTTAGCAAGTAGGTCGTCTAGTGTCTTACGCAGTACTAGGAGTTCTCTAGAGGACATGCTATACAGCGGGCCGTACAGTACTTTGGGCAGACTCCTATCTAGACGGGGCTCTAGCTAGATGTTGTAGTTAATTCCTTCTCCTTAGTATAGAGGCAGTTTCGAGGCCGATTTTGGCTCGAAGAGGTCTAGGTATTCTGCGTATTCCGATAGGAGTTTCGTACAGGGGTCCGTTGCCTTCTTAGGCGCCAAAGCCTTCTTAATGTCTGTAGTTGCAGTATTGACCTCGGCGTTAGCTTTAGCTTCAGCCTTAGCATTGCCGCCCTACAGAACTCTCCCTTGGTCTCGGAGCCTCCGCTTCGTCGCTGCTAGGTACAGGCGTCCTCGTCCGACGTCTAGCTTGCCCTGCTAGCGCTCTATTTATAGCTTCCCTAATATTAGGTTATACCCTAACTTGTCCTATACAACGTAGAGGTATAAGTTCTGCTCGTAGTGTCCTTGCAACTCTATCGTTACCTTTACTATATAGGTAATGTCCAGTCCTCGCCTAGTAATGCCTAGTATGCGTACAGGTACAGTAGGGGTTGTCTTAATGTAGTGTTTCTGTACGAAGTCTTCGCTAATCACTCCGTATACTAAACATCCTGTGTTAATTAGCGTCCGCACTGTAGCGGTCCCGTTTAGCGTAGGTCGTACGATAAACGGCGTAGTCGTTATATAGTTGCTCTTAAAAGATAGCTAAGTAGTACTTTAATTTAGCAATCTATCTCGTATATGCCTCTAGTAGAGCCTTCCCTTAGAGGCTACTCTTTTCCTAACTCGTTATTATCTAAGGGGAACTCTTAGTTCTCTTGTTAGGGTGCTGCAGTTGCTACCCTTACAGTAGTCGGCTGTCCCCTAGCTCTCTCTGCTAGCAAAAGCCTGCAATTCCGTACAGTATGCCCTATCTTGCTAAACCAGTAGTAGCTCCCTTCTGCTTGTCTCTTGTTAAGGGTAGCTGTATCTACCTACTGTGCCCTTTTAGTACTAGCCCTTAGCCGTATAGTAACAGCTGCTGCTACTCTCGTTATCGTCGTTAGTTCCTAGTCTATAGCGTCCTACTGCTAATAGAGGGGCTGTCGCATCTTATAGGCGCAGCTTATCTGTCTAAGCCTACGCTGCTAGTCGTTAACTATCCTAAGGAGATTACAGAACTCCTTGTACGAGGCTGGTCGCATTACGCCTACTAGTCCTGTTATAATCTCCTTAGAGAAGCCTACCTCTAAGGTAGTAATTTTACCCTGTCCTCCTATTAGAGTCTTCCTGCCTCTGCTAGGGTCTAATTATATTCTGCGAGGAACTCTTATACAGTCTTGCATCCTTACTTTATAGTATTAACCTATAGGAGTGCTCGGCTTTCGCAGTCTAGGTCCTTATAGCTCCTGTCGAGAGCTGCCTAGAGCATCGTCGTAGTTGCTATTGCTAGGTTAGCAATAGCCGTCTCGTAGTACAGCAGAATTCGTGCTGCTGCATGCCCTTTAACCTCTTAAAGAGGTATACTACCTTGTCTAGCTTAGTTGGGTATACTCCTAAGTCGACTAGAAGCTTAGAGCGCATCTAGGCAGCCTAGGAGGGGTACTCGGCCGGAGCCTTACTATCGTAGGTAGTAACGTTAGGGAGTTTGCTCTTAGGGGCTAGAGTGTAGGCCGTCGTGTTCGTCGTCGTTATAGGGGTCGGATCGCAATCGGACGCCCTAAGCTGTCGGAGCTCCTGTTTCTATTAGGAAATTATTGCAGCCTAGTAGCTTACTTGCTGTTCGAGCTGGGCCTTACGTACTAGCAGCTCCTCGTATATGCAGTGCACATAATCCTATATAGCTATAGGTTCTATAGGGATGTCGCTGTCTATCTTCGTTATATTACTGCAGTTACCGACAGTAAGATTAGTTCCTAATATAAGGGGCTTAAGAACCTTAGTTTAGAAACTTAAGGCTAGGTATCTATATAAAGGAACTAATAGGCAGTTCCTTTATCGTCCGCTGCTGTACAATTTGTACCTACAAAGCTAAGCTAGCAATTTCCCTCTATATAGGGGAGTAGGGTTCCTAACTCCGTATAGAAGGTCGGGAGTTTCCCTCTATATAGGATGTAGAGTTTTCCCTCTGTTTAGAGGGGCAGCAATTCCCCTCTAAATAGGGCTATAGGATTCTCCCTCTGTATAGGAGTAGGGCCTTATTGGTAACTCCGTACAGAGGGTAGGGTCGTGCTAGCGCCACTAAGTCGCAGTCCCTAGGGCGACGGCTGGCTTAGGTCTAGGGCCTGGGCTGGACGGCGCCCCCTAACAGTTTGGTCCGTCTTTCTTCTGTTGCTGCAGCCGGTAACGCTGCTGGTCTCTTCTACTGCTAAGAAAGTTTCTATTATAGCTCTCTTGCAGTGCTTAGTTAGTAGGTAAAAGGGGCGCACGCTATATAGATAACCGGATACGATTTGACAAGTCCTTTTATGTGCGCTAGGGTGTGTGTATATATCGCGCGTACGTTATTTAGGTAGCTAGATGCGATTTAACGGACCCTTTTACGCAGTGCAGGAGTGTAGTAAGTAGTGAGTTTGCGATATAATAATCCGAACACGTAGATATAATTCAATACAGCTCTTTTAAAGACTATATTGCGAACTAAGGAAAGGAAGGAATCTATATAGCGGTAGGTGAGGGCTTGAGGGGTAGTGTGCCAAGACCCGGCTCGGCCCTTCGGGACCAAGCCAAAATTCCAGGGTCCACCCCATCAGTCCGTCCCACCCCTTTCCACCGTCGTAACACAGATCACAAGCTTCCAAACAAACTTTCTTTCTTTGCCTTGCAAACAAATTTGTTTCCCAGCTACGCTTTTCCTAAAGGTTCTAGAGCTGGATCAGTTTCTTTCTTTGTTTTGCAAACGAATTTATTTCCTAGCCCTGCTTTTCCTCAAGGTTCTAGAACTAGATTAGAAGTGTTTGCAGGGCAGATTAAGTTGATTTTTACGCGCCTAGAATCTTCTTAGTTAGACCAGTAGTTGTTGAGCTGTAGTCTGTAAATTATGGTAGTTCTGGGTAGGTTCTGGACGCCGTTGTTCTTTCTCTTCCATCTGTTGACTGTAACAAATAGTTATTTACGTTGGATAATTGAATGTTTTGTTGTTGAGACATTGTGTTCTAACATGCAAATTGGCTGTGCCAAGAAAGTTCGATCGGCTTACTAATTTGATCGGCTCAGTGGTCATATACGTTACGTCATTCTACAGATTTCTGTGCATCACGCCGCGGAAGGGGAAGGAGCGTTCCTTGCGCTTCCCCGCACTCACCTCCCACCTTCAACAAACAGCACTGGACCTCAACTCTAATTGAGGTACCAAGCAGCGGGATCACTCACTCGGTATTGTCGTGGCCGCCACGAGTGCCAGACACGCTGTCAAGCCATCGTAGCGCGGACCCGTGGTCCCGTGAAAAAACAAACTTGCTGCATTCAGTCCCGCCCTGCTGAACAACAGTGGTAGGTCGGGAGGGGCGGGGACATGTGCTCGAAGATTGGCAAGCCCATCTGGCCGTGTCGGTCGAATGGCCCACCTCACGGCTTGCTGCTCCGATCAGGCCGGATCCAGCCGGAGCAAGGGGCCCTTCGCCCATCGCCGGCAGTCCGCGCGCTCAAAATAACTGGCAAGCATCTCCGCTGATGACGTGCCCGTGGAACTGTAATCCCGGCCCGCATCGCGTCTGGCATTTTCCAAGACCTTCGCCGAACGTGTTACCATGTCAGCCGGAAGCGTTCGGCAACGTGCGTCGGTGGCCATGGCGGCGAAGCGCCGCCATGACCAACACCGGAGCTGGTTCACACAGAGCCTGCGGGCGGGAGAAGGTTGAACGACGCTGGAGCATATTATTCATGCCGAGGAACTCGTGCTCTGACCCACGCACATACGCCATGTCTCTCGAATCATGTCCACAAAACGAGTCGGACCATCATCGGACGTATGCGGTTCGGTTCGCTTCGTTGGCGGTGGTCGATGCATCAGAGGTTGTGCTATCTGTACCAGTCGCTGTTGCAGAGGTTCTCGTCCCGTCCGTAGTAGAGCTGCTCTCAGAGCTGGCAGTTTCAGCATTGCCGCTGGTAGTCGTGGTAGCTTCCGATGTTGTTGGCGAGGCGGTAGCGCGGGATGTCGTGCTTGGTGAGGAAGCACTCGAAGTTGAGGGCGAGGATATGTTGATGCCGGCTTGCAGCATGACTTACGATTCGTGGCCTAGCTTCATCCTTGATTTTCGGACTCTGGTAACGGCTTCTCTTTCTTCTTTGGGCCGGAGTACTGGCGAGTTCTACGGGGCTCGCCGCGGTACCAGTCTGCTTGGCAGGCTGCAATTTCTGTTCGGATGTCGGAACCCGATGTGTCCACATGGGTCGTCTGCACGGCCATACGGTGCATCGGAGCGGCGGTCGTTGCGGTTGGAATGTTTTCCCCCATCGTAGGAGCGACGACGAGATTTGGTAACGAAGAGCCTCGAATCGGGTGCATACGAGAGGTGTAAAGTGCAGAAGATATGTGAAAGCTGGCGGAGCGGGAAACGCATTTCACGCTTCCCGTACGATTGAACCAGGTGGCAGCCCTCAGTCTTCAATGGAAACCGAGTGGTTCACCAGTCAACGGCTCCAGCCGTCGAAGAAGGGTTGACCAGAATCGTTGCGTTCAATCTCACTTGCCGGAATGGCGAACAATTATCAACAGCGCTGGGCCAGATCTGCTTCTTGTCATTCTCGAGACTCTAGTCGTACATCCAGTGCCATTCGTGAGCATGCTCGATCAGCGGTGGTGCCTTGATCTAAAGAGTATGTGAGAATAATGGGCTTGAGAAGTGAACACGTCTATTTCTCGCACTTGTACATGTCATGTCTGTACACAGTATCTTTTCGAGACTGGTATCGCTTTCCATCCATTGCGCCATCGCTATGCATGCTTCAAAAATCCCCAAGCAAAATATCTTCACCCTCTCCGCTCCACGCGATTGAGCCGACGTGCAGTCTGGATCTGTACCATAACCGTCAGTACACAACCACTGGCATCTCAACTAAGCATTACTCACCTGCGTTCTTGTCCTCTGCCCTCTCACCGGCAGTCCCATGGCATGTCTTCGCCCTCTGTACGAGCCCATATCTCGCAGTCTCTTGATGTTGTCCTGCAATTGCCGCCGCAAATCGTTCCCCAATGTCATGGTGCTCAGTTCGCTTGATAGATCGTCCACTTGTCTATCCTTTAGAGCCCCGATTTTGGCAGTCTTGTGTATGTGGAAGCGTGCCATCAGTCTCTCGCAGACCTTGGGTCCAATGCCATAGAAAGATTGTAGTGATCGCACGACGAGCGCCGATTCACGGAAGTTGACGCCGAAGATGAGGACCTGGCAGAAGTGAGCGACAATATCGACATATGGGTGCATTCATTGTACCATAATGACGGCGTCTGTGACGTGGAACTGGTCGATAGCACATGCAAGACAATTCTGGTGAAGCCGGAGTCAACGCTGCACAAGTCCGCGGAGCCGCATGCTTCCCCGCGACTGGCGCCAGCTGTACTTACTTGACCGACCGTTGCACCGCCATCTTACACAACGACAAGATGGCCAATTTTCAGAAGCTCATTACCACCTTCTTGGTGGCGCTCACATTCGCTCTCGTTTACTTTGCCCAGACCGTTGAGGCGACTAAGGGCCCAAAGATTACGCACAAGGTGTTCTTCGACATCAAGCATGGAGAGGAGGACTTGGGACGCATTGTGATCGGTCTGTACGGCAAGACCGTGCCAAAGGTATATCATATGCAGTTTCAAATCCAGGCAGAGCTCGACACTGAATGTGGTTGCAGACGGTCGAGAACTTCCGTGCTCTCGCTACCGGAGAGAAGGGCTTCGGCTACGAGGGCTCCATCTTCCACCGCTGCATCAAGGACTTCATGATCCAGGGCGGTGACTTTACACGTGGCGATGGCACTGGTGGCAAGAGCATCTATGGCGAGAAGTTCGATGACGAGAACTTCAAGCTAAAGCACAGCAAGAAGGGTATTCTCAGTATGTCGTTCAACTGCGCCAATTCACACCATATACTAACATGGTTTTCAGGCATGGCCAACTCCGGCAAGAACACCAATGGCTCGCAATTCTTCATCACCACCGTGGTCACCGGATGGCTCGACGGGCGCCACGTCGTCTTCGGCGAAGTGCTCGAGGGCATGGACATTGTCCACAAGATCGAGAATGCCCCCAAGGCAGGAGGAGGAGACAAGCCCAAGGACGATGTCAAGATTGCAAAGAGTGGCGAGCTTGAAGTCCCAGAAGAAGGTTTGCGGGCGGAACTCTAGGCCAGTGCGTCCGCCACGACACCATGGCCCGGTCGGCGTACTGGGTTACGGAAGACCATGCTGATGATACGCGTACAGGTTATGCAGGAACTGCCGAGCCGGTTGAGCCACTCAGTGCAGAGGAGACGTTCAATTCGGATGATGTCGCCGGCGAGCTCAAAGCTACCATCAAGGACCAGGTCACCTCGCACCTCAATGTTGAGAAGATCGCTTCGGTTGAGGGGCTGACTGTGCCATTCAAGCTTTTTTTGTTGGCTTGTATTGTTGCAGCGTGCTGGATGTTCATCAAGGCTCATAGCGCCCGGCGAAGCGGGCCTGCGGGACGCCATGGAGCTTACGAGACAAGTGGTTTGCCATAGACGAGAGGTAGGGAAGTACGAGTGTATATCGACGAACTACATGTTGAATCAAATCCGACTCTGGCATACATACACCTTTGCTCAAGCTTTCTCCGCTGCGTCGTCACACTCGAGTCTACGCAAAATAAACAACGTTGGCGCCAGTTCCGGGCCTGAGAATGTTACAGCACAACAGCGCACTCACAGGTCTTGCACAGGCAGAAAGCACAACCGCGACACCTGGTGGAATCCTGAATCCACCTCAATTCGGCGTTCGGGGGTTTGAACCCTTATATTTGTTCTTAACATTGCCGACCTCAACTGCGCAGATGGCTCAACGGTTAGCAGCTCGGTGTTTCGGAGCCCTCACCCGGCTTCGATTCCTGCCAGAAATCTCCCAGTTGGCATGAGAACTTATCAAGCAACATCACAGCTGGGAGATACCTTTCCGTGTAGTCCTGAGTACACATCATGCAGCCGAGAGATGTAGTAGTCGTATATTTGGTTTGCGAACTACTCTGCAAAAATTGCTGAAAAGCAATTTTTTGGCAACATGCTTCCACATACGTCATGCAGAGAGAGAGACGTAGTAGTCGTGCATTCGATTCTCGAACTCCTTTTTTTTCCTCGGGTTTTGGCACAATGTTCTGCAGAGGATCATTATGTGCATACACATATCATGCAGGCGAGAAATGTAGTAGTCGTACATTCGATTTGTGAACCACATTTTTTTTTCCTTGGGTTTTGGCACAATGTTCCGCAAAGGGTTCATCATGTGCACGGAGCGTTGCATAAGGCGTTATGTAACTGCCGGCTGATACCAAGACCTCATGCCTTGCATCATGCAACGACCTTTCACCAAAGCCCCGCAATCCTCATCCAACTATTCGCTGTGGAACAGTTATGCCCCGACGCCACAATGTCGTTGTGTCACGCCGCCAGGTCCAGCCAAAGCACTCGGCATGCCGAACGTCAGGCGCTCGGGCCACGTGGAATCGCAGAAGACGTGGCGAGCAGTCACACCTCCACAGCTCCTCGACGTCCGTTGATCGCCGCTCTGCACTGCGGGACACGATGCGCGACTATATCCACGGCTGCAGTGACGCCGGCGCCTCTGGCACAGCGAGACGTCTCTTTTCGGAATCCTGGTGGATGTTCTTGCCTCTGCTGAATGCAGGTGGATGTTCTTGCCTCTGCCGGATCCGGGTGGATGTTCTTGCCTCTGCTGGATCCGGGTGGATGTTCTTGCCTCTGCTGGATCCCGCCGGGCGCCTTCCCAGCCTCATCTCACTCACTTGACGATGCCACATCCGCCCACTCGACTCACTTGCCATCGCTTCCGTCTTAGCTTTGTTGATGCTGCATTGCCCGATGTACGATAGCGCCAATCGACGCGTCTGCGAGAGAGAGTGCTCCCTTCTCCCCTCTCTCTTCCTCCTGCTTCCTTTCCTTCTCCACCATCAGAAGGTAATACCCCCATTTCATTCCCCCCATCGACAGCACCTGCACCAAAACACCACCAGCACTTGCCCACCCCCTTTCCAATGCCATATGCCAAAGTCGAGGGCTCAGCGGCGCCATGCCGGCAAGATCTTGCGCCTTGAAGCTCGCTGTCGCCATCCTCGGCCACTTTGGCTCAACACCACGACCTGGCGACGGCGACATCTGGGGCCTTGGACAACGCGGCAACCGCCTGGAATGCCAGCAAATGTCCCTGACTGCCCTCTGACACACATCTCCATTCATCTCTGCCGCTGCCCATCCTCGCTGCCACGACCACTGACACCTGCGCTACCTTGTCTGCCACCGGTCGCAATCTGGGCACGCGACGGTCGACCGCACCACATCACACCACATCTCTTGCACCAGCACTGCCAGCCCCGCACCCTTTTCTGCTCTGCCTGGACATCAGTCTTGCCCTCCTTCGCTGTCCTCGCCACCCACACCTCGCCGTCGGCACATCTTCAGCACGAGCACTGCCGATCTCCCTCCGTCGCATCTTCCTTCACGCTGATGTTCGGTCGACAACACACTCCTGGACTTTGCCGGTGCAAGCTCGTCGGAAGTCAGAATCAGACTGGAGCTGTGCCTACCACCAAGCAACACCATGTCATCATCTTGGAGGCTGTTCTCAAGAACTGGCTGCAGAATGGAGATGTCTGGACTACCTGGAGCCTTGTCTGTCCACGATCGCTTTTTTCGTTGAGCTTGGCCCGCAGTGCTCTTGATACAGTCGTCTTTTGATCAGCACCCTCTTGCTTAGTCCCACCACGTTCGCCGCCTACTTTCTTGCAAGAATACCTGCTGATGTTTTCTGTTCCCAGTCATTCGATCACGGTGTTTACAGACAAGCTATAGAAACCCAACAAGATGCAGCGTGACCAGCCCCTTACCTGCCCCGAACCTCAAAACAGCTCTGTCTTGCCGACGCCACGGCCTGCTGATAAGCTGTTGGATGCAATTATACGGATGAAAGGTCCAAGATACAGGAGGCAGCTTGGAAAGCCGCCTGCCTTCCGCGAACCTCCGACGCCACAGCCTGCTGAGAAGCCGAGCGATGCAAACATACGGATGGACGGTCCAGAAAACAAGACGCAGCGTGAACAGCCCCTTACCTGCCCCGAACCTCAACACAGCTCTGTTTTGCCGACGCCACAGCCTGCTGATAAGCTGTTGGATGCAATTATACGGATGAAAGGTCCAAGATACAGGAGGCAGCTTGGACAGTCGCTTGCCCACCGCGAACCTCAAAACAGCTCTGTCTTGCCGACGCCACGGCCTGCTGAGAAGCTGAGCGATGCAAACATGCGTATCGACGGTCAAAACAAACCCCGGGGAATATTTCTCTCCGAGGCAGCAACGTCTCATTCGCAATCCGGCATGTCTGTTCTCTCGTCACCGCCTGCAGAGCGTGACGACCTTGAACATCTCGAACGACTGGCTGAGCAATTCAACAAACGCCAACTTCTGAAGTCGACTACGACTGAATTGCGCAAGGCCCGTTCAAAACAACTCCACCTAGAGCGCGTCGCCGAGGTTTACGACCGACGCACCGTGCAAAGAGACGCACTGCTTACTCTGAAGGCTGCCGCAGAGAGTCAAAGGCAACAGCGGGAGAAAGTTGTGATGGGAGGAGTGGAAAGGGAAAGGATTCATCAACTCCACCTACAGCGCACCGCCGAGACTCACGACCGACACAAGCTGCTCAGAGAATCACTGCTTATGCTCAATGATGCTGCAGCAAGTCGAAGGCAACAGCGCGAGGAGGAGATGATCCACCAAGAAGAGCTGGAACTTGCCGAGGAGATAAGGCTCAGGGCGGAGGAGGAGGCCATTGAATTGCGCAAGGCCCCTTCGCAACAATCCTACCTGGAGCGCACCGCCCAGACTCACGACCGACGCAAGCTGCTCAGAGAATCACTGCTTATGCTGAATGCTGCTGCAGCGAGTCGAAGGCAACAGCAGGATGAGGAGATGATCCGCCAAGAAGAGCTGGAACTTGGCGAGGAGAGAAGGCTCAGGGCGGAGGAGGAGGCCATTGAATTGCGCGAGGCCCCTTCGAACCAATTTTACTTGGAGGGCATCGCCGAGGCTTTCGACCGACGCAAGCTGCAAAGAGACTCACTGCTTATGCTGAGGGATGCTGCGGCGAGTGGAAGGCAACAGCGGGAGGAGGAGATGACCCGCCAAGAAGGGCTTTCGAAACAATCCTACCTGGAGGGCATCGCCGAGGCTTTCGACCGACGCAAGCTGCAAAGAGACTCACTGCTTATGCTGAGGGATGCTGCGGCGAGTCGAAGGCAACAGCGGGAGGAGGAGATGACCCGCCAAGAAGGGCTTTCGAAACAATCCTACCTGGAGGGCATCGCCGAGGCTTTCGACCGACGCAAGCTGCAAAGAGACTCACTGCTTATGCTGAAGGATGCTGCAGCGAGTCGAAGGCAACAGCGGGAAGAGGAGATGACCCGCCAAGAAGAGCTTTCGAAACAATCCTACCTGGAGCGCATCGCCGAGGTTTTCGACCGACGCAAGCTGCTAAGAGAATCACTGCTTACGCTGAAGGCTGCTGCAGCGAGTCGAGGGCAACAGCGGGAAGAGGCTATGATGGGAGAGACAAAAAGGAAGAGGATCTTGGCTTGGATCCTCCAGACGGAGGAGCCGTCCTTTACCGATCCGTCTTCGTCCCATCAGCTCCAACTCGATCCGCATGACAACGACCAAGCGATCGATGCGGCGCTTGAGGATTGCATGGAGCAATGCCACGCCAAAGCCGAATACATTCGGACCCACCGCATACCTGAGACAGGTCAGATTGAGGTGACGTCTCGGTTCGGAGTTCAAGCATATCTCGACGTCGTTGTGGCGGCCGCAGAGGCTCGATTCGTTCCGGAGAACCCCATGCTCGCACAACTTGGTTCCGCCTTCGAGCAAATTATGGAAGATATACACCAATCGGTTGGCAGAGCTTATTCAAAGCTGCGGAGTTGGTTCCGGCCGTGAGACATTCACTCTCTCGACTTCGATCCACGACTGCGAGAGCTCATGCACGATGTGCACACAAGCAAGCCATCATCGTTGATTGAGTTGGTCAATGCTCGTCTTCGAAATGGACTCTTGGCCTGAATGGAGTAGGGCCAAGTTTCCTGGTGGTCTTGGCTTGTGATGTGAGCAGTAGCAGGCAACATCCGACCTGCCATTCCATGGTTCGACCGCCCTGTGAGGGCTTACGCACTTGTCACCCGACAACATGCACGTTCAGATCCACCATCGCTCGCGTTGACAAGGCCAGCGCTGCGAGCGAAGCGAAATCCGGCATCAGATGTTCTGTCGCCGATTTCTGGAGTTTCTGCAACGAAGCCGTAGCAGGTTCGTTCAGACCGATGCGAAACCAGTGTGCCCTTGACCAGCGTACACACACCCAGACTCTATCGATCGATGAGCAATACAGCAACACTCGATTGATACGACTTCCCGGTGTCGGATCTGGTCGATGTTGGAAGTCATGCCCCAACACCCCCGACCAGATCCACCACAGTCTTTACCGCAATCTTTTTTCCCCTTTGAACCATAAACCCACTTGTAAAACCCGCCGAAGTGAGCGACAAGCGAAGGAGTGGCGAATCCCGAGCGAGTTGTGTTGACCTGAGGCACCAAAAAAACTTGTAAAACAGAAAGAAAATATGAATGGACGGCCTGGATTTGAACCCCCCAAACGCTCGAAATTCTCCTCTGGACGATCAAGAAACGGCCGAGATGCAGTTGATTGGTCGGAAGGAGGTGTGTTTTGGCCGGAAGGAGGGGGGAATTCGAAGGGTTAACCGGCAAAAAAATCGCCATTGGGGCGCTTGTTTTTCACAGGGTAGACGGTGCTTGGCCAGGCCCTTTGTGTGCGGTAGCGTTCGATGGGCAGCTTAGCATTCTGTCACTTCGGGTAGATAGAGCGCGTGGTCGGGTCTTTGGGAGCTCGTGAGAAGGCTGTGGGCCGGACGTGGAGGAAGACGCCCGATGGATCTGCAGCTTCACGTGCTGGGCGTTGTGAGTACACTCCTTCTTTCTTGGGAGAGAGGGGTGGAAACCAAGACAGATTCCGAGGTGAGTGTGGGATGGCCGATGCCGTGGCAGTGGGCAGGTCGTCGCATCCACCGCTTTCCTGGTCGCCTTCTCTGCCATCGCTGCTGGTTTGACCGCTTCCCATTTTCGCATCAACACTCCCGCTGTTGCATGCCTCTGACCTCGTTGGACACCAAGACGCATCATCTCACACACACACACACACACACACACACACACACACACACACACACACACACACACACACACACACACACACACACACACGTCCCTCCAGCACAGTACCGGATAGAGCTCCGGTGCGTGAGAAGGTCGGGGAGAGGGAGAGGTCGGGGAGGGGCTGAGGCCGGGAGAGTGTCTCGGCACGACTTTGGTAGTCCCGCCGTGTTTGCCCAGCCCGAGTTTCCTTGACCACGGCTCACTGTCGACTCTGCCATGCATCCGTCTACATCGTTGGTTGCGGTACATGGCATAGCATGGCTGGTCCATGCCGTGGCAGGGCCGCGGGTCCGCTTCTGTCGTGCCCCCGGACACATTTGGAGGCTGAAATGGCCGGAATTCAGAAAGTGTAGCGATCATGCCCGTGTCAACGTTCAAGGATAATACGAAGAAGATCTCCTCCTGGTATGTATAAGATGATGGGGACGCTGCGAGACGTCGGAGGCTGACATGATGCTTCCCCGACAGATGCAGAAAGTTCTTGGTCTGTCCGGCTTACTGACTACAACCGATGGCTCGGTGCTCGCGACTCGAGACGTCACACGTGCCAACGTCGAGGCGGCATATGATCAACTACAAACGTGGTATGATCAGTCCATTGGCCTCTGGGTTCCAAGCACCGGCTGGTGGAACAGTGCAAACTGCTTGACAGTCATCATCGATCTGGCTGCTGTCGACAGTAGTGTCAGGGCGTCTGTCATAGATGTCGTTGCGACCACATACACCAAGGCACAACAGTACAACTTGCAGATGGCAAAGGTCCAAGGCACCGAAAGCCAGCCTTATCTCCCTCACTGCTACTATGGCAATCAATGGCCGTCTTTCCCATCTGCTTGGACTCGGCAGTACGGCAAGCCTCCGACGAAGAAGACGGGCGGCTTCTTGAACGACTACTACGATGACGAGGGATGGTGGGCACTTGGCTGGATCGCAGCATACGATCTGACCGGGAACACGCAGTACTTGTCACAGGCCGAGGCAATCTTCAGTGATATGAACCAAGTCTTTGGCCAAACCAACTGCAGCACGAACGCCGGTGGAAGCGGCGGCATCTGGTGGGACAGGCCACAGAGCTACGTGAATGCCATCGCCAACGAGCTTTTCCTGCACGTAGCGGCATCGCTGGCAAATCGAGCTTCGGGAAGCGAGACCGACTACCTCGCCATCGCAAAGCAGCAATGGTCGTGGTTCACAGGCAGCGGCCTGATCAACGCACAAAGCACCGTCAACGACGGCCTCGACCAGCACACGTGCCAGAACAATCGAGGCACCGTGTGGTCCTACAACCAGGGCGTCATCCTTGGCGGCCTGGTCGAACTCGGCACAGCCACGCGCGATGCCGCCTACATCGCAACCGCACAGGCGATCGCCGACGCGGCCATGGCGGCTCTCGCGCCCAACGGCATCCTCCATGACCCCTGCGAGCCTGACTGCGGCGCCGACGGCACGCAGTTCAAGGGCATCTTTTCCCGCAACCTCCACAAACTGTACGCCGCGGATCCGACGCAAGCGCGGTATGCGGCTTTCTTGCACGACAACGCGGACAGCATCTGGACGCACGATCGCGCCGGCCACGGCCTGAGTGTGCGGTGGAGCGGCCCCTTCGTGGCGCCGGCCAACGCCAGCACGCAGAGCTCGGCCATGGATTGCCTGGTCGCGAGTCTGGCGACGTGATGCGAGGCCCCCAAACACCTCTCATCTCCGTCTCTGCTCGGGTGCGTGTCGATGGGGAGCCGGCTTTGCCTATGTACTTCGGTGGGGAGTCCGCTTTGCCCATGTACTTCGGTGGGGAGCCTGCTTTGCCTATGTACCACGGTCGCATGTCGGACCGTGCGGGACGCCGGGCGGTGCTGTGGCAGGAGAGAGGCCGTGTACCACCGATTTGTGCCCTCGTGCTCGCATCGTGTCTTGCGGTTGGACATGTCGACTGAGTCGCTTCGGCCGCCCGATGGCGATGGCGCGTGGCGCCGTTATGCACGTACGAGCCCCTGCGCCTCGCTTAACCTGAATCATATCCCCCCGAGGTATTCTGAGCCCCCCCGAGCCGTCACCGAACAGCTGCATGTGGTTGGACAGCTCGCAGCGCCCGAGGCATCCAATGCCGCGGATCTCATCGTTATAACTCGTTCGGTATCGTCTGTCAGTTGGGGTGTGCACTTTCGCCTCCTCCGCGTCCATCGCCCATCTCGTCCCTCAGCTCTGACAATCTGCCAACATGGCGTGGCAACCGCTGCCCGGAGATGATTCGTACGGTGGGCAGCAACCCATGCTCTGACCAACACAACAATGGCTGATTGCTGGGCGTAGATGTCATCGTGATCGGGGCGGGAATCAGTGGCATCAACTTCGGCTATCGCCTTCAAGAACGATGTCCCAGCCTCAAATACGCCATCCTCGAAGGCCGCCACGAGATGGGTGGCACGTGGAGCTTGTTCAAGTACCCGGGCATTCGCTCCGACTCGGATCTCTACACCTTCGGCTTTCCCTGGAGACCGTGGACGGAGACGACGGCAATCGCGCAGGGCGATCTGATCATCAACTATATCAAGTCTTCGGCGGAGCTGTATGGCATCGACAAGAAGATCCAGTACCACACCATGGTCCACGAGGCCAACTACAGCTCCTCAGAAAACACGTGGACGCTCGAGGCCACGGTCAAGGGCGAGAAGAAGAAGACGTTCAAGGCGCGATACATGCTCCTGTGCACCGGATACTACGACTACAGCACGCCGCTTCAAGTCGACATTCCCGGCATCGACAAGTTCAAGGGCACCGTCGTTCACCCCCAATTCTGGCCGGCAGACCTCGACTACAGCGGCAAGGAAGTCGTCATCATCGGCTCGGGCGCAACGGCGATCACGGTGGCGCCGGCCATGGCACGAACCGCCAAGCACGTCACACAGCTGCAGCGTTCGCCGTCGTACGTGCTCGCGATCCCGGCGGAAGACGGGGTGGAAAAGCTGCTCCGGCGGTGGTTCTTCTGGTCCAAGGCCATCCAGCACAGCCTCATCCGGCTCAAGTGGATCGTGATGCCGCTCATCATGACGACCTACTCGGCCTGGTGCCCGGAATCGATGCGGAAGATCATGCACAGGCTCACGGAGAAACAACTGCCGTCCTCGGTCCCGCGCGACCCGCACTTCACCCCGAAATACCGGCCGTGGGAGCAACGGATGTGCATGTGCCCCGACGGGGACTACTACCAGAGCCTGCGGGCCGGCACGTCGTCGGTGGCGACGGGCACGATCCGCGACATGACGGCGCACAGCATCCTGCTGCACGACGGGTCGGAGCTGGCGGCGGACGTGGTGGTGACGGCGACGGGGCTGCGGCTGGCGTTCGCGGGCCGCATGGCGCTGACGGTCGACGGCGCCGCCTACCACGTCGCGGACAAGTTCGTGTGGAGGGGGGTGATGCTGGAGGACCTGCCCAACGCCGCCTTCGTCGTCGGCTACGTCGACGCCAGCTGGACCCTCGGCGCCGACGCCACCGCCCAGACCATCACCCGCCAGCTCGCCCGCATGCGCCGCCACCGCGTCGTCCGCGTCACCCCGCACCGCTCCCCCGCCGAGCGCCGCCACATGCGCCCCGCCCCGCTCCTGCGCCTCAACAGCACCTACGTCACCCGCGGCGCCCGCGCCCTGCCCAAGGCCGGCGACCGCGGCCCCTGGCGGCCCCGCACCAACTACGTCCGCGACATCCTGATGGCGTGGTACGGCGACATCCAGACGGGCACCACGTGGGACACGGACGGGTCACACGACGACGAGTGAAGGCGGGGGGTCGGCCATGTCTGGGGGTTTTTTTTTTCTTCTCTTTTTTTTGGGGGCTCAATTGGTTGATCGTGAAGATGATTCGGCGTGTCGGTGTTGTGTGTTTCCTTCTCCCATCACCTCGTGTGCCACAGAACTCCCGACTCTCGGTCGTTGCATATACGTGTGAGGGAACCCAGTACATCGACAGAACAGTGCAGAACCGTACCGATTTGTATCTTCTTGGTCTTCTTTTGGTTTGCCCCACGCAACACCACGCTCCCGGCCATCCCTTCCTCCCTCCCTTTTTCTTCCCCCCTTCCCCCCTCCCTTTTTCTTGCCCCCTTCCCCCCTCCCTTTTTCTTCTCCCCTTCCACCCTTCCACCCCGCCGAGAACAGGCCAGGTCAGGGAGGATGCACGAGTTGCAGCAACTGAGGGGTCGAAACTGACATGCGGGCTGATTTCCGATGGGGTTCGATTTCCCCATGTGTCGCACGCGCTGGTCTCGATGCGTGCCGGGACAGCTCTGCGAACGGAGCGCGCCAGGTCACAAATCGAGGGCGATGTGCGTCTTGAACTTCTTGTTCGCGCGGTCGGGCGCACGGGTCTTGAACTGGTCGCCGTGGAGCTCGAAGACGAGAGGCGGCGGCGGCGGCGGGGCGGCGGCGGCGGCGGCGGCGCACGGGGCGAAGGGCAGGGCGAAGCGGACGACGGTGTGCTCCTTCGGCACCAGCTTCAGCTCGTCGCGCGCGGTGACCAGCTGCCAGGTGAACTTGGTGTCCTTGACCACGATGCCGCGCAGCCCGACGCGGCTCGGACACCGGCTGCGCACCACCTCGACCAGCGCGCCGTGGTAGTCGGCCGACACCAGCAGCGCGCCGGCGCCGGCCGCGTCGACGTGCGCGCGGCCGCCGCCGGCGCCCAGGCCGAGGATGCCGCGCATGTAGCCGCACCACAGCGCGTGCAGCGGCTCGTACAGCGCATATCGCCGCTGCGCCGCCGCCACCTCGTGCACGCCCAGCGCCCGCCGCTGCTGCGCCGACAGCCGCTTCGGCCGGCCCGACGTGCGCCTCGCCGCCGCCGCCGCCGCCGTCGCCGCCTGCAGCCGCGCGTGCCGTCGCTTCGCGCGCGCGTCCAGCGCCGCGTCGCGCCCCGACGCCCGCAGCAACAGCGGCCGCTGCTGCACCCGTTCGCGCAACATGGCCGCGGCGCCGCCCGCGTGCGCGCGCTGCAGCAGCTCCCCGGCCACCTCGTCGCGCGGCGCGTGCGTGGCCATTCCGGAGGCGGGCGAAGATGCGGATGCGTGATGGAAAGGCGTGGAATGGAAGAATGAAAGCTTTCTTGATCCGATGACGTCATATCCGCAAGTGACCAGTGAAGCTCCGGCTTGGTGCATCGGTCACGTCCACCACCTCGTCAACTCGACCACGCCCCTCACCACGCCGATATACATGCGCCGCGCCGTCGACTGCACCGCGTCCCTCACCACCCGTACATACGTGCGCCGCGCCGTCGACTATACCCCGTGCCTCACCACACGTATATACACGCGCCGCGCCGTCGACTCTCCCCCGTACCCCACCCCGCGGACATACACGCGCCGCGCCATTCGACCCTCTCGCCGCCTCGCCCACCAGCCTCGTGCCGTGTCCGCCATGGCCGCGCCCCCCGCCATCTTCGCGCCCGGCGTCAAGGAGGGCAGCGAGGGCGCGGAGCAATACACCAAAGGCTCGCTGGATCTCTCGCAACTCGACGCCTGCCCGCTCACGCAGTTCCAGCGGTGGTTCGCGCACGCGACGGCGGCGGGGGTGCAGCGGCCGGAGACGGTGACGCTGTCGACGGCGGCGCTGCCATCGGGCAAGGTGTCGGCGCGGATGGTGTACCTCAAGGAGATGGACGGGCGCGGGTTCGTCATCTACTCCAACTGGCGCAGCTCGCGCAAGGCGCACGACGTCGCCACCAACCCCTACGCCGCCCTGACCTTCTGGTGGCCCGAACTCGAGCGCCAGGTCCGCGTCCAGGGCCCGGCCGAACGCCTCTCGCCCGAGGAGAGCCAGCGCTACTACGACACCCGCATCCGCGGCAGCCGCCTCGGCGCCTGGGCCAGCCCCCAGAGCGCCGTCTTGCGCGATCGCGACGAGTTGGACCGCCGCGTCAAGGAGGTCGAGGCCCGCTTCGACGGCCACGACCACATCCCCGTGCCGCACTTCTGGGGCGGCTTGAGGGTCCAGCCCGACACCGTCGAGTTCTGGCAGGGCAGGCCGAACCGCCTGCACGATCGCTTCCAGTATGAGAAGGACGAAAGTGGCGAGTGGAAGATCCAGAGACTGAGTCCTTAGCGTTCGGTGGAGCTGCGTCGGTGAAGGGGGAGTGCGGCGGAAGGGGAGTGGGCAGAACTCGCGTGCGCGAAGCCCGGCGAGAACACGACGGCCGTCAGATGCACGGCGTCAGATATCACGGCACGACGAGGGCACGGACGTCAGGTGGAGTAGTCAGTCGTACGTACTATGGACGGACGTATCGATGCGCCACTCGTGAAACACGCCATCACGCCGGACCAATCACGCCGTCACCGTCCCATGCCCGTCCTCGCCAGGGACTATGCCCGTCGACGGGACGGCGGCGCGGCGGCGGTGCCCGAAAACGGCTAAGCCGGGCGGAAGGTGGAGTTCAACACGCCGTACTTGATGTTGGAGAAGGTGACGGAGGCGTCGGGATGCGCGGCCTCGACGGCCGCGGGCGCGGCGCACGCCCGGGCGCGTGGCGTTGGCGGTGGCGGGGTAGGTGGAGTCCAGCCACCGCATGGAGGCGGCGTGGTCGTCCCAGATGGACAGCACCAGCACCATGCCGCGCCCCAGCGCCTCGCCCACCGCCGCCAGCCCGCCGCGCGCCGCGAAGCTGTCCGGGTCGCCGAACGCGGCCTTCTGCTGCCGGCAAAACCCCGCGCCCAGGCTGCGCGCGGCGTCGACGCCCGCGACCGCGCTGGCGGGGCTGGCCACGACGCGGCCGTGCTGGAGGTAGTGGCGCCGCACCTCGGCCAGCGCGCCGCCGTCGCTGCCGTCGTGGGTGAGGAACTGCGTGACGACGGTGAAGCGGGCGGCGGTGTCGAGGGTGGCGCCGCGGCCGTAGAAGCGCTCGTGGCCCAGGCGGAAGGCGTTGAAGTCGCACCCGTCCTTGTCGCACGCGCCGTCGTCTCGCGCGTCGCCGGACCCGCACGTCTCCGGCGAACGGCACACCTGCAGGCCGCGGCCGCGGCACGGATGGGCGGTGAAGGCGGCCGAGACGGAGTTGGCCTCCCACACGTCCATCGCGGCGCAGCACGCCCCGCGCGCGCCCGTGCCGGAGTGGGCGTCGCCGGCGGACGGCGTCCCGACGTCGAGGTTCGCGGCGCCGGCGATGAACTTGACGTCCCGCGGGCACTGGGCGTCGCAGTAGCCCGTGCCGTACCGCGCGCCCGCCCGGTTGTCCGCCGCCGTCGACGCGCCGCCGTCGGCCGGCAGTTCCACCAAGTACAGCGCGCCGTTGACCCCGCACGGCAGGCCCGACACGTCCACGTCGAAGCTGAGCTCGCGGTTCTTGAGCCGGAAGCTCTTGTACGCCTGCCCGGACCCGTCCAGCACGTAGCTGCGGCTGCCCACGTTGCCGCCCGTCACGAATTTCAGCGACACCGCCCCGTCGCCGCCCGCCGAGATGCCGTACGTGCCTTCGTAGTCCGCGCCGTCCAGCGCGCACTGCTGCGCACACACCCGCGGCGACGTGCAGATCGATCGGTCCCATTGGTTCCCCTGCGCCCGACAGCCCATCAGCCGCGCCGCACGGCAAAACCCCCGTCGTCGTGGCCGCACTCACCGTATAGCAGTTCGTGGACCCATCCACGCGGTGCGTCCAGCGCCAATTCGCGTCCAACGTGATGCCCGCCGGCACGCTCGTGCAGCCGCGCGCCGTGCACTCCGAGAGGGGCAGCGACGGCGCCGTCTCGGCGTGAAGGGTGCCGACCTGCTGAGCGCCGACGCCCGCCGCCGCGAACACGACGCCGGGGAGAAGCATGATGGCAGACATTCCGGGCCCCCAGGCGTGACGAGAAGCTGAACGCGTGACGAGACGCCCCCGACGGTGGCATGGCATCGCGCGCCGGCTTTATGCGCTTCCCACCCGACGCGGCGCAGCCCCACGCTCGATCCCGTTCTCCGCTGGTGATTTCACTCTTCCATCTATCTCACACCCGCCGGAATTGCCCCGTCGTCGCACATGGAGAGCCGGGCGAGGGTCGGGGACGATCGGCATGCAGGCTCGTTCGGCGAGACAATGCCTCGGGAGGGGGGGGGCATAAATGACACGGCACAAAAATCGTCCGTGGCGTGTTTGAAGCAGCCGGAAGTCGTGATGACTGCATGTCCGGCGTGGGTTAGTTACATACAGTCGGGTCATGCTCGGCCGACGAGTGGGACATGGCTGCCCGTCATCAGCCACCCCGTCTGACCTGCAGCGTGACGGATGGCGACCGAGGATGTTGAGAGCGGCCGAGGTTGAGCTGTGCTGCGGCTTCTGATGGCATGCGTGCCTATCGCGCGTCCTTCCTCTCCGCCGCCGCCCTCTTGTACCTCACTTCCGCTCGCCTCCTCTCCCCCCCGTCGACCTTGTGTCCCCGCCTCTGCTCCCACAGCCCCTCCTTCACCCTCAGAACCGCCACGCCCGGCTGTCCCTTCACATACTCCACCCCCGTGCCCCCGATGGTGTTCGCTCCCACAATTCTCGTGCCCGCCACCCTGACCACCTCCTTCCTGTCCAACTTGGGCGGCGGCGCCAAGCTCGCCAGCGGCGACGCGGCACCCGCGCGAGCTGGCGCGGGGACGATGTCGCCGCGCGTGTTGCTGACCACTCGGACGTAGCCGGCGTCGCGCGTCCACGTGGCGGGCGACGGGCGCGCGCCCGTGCGGGCCGGCGGCGCCGGGACCTGCACGATGCGGAGCTCGGCGCGGCCGTCGCGCACGTGCTTCAGGTCGCCGCCGACGCCGTACAGGCCCTTGCGGAAGCGGTCGCGCCACCACAGCAGATAGCGCCGCGCCCGCGCCGGCTCCAGCCCCGCCTGCCGGAGCTGCGCCGACGACAGCGTGAACAGCCCCGCCCACGACCCCATCTTCGCCGTGTGCGCCGACATCCCGCGCCCGATCAGCGTCAGGAACGTCGCCACGTCCGGCACGAACGGCGTCGGCGGCGGCACGGCGGCGGGCGGTGCATTCCGTTTGTGCAGCGCCCGGCACTGGGTGCAGGTGGTGCTGCGGCGGGGGGAGGGCAGGCGGAGCCGCGCGAGAGGCCGGGCGAGCGCCATGAGAGCGGGAGGCGGGCGCGGAGGGCAGCCGGCGGTGTGTGGTGATGGGAGCGGCCGGCGGTGTGTATTGATGGGAGCAGCCGGCGGTGTGTGGTGGTGAATGTGTGTGTGGTGAATGAACGGCCGGGCGCGGTGTGGCGAAGACGGGCTGAAGGCCAGATGGGAACTTCCGCGGGGACGCCCCGCCAAGACGTGCACGGCTTTCACGTGCCAGACACCCGCCCGCCCATACCATACACACGCCCACTCACTCCCGGCAACCCGCGCGGCAAAGATGGCGGCGCCCCGTATGCTGCAGTCGCCGGCCCTGGACGTGCCGCCCGAGCCAGCCTTCTCCGTGCGGCCGGCAGAATCCCAGGACAAGGCGTCGCCCCCCAACTCGCCCGCCACCGCCACCGCCCCCGCCCCCACGGCCGACCTCGCCGAGCAGCTCGATGCCGCGGAGCGGCACAAATACGTCAAGGGCCGGAAGCTCGGCTCGGGCCAATACGCCGACGTCTTCTCCGCGCACCTCGCGACCGACCCGACGCAGCTGGTGGCGATCAAGAAGATCAAGGTCGGGGCGGAAGCGAAGGAGTTCGGCATCTCGTACGACAGCCTGCGCGAGATCCGGTTCCTGCAGGAGCTGCGCCACCCCAACATCATCCGGCTCATCTCCGTCTACTCGACCAAGGGCCAGAACCTCAACCTGGTGCTGGAGCAGCTCCCGCAGGGCGACCTGCTCAAGCTGATCCAAGACACGCAGCACGTCTCCTACACCGCGTCGGACATCAAGGCGTGGATGCTGATGGTGCTGCGGGCGGTGTGGTTCTGCCACCGGCACTTCGTGCTGCACCGCGACATCAAGCCCAACAACCTGCTGATCGCGGGCGACGGCGCGGTCAAGCTGGCGGACTTCGGGCTGGCCCGGCGCTTCGCCGACCCCTACCAGCCCATGACCTGCAACACCGTCACCATCTGGTACCGCCCGCCCGAGCTCTTCTTCCACGCCCGCTACTACGCCGACCGCGTCGACGTCTGGTCCTGCGGCTGCGTCTTCGCCGAGCTCGTCGCCCGCGACGTCCTCTTCCGCGCCTGGCCCGAGAGCGAGGTCAACATGGTCAAGCTGATCTGCGAGAAGGTCGGCACCCCGACCGAGGCCAACTGGCCCGGCGTCACCAGCCTGCCCGCCTACCTCGTCCCCCACGAGCCCCACCCGCTCCGCACCCACGACCACTGGATGTCCGCCTTCGGCGCCATCGGCCCCGACGGCGTCGACCTGCTCATCCACATGCTGCGCCTCGACCCCCGCCGCCGCTGCAGCGCCGAGCAGGCCCTCAACCATCCCTTCTGGTCCGCCCAGCCCCGACCCAGCCTGCTGCACGAGCTGCCGCGCCGCCCCGCCGCCGCCGCCGCCGTCGACCCGCCGCGCCACCACCCGAGCCCCGCCGACCTCCGCACCGATCGCGTCGCCCGGAAGATCGACTTCGGCGCCAAGCCATGACGCCGTGCACCCGGCACGAGGACGAAGACGAAGGCGAAGAAGAAAACCCAACCAAGAAACGAAGTGACGTGCGCCACGACCGAAACGCATACGACTCTCTCTCTCTCTCTCTCTCTCTCCCCAGCCAGCCAGACAGACAGACAGACAGACAGACAGACAAGACGACCAGACACGCAACACCCACCACCCACCAGCCATGAATCTCGAGACCGCATCGGGCCCCGCGTGGAGTCCGTCCCGTCCGGTTTCACTTGTCCCCCACGGCGAAGAAAACACACACACGCACACACACACGCACACATAAATCTCTCTCTCTCTCTCTCTCTCTCTATCTCTCTCTCTGTTTCGTGAATTTTCCTGTCATGAAAAAAAAAAAAGAAAGAAAGAACCCCCTTCCCCGCACACGCACGAAAGCGTCCCGCTTCGCGTCCACGTGTGTTCGCGTCGTGCGCCCCCGAGGTTTCCCAATCCCGCAAGACGACGCGAGGTGGCGTGCTTCCCTTCCGCGGTGCCGCTCGCGGCGGCTCGGTGGTGGTGGTGGGGGGATGTGTCGTCGTCTCTACTCGACGGTGACGGACTTGGCCAGGTTGCGGGGAAAGTCGACGTTGAGGCCCTCGGCGACGGCGAGCCAGTAGGACATGAGCTGGAGGGGGATGACGTTGAGGAGGCCCTGGAGGACGTCGACGGTGCGGGGGACCTGGATTTTGTCCGTCTGGTCGCCGGGGAACTCGTGGTCGTCGTCCGGGTTGCAGATGACGATGGGGCGGCCCTTGCGGGCGATGACCTGCTGGTAGGCGTTGAGCGACTTGGCGAAGATGGCGTCGCGGGTGAGGATCATGACGATGGGCAGGTTCTCGTCCACCAGCGCGAGCACGCCGTGCTTGAGCTCGCCCGACATGACGGCCTCGCAGTGCAGGTAGGAGATCTCCTTGATCTTGAGCGCGCCCTCGAGCGCGGTGGCGTGCTGGGCGCCGCGGCCCAGCAGCAGCAGCGACTTCTGGTGCTTGAACTTGAGGCACAGCGTCTTGACCTCCTGGTCCATGGTGAGGATCTGCTTGAACTGCTCCGAGATGTGGCCCAGCCCCTCCATGATCTCCCGCCGGCGCTGCTGCTTGCTCGCGCGGTCTTCCGACAGCAGCAGGGCGAACATGATCATGCACACGAACTGCGACGTGTAGGCCTTGGTGGAGGCCACGCCGATCTCGGGCCCGGCGTTGATGTGCACGCCGCAGTGGGTCATGAGCGAGATGGACGATCCCACCACGTTGACGATGCCGACCGTCAGCGCCCCGCGCTCCAGGCAGTAGCGCAGCGCCATGAGCGAGTCCGCCGTCTCGCCCGACTGCGACACGAAGACGCACGTGTCGTCGCGGAAGACGGGCGCCTTGCGGTCGAGGAAGTCCGAGGCCAGCTCGACGGCGATGGGGATCTCGGTCAGCTCCTCAAAGGCCCCGCGCACGGCCATGCAGGAGTGGTACGAGGTGCCGCAGGCGATGAAGATGAGACGTCGGCAGCGACGGATGGTGCTGATGTACTGCTTGAGCCCGCCGAGCGTGACCGTCTTGTCGGCCAGGTTCAGGCGGCCGCGCATGGCGTTGACCACCGACTCGGGCTGCTCGAAGATCTCCTTCTGCATGAAGTGGTCGAAGCGGCCCTTCATGATCTCCTGGAGCTCGATTTCCAGCGTCTGGATGGCGCGCACGTTGCTGGTGCCGTCGGTCTTGGACAGGCGGTGGATGTTGAGCTGGCCCTCGTGGATGTGGGCGATGTCGTCGTCTTCGAGGTAGAGCACCTTCTTGGTGTGCTCGATGATGGCGGCCGGGTCGGAGGAGAGGAAGAACTCGGTGGGTTGGGGCACGCCGTCGTCGGACAGGAAGGCGCGCGACTGCGAGCGGTGCAGCAGCGACTTGTCGGGCGGGGCGAGGAGATTGCCGCCCAGCATGTTGGGGCTCTTCTTGAGCGCGACGTTCTGGCTGGCCTGCTCGGCGGGGAGCACGTTCTCGCCGTCGCCGAACTCGACGTCGACGAAGTCGACCTTCATCTTCTTGGCGGTGCGCACGCCGACGACGAGCGGAGAGCCCTTGCGGGCGGCGACCACCTCGCCGGGGAAGCGCACGCTCTTCACCAGCAGGCCGAAGGCGCCCTGCAGCTCCTTGATGACGGCCTTGACCAGGGTGGTGAAGTCGATGGAGGGGTGCGAGTCGTAGATGTACTTGGTGAGCTTGGCGATGGCCTCGGTGTCGGTTTCGGTCTCGAAGCGGAAGCCCTTGCTCTCGAGCAGAGTCCTCAGCTCCTTGTAGTTGGTGATGATGCCGTTGTGCACAATGGCAAACTCCCACTTGGGATCGGACCGGTGGGGGTGGCAGTTGACTCGCGACGGCGGACCGTGGGTGGCCCAGCGGGTGTGCGCGATGCCGGCGTGGTTGTCGAAAAGCTTGGTCAGGTCGGGCTTGGCCTCGTCCACGAGCTGCTTGAGCATGGCCACCTTGCCGACCTCTTTGAAGGCCAAGACCTCATTGCGCCGGTCGCCGTCGACGGCCAGGCCGGCCGAGTCGTAGCCTCTGTATTCGAGCCGCGAGAGGCCTGCCGACCGGCGTGCGGGTGTCAGCGGGCTGGACTGGGCTGGGAGCGCGGCGGTGGAGGGGAGGCGGGAAGCTTTATTGGCTTACCATTGACGAGCGTGTCGAGGATGTACTTGCGGTCCTTCTCCACGAGGTAGTTGATGTAGCCGAAGATGCCGCACATGGTGCCGCGGTCGCCGACGGCGTGACTGTGGCGGGGAGCGGCGGCGGCGGCGGCGGCGGAGGACCAGCAGCGGCGGTGGCGGAAGGATATCGATGCGATCGTCCGCAGTCGTGGGGGTCCAGCAGCGGTGGGGGGGTCCAGCAGCGGCGGTCGCCCGGTGTGCTGTGTCCTGTGTGCAGCTTCCACGCCGAGCAAGCAGTGCACGGGAAGGGCGCGGCGGCGGCGGCGAGGTGAGGTGGTGTTCACGGGCGATGGCGAACAAGAGAGCAGAGAGGGTCGGAGGGGCTGAGAAGAGGGATGGAGGGGTTTAGAAGGGGGGCTGGGCGGGCCTCTCCCCCTGCCTGAGCCGGAGCCGGAGCCTGGGCCTGGGGCTGAGCTGAACCTCGCGCGTTGGACATTCCCCGTTGCCCCAAGAGCGGGGGCCCAAGAGAGGGGGAGGGGGCTGGGGGCTGCTTCAGCCTCGTCTTCCGACGGCGCATCGTGTGCCTCTCTCTATGGCCGTCTGCCCGCATCGTGCATCGTCTGCCCGAGGCCATTGCCGTGTCGCCGTCGGGCCTCTCGCCACGCCCGTCGGTGACCCCGCTCTCGCCCGGCGGCGGACCCCCGGCGTGGTGCCTGGGCGTGGTGCCTGGCGCCCGCCGCCCGGCGTCCGGCGCGTGCGCTGCTAATTCAGGCTGTACCTGACGCGGATGGTGTCGGGTGGCGTTTGGCTCGCGCAGGCCGCGATGTCGGCGGAAGGCACCATGTTCTCGAAAGAGGCTGCTGCCCCGCCTTCCCGGCCGGCCCGCCGCTTCGGGCGACGTGCTCGGAGCAGCACGAGAAGCGGTGCGGAGCCCGCATGCCAAATGCAAACACAGCCCGTGCAGACACAGCCCATGCACGGGCGGCTCCCTCTCGATACTCGAGACGCGCGTGAAACGCCGGGAGAATCATGAGTTACAACCGCCCCGTGCATAGCGAGTTACATGTCATACATACGTAACTCGCGGCCGCGGGGCATGGCGCTTCCCGCGCACGCGTCGTCCCGCCGTCCCGCCGTCCCGCCGGCCCGCCGTGCCGCGGGCGGGTCGTCGCCCCCCAAAAAGAAAGTGCAGTGTGACACCCGTGGCACACGCCTCGACTGCCTGCGTGCTGTAACGAACCGACGCCGCGCACGCCGCCGCCCCGCCCCGCCCGTCGCCCGACACCGCCACCGCCCGACTCGCGCGCGCCCGCCTCTCGCCGGCCTCCGCCACGCGCTGGGAGCCGCCCGTCCGCGCCATGTCGCCCACCGTGCTCCACTTCCGCGCCGAGAGCAAGCCGCTGGAGCATCGCTCGGCCGTCACGCCGACCGTCGCGCGCCAGCTGGTCCACGCGGGCTTCGACGTGCGCGTGGAGCGCTCGCCCCTGAGCATCTTCGCCGACGCCGAGTACGACGGCACCGGCGCGACGCTGGTGCCCGCGGGCTCGTGGACCGCCGCGCCCGCGGACCACATCGTCATCGGGCTGAAGGAGCTGCCGGACGACGACTTCCCGCTCAAGCACACGCACGTCCAGTTCGCCCACTGTACGCCTTCTCGCGCCGGCGGGAGACGCCCCGCGTCCGCTCGTGCTAATCGTCGCATCAGGCTACAAGGGACAGGCCGGATGGGACAAGGTGCTGAGCCGATTCCCGCGCGGCGGCGGCACGTTGCTTGATCTGGAGTTCCTCGAAGACGAGCAGGGCCGCCGGGTCGCGGCGTTTGGCTACGTATGTATGAGACGCGACGCATGGTCCCCCCCTTCGTTCGCGTCGCCCATGGCTGACGCACGCGTTTTCACCCCACCGCAGCACGCGGGATTCGCCGGCGCCGCGCTCGCGCTCATGGCCTGGGCCCATCAACTCCTGCACGGCCCCGACCGGCCGCTCGCGGGCGTCACGCCGTACGAGAACGAAGGCCTCCTGATGGCCGACGTCAAACAGGCCGTGGCGGCCGGCCGGGCCAAGGCCGGCCGGCTGCCGCGGGTGCTCGTCATCGGCGCGCTCGGCCGGTGTGGCCGCGGGGCGGTGGATCTGTGCGTGCAGGCGGGCGTGGAGGAGATCGTGCGGTGGGACGTGGCGGAGACGAGCGCCCGGCCCGGCCCGTACCGCGAGATCGTCGAGTCCGACGTCTTCGTCAACTGCATCTACCTCTCCGCCCCGATCCCGCCCTTCCTCGACCCCTCCGCCCTCGCCTCGCCCGCCCGCACCCTGTCCGTCGTCTGCGACGTCTCCTGCGACACCACCAACCCCCACAACCCCATCCCCATCTACCACCGCAACACCACCTTCGACCACCCCACCCTGCCCGTCGCGCTCCCGCCCCCCGCCGACCCCCACGCCGACCACCGCCCGCTCAGCGTCATCAGCATCGACCACCTGCCGTCCTTGCTGCCGCGCGAGGCCTCCGAAGCCTTCAGCGCCGCCCTGCTGCCCAGCCTCCTCCAGCTGAAAGACTGGAAGAACGCGCGCGTGTGGCAGCAAGCCGAGCAGCTGTTCCGCCGCAAGTGCGCCACCTTGCCCGAACCCGTCGCTGTAGACCACGGCCCATGCTGAGCAAGAACGTTGTCGAAAATGGCATATTTATGCTACACACACACAGAGAGAGAGAGAGAGAGGGAGGGAGAGAGAGAGGGAGAGAGAAAGAGAGGTATCACACGCACACAAACAATCTGGGAATCAAGCGAACAACCATTCCTTCTTCTCATCTCCCCCTTCTTCTTCTTCTTCTTCTTCTTCTTCTTCTTCTCCTTCTTCTTCTCCTTCTTCTTCTTCACGAAAGTGTAAAAGACGCAGTCAGCGGCGTGTCGAGCACACTCCGCCCGACCATGACGTCGAACGGCCCGCTCGGGGTCACCCAGCTCTGATTGCCCACGTGCCAGTACGAGATATCCTTGCGCCTCAAAACGAAACTGACCCGCCATCGTTCGCCGGCGTCGAGCGGCTTCTTCTCGAACCCCCGCAGAGCCCGCGTGTTCGGCCTGCCGCCCAGACTCTCCCGCGGCACGGGGATCCTCAAATACAATTGCGCGACTTCGCTCGCGCGGCGACTTCCGCCGTTCGTGATGGTGGCGGTGATGTTGCCGACCGCTTCAAACAGGGGTCCGTAGCCGCCGGACGTCATATTGGTGTGGGCAGTGTTGTCCGTGGTGCCGTTGGCGTAGACGGGCATGGCGTAGCCGGACACGTGGGCTGCCGTGACGGTGGATGTGGCGTTCACGTTGATTTGTAGATCAGAGTAGTCGAAGCGGGAATACGTGAGGCCGTAGCCGAATTCAAACCGAGGCGCGACGTTCCGGGCCAAGAAATGGCGATAGTCGATGTTGACGCCTTCGGAGAAATCGCATTGGGGGTCGCGGGAGTGGTCGACACATGGGCCTTGGAGGGAGTGGTAGTCGCTGGGCTTCTTTGCGACGGTGTAAGGGAGGCGTCCGGATGGGCTGACTTCTCCGTAGAGAAGGGAGACGACGGAGCGGCCGGCGTCTTGGCCTGGCAAATGGGCGAACATGACGGCTGTGACATTCCGGTTGTCGATCCATGCGTCTACGACTCGTGGTCCGGCATTGTGGATCACGACGATGGTGTTGTTGCAGGACCGTGCGACGCTCTTGACGAGCTCGTCACCGTCGGGGTCGGCGAGATTGGGTCGGTCCCAGTTCTCGGATGCGTAATCGTTGATGAAGACCAAGCAGGCGTCCGAGTCCGCCACGACACCGGGAGCGGTGGAGTGGCTGTCGAAAAAGATGGATGTGTCATCGGAGTAAGCTCTGTTGAGGAGAGCGTCGTATGGTGAACTGATATAGGCCGGAGTGTTCGAACCACTCCCCCCGCCAACAAAGAGAGTTCCCATGGCTCGAGACGGTGCGTTCTCGACAACTTGATCCATCGCGATCTGCATCGACTGCTGCTGCTGAAGACCGATGGTGTCTCGATTACGCGCCCAATCGTCAGTGCCAGGGTTGAATGACTCTTGAGCAACAGCTGACCAGCCAAAGACGGACAGCATGCGTGGCTTCTTGAGTGGCAATGCGCCGTTGGTGTTCTTGACCAGAACGTGACCTTCGATGGCTTGTTGGAGCAGGGCCGGTTTTGCCTTCGGGTCGCGAGCATCAACGTAATGGTGCGGTGCCAGCAGATCGGCGGGCATGCCTATCCCCATGGGAGGGAAGGTTGGGTCGTCTTGGCCCATCTGGTACCAGGTCGCTACGATTCTTGTCGCCATGTCCACCAGACGGCTGTGATTGAAGCCATCCATGGCTTTGGTGAGCTTTGCGTGGCCCCAGTACTCACTCGTGGGCATTGCCATGTCCAGACCTGCGTTGGCAGAGGCAACGCCACTGTGTTGCGCCACCCAATCTGAGACCACAAAGCCTTGGAAGTTCATCTCACCCTTCAGGATGCCGTTGATCGCTTTGCTGTTCTCGCATGCATAAGTGCTGTTGAGTCCTGTTCGGTGTCAGGGACAATGCGTGTAGGCTGGCCCGCATCCACACTCACTCTGGTAGCTGCACATGACACTGCCCACTCCGGCAAGGACCGCTTCATGGAAAGGCCACAGGTATAGTTCGTGCATCGCTCGGTCGTCGACATTCGAGCTGATTGCCGGTATCTGACCACCGTCGTCCGAGCTGGGATTTCGATTGGTCTCCTGTCTACATTCACGTCAGCAGTTGCTCCACCACTCACCACGTCGTCGTCGTCGCCTCACTCGTTCCCAACGAAGTGCTTCACCGAAGCGATCACACTTTTTTGCAAGCCTCCGATCGTCTCGGCTCCCAGGACGCCGTCCAACCACGGATCGGCAGCAAACCCTTCCCAATTACGCCCCCCCGACACGACTCTGCCAATGGGTCCCACGACGGGTCCGAGTGCAACATTGACGCCCTTGGCCTTGAACTCGGCTCCCATGAAAAGGCCTCGCTCGTAGGCCATGGTCTTATTCCAGGACGCGCCGACGTGGATCCCGGATGCGTAAGCGTTGACACCGGCCGCATCTCGCACGCCGTTGCCCGCGTCGTGCAGGCACAGCCCGGGGAATCCGGCGGTCCGCGCGGTGCCGGTGATGCCCACACAGCCCGTGTGTGTGGTCGGATAGCCGACGGTGATGTTGCTCATTTCTTCCGGCGTCATCTTCGCGACCAGGGCCTTGGCCTTCCGGTACGAATCGGCCCAGCTGCCGGCGCCATAGCCGTCCGCTGCACGACGCACGTTAGCTGGGCGAGTCCCGCCACACGCCATGGGCCCACACCGAACCTACGCGATGGGAAGACGCCGGGCGAAGTCCACTTCGCGCGCCCGCCGTGGGGATTCAGGGCAAGCAGCCCAAGCAGCGGCAACAGCGCGAGGCCCATTCCGATGCCGATGGCGATGCACCTGTGTTGCAGACACCAAATCCACACTCGGGACCGCACGTTGCCCTTGAGCAGTGGCGCTCGCTCGTTGGTCGTCGCAGCCACAGACGCCTTCTCGTCCATTGAGCGGACTGTCGACGAGTTAGGCTGGCATAAGTCCCGCGGGGTCGACGGCGTGCGTGTGATGTCGGCCGGAGAGCATTTCCTGGGGACGCCAGAGGGGTGGAAGGCCGTCAGTCGGAACAAGAGGGGTGGAAGGCAGTCGGGAGGGTGGCGAAGGGGACGTTGAATGCGGGTAGTTCCATTGCGATTGCCTGTTTCCCTGCTGCTCCTGCTGCTTGCTCCGGCGCCTGCTCCTGCGCCTGCTCCAGCCCCAGCTCCTGCCCCTGCACCTGCCTCGGACCAGCTCTTGTGACTTTCCCCGCGGAGAAGGGCCGGTACATAACTACATATATGCTCTGCACACAGCCAACGACATACAACAACAGATCCGCCTCCGGTCCCGACGCCGCACCCATCCATCGTTGAGCGCTGCGACAGGATAAAGTGCACGTGGGCGCGAGATGAGCTCGCGCGAAGACGTCGCACTGATTGGTTCCCGCCAAAGCTTGCCCAGCCCGTTCTCTCCCGGTCCTGGTTGTTTGCCAGGTTCGATGCATGAACACGCCTTGTCCGCCCTGGCTTCGACGTTTCCTCATCAAACGACCTGGGGCTTGGAGAAGATGGGCACTTGTTCGAGGTTGTGGTTCCAATGCAGCTTCCCGTCCCCATCAATCTCGGCCGCTTCATCAGTGGTCGGTATGCCGTCCCGGGCGTTCTCTTCGATTTCCTGCTTCGAGATCCCGTGGCGGTCGCGAGGGATCCATAGCGTGGGAGTCTTGGAAGTGAAGGCGGGCGCAATGTAAGCCTGGTTGGTGTCTTCCTCGCTGATTTGCACCAAATCATCACTCGGTCCGTGGTCTTGCTCCAGCCACAACTTGGCCTTTTCGCGAGAAGCGGAAATGATGGAGTCAAAGAAATCCGACAGCCGCCGGGGCATTGGGTCGGGCAAGCGTGACAGACCGAGCCGTCTACCGTGAGTCGAGGCGTGAAGTGCTGCTTCGTCATTCGTGTCCGCTCCGTCTTCTTCCGCGAGCACACTCTCCTGCTCGGGGTGCGACCTTTTGTCCACGCCCAGATAGAGCTCGAGAGGCCGCAATGACCGGTCCAGCAACAAGTTCGCGACTGCGGTCATCACCAGCAGCACGACCATCAGTGTTGTCTGAGCCGCTACTTGGCGGGCACCGAACAAGCCGATCAACGCCAGCTCAGCGAGGTAGAGGCCCGCGGGCATGTGTTGCAGAGCACGCCTGTAGGCTTCGCCTTTCGTGTCGGTCTTGGTTTGTCTGACGTAGAGCAAACTGTAGCGGTACGACAGGTAGTAAAAAAAGAGCCCGATCGCTGCAAAGCCCAGTGTCAGCGGCTGAATGCACGAGTACGCCACCGCAATAATCAAGAAGTTGGTGAACTTTGGGTACCAAGCCGCCCATGGCGTGCCGCGCATTTGAGCGTGAGTCTGGAACTTCTCCCGAGGCGTCTGATCCCAAAAGTACTCGTGGAACAGGTACTCCAGTGTCTCAAAGCCGTCCAACACATTCGACGCCGCACTCGACGTGCCCTGAAGTATGAAGTAGGTCAAGTAGAAGTTGGAAGCCTTCGGCAAGCTTTCGGCCAGCAAGTCGGGAGCCGACTTTGGGTCTTGCGCGATTTTCGTAGCAACTGCGGCAGCGCCGGAGGAGAATGTGGTGACCAGAAAGACTTGGAACACCTGAAACGCCATGAACCAGGCCTGGGCCTTGAGTTCGGCTTGAGGGATCGTGGGTTCTCCAGACAGCTTGGCGACGTGTCGGAAAAGCTTTGGCACGTACGAAGCGAACCAACTCGTCAACGCTGGGGGCACGAAGCCAACCAGAAGGCCGAGGATCCAGTCTGGAAGATCTCGCAGCCATTCCAACCACTTCACACGATCTGCCAATTCTTTGGCGTTGCTGAGCGTCCCGATCAGGCCGGCGGGAATGGAGAAGAAGATGGTGAAGGCAACAACGAATGCCAGAGCCAGCGACGCCTTCGAAGCACGAACGGCCATTGGCATCTGAACATTCTTCCACAGAACCTCCTTCGGCTGCATAGCAAGCCAGCGATCCTCGAGTGGCAGATGGGGGTGGAACTTGATCTGCTGGAAGGCTCTGTGCGCAGCCTTTTGGCTAGAGAAGGCCACAAAGACAGCGGTCTCCGGGGGGATGTTCCTGCTTGGCGCTGCCCGATGAGCATCGATGCGCTCTACCGCATCAACAACACCCTTTCTTGCAGCATCGATGCGATCGACTTTGGATCCGATGCCCAATGGTTTCCTGGAAGTAGGTCTCGCAGCTTGGGCGCGTGGCAACCGCGCTTCCTCTGTGGCTGCTCCATCGACACCATTCGTGACTGGTCGGTTCTTGTTTCGCAGCTTCGTGAAAGTGGCGATGTAGTCCAATTGCGCCCTCTCCAAGCTGTAGGTTGCTCCGTTTCGCTGTGCGACCAAGTCTTCCAGATCACCGAGATCCTTGACTGGCCAGCTGTGCTCTGCTTGGGTTCCAAAGTATGTTTTCAAAGACTCTGGTCGCGCGGCTTCCGCTGGCACATTGATGAAAAGCACAGTCTTCGCCGAGAGTCGAGATGCGTAAGTGTCATTCAGATAGTACGCTTGTCGGAGGCCGATCAACTGTAGCCGCTCAGCGGCGATGACGACGAGGATGCCGAGGACGAAGACCCATGCTACGACGGTGTGCGCCCACAGATGGTCATTCTTCGCAATGTTACTGAAGCTGATCCGGTCGAGCTGACTGGCCTTGCCACCTCCAGTGGCGTTGATGGGCAAGAGGATTGGCCATGTCAAGAGAGCTCCCGCCAGACAGATGCCGATGATGAGTTTCAAAAACCGAAGGTAGAGGTATGCATCCAGCGAGTTGTGCTGCAGGACAAAGCGATCCGTCAACTTGCCGAAGTCTCGAACCCATGATGTCCCCTGGGCACGAGATGACGGTGTGCGATGCTTCTCCGGTATGGTTCCAAGGAACGTTCTTGGTGCGTAGACTTTTCTGAACGAATTCCGCACGACCAGGAAGACGACGATGTTGATGACGGCGACGATGAATGTCGGGATGAACGCTCCCAGTATCGCGGCGCCTGAAGTCGAGCCTTCTTGTCGGTGGCCACCGTAGCCATCGCCCTGGGCGAAGAAAGACATGGCCGATTTGACTTCCGAGCTTGACCAGCTTCAGCAGAGCGGCGGCGGAACGTCCCACCCGCTCAGGAGTTTCAGTCGAGCAGCAGACAGGGAGGGCGAGGGTCATGATCCAGTCGGCAGCAGACGTTTTATATGAACGACGACCGTTCAACCTCCCAAACAAAAATCAGGATTGAAACCCGAGTTTTGTTCCTTCTTCGTGGCTGGGAGTGACGTCATCTCGCGTGCACAATTGAACTAGTTAGTTAACGAACGAGTTGACAACCAACTTAACCAACCGTCAAGACTGATGAACCACTCCCATACAGAAGCGCAACCCGCACGCTGCGTGTATCATCTGATCAACACAGCACAAGGACAATCTCTCCCCTATCATTCCTCCTCAACCTCAAACTCTTCCACAACTCCTTATCCTCCTCCTCTCTCCCATCGCCCTTCACGTCTCGTTCCCGGTGATATCGCTTGAGCACTTTGTTCATCGACAACCCATGCTGGCTTTCCGGGCCTTTGGTCACCAGGGACAAGAAGAGTTCCGCGCGGGGAATGTATGGGACCATTTGGGGATGGGGAGAGGAGGGTTGGACGGACGTTGGCCGACTGGGGGCAGGATACTGGACAGCGGCACGACCCTTGCGGCTGATTCGCGAGCGGTCTTCGGAGGACACGGAAACCTCGCGGTGGCTGCGAAGACGGTGGGGTTCTTCGTGGCGATCACTGTTGCGGCGACGTTCGCGCTCGGGGCTTCGTGAGCGGTGCTGTCGGCTGTCGCGCTCGTCTGAGACGCACGACTTTCGCCGATCTTTCTTGGAATCTTTGGGCCTTTTTGGTTCGACCATGTCCTTCTCTCGCTTGCTGCGTTTCGATGGGCTAATTGGTGTTGGTGCCGCGTCGATGCGATCTTCATGGAGTTCGTGGTCTGTCACGAGACGATCGAGACCACCGGTTAGACCTGAATGGAGGACTCTTCCGCCGGTTGAGGGAGCTTCCAGCATTGACTGATCTCTTGAGACTGGTCGCTTTACGCTTGACGAGTCCAGATCTTCGACGTTGCGCTTCCGCTTCTTGTCGCTTTTGTCGGTGCCTCGCTTCTCTTTTTTGTCCCTCTTGTCCTTCTTGTGCTCTTTCGGTGCTGGAGTGACGAACGGCCCTGGCGATTCGGTCGGGTTGTGGGATGAGTCGTAGCGTTCCGTGCCGCGTTCCAGAGGTGCATTTCCATATGAGTAGCCGTTTGTTCGATACGAAGAGCTGGCATGCGATTCCTTCCCGTATGGCGTTGCTTGCTCAAGCATCCTTCTCGCCTCCCCCGCACCAAGCCGTGCTGCTCTTGGAGTAGCATCGCCGACGAGAAAGTCGAACACATTGACGTTCTCCAACTCAGGGGCAGGCTCAGCAGCTGGCGGAGGTGTAGGTGCTCTTGGCGGCACATCTACCACGGCCACCGCACGCGCGTCGCCTCCCTCGACAGCATCTTCCACGTGTGCGGCAATTGGCAGCATTGCTTTAGCTTTGGAACCGTTCACCGACGTGCGCTTCCCCGACTTGTTGCTCTTCTTATTCTCCTTCTCTGGCCGATGGTACTGGCCGTAGTACTTTTCGGATTCGGTCATGCACGAGGTGTGCGACTGAAATGTGCCGTTGGGGAAGGTGGTCATACAATCAATACACGATACCGGCGCCCAGCACTGATTGTAATGCTGGGACAGCTTCTTCTTGGTGAGCACGTCGCCACAGCCTAAGACATTATGCTGTCAGTGGACTGTCGCCCGCGGGGAGGGCGAAGGGGGGAGGGCGTGCCTTCGCACTGGAAGGATACCATGGTGGGGGAGTGTCTGGCTCCCAGCGGAGCGCGTGTAGCAGCTGTGCTTATTATCGAACGTGATGCCAGTCAGGCGGCGAGCTCACGCACCAGTTGGTTGGTCTCACGATCGCGTTCCGTGACCCAGGCTTAAAATGCCAGAATTTGAAACTTGGCTGTTGTGAGGGGCGACGACGGCCTTTGTGTGTAGGATTTGAGGACTCTGCCTCCAACGCCATCTTCGTCCTGGACAACGACTGAAACTACACACTGCACTCGAGACTGTCCTACCATTCGCAGGTTCCAGTTTCACTTCGCCGTCCTGCGACAGCCCAACTTGTGCTGAGCGACCGACAACGGACTTCAGCTTCGATAGGCGGACTCCAGCTTCGATAGGCGCGGAGTGGCTTGGTAGGATTGCCTGTTGCCTGGAAGCAGTGCCGCAAAGTGATCGATGGGTCTCGTGTGCCCTGATATGCTGCTGCCAAGTCGTGGAGTCGGCGGCTCCAGAGTGGTACAGCCCGTAGTTATCTATATGGATGGGGGACTTGAAGGCGTGCTGAACAATGGAGGCGTGCTGATCAATGACGGCGTGCTGATCAGTGCAGGCGTGCTGATCAACGCCGACCACAATCAAGCGACGACACCTGGTCGGCCAGATTGACGAGTCTTTGGTGGCGAGGATGTGCAGCATTCGCCAGGAACCTGCATCACCAGCATTTCGACAACAAAACATCACATCGGCACGCGTTCGGGGTCTATCACCATGTAGTCGCGTCCGACAGCCTCGCGGTCAACCAAGCAAAAGGTTATAGTTAGTTAGTGATCGCAGGTTTCAAAACGTCGCCGCGTGAGATCGAAGCTGTGGCGATTTCGTTGGAGTCGGGAAGCATTCTCGGGACCAGATTCGGCGATCATGAACTCTCCACATATCGATCGGTACTCCTGCTTTGGCCCTGCAATCATCGCAACGCCATGACCGTGTTCGAGCAGTCAACTGCCAATGCGGAGAGAATTGCTAGTCGAGCACGCGATATGTACATAACGTTCGAATCACATCGATCGCTTTTATGCAGACCTGACCTGGCTCCCGGCTCTCGACAAGGACCAGGTGACTACCTGGGGCTATGTAACTATGTCTGGAAATTCGCGTCACGGTTCCGCCCAGTGCCGGTGGAGAAAAAACGCTTCCGTTCTACCTACGATCACAGCCTCGGCATGCCGTGTTGAAGCTGATGCTCCTGGTTGAAGCTGATGGTCCTGGTTGAAGCTGATGGTCCTGGTTGAAGCTGACAGTCCTGGTTGAAGCCCCAGCTCACTCCATACTCCAACGCTGAGTACCTGTGCCTCTTGGAAGCGATGCCGAAGTCGCCCACAGGTACAATCCGGCAGCAATGGAAGAAGAAACCGGCCTAGTCGGCACCAACCAGGGTGGCTGGCGGGTGTATACCATGAGAGATATCCGACCGATCATGAGGCTTCCCTGCCATGCACGGCGGGCAAGGGAGACCAGCTACGCAGGCTCGCAGGGCCCCCAAATTGTCCCTTTAAGCCGCCGAGCCCCACCGCGCTCGCGAACGGCCGTGGGCTCACTTGCTCTGAAGCACTCTGTATCATGCGGGCAAGCCCTACTCTTCTGGCTGGCCTCGCCGTCGGCTTCGCCGCTGCATTGCCGGACTCTCCCGATGTGGATGGGCATGCATACGCTTCTTGCATTGCCGCTGCCGTCGGGGGAAATGGAAGTCGATATGCATTTCCGACTAGTCCGGAGTATACGACAGAGCTGAATGTCTACAACCTGGACCACGTCTACTTTCCGTCCGCCATAGCATTCCCGACATGCGTGGCCGAGGTGCAGAAGCTGGTCAAGTGCGCTCACCACGCCGGCATAGCTGTACAGGCGTTGAGTGGTGGGCACAACTACCTGAACTTTGGTAAGAAGCATCGGTCTGCACAGCGAGGTGCCTCGGCTGACACTCTCACAGGTCTGGGAGGTCAGAATGGCTCGCTCTCGATTCGCCTCGAGAACCTCGACCAGTTTCACTACAACGAGTCGACCCAGTCCGCACAAGTTCAATCTGGCAGGCTGCTGGGAGAGGTTCGCCGGTCACTGACAGCAGTCAACCGCCGTGGCATCTTCAGCGCCATTTCGTCCATTGGCACGGGCGGTCATCTCACCATTGGTGGTCTTGGCCCTGGTTCCCGCCTGAATGGACTGGCCGCAGACCAGATCTTACAAGTTCAGGTCGTGCTCGCGAACGGCAGCGTGGTCCTGGCGAATGATCATGAACACCCCGACTTGTTCTTTGCTGTCAAAGGAGCTGCATGGTCGTTCGGAATCGTGACAGAATTCTGGATCAAGACGCACGAGCCCATCGAACAAATCGACTACTCCTACATCATCCCCGGCAGCTTCAACCAGTCTGCCCAACTTCTCGCGGGCTGGCAAGCCCTCATCTCCCAGAAGAATTTGTCTCGCGCCTTCGGCTCGACGGTCTACGTCTACGAAGGCTTCTCTCTTATCAGCGGCAACTTCCTCGGCACTCAATCGCAGTTCACCCAAGTCGGCCTCGGCAGCCTCACATCCCACGCAATCCCAACCGCAGCCCTCCTCGGAGCTCTGGACAAAATCAACCTCACCGCGACCGTCGATCTCGTGACCAAGTTTGAAAAAGTCGGCCTGCTCTCTGCTCTCCCCGACCTCCCGTCCTCCGCGATCCTAGAACTCATCACGGGCCTCCAAAAACTCGCCCCGGTCCTCCAATCAGGCAACGTCTCTGCAACCCTCGCCGCCGTCGAAGCCTCCAACAACGCGATCCTCAATGGCCTCGTCGCCGTCCTCACGGCCGATCACGACCCCACACTCCTCCCATCCGTCTTCGCCGATTTGGTCCAATCCGGCCTCTTGGACATCGTCACCAGTCCCACCGACTTCCCCGTCGTCGGCGCCGTCCTGGGCAATCTCAACCTGACCTCGGTCTTCGGCTTGATCTCCGAAGCGGCGCAGTCGCCTTTGCTGAGCGCTTTGCCCCGGGGGAGCAAGTTCTCCGCCGCCTTCTCCGCGCTCTTCTTCGCCCACGTGCCGGGCCACTTCTACGGCAAGAGCCTGAAGTTCACCGATCGGAACCTGCTGACCGCCTCCGGCATCCGCCAGGTCTACGACTACCTCGCGCGCGCCGACCGCGGCACCGCGCTGTGGTTCGTGCTTTTCGACCTCGCCGGCGGCGCCGTCAACGACCCGCCCGCCACCGCCACCGCCTACGTCCACCGCGACGCGCTCGTCTGGCTGCAGAGCTACGTCGTCAACCTGCGCGGCCCCGTGCGCCCCCCGAGCAAGGACTTCTTGCGCAATCTGCACGCCCTGGTGCAGAACGTCACCCGCCCCGCCGTCGACGACAGCGCGTACGCCGGCTACGCCGACGACCAGCTGAAATTCCCCCAGGCCGCCTACTGGGGCGACAACCTGCCGACCCTGCAGAAGATCAAGGCCCGCTACGACCCCACCGACGTCTTCCGCAACCCGCAGTCCGTCGCGGGAGTGGTGTTGGCCTCCCGCCGCGCCAGGTGAGGAAACGTAGGATGCCAGTCACCCCCCGTTGTGGAAATCCATACCACTGTACATAACTAACGTACATGACCACATACTTGGCAGTACTATGTACGTTGCAGAATTTTCTTGGCACAACTAATTAGCGCAACAAATCATCCATTTCAGAAGCTATCAATAGTGTAATGCTTAAATCTAATCCCTGCATTAGATTAATGTTATAGAATAACCAGTAGGGAGGTCTGACGGGAGCACAGTAGTGCTCTGGCGGCACGACTGCACGACCTAAGGATAGCCTGCTGCTAAGGACGGCTTACGCCGCCCTAGTGCATATACAAAAGGCACGCAGGTAAGAACCGTAGAGGGACACTTGTTAGTTCAAATACGATACTAGCAATTAGTATTAGGTACTCTATATACTGCTACAATCCAATCCTGTAACAGTTCTAATAAGTCTATCTAAGGGTAGCAGCCTATAGGCACTAATAGCGACCTAGCAACTGGCCGACGTCTTCACCAAACCACGGTCTCCAATTCAGCTCATGTGCTGAGCTAACTACTCGTTGCAGCCACTGAGCTGACTGACCACTTACTCATTACCACATTAATATTACGGTCTTTTATTACTATTCAGAGCCCCAACTGAGCTCGCCGGCAGGGGAGTGTTGTAACCTCGCACGATGCCGACCGGAACGGGGTTTAGCCGGCTCACCGGACCGAGTTTCTAGACACATATAGATACACACTCATCAACCACGCAGCTCAGTCCGCCCTCTACGAGCGTTCTCCTGTCTTGCCCCACCACACACTAAGAACTATGAAGGCCACTGTCCTCGCAATCCTCGTTTCGGCGTAAACATATCCACCCATCCCGCGCACGGGGAAGATGCGACCACGCGCTGACCGAAGCCCCAGATCACTCGCCGTCGCCCGACCTCTCGCAGACCATTTTTTCCCCGAACCACCCCCACCTCCCCCAGGCGTCCTCGGCTTTCCCGGAAAACCTCCTCCACCTCCTGCTGGCGGACCTCGCCGCCTCTAATCCCAACACCGCTCCTGCCAACCCAATCCAGCCCCGTGCGATCCCGTCGGGACGCAGACCACCCTGGTCTGCTGCGACCCGTCGACGGAACGTCCCGGCCTCAGGATGGCGGTGATGCCGTCGATGCGGTGCGCGAAGCGAATCGTGGCGAGAAAAAAGAAAATCCAGGACTCGATGGGGGGGGGGGGAAAGGCGAACTCATGTCCAGGGTATCTGGCAACTCCCCGATAGAGCGAGAGATGGGAGACGCCAATCCGGCATCCGTTTCACAGGAGACGCATCGCGATCATATCCCGCAAGCCAGCCGTCAAGCGTCAACGCGGTCGGGCCGTTCGTGAACACAGTCGTACATCAATCACGCTCGAGCGGTGGAAAGATGATGTGAGGGTGCAGAGTCCACCTCACCGCGGGAGAGAAGTCGGGCCACCGGCGGGGAGCGGGTGGTGCTGAAGATTCATGGTGCGAGGTTGCACGAGGGTGACCCAGCGAGGGCAAAGTGTGTTTTTATTTTTTCTAGCCAAGTGGCCGGGTGGCAAACCCGAGTGATGTATCCACTTCGTTTCCGTGTCCTCAAACCTCTCTCGCTATGCTATGCACTACAGACTGTGAATGAGAAAGGCCCATGTTGCATCTCTGCGGTAGAGACGTGAAAATGGAGGAGCAGGTTGCATCTCTGCAAGACAGAACTTGTGAAATCGAAGACGACTTCGGAGAGAGAGAGAAAGAGAGAGGGAGAGAGAGAGAGAGAGAGAGAGAGAAGAAGAGAGAAGCTAGTGGCGAAGCAGGGCCTCGAAGCGACGGCGCTCGATCCAGAAGGCCATCTCGACCTCGTCGGCGAATTCGAACTCCAGGAAGGCCTCGGCGAAGCGGTCGGGGGCGGTGCGGGCCAGGCAGCGCAGCTGGTGCCAGTCCTCGAAAGGTTTCCACAGGCACCAGCTGCGGATGCACCACACGCTGGGGCCGCGGCCGCGGTCCAGGTCGCCGAGGGTGACGTAGGGCTGTGGGGCGGCGGCCACGGCGCCGCGGCGGGACGAGCCCCCGTCGCGCGGGGGCGCGGGCGGCGGCTCGGGCGGGGTGGGCGCCGAGGTCAGGGACGGCGGGGTGGGTGCGGGCGCGAGCGGGATGTAGTCGTGAGGGTGCAGGCTGTGGCGATGGGTCATGTCGATGCCGGTGACGGGCGGCTGGGTGATCAACATCCTGCGCCAGCTGGCTTCGGGGTGGTGGAAGCGCGGGTCCGCGAGCACGCCGCTGTCCCTGTCGAGGAGCACGAGGAACGGGTTTTCGATCGGGTGCCGTTCGGAGTCGTGGGCGGCCGGCGATGCCCACTGCGACTGCGGGGAATTGAGGGATTCGACGGTCGGTCGCAGGCCGGGCTCGCGGCGCCGGTCGAGTTGGCAGAGTCCCGCGTCGCACGTGGGCTTCAAGAAGAGGAGTTGTTGGATGGTGCTGGTGTTGTCGATCATGTGGCGCAGGACGCGGCAGGTGCGCTGGAGCTGGAGAATGTCGCCCAGGCGCAGTCGCAGGATGATGTCTTCGGCGAGCTCTGGGAGCGAGAAGACGCGGGCGGAAGCCATGGCGACGCAGTGGGATTCTGCTGGCTGTGCGGTTTCTGATGTCGGCCGCGGTGACGGTGGTGTGTGACGGGAAGCCATTTCTTGCGCGGGAAGTGCGAGTTGCTAGCGCAGCTTCACCCTCGACACCGCGAGCCTCGCCTTCACATGCTTGCGCACTTACGTCGGCAAAAGGGGCTTACGTAGGCACCCGTTTGCGGCATCACTTCTTGCACCACTGATCCGCCTGCCGGACCATGGCGTGCCATACCATGCCGTGCCATACCATGCCGTACTATGCCATGCCACGCCACGCTTCGACACGCCAGTCACCGTGAGCCCTCTGTGCCCGGGCTCCACCACACCGTCCGTACGCATGAGAGTGGAGGGCGCGAAGCACGTCTTTTTTTTTTCGAAATACCGACCATGAGTCGACTCCGGATCGCTCTGCACGTTGCTCCCGTCTGCACGCCCCCGATTAGCCTTCTGCGCCTCTGCGCTGCTGCTGCTGCAAACACTGCCCTGCGACGCCGCGCCACGTGCCCGCCCCCACCCCCTTCCACCGCCACCCCCCACCAATCCGTCCCCCGCGGTCGGTGCCCGTGCCGACCGCTACAGCATGTTCTTGTTCTTCTTCAGGTTGAAGGCTCTCTGGTCCTTGAGCCAGCGGCGGTAGTCCGGGACGCTGGCGATCTTCTCGCCGTAGTAGTCGGGGATGGGGTTCTGCGGGCTGGAACCCGAGGCGTCGGCGCGATAGCGCTTGACGCGGGCGTAGAACGATCTCTCTTTCTGTAGGGTGGGGTGGGGGGAGGTTTCCCGTCAGCACGCACTTCCCCTCCCCCGCACAGCCATGGGGGGGTCAGGCCGCCCGTACCTCCGCAATGCCCGTGGTCCATCCCCGCCGGCCGGCCCACAGGCGGAAAATGAGGTTGCCGGCCCCGGGCCCGCACAGCCAGCCGGCGGCGGCCACGGCAAACGTGCTGAGCCCCAGCACGACGCGCGGGTCCAGGCCGGCGAGCGGCGGGCCCCAGCGATCGAGGTCGGCCTGCGAGAGCAGCGGGGCCGCCGCGCCGACGGCGGCGACGGCGGTGAAGACGCTGCAGCCCAGGCCGAGCCAGCGTCGCCGCCGCCGCAGGGCGAAGAACCGGTTCCACGTCAGCACGTGGGCGGGGACGGTCGCGTCGGCGGCGGCGCATGTGGATGCCGTGCGTGCCGCGGGCGCCGGCAGGCGCGGGGGGAGCGGTGCGGCGCCGCGTGGGCGTGCGTTCTGCGGCGGCCGCGCCGACGTGTGGGTGAATGATGCGGTGAATGGAGCGGCGACCGGCGCGCGAGGGGCCGCGAACGCACCCAGGCACGTCGCTCTCGCGCGGAGGAGCGTCGCCATGTTGTCTCCAGTGGCTGAGATGGGAGGAGCAGGAGATGGAGGAGGAGGAGGAGGAGCACTCAGAGCTCCGGCGTGCAGCCCGAGCTTGTTCCGCCAAGAGATGCAGGGAATCGGACCGACATGTATGTGAATGTCAGCTCAGCTACATAGTCAACTCGTTCGTTAACAAGTCATGTAGTTATGTCGTGGACTACGTAACTACCATATGTACATAGGTTAGTTAGCCAGATATAGCTCGGGGTCGTGATCATGAACTTGATCCCTCTCGAGTCACATGATGCATGTGCCCGTCAAAAGTTGCAATCTCTCTCCGCGACGAACGAGCCGAGGGAGTGCGAATGGCGCACACGCCCGGATCAGGGGAGGGGTGATGTGGGTGGGTGAACTGATGTTCAAAAGCACACCGTGATGTGACGGGCAAAGACAAGCACGCACGCACAGTGAACACGATGTGATTTCTCTCTACGACGGCGGGCGGATGGCGAGAAGGATGGACGGGTGATGGAGCGTGATGGATTCATGAATGGGATCGTGTTCACGTGGCGTGTTCGCTGTGTACTGTATGCCTGTGTCGGTACATGGTGCCTGGGGTGCCGCGGCACGTTCCCACGAGTCGACGCGCCTCGCGGTTAGAAGTTCCGCGATGGCGCGAGGGGCGGTGGAGAGGCGGGGTGTGTTCCGTGGGTGCTGTATGGCGGGGCGGGACGTGCGTCACCGCCACCGCGTGTGTAGACCGGGCCTCCCAGCTGGTTTCCCCCGGCTTCGGTGCTCATCGCCATCTCGTCGTCCTTTCTCCTCGCGGGGGGGAGGTATCGGTCGGTCTTGTTCTTGGTGCGTGTCGCGGGCAGGAAGTCGACGAAGAAGCTCCATTGGTAGAAGATGTAGATGAGCGAGATGACCCACTCGATCACGGCCGCGTGGTTGTAGCGTGCCTGGTTGCTCAACACGCCGAAGGCGATCGCGAGGCCGAATTCCACGAAGATGAACGCCAGCTTGATCCAGAAGGAATACGCGAGGATTCGTTGGTCGCGGTAGTGGATGCCGAGGCGCTGATACTCGGCGCAAATGAAGATGGCCGACGCGATGTAGCCCGCACTGGCAACAGTCAGCCACGCGCACGAACACCCACCGGGGCAAGCCCCGACTGACATGAAGACGACCAACATCGCATCGTGCACGTGCGGGTAGCGAGCCGTGTCGAAGATGGCGAGGAGGATCAGGCCTGCGGCGCCCACGATGGCAGCCACTGTCGCGCACACGCTCAACGCCTTCTCCGTCCGGTTGTAGTTCTGTGTGAGACGCCCCCTGTGCCGCAGCCATCGCTCGGCGAGGAAGACCAGGTCGAAGGCCACCACGCTGACCGCACTGCCGGCGATGAACAGCGGCTTGCCCCACGAAGTCGCGCCAATGTCGGAGATGTATGCGATGTGCTGGCCGGGGTTGAAGCTCGCGTAGTGTGGACTGCCGATGGCAAGCCATCGGCCCAGCATCGCCAGCAGCGTGCCTGTCTTCCGTCAGCCGGGTTTTCGCCCATGCCTCCCTCGTAGGTCCCACACACCCAGCCAGACGCATCCCGAGAAGATGGGAATGGACCAGTACGAGATGCCAAACATGCTGGCGCGGTGGTCTTACGGGCTGCGCCGTGGAGCGCTTCGGACCATGCGCCGAGCGCGAGACGGGTGGTCGAGATGTGCGATAGGGGATAAGGATGAAGTCGGTCCCACGCGCGCGCTGCTGCCAACCAGCGGGTATAAGAAGCACGGGCGACGGGGGCCGTGTCGCAGAGAACGGCACGCGCAAGAGGCGAAGAAGGATGCCATGACGTCGCGGCCTTGTCAGACGCCGAGGTAGTTGAGGAGGTCGTGATCAGTTACATCACGCCATGGCACGTAGGGCCAGAGCAATCGTTATTTGGTGGCGGCGACCGGAGTCCCGAAAGGAGGTGCCGGATGCCGGCGGGTGCGAATGTTGTGTTGTCCCATCGGGAGCGTCGATGGGAGCGGACGCCGAACCAAATGGAGACGTATGTCAGCCGGGTCACGGTGCTGTCTGCGAGATGATGCACGATTACGATTACATACATCTTCAGTTAGTTACAGGCTGCGCTAACCCGAATCCATCTTACACCACCAGCCTCCGCCTCCTCCTCCTCCTCCTCCTCCTCCTCCGCCCCCGCCCCCCACGAGCACCCGACGCCGAGCAGGTGCAGGCGAGCATGACCGCAGAGCCGAGGGAAGAGGAAAAAAAAAGTTGCGTGTCTTCCGACGAGGCCACATATCTCTGGGTGGCAGTTCTGTATGATTTAACTGTCGTGATCGCCTTCCACAGCCGGTCGGATTTCTGGTCATTCATCATATACACCTCTCTGCGCCGGCTCCCCTCCCCCATCCGCGAGACTGTCGCTCGTGGTGATGGGTTTTGGGGGGGGGATCCTCGCTTCGATTGACAACATCCCCATGCTCTGCCGATTAGTTCCTCCGCCTTGCCGTGGTAGGGATAGTAATGGGAATGGGAATCATCAGATAACAACGAATAGTAGTCGCAGTCGTAGTCGCTCATCCTGGTATCTCCGCGTCAATCGGGGGGCCCCATCAATTGGGAGGAGGGGAAAAAACGCCGGATATGGTTGCTAATGTCGGTGACGCCCGGCCCGAGTTCAAAAATGCAAAAGTGATGGTGCGCAGAACAAATCTAGAGGGCCTGACGAACCGCATGCGTTAGCAGCCGGTCGGTGGCCCGGGGTGGTGGCGTGGCGTGGCGACCGTCAACTCACGAGAGCAATGCCGCCGACCAAGACGAGACCTATCGCAGCAGAGCTTCCGAGCCGGTTGCCGGCGTTGGCAGACTGGAAGGTGGCGGATGGGGAGCCCCCGCCGGTAGTGCCGCTGGGAGAGGCGGTGCCGCGGGTCGATGTGCCGTTGGTAGCTGGGGTGAGGGGTGTGGTGGTGTTGCTGTAGGTGCCCTGGGCAGAGACGGCGACAGCGGCCATGAGGGAGGCGACCATGGTGGTGAAATGCATGGTGTCGGTGTGATGGGTGACGGAGTGAGTGGTGTTCTTTGGTCGGCGGTCGACGCGTTGGTTGGATTGACGCTGTGAGGACCGAGGTGGATGGGAAAGGGAGAACAGGCCTACGTTCGATTTCCTCGTTTCTTCATATGTATGGTGACAGCTCGGCCACCGAGCCATTTTTTATGGATCCCTGTGAAGTGGGACGCGCAAGCTGCGTTTCACCACCGCCCAGGACCCAGACCACTTCTTTGTGCTCATCATGGCGAAGGAAGCGGGCTGGCACTGGCAGTGCATGGAGTGCTGATCCCACCATGTCTGTGATTGCCCCCCCCCGCGGGTGCAGCACAGATGATGCAGGACGTGGGCTGGACGAAGTGGTGCCCTGGGTGCTGAGAATAGCCGGATGACGACCGATGACTGGTCGATGGGGCTGCGGGTGCTCAGGAACAGGAAAGATGAGCGGCTGCGGCTGAACATGGGCCTCGCCACGCGCGCGGAGAGAGGCTGGGCCCCCTGCCGCCAGACTCGCCACTGTCGATCGAGGGTGGCTGTAGCGCGCGCCACTCACTTGTCGATTCTATTCTCGCACCGCAACCAAAGCAGCTGGTGGGAGGAGGCTTGCTTCGTCATCAAGCCACCACTCAACCCGCCTCCTCGCGCGCGGAAGAAGGTGGCTGCCAGCTCCCAGCCTTTTCCAGCCTCGCGCGTGACGCTCCCACTTGGCGGCAGGCGGTGGTCATTCAGGAGGAGCGGAAGTGGGCATGAAAAGGGTAATGGCCGCGTGGCGGTGGAGGCGTCATATGGGGTGCCGCCCACACGGCGTGGGCCCGTGACCGCGCATGCTGTCGATTGGAGGAGAGATGTGGAAGGATGAGGTGAAATTCAAGCCTGCGAGAGAGGCATCACGTCTCCCAGACGCCTCGCTCAAGATTCACAAAAAAATGCCACGCGTGCCCGCGCCCCCCCTCAAAGCCTGACGCCTCGGACAAGTAACCACAACGCCACAGGCACCACGACATTGTCATTCGCGCCCGTCAAAACGGCCTCCATAAAGCTTGCGCCACACGCGCAGAAGACGGCTTTGCCGAATGCCCAGACCCAATCGCGCGTGAACTGAGCCCAAGTCGCTTCGAACGCGGGAGCGAGGGTGTGGTTCACATCGGTCCAGCCTCCGAGGAATTGCCAAGCCCGTGCAGCCATGAGGCCGATGGTGACGGCGACGGCGAAAGCGGCGGAGCCTTGGAGGGATTTGCCTCCGACCCAGATCCATTTGTGGCGGCCATAGCGACGGCCGACGAGGGATGCGGCTGCGTCGCCCATGCCGACGCAAATCACTCCCGACACCATGGCGACTTCGCGTTGGTTGTTGGCGAGCTCCCAGTCTCGCCATGGAAAGTCGCCGGCGCGTGGCATCGACGCCAAGCTGAGCCAGAGGGGGACCGCGCAGCCGATGAGCAGGAAGATGTGGCTGACCACCACCGGCCCTCGAAGGTCACGCCCGTCGACATAAGGTGCAACGAATCTGCCGACAGCGCTGCCAATGGGTGGGACTTGGCCTGCTCGGATGACTTCGAGGATGAGGAAGATGGCGAGGACCAGGGCGAGAGCCAGAGCGCAAAAGCACGGATCCACAAACGCGCTGGACACGAACATGGCGACCATGACACCGTGGAAGACCTTGCGGCGGGTGTCCACTTCCACAACCGCGCTCAATGAGAAGACGGTGAGGAGACCAAGCAGGAGGACGGCAAGCCAGTAGGCGATCAGGAGTAAGCGGACGTTGGCAGGTCCGAGGATGGAGTGGCGAATGCCGTCGATATCCAGCGGGATGGCAGGCGAAATGGTCGAGACATCGAGGCTTGGCATTTCAGGCAGTGGTATCCAGAAGTCGAGCTTGGTGGCGACGACGATGGAACGGAGGAGTGGGAGTTGTCCGAACAGGTAGCCGATCGCCCAGCCGACGGGTTCTCGATGCTGTAGTGCTCTGGCCGAGACATGGCATCTCACGGGCACGAAGATGATTGAGACGATAGCCAGGTAGACGAAGCCGGCATAGAGCCATTTTCTGCGTTGTGCTTGGTCGGGAGTGAGCTGGAGACACCAGAGCAGCTTGGATGGCTTGGCCTTCCTGCGGCTTCCGCTGACTGGTCTCGTGCCCGTGGCGGTGGGGTGCGGTGGATTGCGCTCCAACACCGTATTTCTCCTCGGTCGTGGGATGACGCCAATGTGTTCTGAAGGACAAGTATGCTTGTGCGGCTCGAACAGGCGAGTGTTGAAAGTCGGCATGACCAGTTGAGACGCGGCGCGCTTGGGCTTGCCATTGCCGTGGGGCTTGACGGCCCTGCTCGGCTCGTCTTCGTCGGCATCGCTGTCGATGGTGTTGGCAGAGAATGCTCCAGCAGCTCGCTGGAGATGGATCAGATCGGACACGGCGTCGACCAGCGACTTGCGCTCCTCTGCCGAGTGACCCGGTCGTCGGAGCTTCCACCTCGGTATTCTAGCCAGAGTGAGGTTCCAATGCAACACTGGCCGGCACAGCACAAACAACGGGATGCCGCCGATCCAGAGACACGATTTGAGAATGACTGCCTGGGGCGAGGACACCAGCAGCAGCAGATTGATGAGCACGGCAGACAGAAGATGCAGCTCGGAGACCAGCAGGCTGGTGGATGTCAGGTAGGACAGCGGCTGCATCAGGGCGTAGTGCATGGGGTACAGCGACACCAGGGTTTCGGGCGAGGGACCGTCCGGGGCGCTGCGCGAGTGTGGCAACGGGGGGCTGTCCTGGGGCGGCCATTGCGCGGCTTCGGCGACGATGAGCGGCAGGATGGTCAGCATCCAATGCACCGCATTGAAGCCGCCCAGCCGACTGGATCGCGGAAACAGCCTCTGGGGCAAGGATGCCAGTCCGAGAATGATGTTCGGCAGGATGGCAGCCGGGTGCGAAGGCGCCAGGGACAGGGCGGCCAGAACGGGCAAGAGCGGCGGATACAGGACGGTGGCCGGGTCGAAGGAGGCGGGCACTCGGAAGCGGTGCCAGACGCTGGTCTGCCGCGCCGCGGTGGCCATGAGCGATAGCTTGACGGGGTACACCAGGATGAGGGTGGCGATGACCAGGACGTGGCTCAGCAGCTCTCGCCGCCGTGCCCACGCCGTGCTCGCGGCGTCTTTGCCGCACAGCACGGCCATCAGGATGAAGCCCATGAGCACGACTTCCGAGCTTCTTCGCACGAACTCGGCCCATCGTGTCTTGAGCAGCTTTGCGCGGTCGTCCGTCTCCGTGTGCGCGTTGTCGGCGGCCCGCGGGGAGAAGTAGCCTCGCAGTTCGCGTTCGCGGTCGTCCAGCTGGTTCGGCGTCAGGAGAGCATCTGCGTCCCGCTCGCCCGTCTTGAGCCCTTTCCTGGGCCGCGCGGTGCTCGACGGCAGCGCTTTGACGAAGCTCGGCCTCTCATCGTCGGCCTCCGTGCCACTATCGCTACCAGAGATAGAGACCTGCCCGCTTCTGCCCGGCCATTCCTCGCGGTCTGGCTCGGGCGCTGGCGCTGGCGCTGGCGCTGGCTCTGGCTCGACGCTCTCGTGCTCGACGCTCTCGTGCTCGACGCTTCCTGGCCTGGCCTCTATACGACCCGTCTCAGCGGGTCGGCGGTCCGAGTCCTGTGATATGCTCTCGCCACGTTGCAGGTACGGCCGCGGCGTTCTCGCAAATTGCCTCAGCCTTTCGGCCTCTTCTGCGCTCCCCAGCTCTCCCTCGTGAGCGCCCCCGGCCTTCTCCGCCGCCTCCTTCGGCTTCGGCGCATTCATGGTTCGGCGCCAGGCGCGCAGGGCAGGCGTACACTACACGTGGGGCGGCGACATGAGTGGAAGATGGGCAGTCGCATGCTCGGCGGAACGAATGGGATACTTGGATGCACGCGTACGCGGTCGCAAGGCGCAAGGATTCCCGCCTCCATCGCTGGTCTCGGCGGGCTTGGAGCTTCTCGGACGCGCACGCACGACGACAGCACATGGCAGTACGGTCAGCAACAACACCTGAACCACCTGCACCAGCTGAGTGTGCTGTGGCCGTCGCCGGGCGACACAGCGCCCCGGCCTCGTCGCGGTCTAGTCGATGCGGCGGAGCTCTTCCCTGTGCGCGTCAACCCTTGCGGTCGCTAACCTGCACCGAAGCTCGACCGGCCCCCTTGACCCATGAACAGGTGCTCCACTCCTGAGTGCGCGACGAACCATGGCTGCTTTCAGTGCAAGGCGTTGAGGCCGCCTAGAAATGCGTCCTTGGCCAGATTCCTGGGGCGGCGTTGTGACCCGCCCGAGGTTGATCTCACTGCACGTCAACGCCTGGAAAGTGAGAGAGACTTGGGCATGGTGGCGTTCGAGCTGGGCGGAATGCTATGGACGCTGAATGTGCGCAACAGCTTCCAATCAAGCATCTCCTCGCTTCCGAAGTCCTCTGTTTCGTGCACGTGGGAAGCGTGGCATGGGCGCACTGCAGTCATGAATTCACATGGACCTACCCCAGGCCATGCCGGAGGTCATGTCCGAAGGGCATACTTGGTGCCATTTCCCCCCAACGACAGTCGACGGGGGAAGCGTTCTGCGCCATACCTCCGTCGCTGTGTCGCTGTCGGTGACTGTGCCGAGTTCTGGTGGCGATTGCACGGCTGTATTGCGTCTGTTCGTGACGAGCATCACGGGAATAGTTCCAGTGCAAAAGGTCCATGTTCCTGCATCTCCACTCGGTCCCACCGCGCAAAAGACTCATGTTCCTGCATGTGGCCGCCCCGAAGATGGTCATTCGTGCAACAACACCTCGTGGAGGAGTAGGCTTGTACACGAGGAGATCGTCCGGCGTCCAGAAGATGTTGACGAAAGGCCAGGATTCGTGTGGCGTGAAGGGTGAGCAGCGTATCGCACCGGCATGCACTGCACAAGGCCTGTCGGGCTTCCATCTGTCATGACCGTCATCATGCGGGCCTGGCAGGGCAACAAGATCTTGGCAGGTTGCAAGCATCAGTCCAACGAGGCGGCTTATCGCGACACGGAGCGCCGAAATGTCGCGACCGATCAGAGCTCCAAGCGCAGACCAGGACCCGTTTGCGGTTGCGTGCATGTCAAGCCTGCACCCCAGATACGAGCACACCACCCCGGCGTGCGGCACAGCGTGTGAAGGGAGGAGCATCCCGGGAAGGAGATCAGACGGGGTCGAGTCAGACAGTTGACTACATACAGCTTCACTTGGGCTTCACTGCTCCGGAAGCTCAGGCGAAGTGGACGTGAAACGGGCTAGGCTCAGACGTCGGGGAAGAAGGGGGGCGTCTGCGTCGGGAGGTGCGTGGTGTGGTGTCCGAGGATGAACGCCGGCACATGGACACATGTCCGGCTGCACGTTGGATGGGCATGGCCGGACAACTCGCGGGCCCTGTGGAGGCTTTCGCGCATGATCGGTCGTTTCCGCGGGCGCGTGGTTCCCGCGGGTTGAGGAGTGCGGCAGGGTGGGAGGGCGGCTGAGTTGGCAACGTGCCAGACTCGGCGCATTGCATGTGGGAGTGGAGTGAGTCATGGTATGATCCAACATCCAACACGCAACATGATCGACCCCATTCCGCACCTCCCAGGCAGCAACAGGAACGGGAGAAGCCTTATCCGTTATCTCGCGCGCACATGAACGCCCGCATCGTTATCCGTCATCGCACATGGGCGCTAGCATCCAAAGCAGTATGGCGAGGGAGCTCCCATGCTTGCTCCGGGGCCGTCCTCGCAGCACAGCTCCCGGCCAGTGCCTGAGTGAGTGCCCGCCGCTCAGCATTGCCTAGAACACATCCTATCCTGCCCGTCTCCGTCTGCCTACGGCCCTCCGCCAACCAGCGTCCCATCTTCCCTTCGACTCCGCGCCCCATTCTGTCAATCGTCCCCCGCCGCCGCACTGGTGCCGCCCCCGCCGTCCGCCCCGTCCGCCCCGTCCGCCCTGGACGCCGAGCCCGCCGCCGCGAACGCACAGACCCGGTCACGTTCGAGTCCAGGCCGACTGACCTGGCCATCGTCGCCTTCACCGACCAGCACGAGACGTCCGTCATCCTCATACCCGCATGCATAGTCGTCATCCATTCACCGCACGCCGCAGCATCCGTCAACCCCTCTGGCCCCTCTAATGTCTTCCGCCTAGCCACACCGCCCGCACGCCTGCCAGCGCGCCAGCGCCAGCGCCAGCGCCAGCACCAGCGCCAGAGCCAGAGCCACAGCCACAGCCAGCGCCAGCGCCAGAGCCACAGCCAAAGCCGCAGCCAACGCCTCACAACACCAGGCCAAAGCCTCACAACACCAGGCCAAAGCCTCACACCAAGCCCACGCCCGCGCCTCGCACCAAGCCCACGCATCACGCCAAGCCAACCACCACGTCCCCGGCAGCCGGTCGCACTCGCCCGCCGCGCGCTGCTGCCCCGCTCTCCATGCCTTCGCCCGTCGTGACTGACGCTGATCACCAAGTCTAGGCCACTGAGAAGCGTCGCCGCGGCCCGTGTCGTGCACCCGCCATCATGGCGGCGCCCCGGCTGCCTCCGTCCTCCTCGCGGCGGCCGCCGCAGCCTGAGATGGAGCCCGACGATGTTATCGGAGACTTCAGGCGGGGCAAGGAGATTGGCAAGGGCAGCTTCGCCACCGTCTATCTGGCTCAGCACCGCAGGAAGAAATCGTACGCCGCGGTCAAGGCTGTCCAGATGTCCAAGCTGTCCAAGCGGCTCAAGGAGAATCTGGCGACGGAGATCGAAATCCTGAAAGGCCTCAAGCATCCGCATATCGTCCAGCTTTTCGTCTGTACCGACACGCCATCCTACATCTATCTGGTCATGGAGTACTGCCAGCTCTCGGATCTGGCGCAGTTTATGAAGAAGCGTCATCAGCTGCCCAACTTCCCGGAGACAGCAGACATCTTCCGCAAGTATCCCAATCCCGAATTCGGCGGCCTGAACGAGGTCCTCGCGCGCCATTTCCTGAAGCAAATCGCCAGCGCTCTGCAATATCTACGCTCCCACAACCTGATCCATCGCGACATCAAGCCGCAAAATCTCCTGCTCAATCCTGCGCCGACATTCATGGTCAAGCAGAAGCCGGAGGACGTGCCGTTGGCTGCCAGCGAAAACTCGCTCACTCCCGCTTCAGGCGTCGCGTCACTGCCCATGCTCAAGATTGCCGACTTCGGCTTCGCGCGACACCTCCCCTCGACATCGATGGCAGAAACGCTGTGCGGTTCGCCACTCTACATGGCCCCGGAGATTCTCCGATACGAAAAGTACGATGCGCGCGCCGATCTGTGGTCAACCGGAACCGTCCTCCACGAAATGGTCGTCGGCAAGCCCCCTTTCCGCGCACAGAATCACGTCGACCTGTTGCGGAAGATTGAGAAAGCAAACGACGTGATTCTCTTTGACAACAAGAACATGACTATCAGTCGTGGTATGAAAGACCTCATTCGGAAACTCCTGAAGAAGAGTCCCGTGGAACGTATGACGTACGAGGCTCTATTCAACGATCCGGTTGTGATTGATGAGATTCCTAGCCTGGCACCCGAGGATAAGCCGCAGGAAAGGAGCATCCACGAAACTCCGGAAACCGTCGCCGACTTCTCCGAGCTGAACACGACGATGGCTCGGGCGATGGAAGCCGCACCGTCTGCCGCGCGACCTGTGCCCAAACCCCAACTTCAGCCGAGGCCTTCGCGGGATGAGGTCGCAAGCCGCTCGTCACGAAAGTCGTCTGAGCAAGAGTCGCAACAGCGGAGAGCAGAAGATGTGGCCAGGCGTAAATCGTCCTCTGGTAGCCAACATCAGCCCGAGAGTTCGGGCGTGAAGCGTCAGCCAAGCCAGCGCGAGCAGCGCAGACCGAGCATTGTCGCACATATTACTGCTCCTGGGCGTCAAGAACTCCACCAGCAGCAAGGAGCGATGGGAAGTGCTCCACCGATCCAAAGGAGAGCTAGCAGATCTTCTCCACTCGCCGGTCCTCCTCTGGTCCGCGAGCATACCATGGCGGCAGCAGAGCGTGTCAGGGACGAGCGTGCGGCCTGTGAGGCACGCGAGCGGACAGCACAGGACGTTGCCTTCGAGAAAGAATATGTGGTTATCGAAAAGCGTGCTGTAGAGGTCAACGCTTTCGCTGATGAACTGGACGCCAATGCTCATCTCCTTGCTCATGGTTCTTCTTCGAATCAAGGTGCCATGATACGCCGAGCGACAATACCAGGCCAGCCTTTCTCCTTCGCCGGGACAACGCCGTGCAGCCCGTCGCGCGCCATGCAAGTCGCGACTGGAAGAGCTCCTCACTCGCGAGGCGGCTCTTTCGAACGCCGCTATGGCCCGTCGCCACAATCGGCCACCAACATGCTGACCAAAGCGCTGAACGCGGCGAATGTTCGCCTCTTCGGAGCACTGGGCACATCACCTCCTTTTGCAAAAGGTCAATCTCCGCCTCGTGGCTACACGGCCTTCCCGTCATATCCATCCCCTCCAGCCGCCTTGGCGATTGGCGACGGGAGTGACACGTCAAAAGCGCCAGTGAACGAGGACACGAGACTGGCTCGCATCATGGAGAAGGCCGCTCACCGCAGCGATGTGATTTATGGATTCGCAGAAGTGAAGTACAGGCAGCTCCTCCCCGCCACTCCCTCTTCCCAGGACGCACTCGGAATACAGCCGATCAGTGGCCAAGAAGGTGACTCGAAGGACGATGAAGAAGACAAAGACATGACGACCGTCGCCATTATTGGTGTCGCCGAGGAAGCCTTGGTGCTTTACGTCAAAGCCCTGGCCATCTTGACCAAGACGATTGATCTCGCTGGCTCTTGGTGGAATGAGCAAAAGTCCCGGACCGAAGGCAGTTTCCCGGCTGCAACACCACAAGGCCAGATCGCGAGTCAAATTCTAACTGTCGTCAAGTGGTGTCGCAATCGCTTCAATGAATGCCTGGAGAAGTCCGAAGTGGTCGGGCGCAGACTACAGGTTGCACAGAGGCAACTGCCCGAGGATCATCCCAGCCACCCAAAGCAACAAGGCAGTGAGTCAGGCACCGAGGTCGCGACGTCGGCAGAGCATATACATATCACCAGTGGTGTCACGGCAGAACGCTTGATGTTCGATAGGGCGGTCGAGATGAGCCGTGCCGCTGCTGTCAGTGAGTTGGTTGGTGAAGAGATGAACGACTGCGAGATAGGCTACAGGACGGCAATCATGCTGCTGGAGGCCGTCCTCGAGAATGACGACGAGCCACTCGTGCGGAATCCAAGCCAGAAGAAGGACAAGGCGGCAGATGAGGAAACCAGTGGGATGGAAACGGAGGACACGCAGACCGTCATCAAGCGTAAGTTCCAACGACGTGAACCAAGATGGATCGTGGCTGACATGTCTCAGTGATTGACGGCGCCCGAGCGCGGTTGCATGCGATCCGTAAGAAGATCCATGCTGCACAGCAAATATCTCCGAAGCGCTCGGACGCGAGCGGCAGAGCTCCGCCAAAAGCGGCGACAAGCATCCCTTCGCCAGCGTCACCGGCGACGGCCTCGCCTACCATTGCGAACACACCTCCGCGGTGACATTGATCCCAGCGCGCACGCACCCGCACACGACTTTTCATTATGTTTCACAACGACGACTACGACGGCGTTTATGGGGGGGGGGCTTGCAGATTGCAAACGCTTAGACCAACTTTCACGAGCTCATGAATGAGGAAGGGCGTTGGGACCAGGTCTCTGGACACGGCGTTATCCTATATTGGCTTTTTGGGGGGCACTGGGAACAGAGCGGCCGGACAGAACGGCAGGACAGAGCAGGCCAAGGGCAGGAGAAATCCGCTCGGGCAAGACTGAAGGCGTTTCTTGCTTCTTGATTACAACAGGGCCGTTCATGCTATTGAACAGCATACCATCATGTCGGTGGCTGGCTGCCACACACAGCGAAGTGCAATAACCACCAACCACCACCAGAACAACAACAACGACAAAATCTGGACGAGGCGCATCTGAGGATCCCACGGCTCACGGACCGGCATACCCGCGCATGGGATTCCGACACGGCCGTGTTCGATCGGGCACGGGAGGATGATGGGGCGCGCCTACGGATTCTAGCATATTTGACGATACCACCAACGCACCACCGTCCGCAGCGACGAGATGAGAGAGATTTCGCGGATTGAAAACGGGCTGGGGGTTCGAAATGACGTGACGAGAGGCGCGAGCGAGTCTCGGCCGTCCGTCGTGGGCGGAGACGGTGGATGGTCAGGTTCCACGCAAGGAGAAGAGTGAGATGATGCTTCACCCACCATCGCTCCGTCTCACGCATCACTTCTTCTTCTTCTTCTTCTTCTTCTTCTTCTTCTTCTTCTTCTTCTTCCCCCCTTCCCGCGCGCCGACTTCATCTCCTCGCCTGTCAGGGAGGTTCGGCGACGCTCGGCCGGTCTTGACGATGCTGTTGAGTGACTCGGGGTGTGTTGATTCCACGGTCAGGGGATCAGTGTGATGTATTTTGGGGGGTGCCCGGTGAGCAGCTTATGTACAGGAAGGCAGGAGGAAGGTGGCGACGGGGGAAGGTGGCGACGGGTGAAGGTGGCGGCGGGTGAAGCAGCACTCACCGCCAGTATTTAAGCAAGGAGGCCGGCTGCACGTGAGGACCAGAGGCGGCTGCCCCACCCCCACACCCCCACACCGCCACCAACACTCTCCCACCTCCCACCGACATACTCGCCGCCGCCCTCTGCCTCCTCCCGTGCAGTCTCGCCCACATGGCCTCTCTCGCAGTGCACTCGGCCAAGCACAGGGTGTGCGTGGTCGGCAGCGGCAACTGGGGCACCACCATCGCCAAAGTCGTGGCCGAAAATGTCAAAGACCACCCCGACATCTTCCACAAACAAGTCCAGATGTGGGTGTTTGAAGAACATGTCCGAGTGCCCAAGGACAGCAAGCATTACGACGCAGGATCAGAGCTGTGCCAGAAGCCGCAGAAGCTGACCGACCTGATCAACGGTCTGCACGAGAACGTCAAATACCTGCCCAACATCCCCCTCCCGCACAGCATTGTGGCCAACCCCGACCTGGTGAACGCTGTCCGGGGAGCGACGATCTTGATCTTCAACCTGCCACACCAGTTCATTGGCAAGACCTGCGATGCCATCAAGGGCAAGGTGGTCCCCTTTGCTCGCGGAATCAGCTGTATCAAAGGCCTGGAGGTGACGGAAGAAGGGTGTAAGCTGTTCTCCGACAGCATTGGCGCCAAACTGGGCATCTACTGCGGAGCATTGTCCGGAGCGAATATCGCGACCGAAGTCGCATTGGAAAAATTCAGCGAGACCACAGTCGCCTACGATCCTCCGAGCATGGACTCTCGGCAACCCACCCCGGAAGCGTCCCCGAGACAGGGTCACGTGGATCTGAGGGTGAGCGTCGAGCGAGGAGAAGTCGAGCGAGCGGACGAGGGCAAGAGTCGGCAGAAGACACAACTCGTCAGCCTGCCAGCCGAATACCCTCCTCTCAACCACGCTAACGTCCGGAAACTCTTCCACCGCCCCTACTTCCACGTCCGCATGGTCCACGACGTCGCCGGCGTCTCGCTCGGCGGCGCCCTCAAAAACGTCGTGGCCCTCGCGGCCGGCTGGGTCGACGGTCTCGGCTGGGGCGACAACGCCAAAGCTGCCGTCATGCGCGTCGGCATTCTCGAGCAAGTCAAGTTCGGGACCACCTTCTTCTCCCACTCGTGTCGCACCGAGACGTTCACGGAAGAGAGCTGTGGCGTGGCGGACATGATCACGTCTTGCTCGGGCGGGAGGAATTTCCGCTGTGCGAAGATCAGTGTGCAGGAGGGCAAGAAGATTGGGGAAATCGAAGAGAGGGAACTGAACGGACAGAAGTTGCAGGGCACGAGCACCGCCATCGACGTCCATGCGTTTCTGAAGAAGCAGGGCAAGGAGAACGACTTCCCCCTGTTCACGGCCGTGTACAACATCCTCCAAGGCCACAACAAGCCCGAGGACATTCCCCATCTCATCGAACCGCCGGAAGAGTAGTATAGCATCCTCATCCCCGGCATTTTCGGAGCGACGGTTGCGATTTGGGGTCTCCGGCGGGTGGAGAAGACGTGTCGACGGAGGGGGGCGTTACAGAGATCACCCGAGGTCTGCACATGGTGGGCGATGCACGATGCACCGTCATCCTGGCGTGGGCGTTGTGCTGCGGAATGGAATCATGATACCCGGTACCGGTCGACAGCATGACGGTCGGGAATGCGGTGGCGACACACCGCGCCGATATTGTCCACATTCATCCCATCACACATCTGTCCATGACCCCATCTGCCCGCCCGCGAGCTCGGCCCATGCTCGGTCAAGTTCGGACCGGCTGCCGCGGGAAAGGCTGCTCCGGCATGTGAATATATAGCCACGATCCTTTCCGTAGCTGCTGCCTCCGCTGCCATGCCGCGACGACTACTGCAACAAATGTCCAACGATGCGCCGCTCCGCCTCCAGCCTCCGCCCCGCGCGCCTCACCCCGCTCCAGTGCCTGCTCACACGCCGCTGGCGCCCGCAATGGATCTGCCACCAGCACCTCCGCTCCCAACAGCCCTGGCTCCGCCGCCTCGCGTCCCATCCCGCCACCGCCACCGCCACCGCCACCACCACCATCACCACCACCACCACCACCACACCCTCTCCTGCGCCTTCCGGTCATGACCGCTCCCCCAAGCCATACTACGTCACCACCCCCATCTTCTACGTCAACGCCGCCCCCCACGTCGGGCACATGTACACCATGATCCTCGCCGACGTGCTCAAGCGCTGGCAAACGCTCCAGGGCCGGCACGCCATCCTCCTCACCGGCACCGACGAGCACGGGCTCAAGATCCAGCGCGCGGCGGCGAAGGCCGGCCTCGAGCCGCAGGAATTCTGCGACCGCGGCGCCGCCGTCTTCCGCGATCTGGCCCGCCAGGTGGACGTGGGCCACGACCGCTTCGTGCGCACCACCGACGCCGCGCACCGCGCCGGCGTGGCCCACGCCTGGACCCGCCTGGCCGAGCGCGGCTGGATCTCCGAGGGCCGCCACCAGGGCTGGTACTCCGTCTCCGACGAGACCTTCTACCCGCCCGCCCGCGTCGAGCTGCGGGTGGAGAACGCCACGGGCCGCAAGATCATGGTCGCCCGCGAGACCGGCCAGGAGGTCGAGTGGACCAGCGAGCGCAACTACGTGTTTGCCTTGAGCGCCTTTCGAGACCGCCTGCTCGCGTTTTACCGCGACCACCCGGGGTACGTCGTGCCGCGCGGCCGGATGGAGGAGGTCGTGCGCGAGGTGGAGAGGGGGTTGGAGGATCTGAGCGTCAGCCGCCCGACCGAGCGGTTGGCGTGGGGGGTGCGGGTGCCGGGCGACGAGGGCCAGACGATCTACGTGTGGCTCGATGCCTTGTTGAACTACGCGACGGCGGCGGGGTATCCCGTCGCGCCGGGGCGAGAGGCGGAGATGGGGGGCGGCGGCTGGCCGGCGGACGTGCAGGTGGTGGGGAAGGACATCGTGCGGCACCACTGCATCTACTGGCCCGCGTTCCTCATGGCGTTGGATCTGCCGCTGCACCAACGGGTGCTGACGCACGCGCACTGGACGCTGGGGAAGCAGAAGATGGCGAAGAGCACGGGGAACGGGGTGGATCCTTTCTTTGCCCTGGAGCGATTCGGCATCGACCCCCTGCGGTGGTATCTGATCCACGAGGGCGGCATCGCGCACGACGCCGATTACGACAACAGCTTCATCATCGACAAGTACAAGAAAGGCCTGCAGGGCGGACTGGGCAACCTGGCGAATCGCGTCATGAGAGGGAAAGGCTGGGAGGTGGCGGGTGCCGTGAAGCGCTACGCGGGCACATCGTCCCCGCTGCACCAGGAGCTGGACGAACGCGGGAGCCACTTCCACCACACCCTCGCCCGTCTTCCCGACACCGTCGACGCGCACATGAAAGCCCTCTTCCCCAACCGAGCCCTCCAATCCATCATGACCGCCGTCTTCGCCGCCAACGCCTTCCTGCAGCACACTTCTCCCTGGGCCATCGTCACCCAACTCCCCTCCGCCACGCCCGACCCGACCGGCCGAGCGCGCGCCGACGCCGCACGCGCCGCCCCCGGTGTGGAAGGCATGCACGCCGCCATCGCCCGCAGTATTTACCTGGCCGCCGAGGCCCTGCGGCTCACCGGCATCATGCTCCAGCCTTTCATGCCCACCGCGGCCCAGAAGCAGCTCGACTTCATCGGCGTCCCGCACCACCGCCGCAGCTGGGACTGGTGCCGCCTCGGCGCCGACGACGACTACGGCGTGTCGAGCATCGCCTTGGGCAAGAGTGGACTGTTTCCCAAGTTGACCAGCGACTTTTAACCCTCCCCTGTCCCCTCCCGCACCAAACGCGCATCACACGGTTGGAAGGCCCGACCCGCTTCCGCACGGCGCACCACGGCGTTTCGCGGCCCCTTTCTGGCCTCGTGTCGGTCGCCATGCCGCCCCGCCGGGTCGTGTGGTTCTCTGGCTGGCATCTCCATTGCCGTCCATCCCCTTCCCCCCTCTCCGGAGCATATCCCCCACTCGACCAGACCTTCGACTTCTTTCCCCTTTGGGTCCCGAGGTGCTGTCCCTTCCGCCACGGAGGTGGGAGTGGGGAGGGTGCGATGGCGGGGTCACGCATCAGTTATGTATGCCCTACCGACTTCAGACTATCGCGGGTCGCGATCCGAGTTCTTTCTCCCCATCTCGCCCTTGCCGACCTTTCCCTCATCACACGGCCATCCCGCCACTGTGTGTGTCCTCGGCTGTCCGGCTATCTCGCCCGCCGCTCGGCCATTGTTCCGCTTTTAGATCCGTCCGGGGACTTCTGACCGCACCGCGCGATGCTATTCACGGACAGGGAAAAACATCCTGCATCGGGCGATCTCGGAGAACAACATGATCGCAGATCGTCGCCGATGGCTCCACGCGCATGCGAATCGACCTCGACGTGGCAGAGACGAGCGGTCGCGGGACCGTCAGCACGACATGGGATTTTTTCTTTTTCTTTTTTCGGAACAGTCGAGCTTCGGGCGATGGAGCTTTTCTTCTCCGGACAGTGTCGGCCGCATAGTTCCGTGCCGGCACGATCTCGAATTCCCCCGCCTCCGATCTCCTGGGGGTTTGGCGCACGACGTTGGTGGGGAAGGCGAGGAAACCGGACGCCGGCACGCACACGCGTGCCGGGGAACGCGGTGCGAAGATCATCCGACGCGTGCCACCATGCGTGTTGGCGGGGTGGGATTCCGGGCCCCCGCTTCCTGATCAAGTCCCGCGACCAAGTACAGGGATTCGGGAGCTCGTCCGTCGTCAGTTCACTGACTCCATATGTCAACGCCGGCTCGCACGGCGCGTCGACGGCACTTCGGGGCAGCTTGCCCCCGCTTCGGAATGGGTTAGTTACGGAAGGTAGTTAGATAGACCGTGGGCCTGCCCCTGACAACCACATCCGCTCCACACCGTCCCGTTTTGGGTCGCACTGCTCCATTCCAATCGGAGATGCCCCCCCCCGCACCACCAGCAGAGCCGGCGACTGGCACCGATGCTCGACTGGGAACCCAAGTGTCGGCCGAGTCTCGTTGTCGTTCGTTCGATCGTCATCACCATTGAATCTCGTCGTCGCGCGAAGGTCAAATTGCGCCGGCACCAAAAACCGAGGCTCTTGTCGCGTCGTGAGTTACATACAATGCCAGCCCATCCCGACTCCCCCCCACCCCCTTGCCTGCCTGCCCGCCCTCTCACGCCCCGACCGCCGAAGTGCCACGGACAGAAAAAAACCAACAAACAACCGCCCACCGTTCCCCCCACCGAAGAAGACACCGAACATCTCTCTCGGTCAACGCCGCACACAACCCGCCAGCATCATATTCCGCGCGAACGATGCCCCTCCCCTCCCGAATCTCCCGAAAAAATTCACCCCCCGCCCCCCCCCCCCCCCCCCCAAAAAAAAACTCCCAAAAAGCAAAACTAAACCCCAAAACTCCCCCCCCCCCCTTCCTCCCCTCCTTTCCCCAATCCCAATCCCAATCCCTTCCCTCCCTTCCCCCGGAACACCGTCGCTCGCTAAGCCCCTCCCCTCCCCTCCCCGCGGGCCTTGGAGTGTCGTGGAGTGGTGAAATCCCCTCGACAGAAAAACAAAAACCAAAAAAAAAAAAAAAAAAAAAAACCTCCATCTTGCTTGCCAGTGGGGGAAAATCCCCCGCGGGAAAATAACAGCAGCAACGAGAACAGAAAATCACAAGGATGACAACAACAACGACAACGATAACAACAACAAAAACGACGACGCCGTCTATCCCATGGTGCGTGTGCGAGTGCGTGCGCGTGAGTCGGGTGGTGTGTGGGGTGGGGTGGATGAACACAGCGGGAGCGGGCGTTGGTTGGCGCGGCGTGGTGGGTGATGGAGCGAACGGGGGTTGAACGGGGGTGTGGATGGTGATGGAGAAGAGGGGGGGGGGGGGGGGGGTCAGCGATCAACGCTTCCAGCGGTCCCGGCCGGGCCCCCGCCCTCCCCGTGGTGTGGTGGTGGTGGTGGTGGTGGTGGGGGTGGGGTGAAGAGGGTTAGTGGCGGGCGTTGGGAGGGTCGCGGGGTGGTGGCCCGTTCGGACGCGGCTTGGAGGAGGTGGATTGGGGAGGAGCGGAGCGGGACTGGGGGTCGATGGCGAATGTGAAACCACAGGGAGGGTCTCTTGGTTGGGGCTCGGCGGAGTCGGGGTCTCTTGGTTGAGGGTCGAAGGAGATGCTGACCATGGTGGTGTTGGTGGTGGTGATGGTGGTGGTGATGGTGGTGATGGTGGTGGTGTTGGTGCTGACCTTGTGATGAGGGGGTGCTGAGTGAGTGCCGAGTAGGTGCTGAGTGGGTGCTGAGTGGGTGCTGAGTGAGTGCTGAGTGAGTGCTGAGTGTCAAGGATTGCTGTCCAGGTAATTGAATTGGTAAGGGGCCAATGTGTTGGTTGTATGTTTTTGCTGTATTGTGATTGAGTGCTGATGAGAGGAACAGGAGATCAAGCGAGCATGACAGGACATGATATACATGAGAGAAGGTACCACAGGGACTACAGATGTTTCTGCCTTGTGAGGCAGTGTAGCCTGTGACTTCATGAGCGGCCTCAGTCGACAATGGCTGAGCATAGAGTCAACAGAGGCAGAGAGAGAATGCCGCCCGTGCAGTGGGTGGGTCCGACATGGCTGTGTAGGGTCAATCGCGTTGCTCCACACGAGGACTCTGGATGTTCCCGTTCGTTGGTCCGACGGTGGCTATGACAGTGCCGAGACGACGCTAGCCAACTAGCGGGAAAAGGGGATTCAGGTGAATGAGGGAGCGCTGGGCAGACTACAGAGGGCCGTTAGCAAGAAGGGGGCCGGTCGCAGGGGGGGGGGGGGGGGGGGGCGCCATGAGGGCGAGGAAGTCACTCACTCAGCAGACGGCAGCATCCAGCAGATGGTCGAAGCGGGCATGAGGGGGTGTGGCGGCCAGGTCAGGTCGGCGGAGTTGGCGGCCAGGTCAGGTCGGCACAGTTGGCGGCCCGGTCAAGTCGACGGAATTGGCGGCCCGGTCAAGTCGACGGAGTTGGCGGCCAGGCAGAAGGCGGTTCAAGGCCGCACAAAGGCATGAAGGGCCGGCGTCCATGGCTCGCCCGCAGTCCTTGCGCGTGCAGGGGAAGATGGATGACTCGACGGGCCGAAGGAAGCGCCAGTGCCGAGTGCAGCTGCGCCGAAGAGAAGAGGGTCGTGCTGTGTTCTTCCGGTGAAGGGAAGCAGAGAGGAAGCGGTCCAAGCCTCAGCAAGCAGCGCCGGGGAGCCGAGGTCACATGACCGGGCGCCTCCTCGCCTCATCTTTCGCAGACTGCATATACCGCTCCTCTGTGGCAGACAGCACATACCGCTGCAGGTACGCGAACGACGGGCGTTGCACGAGCGTGAGCAGCACGACGGTCAACCCTTCGGGCTGGAGCAGGGCGGAGGGGGCACAGCATCTTTGGCGATGAAACAGTCAAGCTGAATGCAGCCCATGAGGGCTGAAAGGATGGGATGGGGGCGGAGTGCGCGTGTGGTGCGTTGGTGGTGCATTTTTGGTGCGTTTTTGGTGCATTTTTGGGGGTTGCATTTTTGGGGGTTGCATTTTTTGTGCATTGGGGGGTACGTTTTTGGTGGGTTTGGGGGTGCGCTTGCGGCGCACGGGGGCGCACGGTGGTGCATGGTGGTGCAATCTGTGCCGACCTGCGTTCTGAATGCGGATCGGATCACAGTGGCCATGGATGACGGTTGGTGGTATCCACAGCCTTACAGCCCTGCAGATCTGAGCCTCTGCGTCGGCTACGACATGCGTGCCGTCCGACCAATGTGATGGCCATGCCACTCCGCACATGCGGTGTCGAGGCATTGGCCGGATTGTCGGGACAGCAGTCATAACGCGGGGACAGGCGCAACGGCGTGGGGGCATTCTGCCATTCGATCGCCGGCAGGACTTCTGCCCATACTGCACCGACACGCCACCGTTCTGGCCGGTCGTGTCCGCTGCGAAGAACATACACACGGTGGCGGGGGGGGGGGGAGAAAATGCTCGGCAGACGATGGTCAGGGGGAAACCTCATCGATCCTTCGCGAGCTGACCTGAGGCTCGGCTGGTGTGTCTCCGTGAGGTGACACGACAGCAGTCTGGTCTAGCAGAAATAACCCACATTGTGCAGCCGCCCCAGCAGCAGCAGGAGGAGTAGCAGGAGTAGCAGCAGCAGCAGCAGGAGTAGCAGGAGTAGCAGCAGTACCAGCAGCAGCCCCAGCCCCAGCACCACCACTATCACCATAACCACCACCACCACTATCACCATAACCACCACCACCACTATCACCATAACCACCACCACCACTATCACCATAACCACCACCACCACTATCACCATAACCACCACCACCACTATCACCATAACCACCACCACCACTATCACCACCACCACAGGTGCAGCACTGGTCACTCGTCCGTCCTGCGGCACGGGAGCTCCCGGGCTGCCCCGCGTTCCCGGCCATGTCTCGTTGACGCGGTGTCACGGGCAGCGCGGGACGGACCGAGCGGAGCGCGCCGTAATGAACCCGCGCGAGGGCTGAACCCAGCGTGCACGTGACCCTCTCGCTCTGCCATCCATCCACCTCCTCTGGCATGTCGGTGGTTGATCGGCGGCGGGTCATCTGAGCAGCGCCACGCCCTCTGCCTTCTGTCGCCGGCCTTTTGTTGTCTGCCTCTGGTTGCCGGCAGTTCTTCTCGGCCTCTCGCCGTCGGCATCTCCGTCTCGGCCTCTCCGTCTCGGCCTCTCCTTGTCGGCCTCTCCCCCTCGGCCTCTCCCCCTCGGCCTCTCCTCCTCGGCCGCTCCTCCTCGGCCGCTGCTCGGCCGGTGTGTGTTGGTGGCGGACCCGTCGGCGAAGCTGATGCCGGCGCGCGGCCATGGCCAGCAGCATCACCAAGCGCCAGCAGGCGCGCAACGAGCGCTCGCTGCAGCACCTCATCCGCTCCGTGCCCGGCAACGACCGATGCGCCGACTGCGCCGCCAAGAACCCCGGCTGGGCCAGTTGGAACCTGGGCGTGTTCCTGTGCATGCGCTGCGCGGCGCTGCACCGGAAGCTGGGCACGCACGTGTCCAAGGTCAAGTCGCTGTCGATGGACAGCTGGACCGCCGACCAGGTCGACAACATGAAGAAGCTCGGCAACGCCGCCAGCAACAAGACGTACAATCCGCACAACGTCCAGCCTGAGATCCCGCTCGACGCCGACGAGGTCGACTGCGCCATCGAGCGGCACATCCGGCAGAAGTACGACCAGCGCACCTTGAGCGCTGGCCGAGCCGCGACGCGGCAGGTCGTGCAGAACACGGGCAGCACCGCCACAAGCACCGCCACAAGCACCGGCACCGGCACCGGCGCAGGTTCGTGGAACGACGAGGCTCCCGATCTTCCGCCCAAGCCTGCCAAGCGATTTGCCTTCGCCCTGCGCTCGTCCAGCGCCGCGGTCCCCAAGCGGCAAGACCGCATCACGCCTCCGCTGTCGCCCGCATACAGCGGCAGCGAGCCCTGTCACGAACCGCCCAGTCCCAAGGGCGTCAGCAAGCCGAGTCGCCTATTCGGCATGAAAATCACCACCATAGACAACAACTTCAATCAGAAACTGGCCTACCTGCGAGACTTGGGGTTTGGCGACAACTCCAAAAACACCACCGTGCTCAAGGGCACGGGCGCCAACGTGGAAAAGGCGGTCGAAATACTGGTCCGGCTGGGAGAGGGAAGCAAGCCCGTATCGCCATCCGTCACACCCGCCCCCAGGGCACTGACTCCCGTGTCCATGGGCAGCTCCGGCGCCAATGCCGTGGCCGTGGACAAGAAAAAGGACACCAACCCGTGGGAGATTCGAGCATCTGCGAACCCACCCATTCCTGCTCGAGCTGCGTCGGTGCCTCCGCAGGGCACCGCCTCTGAATCGTGGAATCCCTTCCTGCAACCTCCCGCGCCGCCGCAACAACCCCCGAGCGACACGCACCTGGGTCTCGAGAACCACTTGCACCATCTTCACCTCTCGCAACCCCACCAGCCATATGGCCCGGTGGCTCAGCAGCCGGCGTTTCCCCTCAATGGTGGTGTCCAGCAGGCGAACAACCCATTCTTCCACCACCAGCTCCACCAGGCGCCTCCACAGGGATCGACCTACCCACCCGCCGGGCAGCAGTGGCAGCAGTCGGCACCTCCACCGCCTCTGCAACCCTCAAATCCTTGGGTGCCACCGAGCTCGCAGCAAAGCTTGACGCCGAGCAATCCCTGGGCACCGCAGCAACCGCAGCAACCGCAGACGCATGCATTCGCTGGCAATCCGTGGCAGCAGCAGGGACTGTCGCAACAACAGCCGGGAGCGTCGCCTCAGCCCATCTACGGACAACAAACCGACTTTTTCTCACCGCCCCAGCCATCGGCATCAAATCCATGGGCCGAACAGCAGCCTCGACAAAGCACTGCGCCCAACCCATGGCAGCTGCAAGCACCTCCGCCATCGCAACCTGCGCAACAGCCACACGTCAGCTCGAAGGTGTGGCAGCACCAACAGCAGCCGGGCTCCGTGAACTTGGCACAGCAATATGGACAGCAAGGGCCCGGTGTACGACACGACACGTCGTCGATCCTGTCTTTGTACAACCAGGCACAGCCGGCACCGCAAAGACCGTGGCAGACTCGGGCCGCGGATGGCATTCTCCAACTCCAACAACAGCTCCAACAACAACAACAACAACAACAACAACAACAACCGCAGCCTTCATCGGAGCAAATGCCACCACACGGGAGCGCGACCATGCCCGTGGGCGTGATGGGCGGCGGTCACACGAATCCGTTCGGCGCACCGCCGCAACAGCCTGGACATGGCAGTCGAGACGGCATGCAGTTCCAGGGCTGTCCTGGACATGGCAGTCGAGACGGCATGCAGTTCCAGGGCTGTCCTGGACATGGCAGTCGAGACGGCATGCAGTTCCAGGGCTGTCCTGGACATGCCAGTCGAGACAGCATGCAGTTCCAAGGCTGTGCCGGCGACGGGAGGCACAGCCCCGAAGCTTTCTCGGGACTGAGCGCGAGGTACATGCGATGACGTGAGCGGGTTGCTCGGAGCGGTTGCAATGCGAGTGTCATTTCAGCGTGGCGTTCCGGTGGTGGGGGCGGGGGAAGGGGTGCGGGAGCAGGATTGCACGCGTGTGGCAGGTTGACGGAAATGTATATCGCACATGCCCCCCCCCCCCCCCAAAAAAAAAAAACTACTCCTCCGTGTGGACCGGCGTGGGAGTCACTCTCGAGATGGATGGGATGCTGCCGGGGGAAGCGGACTCGTGTTTTGAAAAACATGCGGGCCCGAAGCCGGTGGCGCTGCACTCCTCACCTTCGTGAACCGTGGTGGGGGGATGATGAGCGGAGGCGGGAGAGTCACGATCGGGCGAGGTAGCGTTGGACCTCGACGGCGGGCCGCCACTCGTGGCATTCACGAAACGAACTCCCGATCATCCAGTAGCCTGCGACACGCCGGTCAATACGAAGCCCACGGAACGAACGGCGGGGGGCGCACGAAGCTCACTCACCGAGCATGGGAAAGTGGAGCAGGAGGAAGATGTAACAGTAGTGGAGATACTCGCGCACGACGCCGGTGATGGCGCGGCGGCCCACGTACAGATTCCGGGCGCGGTCTCGAATGCCGGCGACGCGCTCGTGGCGGAGCTCGTACAGGGCTTTGGACGCGGCGTCGACGCGGGCGGCGATGGTCTCGGCTTCGGCGATGCGTGGTGACGTCGGCGGCGAGGGGGCGCGGGCGGGCGGGTGGAGGTAATGCTTCAGCAGCAGCACAAACGTCGCGCTGTCTTCCAGCGCCTGGGCGGCGCCCTGTCCGCTGGTGGCCTGCAGGCAATGCGCCGCGTCGCCCAGCAGCACGCAGCCGCGGTCGCCCCAGTGCGGCAGGTCGGGCGTGGTCCACAGCGGGTACACACACTCGGTGGTGGAGTGGGCAATGCACTGCTGGATCACGGGGTCGGGCCAGCGGCCGTGGCGCGCGCGCAGCTGCTGGCGCACGTCGGCGGCGGACATGAAGTTGCTGTCGAGGAGCTCGGGCGCGGGCCAGTTGGACCACCAGCCCAGCCGGCGCTGCTCCAGCGGCGCCGCCGCCGCGTAGCCGAACGACCCCGTGGGGCCAAACGTCACCACCGCGCTCCGCTGCTGCGTGACCACGTCCGGCAGCGCGTCGACGTCGACGAAGCTGCCGACCCCGCGATATCCCCTGTTCGCGCGCGGGAGCTCCCGTCAGCCACGCTCGTCAACCCCCCCGCCACCTCGGCGCCTCGGCATCTCGGTCTACTCACTCGAACTGCGGCGGGTACGCGGCTTCCCCGAACAGCGCGCGCTTGACCACGCTGTGCACTCCGTCCGCGCCGACGACCAGATCCGCCTCCTCGGCCGCGCCGTGCGCGAACACCACCCGCGGTCTCGCGCCGTGCCGCAGCACCACGTCCACGACCTTGCCCGCCCGGATCTTCTCCCGGCCCACCACCTCCTGCAGACACTCCCACAGCACCCACCGCGGACACGAAATCGAGCCCTCCCGCGGCGCCACCCCGTCGTCGGTCGGCACCGTCGCCAGCGCGTGGCCCCGCGCCGACCGCAGCGTGAAGCGCTGGTTCTCGAACCCGCGGCTCTTGAACAGCTCGTACAGTCGCGCGTCCATCTGCCGGAGCAGCCGTATGCTCGAGGGCGGCAGGATGATGCTGTTGCCGACGACGGCGGCCGAGTCGGAGAGGGCGGCCGCCCGCCGCGTCGCCGCCGACGTCGCCGCCGCCGAGTGGAGGTGCGCGTCGTAGATGACGACTTCCGCCGCGACGCGGGGCGGGAGGTGCTGTTGCAGGAGGAGATAGGTCGAGAGGCCCGACACCCCGGCGCCGACGATGATGATCTTCATGGTGACGGTTGCCCGCGCGCGCTGGTCTCCGTGTCGCTCGCTCCGCGGCGAGGCGGGGGGAGAGGGAAAACGGCGGGCGCCCGTTCTCATTCTCACGCCCGGCCTCGGATCCTCCCCGCCGCCGCCGCCGCCGTCGTCGTGGGATGCCGGTCCGAGCGGATCCAGGCCCGTCGGACGACCAGGAAGTCTCGCACACCCAATCCCGTGCGTCCGACGTCGACAAGCGATTTGAGCAAGTTCGCCGCCCGGGATGTTTGAGCAAGTTTTTCTGCCCTCGGCACTTGACCAGGGCAGACACTCACCCCCACCGTCTGTCCCCCACCTTCTGCCTGAACCCCGTTCGCTTCTGCCCTTTCACCCATCCCGCGCCAGAAGTCACATGAGCAGAGCCGCAGGTGCCAAGCCATCATTCTTGACCCGCATCGAGGACGGGTCACGTGAGGACGACACACACATTGAACCACATCGAGGACGAGTCACGTGAGGATCACACACACACACACACACACACACACATACAACAACAACAACACAACAACAACAACACACACCTATCATGGCTCCTCCCGGTCGCCTCGGCGATCCTCAAATGTCGCTCGCCACCGACCCTCGCACCAATCCACGGCTCCTCGCCGCCCTCACCGCCCACGGCATGCACAACAACATTTCCCTGCCACACCCCATCACCTCATCCGCCGACGCCATCTCGTTCGCCCGCACATCCGAACACTCCCTCGAATCTCTCATCTCCACTCTCAACTTCTCCACTCCCCACGCCGACTCCTCCGTCCCCATCACACAAACCAACCTGTCCATCCCCGGCCTCGACGGCAATCACATCCGACTCATCATCTACCGCCCCACCCACACCCCGCCGGCCTCCCCCGATCCTCTCCCCGCCATCCTCTACTTCCACGGCGGCGCCATGGCCATTCTCAACACCTTCAGCCCCCTTCACACCTCCTACGCATCCAGCCTCGCTCAACTGGGCTTCGTCTGCGTGCTCGTCGATTTCCGCAACGTCGTCGGCCCCCCCTCCGCTCCTCTGAACCCCTTCCCTGCCGGCCTGAATGACTGCGTCGCCGCGGTGCGCTACATCCACGCCCAACGAACCGCGCTGCGGCTGGCCAAGATCGTCCTGCACGGCGATTCCGGAGGCGGCAACCTGGCCCTGGCCACGGCCCTGCAGCTGGCCGAGGCGCCGCACACGCGCGCCATGGTCGACGGCGTCTGCGTCGTCGACCCCTTCATCAGCGGCGCCTACGGCTTCGCTCGCGAGTGGAGGCGCGCCCACCTCCCGAGCCTGGTCGAGTGTGACGGCTACGACGTGTCGTGCGAGGGCAGTGCCGTCCTGGCCCGCTTGTACGCGCCCCTCGACCACCACCACCACCACCCCCCTCCTCCCCCCCCCCCCTCCTTCCCTTCCACCCCCCCGTTTTCCCGCCCTTGGCCTGGCCCTATTGGGCCTCCCCTGCCGCCATGCGAGCCCTCCCCCCGCATTTCATCCTCACCGCCGAACTCGACCCCCTGCGCGACGAGGGCACCGCCTACCTGCGCAAACTGCTCCGCGCCGGCGTCCCCGCCCAGGGCCGCGTCCGCAAAGGCATGACCCACTGCGGGGAGCTGTTGTTGAGGGGGTCTGTGCCGGAGGAGTTTGAGCGCTTGCTTCTCGATGTGAGGCGCTGGGTCGTGGGCAGTTTGTGAGGGCTTTTCTTTTTTTTTTTTTTTTTTTTTTTTTTTTTTTTTTTTTACTTTTTTCGAGCCGAGGCGGTTTCTATCTATCTATCTATCTATCTGCCGGTGGAGATCACTTCTCTCGACAGGTGATACCTCCCACGATTAGTCAGTGAGCACGACACGTCTCCATTGGCAGCTGCTCCACCTCCCTCACGCATGTCCCCGTCAACCCAGCTTGTGGTTTGGTTTTTCTCCATCTGCTTCAGGCACGGACACCCCGCGGGTGAAATTTGGACGTGGAAGCAGCCTCGCCCGCCCGCCATTTCCCGCCCCCACGGCGCAAGCGCTTTTTCCCTCGTGCGGTTGCTTTCGCACGATTGTTCATCATCATCACCATCATCAAAAACATCCAATTCCAAATTTGGCACCGGTCCTGCAGGCGAGGGGACACTGAGATCAGCAGCAGCTGGGCACCGCTCATCACGATTCATCTTTTGTTTTGCGACTTCTCCACACACACTCACACTACACCCGCAAGCATGCATGCATGCCACCCAAGCCCTTCTCCCCACCGGCACGGGCATGTGGACCATGCGCCGTCCACGCACATTTTCGGGGGCGAAGCACAAGGCCAAAAAAAAACGAACGAGATCCCAATCCTTCCCCAATCCATCCACCCGCCGCTTTCCTCCCCCCCCCCCCACGCCGCTGCTGCGTCCATCGGTCCATCTACTGCTGCGGCTGCTCTGCTGCATCGTCAGCATCCCGATCCCTTCCCTCTCTCTCTCTCCGACTTCGACTTTCACTCACTCACTCACTCACTCACCCTGCTTGATCTCGTAGATCTTGCCCTTGGAGTCGGTCGTGCCGTGCGTGCCGTAGGCGCGCTGCTTGTTGATTTCGTCGGCGCTGAGCTTCAGGTCGAAGATCTTGCCCTTGGAGTCGGTCGTGCCGTGCGTGCCGTACGCGCGCTGCTTGTTGATTTCGTCGGCGCTGAGCTTCAGGTCGAAGATCTTGCCCTTGGAGTCGGTCGTGCCGTGCGTGCCGTAGGCGCGCTGCTTGTTGATTTCGTCGGCGCTGAGCTTCAGGTCGAAGATCTTGCCCTTGGAGTCGGTCGTGCCGTGGGTGCCGTACGCGCGCTGCTTGTTGAGCTCCTCGGCGCTCAACGCGGCGACGTCGTACACCTTGCCCTTGGAGTCGGTCGTGCCGTGGGTGCCGTACGCGCGCTGCTTGTTGATCTCCTCGGCGCTCAGCTCCACGGCGAAGACTTTGCCCTTGGAGTCGGTCGTGCCGTGGGTGCCGTAGGCGCGCTGGTTGTTGAGCTCCTCGGACGTCAGGTCCGCGTTCTGGCCGGTGGACTGGTGCGGGAGAGTGGCCTGCTTCCAGGGCTGGATTTTGGTTGGGGTCATGTTGGCAGATGACATGGTGTGTGAGTAGTAGTGGTGGTGGTGATGGTGGCGGTGATGGTTGAGAGGAGGTATCAGGTTGGGGAGGAGGAGCAGTGAGTGAGTGAGGAGGGGGGAATATATGCTCTTTTTGTCTCACCCACCATCACAGACAGACCTGGAGCCTTCTCCTCGTCGGATGCTGATAGGGCGTCTGGTGCGGTGGTATGGAGGCCGGGCCTGGGCCCAGAGCTCCAACCCTGGCTCGATATGTGCTCATTCTCACGCACTTGCACACCCCTACGCACTTCCTCCGGGCAGGGCTCAGCATGCGACCCATCAGCAGGCTCAAGGGCAGTTTCGAGAGCGTGCTCGCCATCCAGTGACGGCCATGCCCAAGGTCATGACACCTGCAAAACCAGCACCCTCCTGCGACGCACTTAGCACCTGTCCTCCACTTCCAACCACCACCACCACCATCATCATCACCAAACATCGCCAACGATGGTCGCCAACGATGACGATCGCAAGATGAGCGATACCATATTAGCCGCGATTCGCTACGCGCGAGGAGATGGCGAAAAGCTACTCACCGAGAAGCCCTACATGCTTGCGTATCCCACGCCGGAAGGCGTCCCGTGGACCAACTTCGAAATCAGCTCTTACCCAGGCATCAAGATGCACAATCTGAGAAAGGCCAAGCTCGATTACCACACCAGCGGCATCGCCATGGCCGAGCTCGAGAGTTGCATGCCCCTGGAAGACTTCGAGGACGAGCACAAGATCGAACACGTCTACCTCCCCGCCATCCATCGCTGCATCCAGCACACCCTCCAGGGCGCCACGGAGATCTACATCTTCGACTATCTGCTGCGCAAGCGAAACGCCTCCTTTACCCCCAACCGACTGTACCAGGACAAGTATCACCAGCCCGCGCTGTCGGCGCACATCGGTCAGAGAGCGGCCCCGTCGTCCATTCGTTGGCGCTGCGGCGGTGAGCTAATCATGCGCGAAAACAGATTACAGTCCCGCCGAGATCGACGAGCGGCTCGGCATCTTCTTCGGCGAAAGGGCCGAAGTGCTCAAGAAGCGCCATTTCCAGGCGGTCAAGTACGCGTCGTTTGAGCCCGGCCCGGCCCTGCCCCCCCTCCCTCACCCCCACCCTTTACGCGGCGGCTGCGTGCGTGAGTGACCCGTGTGCTGACTCTCGTTTCTGTCGTGGCATTTAGCGTGTGGAAGCCGTTGAAAGGCCCGCTCCGAGACTTCCCCCTGGCATACTGCGACGCCAGCACGGTGGATGTGGAGAAGGACCTGATGGTCACCGACGAAGTCTACCCCACCATGGTCAACGACATCTACCAGGTCCTGCACAACCCGGCCCACAAATGGTACTGGATCCCCGACCAGACCGACACCGAGGTCTGCCTCTTTGCCGGTTACGACTCGCGCCAATCCCCGAGGCTGGGAGTGCCCCACTGCGCTTTTGACCTCGCACACCTCTCCGGCGGCGATCCGCGCCAGAGTATCGAGGTCCGCGCCCTGGTCTTCTTCGATTAGTTGGTTGGCGATGGATGAGAATCATCCGACTGTTGTTCGTAGCAGGTGACCAGCTCATCAACCGTCTTTTGTTGCATTTGATAAAGCCTTCTTCTAGTTATCTTCTCGTCGATTGATGTCCCGTGAATTTGTTTCCATAGTGATCACTGATGGTCCATCTCGATAGTATTGTAGTTCCAGGCCGCCGAACTGTCTCTATAACCTGGAAGCGCCTAGCCGCGGGCGCTTGGGAACTCCAATCCAGAGATGGATAGTTGGTGAATGGATAACTCACTAGTTGCAGCCCGTGTCCCATGAGTTAGTTCGCCGGATCCTATCGCATTAGTCCATTCCTATTCTTCGCCGCCGAATGATGCCTGTCAACATACACTGCAGCTCAGCCGAGCATGGACACCTTGCCGCCGTTTGACGATGCATCGCACGCGTGTGCGCACCATGTAACATGATGCCAACATATATAATCAGCATCTCCCGCCCGCCAGGGGAAGGGCGACGGGGCAGCTTCGCGCCACCATGGCACTATCCACCCGCGCGGTCAACAACGACACCCCGATGAGCGCGGTCAAGAACGACAGCCAGACGAGTGCGGTCGAGAAAGATCCCCCCCAACACCTCATCGTCAGCTGGGACGGACCCGACGATCCCGCCAATCCGCGGAACTGGTCGCCGACCAAGAGATGGACGCTTTTGATCATGAACTCTGGCATCACATTCTGCCAGTATGACCATCTCAATCTCCCTGCACCTCCTCCCCCTCCCCAAACGACTCACGCGCTGATCGTGCCCGCGATTAGAGCCATGTCGAGCACCATGTTCGCTCCCGCCGTGCCCCAAGCCATGTCGGACTTTGGTTCGGAGAACGCCGTGGTGGCGCAATTGCTGGTGTCCATCTACGTGGTCGGTCTGGCCGTGGGGCCGCTGATTCTGTCGCCTCTCAGCGAGCTGTATGGCCGGAAGCCGATCATGCACAGCACGAACGCCATGTTCCTGCTGGCCGCGGTGGTGTGCGCCGTCAGCCCCAACATCGCGGTCTTGATCGTGTTTCGGCTGGTCATGGGCATTGCGACGATATCCATCGGCGGCGCATACGTGGCCGATCTCATGGCGCCGGAGGAGCGCGGTCGAGCGATGAACGTGTGGAACTTCGGGCCGGTGATGGTGAGCACAGGGGGCGCGGGCGGGAAAAGAAAGGGTGGGTCGGAGGAGAGGACTGACAGGCGCTCGCAGGCCCCCATCGTCGGACCCATCGTCGGTGGCTACTTGTGCTTGGCCACGAGCTGGCGATGGACGTATGGACTCGTGTCGACGACGGTACGCCCGCTCGACGCCGGCTGCTCCCAAGACTTCACGACTGACCGACTTCAGGGTGCGATCTGGTTGGTCGCGTGCTTCGCCCTCCTGCCGGAGACGTATGCACCACGTCTCCTGGAGCTCAAGGCTGCACGCCTTCGAGACTCGACGGGAATGACGTGTGCGCGTCCCGCCCCCGACCAGACCGATCCCGCCCGACATACGCTCTCGCAAACTCTGGCTCGGCCGTGGCAGATGCTCGTGCACTGTCCTGCCGTGGTGGTGGTGTCTTTGTTCGGAGCAACGGCCTACAGCTACATGTACTTCATGTTCTCCACCTTCACCACCGTGTTCCACGACGTATACCACTTCAACACCGGAGAAGCTGGACTTGCCTACCTGGGGCTTGGCGTGGGCTCTCTGGCGGCACAGCTCGCCATCGACATGTTCTGGAAAAAGCAAGCGGCGCAGAGACTCTGCATGAACACGGCCGTCACGCCGGAAGACCACTTGCCGCTGCTCGTCTGGGCCGGCGTCATCATCGCGACGGGACAGGCGTGCTACGGCTGGTCGCTGGAGCACACGGTGCATTGGGCTCTGCCCATCTTCGGCACGGGCGTGAGCGGCTTCGGCATCGTGCTCGTCTTCCACGCCGTGTCGGCATACCTTGTGCAAGCGTACACGCTGTTCGCCGCCAGCGCCATCGCGTTGAGCATGCTGGTGCGGTGCGTGTTCGGGCTGACGATCCCGCTTGCCGGGCCTCGCCTGTACGCCACCCTGGGCTATGGTTGGGGCAACTCGCTCCTCGCCTTCCTCGCCCTGGCCATGACGCCGGCATCCCTGTGCCTCGTCCATTACGGCGAGACGCTGCGCGACAAGTCGGGCTTCGCTCCGCCGCGTGCGGCTCAGGCCGAGCAGGATTGAGTGCCATCACTATCAGGCCGAGCAGGATTGAGTGCATAACCATCAGACTGAGCAGGATTGAGTGCATAACCATCCGGCTGAGCACGATTGGGTGCACCACCACCACCACCACCACCACCAGACGGCGCAGGATTGCGTGCATAACCATCAGATTGCGCAGGATTGAGTGCATAACAACCATCATGCGTGGCGTCCGTGTCCTTGGTCTTGGGCCGCACCTACATACATACCTGCCCCGGCCGCCTTCTGAGCACGAACGAGCAAGTTATGCACGGGCGTTCTTGGCACCTTGCCCCTGGGCCACGGCACATGCAAATCTGATCTGCCACCAGCTTCGACGCCCCTTACTTTCCCCCAAGTCGGCCGTTTTCCCACTTCTTCGCTCACCTCATCCACCGCCCACCGCCATCCGCCGTCGGGGGACACCCTCACTTCACTCCATCACCAACCATCGGGTGTACCCGCCCGCCGCCCATGTCGCCCCACCCGTCGTCACGTGCGCCTCGGCCGCTGTGGGCTCTGGCCCTGCGCGTGCTGCCCTGCCTTGGCATGGATATGTCGGGCAGGCCCGGCTATGGGCTGGTGGGATACGGCATCGTGATGTACGATGTGAGTGGCCCCGCTCCCCCCGCTCTCTCCGCTGCCCTGCCCCGTCTCTCCGCTGCCCTGCCCCCTTCTCTCCTCTGCCATCCACTGACCGACTCCCAGCCAGTATGTCCCTATGCCTGTCGCGGCGCCCTGTCGGCCAGTCGGCTGAACTGCTCGACATCCATGGTCATGCACGGCACACCCATGGTCCACACCCCCGCAGCCTGCTACGCCACCGATACCAGCTTCCTCGCCTCCATGGCCTGGTGCATCAAGCCGCGATGCACCCACATGAAGGCGTGGGAGATCGAACAGTGGTGGCATCGCGAAATCCCGGGCAAGCACGCCCATCAACCCGATCCCAAATGGACGTATCAGGAAACGCTGGATGCGAGGCCAGAACCGCCAACCCTCGCCGTCGCCCACGGTGACGCCTTGAATTCGACGATGCTGGTATCAGACCAGCACTACCAACTGCAAGCCACAACACTGGCTGCCTTCACGACGGTGGAAAACAACCACTCGAAATACGGGTATGCACACCCCACGGCCACCGTTGGTCACAATGATGCTCTGCTCACACACCACTGTCTTAGGCTCGTGCTCTTGATCTCCAGCGTCGTGATCCCGGTCGCCGCATCGCTTTTACGCTTTCTGCCCCTGCCCAGCGCCATCACATCCACAGTCCGCGCCCGTCTCATCGACCAGGCGCTCGTCACGCCTCGCCGTGGCTTGCTCTCTCGCTTCCTGTCACCACACGTGACCCGGGGCCATGCCGTTTTCCTTCTCTACCTCTTGATCGTCAACACCGTGCTCTGCTTCGTCGGGAATCCCGTCGTCGTTCCCAACGCATGGTGGACGAGCCGGAATCGTCAGGTCCTGACATATGTAGCCAATCGTGCGGGCGCGCTCAGCTTTGCCAATGTCCCCGTCCTCATCCTGTATGCTGGTCGCAACAACTTCCTCCTGTGGCTCACGGACTGGGAGCATTCAACCTTTGTGCTGCTGCACGGCTGGGTCGCACTGATCTGTACCATCCAAGCCGTCCTCCACTCGATCATCTATCTGCGCATATACCTCCACTTGGGCACCCACGCCACCGAGTCTCAGCTGCCGTACTGGTACTGGGGAATCATCGCCACGTTAGGCTTCAGCCTCTTACTGCCCGGGTCGATTGCCGCGATTCAAAGGAAAGTCTACGAGATCTTCCTGGCCGCGCACTTCGCCATCGCCCTGCTCGCGCTCGTCGGATGCTACCTGCACATCTTCTACAAATTCGAACATCAATGGGGTTACGAGCTCTGGATCTACGTCGCGTTCGCCATCTGGGGCTTCGATCGCCTCGCGCGACTGCTGCGCATGGCTCGACACGGTTTGCGCACCGCGTCCATCACCGCCATCGACGACGACTACGTCCGCGTCGACGTGCCCGGCATGGCGGGAGACGGACACGCATATCTGTACTTCCCCACCCTGACGTGGAGGGTGTGGGAGAACCATCCCTTTTCCATCGTGACCACCTTCACCCACACGGCCGGTGCGAGCGAGGCCTCTTCGGACGCAAGTCTGACGTCGACCCATGTTGTCGTCGATGCCGCCGCGGCCGACGGGGATCCGGACGGCAAAGCCGGATGCGTCACGTGGACGCCTCCTCCCGCGACCGAGGGCTCGCCGGGCGATTCGCTGGCGTCCATGACCTTCTTCGTCCGCGTGTGTGGCGGCACGACCTCGCATCTCCGCCGACACGGACGGCTGCCGGTTCTGGTGGAATCGGGATACCCCGTCTCTCACGCCATCCCCCCCACGTCCACGTTGGTGTGCATCGCCGGCGGCGTCGGCGTCACCGCCGCCATCCCCCCGCTCCGCGCACACGGCGGCCGCGGCAAGCTGTACTGGAGCTGTCGCCGTCGTGCGTTGCGGGAGGCGGTGGAGCCGCTGCTCCACGGCGTGGACACCGCCGTGGTCGTCGGCGCGAGACACGATCTGCGAAGGGTGCTGGAAGTGGAGGCCGCCGGCGGACGATGTGAGATGGTGGTGCTGGTCAGCGGACCCCCCGGCATGATGCACGATGTTCGGGCCATCGTGTGCGATTTGGCCCCGACGTCGGCGCGACCGCTCCGGATCGTGTCCGAGTCGTTCTCTTGGTAGCTCAGCGGCCTGGTTGGTCTCGGGGTCGGTCGGCGACCGGGCCTCGTGGAGTGAGCGGCATGAACGGCAGCACGAGGAAGGGGGTGGTACATGGCATCGGAGAAGAAACTTCAAAGCGCTCTCGGAGAGTGGTGTCATGGCAGGCAACACCGCATTCATTGTGATATTTTTTTTTTTTGTGTTTCATGGATCCCGACCGATCCCTGTGTTGTTTCATCATCATCAGCAGCAGCAGCAGCAGCAGCAGCAGCAGCAGCAGCAGCAGCAGCATCACAATTCACGGCCACATGGTCCGCACGCCTTCATCCTCCCAGTTCGCATCGAATCTCCCATACACCACGCTCAACTCGTCCTGGTAGTGGTTCGCGGGACTGGTGATGAAGGGATCTTCCACCTTGCTCCGGGCGCGGCGGCGGAAGGCGATGTTGTGGCTGAAACTGCTCCGGGCGTAGCCGCCGTACTGGCTGGCTTTGAGCAGGATCTCGAAGTCGACCAGGCCGCGCTGGTCCCACAGGAAATTGTCCAGCTCGCGGAGGTCGTTGCCGGAGAGGAGGTCGTGCTTGGTGACGACGGTCAGGCCGGCGTGGCGGCCTTTGGCGGCGAAGCGGTGCAGGTCGTCGTCGTTGCCGCCGGCGGCGTAGATGACGGTGAGGTTGTGGGCGGCGGCCTGGGCCATGTACCAGTCCGTCTGCTGCTCGAAGTCCGGCTGCCACCCGGCCTGGACCGCGTCGCTGCTGGTGCGCAGGTGCGCGCCCATGTAGGCGTCGGCGAACAGGGGCTGGCGCGGGTCCATGCGCAGGGCGAAGCGGCGCGACAGCTCGGCCATGCACAGCGCCGCCAGCCGCCGCGCGTCCGGGCGGAAGCGCAGCAGGCGGCCCATGGTGAAGTAGAGGGCGCGGCCGTCGTCCATGACGGCGCGGTCGCGCCCGGGGTCGCCCGACACCACCACGACCGGGTTGGGCAGGGCCGCCGTCGCCTCCTTGAACCACTGGTCGAAGGCCTTGCGCCACGGGCTGGGGCGGTCGAGCGTGGACTCGTTCATGGCCGCCGGCCAGTGCGGCATCTCCATCTGGCCGTCCGTCCACTCCGGCGCGAACGTCTCGTGCACCGTCATGTGCGGGCAGGCCGCGTGCACCGTGTCGACGAAGTGCTGGCGGTCGAACAGGTACTCGAAGTCGCGCAGCGCGCCCCGCAGCTCGAACAGGTCGCTGCGCAGCCGGCCGTGGAAGCTGGGCAGCAGCAGCGACGCGCCCGCCTCCATGGCGAACCGCGTGCAGTGCAGCATGTAGCTGCGGATGTTGCCCACGCCGCCCGTGCCCGGCGCGCAGCGCACGATCACGTCGTTCCGCGCCGGCCGCTTCTGGCACAGCTGGCCGAGCACGTCGAGGTCGAACGGGTCGGACACGTCGTGCTGCAGCGCCAGCCGCACGAACTCCTGCTGCTCGACTTCTCGGCTGAGGAAGCCGAAGCCCCGGAGGCTGGCCAGATACTTGCTGCTGATGCTGCTGCTGCTGCCGCCGCCGCCGCCGCCGCCGCTCATGTGCGTCCACCATCCCACCAGGAAGATCAGAACGACCGCCACCGCGCCGGCCCCGATCCGGACGTTGGCCCGGGACGTGATGGACATGCTGGGCTCCGCCTCTGTGCTTGCGTGCGTGCTTGCGTGCGCCGCGCGATGCAGACGACGAGACGTGCCCGCCAGAGTCCGGGCAGCTGAGCAAAGCCTTCCGGGCAAGGGATGGGCGTCATGTTTGTGGCGTGTCGGCCGTCTGGAATGGACATTTTTGTCCTCTTTTCGTTTGGCCACGCGCAAGGAACGGCTTCGGCCACTCGCGATGTCATCGACGTGCGGTTGGATCCGCTGACTTGTTGCCTCTGGTTGCCGTCCCAGCTCGCATCTCGTATGCCGGAATCGGGTTGTACACAAGGGATATGGGGGCATGTTCACTTATTGTTCGGTGCATGTCGGTCGGTGCATGTCTTCGCAGTCGAATGGACGGAACGGATTTGCTTGTAGCTTTCGGCATCTCTGTACAGCTCCGCGGTCATATATATACGTTCATCACGGCGAGTCGTCTCCGAAATACATGGCCGCCGAATGCGTCGTCTTTCCACTTGCCCCATCTCCACAATCCCCACGTCATCCAGCTCGAGTGTATAGTTGTTGGATCTCGATGTAACGAGATATTCGTTGTGCCCGCATATCACAGCCATCTCGTCCCCCCCCGAAATACATCGCTGCCAAGCGTGTCCTCTCCCCACGTGCCCAATCTCCAGGCCTCAGATCAACCCGCTCGAGTCTAGAATTGTACGTACTCAATGTTGATTTTCATTGGACCTGTTCCCGTGTACAAAGCGTTTCTGACGTCGGGATGAAACCGCATGGTGGCTCGACCGTCACTATAATCGATAACCTTCACCAGAACGTCTCCTGTTTTGCATCTGCCGCCTCCGGCCGAGACTGAAATACATCGCACCCGGTATTGTCGATCACATGCCGCCCCGTTATCCCAAAGGCCCGGTCCAGCCATGACATACATTCCGCCCGCGGGGAAGAAGGGGTGGCCCGGACATTTTGTTGCGCCCGGTCCCGTTGCGTCGGGGAGGTCTGTTGCTGTTCCCACGTCGGCGAAGGCGGTCCGACTTGACAAAACGGCCATGACGGCCGCGGCTTTGATGCGCGGATAGAGTCCGACCATGTTGTTGACCGTGGGATGGAGTCGTTGGTCGCGGATGTTGGATAAAACCACGACGGGTGTGGAAGGCGTTGAGGATGGTTATGTTCTCAGGGAGATATTACTGCCTACGCTCATTTTCACTATATAAATACTGTGGGACTGCGAATCTAGGTTGGTAAAAATATTCCCTGTCGCATTCAGAGCAGATAGGCACTCATGCTATTCCCTGTTGCGTTCGGAACAGATAGGCGCTCCTGCTGGTCATGGTCTGCCTGGCCTACATTGCTCTCGACCCGGGTCACCGCTCCTAGCAATAACGGCCTGGGCTTCCTCATGCCAGGGTGTGTCCGGTCGTTCGGGGTGGCTCGGCCTGGATCGAGCAAGGGACACTTGTTCACTAACGAACGAACGAACTGACTCACTAGTGAGTCTGACTACAATACTACGATTGAGCACGCTGCGACAAACCAGTCCGACAACACCAACTGACGGTCGACCGTGTGTGTGCAGTCGTGGTCGACGGACTTGTATCTGCTGCTGCCTATACGATAGGGCGATGGGGGGGGGGGGGGGGGGGGGGGGGGGGGGGGGTGGTGTCTTCGGAATTCGCGTTGCGAATAACTCGATGACGAGATAGGGTGGGAAAAAAATCCTGCCGGGGGAAATACACGATGGCATGTTGGGTTGTGGAGAGAGGGCGGATTGACTGACAAAGTGGGGGTTGTGGCGAAGAAAAAAAAGGTCAGCCGGTCGGTTGGCATGGCCGGGCTATATAGTTCACATACATGATACATTACCACGGAAGCATCCATGCCAGTGCCACGAGAAGCAGCGACGTCGACAGTGGCGTGGTCGGGATGTGAACAGCACGGGCAGCACCGGTCTCCACGGCTCCCGGTCCGGCTCCCGACGAGGAGTTGGTGGCGAGGGCGGAGCGGTTGCGACGGTCGAGGGCGTCGACGAGGCGGTTGAAGATGGGGGAGCCCAAACCCGTGACGGGATCCCAGCCGGGGGCGACGTCGAAGCCCGGGGTGGGGGTCAAGGGGCAAGGGGAGGCGCATTGGCCGGAATTGTTGCCTCCGGTGCGGATGTCGGTCAGGGTGCCGGGGGGAAGACTGTAGAGCCAGGGATTGAGGAAGCCGAGGGTGGGGCGGCCGCGGGAGATCTCGTGGTCGTTGAGCAGGGTGATGATGGCCGCCCACACGGGTGCGGCGGCACTCGTGCCGGCGACGGGAATGGTGGTGCCGTTGACCACGGTGGGAAACGATGTGGAGAAGGCGCTGACGTCGGGGATGCCGCGACCGGATGAGTTGAAGCCCGAGATGCTGTCGTACGACGAGGGGACGTGGTCGCGCACATAGACGGCGGCGGACGGGTGCTGGTAGTCCGGTCGTGCAAAGTAGTTCGAGAATCCGCCTCCCGACGCGATCAGGGATGCTTTGTTGACGAATCCCTCAATCGTCTCCTGCGTGGCGGCTGTTTCTTCGGCGAGGTTGGTCGTGCCGCCCACACTCGTGACGTAAGGGCACGAGGCGGGAAATTTGGGTTCGATGTCTTGCAGATGAACCTGATCGGGCTGGTTGCCTTGGGCGCCATTGTTGCCAGAGCTGAAGATCAAAGTGACGCCGCGGGCGCCGATGGCTTGCATCATGGTACAGATGCTTCTCGCGTACGCTTCATTGACTTGATTCTCGGACCAGCTTTGCGAAAACGACACCACCGACGGCACGGTTTCGTTGTGGATCATGTCTTGTAGGAAATCGACGAAAGGGTCGTATGTATCGTAGATGGTATAATTGCGGCCCGCCGAGTCATCCTGCGAAGCCTGATTACCAGGACCAAACACGCCACCCAAGTTGTAGAAGATGCCTGTGGCGGGCCATGCCAGACCCAAGAACGTCTGTGTTGTGAGTGCCGTTTCGAAAGCCCCTGCCGCTGCGGATGCGTCACTGGCAGGATGGGCATTGCCGACCACTTGGTACGACACACGTGCATCGGCAGCCTCTTTGTTGTATGTCTCGAGGTAGGTCTGCAAATCCGTTGCGTTGTACACGGCCGCTTCGGTGCCATACACCGCGAAGGTGGTTCGGTTGGGTTCTGGGGTGTACGTGACATTATACACGTGGCGAATGCATTCGGGCGAGCTGACACTGCCAGCGCCACAGCTCTCCGTCTGCCTCTTCGACTTGCTTGACGCTCGTGACGCATCGGCCCGGCCTGGATGTCGGGAAGGTTCCGGGAAGGTATCGGTCGGCGCAACGAACTCGATGCGTTCTTGCACCGACGGTGGCACGGTGTAGTGGTTGGAGCGAAGAATGTCCATCCAGCCGTCGGTATATACGTTGTACTCGGTCTGGAGAAGCCGTTCGGCTTGATGCACTGTCATGGTCGCATCGACAACGTGACCGCGTTGGCGCATGCTGGACGGGGAGACTCCAGCATCCTGCAGCCATGTCGAGACGGCGTCGGCGGAACGGGGATCGGCCGAGAGGAGGACCTGTAACTCGTGGACTCGCAGATGTTGCCGATATCGCGGATTTCTCGGATCAGCAATGTCGCTCGCAGCTTCGCGCAGACCTGCGAAGTGGTCGCTCGGGGCCAGGCCGATGTGCAGCGTGATTCTCGCGTCAGGCGGAGCGCGTTGCTGAACGGTCCATCCGGCCGGTGCGGGATGAGCAACATCCAGCCATAAGGCGGTGAGAAGAAGCAGCAGCAGCTCTCGGGCTCGGGGTGATAGCCTCATGGCGGTGCATCATTTGATCTGGAAGAAACAGAAGGGGCGGAAGCCGAGAAGGACTTGATAAGTCGATGCAGAGCGTGCTGACGTGCTGACGGCAGGCCCCAACCCTCCGATACTGCCGCTGGCAGGGGTTGTTGGCTGCCCCAATTTTGGCCAAAGGCTACGCAAGTGAATGACTGGAGCCCGGGAGGCGCAGTATTGATACTGTAACGATATATGACCACTGAGCCGATCAGACCACACCGCCGAACAAATTTTCCTCGCACAACCAACTTGTCAATCAACACATACAGTAAGGCCCCGACATAACGATAGATATAGATGGTCAGTAGACAGTAACTGCTCCGGTAGACCTGTGGTCAGCATAGGGTGCCACGATAAGAGTCTGGCGGCCGGCTTTCGAGAAACGTCTAGTCATAGATATCCATACAGTTTATGGTAGTTGACGAAGATATATGATTTCGTATGCTAGTGAACTAGTTGTGCCAAGAAATTGATGCCAGCATAACGGCCGTGTACCGCCAGCCGAATCGATTCACTCGCCCCCCAAGCATGCATTGACGCGGTCCGCGGGGGCCGGCGGCGGTCGGATGTGGTGGTGTGGTGCGGTCCGAGCGCGTCAGCTCCGGGGGGTTCCGCGCCGGGGATGTCTGGAGGCGGGGCTCGGGCAGTCGCGGACGAAGGCGGGGAGATGGGAGTGGGAGGGCGGCGCGGGGAGGGAGTGACGACTGGGACGGATGAGATGGAGGGCACCCAGTTGCGACAGGTCGAGCGGTGAAGCACACCACCCGCGCGCGGCCAGCACGCGGGTGTGGGCGCTGCTCGGGAGGCGTCGATTGACAGCGAGAACGGCAGCCACGCGGCAGTGATGGGCCGAGCGAGAAGCCGTCTTCTTCTGTGGGACAGGGACGAGAAAGGTGCACACCCGATGGCCGTGCGGTCTTCCCTCGGGTCACCCTACAGCCCCAGGTCCCTGACGACGTTGCCATAATACGGCCACACCGCCCTCGGCAAGACCTCCAACACCGCTCTCATTCTCGCCTTCTCGTACGCCAGTCCTTCCTGTGTCACGGCTTGCGTGATGTAACTGGCCACGGTCGTCGGCGCGAGGGGAGGGTCGCGGCACAGGCTCGCGACTTCGGGCAGCGATAGATTCTGATGGTGCCACAGGTGGTAGGCGCGGACAAATGGGGTGCCGACTCTGGTCGGCGGATGGGATGCGATCCATTCGTCGGCGAGCGCGGTGAAGGCATTTTCCAGGGGTTTGGGTTTGGGGCGAGCGGGGGTGGTGACGGAGGATGGTTGGGCGTCGGACCGTGGAGCAGAGGTGGGTGAGTGTGTGTTTGGGGGCTGCGGTGCGGGCGGTGCAAGTGCTGGGTACACGGCCGTGTGGACGACGTCTGGGTGCTCGTCCGGGGCCGCGGCGGGAGTGCTGGCCGAGCCCGGCTTGACCCGAAGCACGTGGACATCGTATGTATCGGCAGGCAGGTCCTCCACAGCATCGAAGAAGACGTCGTCCTCTTCTCCATCGCCGGCGGCCACCGCTTCGCCCGAGGCGGTCTTCTTGACCGCCACCTTGGACCTGTCTTTGGACCTCTCGATGATGCGGCCATCGCCGAGAACGATGGGTTGGCCGGTCTCGTAATACGCAGGCCGGGGCGGTGTCGGGACCATCAGCTTACGATCGTTGTCGAGCTTGTGGTACAGCCGAAATCCCGCGTAGGCGTCTGCCGCAGCGTATGCGGTCTGCTCGGTGTTCAGACGCCGACTCCACGCCGAGACACGGATATCATTCTTCAGCAAGGGCAGGAGAAGGACGTTCTGCACCTGTTCGGTCAGGCTCACCAGTCGGAAGTTGACCTCATCGGGCTTCTTCACCAGCCGATACAAGTGGCTCAGCTCGAAGAGGCCACGCATGTGGACGCCCAAGAACTTGCGCATGCGGGTCGCATCGCCACCCACGTTGACACCCGCTTTGACGATCTTCTCGTCTTCGAGGATGGTGCGGAGCGATGGTGGCAAGAGCTCTTCCGCACTCTCACCTTTGAAGGCGGCCAGCTGAACAAGTGCAATTCGGTCTTCCGCCGCGATCTGAATCAGACTGACATTCTTCTTGATCGAGGCCTTGTCCGCGCCCACGTTCTGCTCCCATTCGAGATCAAAGCCCAGAACAGGCTCATCGAGGAAGGTCTTGAGCTGCGCCTCGGCCTTCTCCAGCGTGCGACAGTAGAGCGTGAGGGGTTTTGTGCCCTGCTTGGACTTGTACAAACCATGTGACCAAAATGCGGCAGCCGAGTTCGGCGATGCCGTGACGGCATCTCGGTAGTCTTTCGCGGGAATCTGGTATTCCAAGATGGTTTGCGGCTCACCAGACGTCTCTGGCCCAGTCTCATCAGCGGGCTGTGATCCGTCGGACTTGGCAGCTTTCGGCTGATTCCCCCGAGTCGCGGGATCCGTGGCGGTGACAGTCTGCTGTGGTTCAGCACGCGTTCCCGATCCGGTGGCGTCGACGGTGGCGTCGACGGTGGCGGCAGGGCACCGTGCTGGACTCAGCGTCGACCAACGGAGATGTCGGTGCCAACGGTGAGAGGCGGAGGAGAAGCTTCGCCCGTGCATCTCGAATGGCCAAGGCTGGGAAAGTGCTCGCCGCGATGGAATGAACTCCACGTTGCGTCCTCCGCCTTTGGTGCTGCTCTTCCCGAGGCTGGATCTGAGATCAGATGGACTTGGCTGCTGTGGACGCCCTCGGAGCACTCGCGCCCGGCGAATCGCCACAGGAGCTCTGAGTTTCGTGGGCTCTTCTCCTTTCGAGCCGACGGGCCGGTAGCTGGCAACGGTGTCTTCGGGATCCGTGCTCGGTGGCGTGTGCGGAGTGTCGCGTGCAGGTCTTTCGCGATGGCCGAAAGTGATCTCGGTGCCGATCCGCGCCGTCCTCGTCCTGTCTCCTGCCGGCGAAGATCGCCCCTCACGTCTCGATTCTTCAATGTTGGTCGGTTTTGGCGAGCCCATGCGGACACCTTTCACTTCCCCGATCGCTGTCCTCGCCTTGTCGGTGTTGTAGTTGCCGAGAGCAGCGTCTGCGCCTGTGGCCTTTCCCTGGTCTCGCGCTTTGCTCTGTTCCAGTCGGGTTCTCTTCGATCTGCTGAGGAATAGCTTGGGATCGGCGTCTCGGTGGCGTTTGCTGTGGGGCAGCCTGAGCTTTGATTTGACCGGATGCTTTGTGATGGGAGAAAATGCGGTGTTCTGGGCCCGATCCGCGGACAGATCGGACACGACTGTCGCTCCAGACGACGCCGAGGGCCTCATCCTCTGTCGTCGCGTCAGAACAGCACTTTCTGTTCGCGCGCCACAGATCGATTCGATGCACCGCTCCTCCCGAGTCCTCGCTGCAGCCAGTTGGATGCGGACATTCCGGTCGAATTCCCTCTCGGCTTCACGGTCCCCCCGGCCCAAGTGCTCTTCGTACATGGTCATCTGCTGGAGCATACGAACATTGTCGCTGAGCTGTCGCTGCAGTGTCCTCCTGGTGCTGCGGAGCGCGAGGCTCGATCGACGGGCGTGGCCGAGCTCTGTTGCTCTGATGAATTCCTTGCTCACCTCAGACAACCTTTCTCGGAGCCGACTCGTCTTGATCTCCACACGCTTCTCGGGCAGACTGTAATTCAGCTTGACCTTGAGCTGTTCGGTTTCGCTCACCGCTCGGAAATACTTCACACTCAAATCGATCACGTCGCGTTGCTTCTGGGCTTGCAGCAGCTTCTCAAGAAGGTCTTGGTGGTCCGAGCTGCCGTAGAGCTTCTGTCGCAAACCATGCACCTCCGCTTCCAGCGCGATGCGGCGCTGGACGAGGGGCTCGATGCCCCGCAAGTGCCGAGCCGCCTGCACGGCCTCGATGGGGCTGTGCTCGTGGGCGAAGTGCAACAATCGGGTGAGCAAGCGCGAGAAGTGGGCGTCGGCTTGCATCTCCATGATTTGGGATTTGATTTCTGCGGCAGCGTCCTTGGCGCAGCCCGAAGCTGCTTGAGCCTGACGAGCTCTGTGGTGGAGGAAAGCGGAGATGCTCTGCTGGATGCCTCCATATCGATCGGACAGGTGGCGGAACACGGCCAAGCAAGGGGCGGTCAGAAAACGCTCGGATGCTCCATGCCAGAGCACGCTTTCTCGCTGCAAAGCCGCCCGGATGCCGTGCAGGTCATGGCCGAGTTCAAGCCCCAGACGCTTCAAGTCCAGGTAGAGGCCTTGATAGTCCTGGTACTCGGATCGGTCGGCTTCGGCCCTCGCCGTGCGGCCGTCGACGAGCTTTTGCAGCTCGTCCTTGACCCAGATCGCCTCGTTCGCTCGCTCTCGGCCGTCGCGCGCCTCGGACGCCAGGCGTGCGAGCTCTCCGCGGTACTGAAGCCGCTCGCGCTCGACGTGGGCAAGCAGCTTGGCGTACTTCCTCTCGGCCGCTCGGGCCTTGTCTTCGCCTTCCTTCCGCGCGGCATCCAGGATCGGCTTGTTCCGGGCCAGCGCTGGGGAGGAAAGCGTGCGCAACTGGTCCATCTGCGCTTCGTGTCGCGCCTGCTGCTGCGACAGCACGCGCGAGTGCGCGCTTCTCTCCGACGCCATCGCCTGCGCATGTTCGGCCGCGAGGGCCGACTTCTCCCGCGCGCCCGTGTCTTGGACGAGGTGCATGTGGCGATGCAGCTGCTCCACCTCCGTCTGCCGCTGTTGCGTGAGCCGGTCGGCGGTTTGCTGCGCCTGCGCCTGCGCCGCCTTCATCTGCCGCTGGTGCTCGGCCGTGGCCTGCGCCAGCGTGCGGCGAAGCTGGTCCGCATCCCGGCGCAGGGCCGCGATGGTGCCGGACTGGGCGGCGCTGTGTGCCGCGAGCTGGGACCGGCGCACGCCCTCGGCCGCCAGCTCCTCCTTCAAGCCCGTGACTTCCGCCTGCAGCTTTCCCGCGTCTCGGGGCGACGACGCGCCAAAGTCGAGCGTGTGGGGCACTTCCGCCGCCGACGGGGCTGCGGGGGTCCGGCGCGCGGGCGCGGAGCGTCGGGCCAGCGGATTGGATGCATGGCGCGTGGTGGCGGGCGCGGGAGCGAGCGGGGCTGGAGTGGCGGGCGCGGGCGCGGGCGTGGGCGCAAACGTGATGGCATTGGCGGGAGCCCACGGGCCCAGGCGCAGGCGCCGACTGATGTGCGCGGCGTGAGGGCGGGGGTGGGACGGAGGAGGCGGCGGCGGCGGCGGCGTGGCGGGCTCGGCACTGGCGAAGATGACGCCGCGCCGTCGGTGCCAGCGATGGTCGAGAAGCGGCGGCGGTGGCGGTGGCGGGGTCGGTGCAGCCGCCCAGGTCGCCATCGTCGCGGCCGCGTCGGCAACGGCGGGCGGCCGGCGAGGCATGGCCGAGCGACAATGCTCATGGCCCGGCGATGATCATCAGCTCCCCGCGGCCGAGCGACAATCCGCCGCATGGCCGTGCGGTGCCCGCGCCGGCATGCCAATCACCCCACCCTCTGCATCTCCGAGCCCGCCTGCCTCGCCACGTGACGCCGCTTCTGCCTCCCGCCACAGCACACCGGACGCGCTGCGCCGCCGCCCCGCCACCGCCCACCATGTCCAGCCAGCTCCTCCCGCTCGAGCTCATCGACCGATGCGTCGGCTCGCCGATATGGGTCATCATGAAGGGCGACCGAGGTCGGCCGCCACCCCCGCCGACGACCACGTCCCACACCCGCCCCAACTGACATGCATCGCCAGAGTTCAGCGGCACGCTGCAAGGCTTCGACGACTTCGTCAGTGGGTCACACACGCGCGCGTGCCGGTGCGCGGGCGGGGGGCCAGGCCCCATCTGACCGGCGACAGATATGGTGCTTGAGGACGTGACGGAATAGTATGTCACCGCCCTCCCGAGCCACACACCCGTGCGCTAACACCTCCGCAGCGACTACGCCGGCGCGCCAACGAAACTCCCCAAGATCCTGCTCAACGGCAACAACATCTGCATGGTACCCGTTCTCCCTCCCCCCGCGCACACACGCACCCGGAACGCCATCTGACCTTCCCTCACAGCTCATCCCGGGAGGAATGCCCGACCAGAACTGAGTCGACCGGCACGCTCCCTCGCCGCGCGACACCACACACGACACATCTCGGGCTTGGGGACGCCCGCAGACCAGACCCGCCGGCCCCGTCCAGCGCATTCCCAGACGCAGCACCCCCCCCCCAAAGCGCCGTAACGCGCGCGGCGTGAGAGGACGACGGCTCATCGTGCACTGGATGTATCTCGCTGCTCCGCCACACGGCGAGCTCTGCACATGGCCCGCGGGCTCGGTGGAGCCTTGATTCTAGCCATCAATGCTTTCCGCGCCCCTCCCTCGAACCACCGTGTCCGTCTTTCCTTGTCCTTCCCGCCGTCCCAAGTGATACCCACCCAAGACCGAGAATTCCGACCCCTCCCCCCCGCCCCGTCGAGACGCGTTCTCGCGCCCTCTCCGCCCCCCCACCTCTCCCGCGAGACATCGGCTCGCCCTTTCGTGTGCAAACATACCGGCAACAATGCCGCCACCGCTTGGAGGTGTCTACGTTCCACGGCACATCACCTCACCACGGCACGTGTACGACTGTTCCGTTTGACGGCGAGGCCGGGAGTGGAGGTTGTGTGGGATCGTGGGCATGTTGGGGGATGGAGCTGGAGGGGGTGGCGTGGGCGGATGGAAGGCAGCGGTGCGTGGTGTGAGCGGGAGGTAGTAAGCTGGCGGCGGGGGTAAAAAACGAGCGAGAGATACAGCCTGTCATGGCTCCCGACGCCACGCCGGATTCTGGAGACCCCCCGAGACCGCCCATGCCGGGCCATTCCTCCCATTCGAGCTCCATGACCAACCCACGTGGCCGGCAGTGTGGCACGCTCGGCGGCTCCTCCGTCGTGGCCGGCCGTCTGCGCCGGGGCGGGGTGGCGGCCATGTCGACTCACGTGTTGGGGCATTTCCAATGCGCACAATCACTGTGTCTGTGGGGGCACGGGTCAATGATGAGGATGGGAAGGGCCGAGGGGTGGGTGTCGGGGGGCACTCACTTGGCACAATCCACATAAGTGTCGCACTGGCTGAAAAACACGTCGGCGAAGACGACGGTGATGTTGTCGTAGGTGCCGCCATCCTGCGCGATGCGGTTGAAATTGAAGTTCTTGTCGCGGCAGTAGCGCCAGATGTGCAGGTCGCATTGCCACTTCATGCAGCCGCGGCGGCCGGCCGGATCGCACCAGTTCGGGTCCTGCGTGCAGCTGGGGCGAGTGCAATCGCTCCCGAGACAGACCTCGCCGCCGGTGGCGCATTGCCCGATGTACGCGGCCGTGAATCGCCGCACGACCTCGGGATCCGACACGTAGTCGCGGAATTGCACGCGCACGCCGGCGGATTGATCACATACCGTGCAGCCTTTGTTGGCGGAGGCCCAGGTGGCCAAGGAGAGTGCGATGGCTGAGATCAGGGGGAGCATCGCGATTTTCCCTCCTACTGTCTACTTGCGCTTCTGCTTCGAGCGATGGGCGGTACGTTGGAGCGTCCGGCGGTATGTGGGAGCGACGGTAACAATTGGCCTGATGGAAGCTCAACTCCGCATCTCGTTGGTTGTTAACCTTTGCATCTTATACCATTGCCGGCTGGAAACCACCCCTCGACACCCGACTCTTCCGCGCGCGGGCATTGTCGGCAGTAGGGGAATTGTCCGGGATGTTACCGCTCGTTTCCTGGCTGGGTCGCCTGTCTAGTTCTGAACACATGTGGAGGGAATCCCGCGACCTGTCCTGCCACACGGTACGGTACGACAATCCAGTATGCCACCTGTCGAGAGCCCACGGTTTTCTTACCGAAGTTTCGCTGGGTCGTCGCCTCGAGTGGCTGTTGCGTGGTTGTTCGAGCTCGTGCATCACAAAACCGGCCATTCGATTGGGGCATGGCCCAGCCGATTGGTCATATCACTCACGACGTCAACCGCCGAAACAACATTGAGCGGCGCGGGCGCGGCCGATGCAACTTCCACGGTGACTGCACGTGGCGACTGAGATGAGCAGGGTCTTTGGGGGGGTTTTGTTTTGGAGACTTCGACATGGCATGATTGTCTGTATAGTTAGGTAGGGATAGAAGTCGTTCGCGCGTGGTGGGTCGTTTGCGACCGAGCAGCCCGTCTGACCGAGGGGTTTGGCTCTGAGATGGGACGGAAATGGAGCCAACCGACCAACACACAACAAACTGCATTTGCCTCCAACACACGTTGTGTGACGGACTCGGAAGCACGAAAGGAGCGTCGTGCGGATGGTGGGAGAGGGTTGAAGCGCTCGCCGACCAACACGGCGCCGCTCCGCCGTCTCCGACCCGACCCGACCGACCCACACTCGACATTCCTCGTCGGACCATGTTGTGCGGAAGAGACTTCTGCAGAGCCGAGGGCATGGCGCCGCGCGGCCGGATGCATTATCCGCAATAGCAGTTGCTCTGTCCCCATCCGTAAATAGGTTGGGGCGGCTCGTTAGGCGGACTTCCAGGCGGTTTGCCGAAGCCAATAACCATCCCCCTTGATGATATAAATGAGTCTCAGACCGCCCGACTGGCAGATATGCAGTTACTTACGATTCCGCTTCACATGCATTCACGCGGGGTTTACCTTTGGGTGGCTTCTTTTTGTGCGGACAAGCTACTGGACAGATGCTGTCACACGATGAAGTTACACCGTGGGCAGAGCACTTTTCATAGTGGGCCTACGTTCAGGTCAGTAAAGCGTGTAGTAGCCGAACTTCGGCATAGGAATGTGCTAGTTACTCACTGGTGCTGCTGTGTTGCAGTAAGACGCCGCACTAACGAGGTGACTGCAGAGCGTAGAGAAGACGAACAAGCCTTTGAGTCCGACCATACTTGCATCCAGGAGCTCGGGAGGCGAACGTGGGGATGGGTCTGCCGCGGCACATGGTACGAATTATATGCCCATGGGGAACGGACTCGGCGGGACCACGTGTATACAATGCCGGTCCGGGGAACACCGAAACCCAGGAACAGCTCGGGACAAGGATTGAGAGCCCCCCTGCTTTCTGCTCGACCAGCCTGACCAAGCCGACGCTCGGTGGTTTCCATATGATTGATCGCGAGAATGAAGCTGGAAGAGGAGCGGGCGCGCACGAAATGCCTGATATCCCAAAGCTGCGCGGGACGAGCGCGTGGCCATGTGACAGCGATGACAATATATTGATGTGTGGTGCCAGGAAATTTGGGCCGGCTGGGTGGGGTGGCCAGCTCAGGGGTGGAATACGTTACATCGAGAAGTTGTTTGCCCACGTCCACGTAGTTAGCCTTCACAAGCAACCGTGATCCATTGGACCGGAAAGCTTCCGTCCATTTTCCTCCTGCGCGTGGACGGACTGCTCGACCGCATCATCTGATCAAGCGTGCTGGTCGCTAGCTGGGGTCCCAGACGATGTTGGATCAAGGATTGACGCTTCGGTGGCCTTCGCAGCTGCATCGTCAGCAGCGCCATCCGAGACGTGACACTCGTTCGCCTTCGCATCAACACTTCTCTCCTTCTGCTCCTCCGCCAATTCCGCTGCCTCCCAGTCATCGACAATGGCTTCCAGCTGCGGTTTCGACTTCGTCTTTGCGGGCGCCTTTTTGGCGAAGGTGACCTTGCCACCGGACAACGCGGCCAAGGCATTCCCAGCGCCGGGAAGACGGGGACTCTGCAAGGAAGTCTTCAGGGCAGCCTTTTTAGCGGCGACTCGCGACCAGCCGTCCCCAGGCTCACGGCGGGTAATGTTCGGTGAGCCATCGGTGGTACACAGTTGAAGACTGCCGTACCCGCGAGATGCAATCGCTGTCGCAAGAGGCATGCGGAGATTCTGCAGCATCTGCTCCAACTCCTGCGGCGGCAAAGTGCGACTGATGGCCTTGAGCAGAACCTCTTCGCTCGGCAGGAACTCAATGTCGAAGGTGAAAGGCGTGCCAGGATGCATGACCCGGTCGACCTCGGCACGAACCTCGTCCATGGTAAGACCAAATCGTGGCTTGGTGAGACGGAAGCTATTGAAGGATTCCGTGTTGGCTTTTGGCTCGATGACAACGCCTTCATTGTCGGACACATTGGCACTGGCGTGTGCGGACCGCACCGTCTGCTGTCTCAGTCGCAGCGCATCGGCGAGCGTCTTGTTCGGCGCAGACACGAAGCGAGGTGTCTTCCACACGATGACGTGACGATGAGGCTCCGGATCCACGCTGTCCGAATCCAGTCCAAAGTCCTCGGCCAAGGAATGTATGAAGCGTCGCTGTGGAGAACTCATAGGCTTGAAGCGCAATCGCTTCTCGTCATCCGCTTGTGCAAAGACACGAAATTCTCGTTCCTGCTCCTGCGCCCACTTGACCTGCTGGGCGAATATGTTGAGCGTCTCATTGGAGTAGGGAATGTGGTCCAGACCGGGGGCATGCGCGGACTGGTCAATGTTCAACGCCACTGCCAGCTTACGGTTTCGCTCGAGACGGGCGCACTCGTCGTTGCACGGAAGCGACTTGTGGAGGTGGCCTTCGGTCGACTTGGAAGCACCGCACTTCATCTCCTGTTTCTGAGCCTGGCACGCGCAAGTGATGAAGATCTTATTCTGGCACGGCTGCTCTTCCTTGCACGGATACGGCGCGTGGCATGGCGCTTCGTCAGGGTGACCACATATCTTCTTCAGCTTACCGCAAGGCTGCAGGCACTGCTGGCCTCCGACATCCTCACAGTCTCCGGCGCGATGGCACGGCTTGCGACAGGCATGCACACCGCATTTGAGCTTCTTGCCGCAGATGACGCCACAGCTGACATCACGAAGCCAGCATTGCTGGTTCTTCAGCGACGTCCTCCCGCACATGCAGCGCTTCTCGACCAGGAAAGGGCACTTCGGGCAAGGCCCATCGTCTTGGTGGCAGCTGTGCGGCACCTGAGGATGACCGCAGGCCTTTGGTCGCTCGCAGGAGTAAGGGCAAGGTGGCGGCTGAGTACCGCAAGGCAGCGGAGGCTCAAGTACAGTTCGACCGCAATTGCAGGCGATCTCGTCGAAGATAGCTTCTCGGCATGAACCGCAAGGGCCTTTATGGCACAGCTCCTCGCAGACGTGGTTCCCACACTTGAGTAGACGACCACACGATCGAGTGCAGATGTGCTCGGCTTCGAAAGCGTCGTCGGCTGATCGCGGTGCGGAGCTCAGTGGACGTTGCTTGCGTTTATTGACCTGGCGTTCGTGGGCCTTTCGCTCACCGGCGCAGCACCGTTCTTCGCACATATGCCGCCCGCAATTCAGCGTGATGCGGCACACGCGCATGCATTGTGGCGGTTCGTGGATGCCTTGGTGGCACAGACTTCGTGATGTCGTCCTTCCGCACCGGCAGTTGATATCGCAGAGCTTGAGACAGGACGGACAGTCACCCGTATGGCAGACTTTGGGGCAGAGATGACCACATGGCAGGAGCTTATCGCAGGGCTTGGAGCAAGCTGGTATGGGATCTTCGCAGGAGCTTCGCTTCTCATCGGTCAGGTCGACAAGCGGCGTCTTACCACAAGGGCAACGAGTCACGACATCTGGTGATCGCGGGCAGTGGCCGTGATCGGCGTGTTGGGGATGGCAAGCTTGCTCGCAGCGATGAATCCCACAGTCCAGTTGGCGAGCGCAAGCTCTTCTGCAGTCGAAGACGCCTGTCCACTCCTCCCGCACGACCTCTGCTTCCTGCGTGCGGTGGTTACGCTCGCTCTGCTTCGCTTCGCCCCGATCGATGCAAAGCACATACTTCTCCGTCTGGCCACAATAGCAGCGTGCTGGCAGTCTGACTCCACAAGGTCCACAGCTGCCTTGGTGACACGGCCGCGTGCAGACATGTTCGCGGCAGCCCATCAGCTTTCCGCATACCGCGCCGCAGCCCCAACCAGACTCGTAGTTCGTGTCGGAGCATCGCTGAGTCGTGCCGTGCTTGCCACAAAAGCACGACTGTGTGGGTCCCATGTGGGTACACGGAGGGCACGGCCCAGCGTGGCAGGTAAGTGGGCATGGGTGTGGGCACTTCCGCAGCCGCGGTTTGGCGCAGGATTGGCCGCATGAATGCGGCGGGATGCCAGCGAGAGGTCGCGGCTCGAGTTCTTTCCCGCACCAGCACGTGTAGGCAGAGGGCAGTGTGTCCTGTGGCAGATTGCAGCCCGGACATCGCCAGGGCCGCGGTGGCAGTTCCCCGTTCTGGCCTCGCTGTGGTTCTGCCGCAGAGCCTAGATTGGTCGACCATTTCTTGATGCACGAGAGATGGAAGACCGTCCAGCACGTGTGGCAAGACCAGACCTTGGATTTCCGCTGGACGTCGCTGGTGCAGATAGGACATTCGTAGTGGCCATTGTCGATGTCTTGGTGCGTGCGCGTAGCGATGTCTGGGGCGGTCGACTTTGGTGCTTGTCGCTGTGGTTGGCGTGGCGGCTGGTCGGGTCGGGCATGTGGTCGGCGTGGCGGCTTCTCTGGTCGGGCATGTGGTCGACTCGCGGTGGCATTCTGCACATGCTGCTGGCCGGGTACAAGTACAGGCGCAACTCCGTGAACATGTGCCGGTGTTGTCGGATGCGCATCTGAGCCGTGAGTCTCCGTGCTGGTCAGGTGGCCACCAAAGGTTCTGCCGTCGACGGTGCGGGCTGCTGCTGCCACACCGCCGCCGCCGCCGCGCCGCAGGCGACCACGCCGTCGTGCTCCCGCTCGCTGAGATGGCTGGTCAGGCGCACTGGGCGCACTGGGGTGAGTGGGGGCAGTGCTGGCAGGTGCGAGGCTTGATGCCGCCGTCTCGCCCCCACCGCCACCACCGCGCGGACGGCCCCGACCACGTGCCGGACGCGATGGTGCGCGAGTGGAGCGTGCATCGGTGGCAGCGTCCATGGTTGCATGCTTGCACTGGCGGCGTCGATGTGGTGGCGACGAGGTTCGCTGCGGCTGCCTGAGGCGGGAAGGCCGTGGCTGCGTGGCCGTGCCTGAGGCGGGAAGGCCAAGATTTTGCCCGCCCCACCAAGCACCTGGGATTTCTGTCTGGCGCAGGAACAGGACGCGTCTGGGCGTGGGCAGAGCGCAGCGTGCAGAGTGCCGAGTGCAGAGTGCAGAGCGCAGCGCAGCGCAGACTGCTTCCCCGCCCCGCCTCACCGCCCGCCCCCGACTCTCCGCCCACCCCCGACTCTCCGCCCGCCCCCGACTCTCCGCCCGCCCCCGACTCTCCGCCCGCCCCGACGCACCGCACCCACCCCCCCCCGCCGCCCACGATGCCGCCCGTCCCCCGCCTGTCGCTCGTCGAGGGCACCTTCGAGGAGCTGGCGACCGAGCTGGCGACGTACCTGGATAACGCCAAGGACGGCTCGACCGTGGCCGCCGACATCACACCTGCCCTCGCCGAGCCGGGCCAGACCGGCGGCGCAGAGACGGACCGCGACGCCGTGCTCAAGAAGCTCGTGACCGCCAGCGCCGTGCTGAACAGCGCGCCCGAGCGCGAGGTCCAGGCGGCCTACAACCTGCTCGTGCACCTGATCTGCCACGCCGACGACCCCGACAAGTTCCTCCCGCCCCTCTGCAAGTACCTCAGCCAGCCCATCACCTCCTCCCCGCACAATGGCGCCGGCATCGCCCTCGGCATCCTCGCCACCCTCTTCAACGCCATCCGGCCCCACGACGACACCCGCTACCACGTGCTCCTGGCCATCATCAGCCTCATCAAGAGCTCGGGCAACTACGAGACGTTGCGGCCGCAGCTGAAGGGCGTGGACGCGTGGGCGGCCGAGTGGGAGTTGGAGCCGGCCGAGTCGCGCAAGCTGTTTCTCGCCATTTCCGATGCAGCCGCCGCATCCCGGGAGCCCGACGACAGCTACCACTACTTGTTGAAGGCGCTGCGCACCAGCCAGCAGGCGCCCTCGGCCGCTGAGTCCCGGCACCTCTCGGTTCGCGCGCTCAAGGCAGCCCTCCACAACGAGAAGCACTTTGACTTCCAGGACTTGACCGCGCTCGACAGCATCCACGCGCTCAAGAAGTCCGACGAGACGTGGTTCGAGCTCCTGGAGATCTTTTCCGCCCAGAACTTCGACGACTTCCAAGACTTCAAGGAGGCCAACCCCTCTTTCCTGTCCGAGCACAGCCTCGACGAGGCCTTGCTCGACAAGAAGTCACGCCTGCTCACCCTCGCGTCCCTCGCCGCCGCCGCACACAAGGAGCGGACCCTCCCGTACCAGCAGATCGCCCACGCCCTCCAGATCCCGCTCGCCGACGTCGAGATGTGGGTCATCGACAGCATCCGCAGCGGGCTCGTCGAAGGCAAGCTCTCGCAGCAAAAGCAGGAATTCCTCATCCACCGCAGCACCCATCGCGTCTTCACCGAGAACCACTGGCGGGAGGTCGCCGCCCGCCTGGACGTGTGGCGCAACAGCCTGCAGAACGTCCTGACCGTCATCCGGCAGCAGAAGCACGACTTCGCGCGCGACACCGACGCCGAGCCGCCCAGCCCGGGCCCCAACGGAGACTCCAAGCCCTACCGCCCCAACCGCACCAGCCAGCGGAATCAGCCCGACCGTCGCGAGGCCATCGAGGTCGAGTGAGGCGATGGGGTTCGGGGGATATGGTCGTCGCATCGTGGCGTTTCAGGCTTGGGGCGGAGACCGGCGTGCTTCCCCGCACGTATGGCATCGAAGAGAGAGAGAGAGAGAGAGAGAGCACGGCCGGCGGCACCATCGCCGGCGCAGTCGACGACGCGAATGAAGACATGATGAACCCCCCCGCCCTCGCCGCACCCGTCTCATCCTTCCGTGATTCCCACCTTGCCGCCTCGATGCGAGTGGATCGAGTCGGCGAGAAAGTCGATCCACACGTCCCATTCGTCTGAAATGATGACACGTCGCGTGGCCTTCATCCCTCCTCCCTCTCCCATCCCTCTCTCCCCTCGAATGAAATGTACGCGGTGCGGCGCACACCTCTCGTGCGCGCGGGCATCGATCCACTCCGAGGACGGTGACTCACCGGTCGGTGCTCGGCCGACGAGCTGTGCGGGGGGTACATGGCGCGGCGCCAGCGCTCGCGCGATTCGGGTGGGAGGCGGGGGCCGATGTGGTGGCGGGTGTGCACTCGCGCCATCAGGTGTTGACGGAGACGTTGATGATCTTGATGTCGTCGGCCGGCTTCTCCTTGTAGACCTTGGCGTTCTCGATGCGGTGCACGACGTCCATGCCCTTGACGACGCGGGCGAAGATGGTGTGTTTGTCGTCCAGCCAGGGCGCGCGCTCGGTGGTGATGAAGAATTGCGAGGCGTTGGTGCCGGGCCCGGCGTTGGCCATGCTGACGGTGTAGGGCTTGTCGTGGCGGAGCTCGGGGGTGAACTCGTCCTCGAATTCCGTGCCCCAGATGGACTCGCCGCCCGTGCCGTCGCCCAGCGGGTCGCCGGTCTGGATCATGAATTTTCGGATGACGCGGTGGAAGATGATGCCGTTGTAGTAGTGGTTCTTCGCGTGCACGGTGAAGTTCTCGACGGCCTTGGGAGCGTGCTGCGGGAACATGCGGATGGATATGTCGCCCATGGTGGTGTGGATTGTGGCACTGGCGGCCATTCTCGCCTCTCGTTCTTCGTCTTCCTTCTTCTTCTTGTTCGCGGCCAATGTTTTCGGCTTCTCGTTGTGGATGTCACGGTCTGACTTGGATACGCTGCCGTCGTTGGTGAACATGTAGAATCGGAGCTTGGCAGAACCGGTCGTCACCAGCATAGCATCTCGCGCCTCGGCCGCCTCAAGAAGTGGATTGCTTGACGCTGCCATTTGCGCCGTGACAAGCCCTTTCTTCTCGGGCGCGCCTTGATACAAAGCCAAGTTCAGGGGTCGGAAGTGCTCCTCACGGCCGTACAGCTTGACCATTCGATTGGAGAATGTGTTGATGACCTTGGTGCCAAGTATGCTGCCATAAAGCACAAAGTGACCACTCTCGTCAAAAATGACATTGACACGGTTCCGTATGGCCGGGTTGTCGAGCTCTCGTTCCACGGCGATCCGCCGGCCAAACTCGATTGGGTCCAGGGGTTCAGTGGTCAGCGTGCCAGCTTGCTGCATGTCGTGGATGGTTGCGATGCCCTCGTCGTAGGTGCGATAGAGCCTTCCGGAAGCAAAGTCGAAGACGCGAACTTTCCTGTCCGGGAAAGAAAATGTGGCAAATTGCTCGCCCGAGGGCGAGACTGTGATGGAGCTTGGAACGGATTTGGCCTTCTTGAACTCGAACAGATTTGTGCTGCTCTTCATGTCGAAGAGGCTTGGCGGCTTTTCATATGACCCTGAGGGTTGCCAATACTCGATCATGCCACTTTCGTCGGCAGACACAACACAATCGTAGGCAGGGTTGTACGCCAGCACATGCACGGGCTGTCGGTGCATATTTGTGATGGTGTGCACGGGGGTGTGGTTCTCTCCCCGTCCATCGTATATGCTGATATGGCCGTCGGCAGCGCTGCATACAGCGAGTATGGGGTGGGAAGAGCCACGGGCATGCACGAAACATATCGCGCGGGGTGGCTGGTCGGGCTCCAGTATGGCCAAGAGATCGAAGGTGGCGACATCGAAAATGTTGACGGTGCCGTCCACGCCGGCTGTGGCGTAGCTCCGTCCATCTGCGCTGACGGTGACACTCCTGATCTCGCCGTCGTGCGCTTGGTACTCCTTGACAAACTCGATGCCGCCGGCGGTCTTCTTCCAGAACTTGACGTAGCCGTCGACGGAGCTGGTGATCAGGAAGTCGGTATGTGGGGTGAAGGTGCAGCAGACCAGTTGATCTCGATGCATCAGCGACTTGGCATAGCGGGCGGCAGAAGGGAGAGCGGCGACATATTGCTTTTCGTGCGGCAACTTTCGGCGCTTCTTCTTGGGGGCTTGTGCGGAGGGCAGCGATGGTCCTGGTCCCAGGTCGTCATCACTGGATCCGCTGTCCTCGTGGGGCGGTGCAGCATGTGCGCCAGCCTGGTGGTGCGATGGCGTTGCTGCGCCAGCCTGGTCGTGCGATGGCTTTGCTGCGCCAGCCTGGTCGTGCGATCGCTTTGTGCCCTGCGACACCTGCTCAGTCTCGGCCGCCATATCTCACATGTGGTGATGCGAATTCGATGTTGCTGGCTTCGACCCCGCGCACGAACACCAAACAGCCACCTGAGCCACCTGAGCCACCTGAGCCGGAATCATTCCGACGGCTCGTCGGGAACTCCGCGGGCCGCAGGTGGCTGGCACCTTCTTCCTTTCCCAAGCACCTTCCCCCATGGCTTGGCTGGCACCTTCCCCTTGGCTTGGTTGGCACCTTCCTTCCCCAAGCATCTTTCCCTTGGCTTGGTTGGCACCTTCCTTCCCCATAGCTTGATGGCTTCACCAGCACACCACGCAAACGTTATGCAGAATTCAAGATACTTCCTGATGCAGAATCAAACTGCGGTCAATCACAAGATGTTTCCCGATGCAGAATCGGACGGCAGTCACGATAAGATAATCATCATGCAGGATCGGGCCAAGTAAGACATTCGCTCCATCTCATATATGCTCTCCATCTGCTCTCCTCCATCTGCTCTCCTCCATCTGCTCTCCTCCATCTGCTCTCCTCCATCTGCTTCTCCACTCCAACCACCATGCACCCAGCCACCATAGACCCCAATCTCGACACCTCGCCCACCACATATCTTTCCCATCGACACACAACATATGCTCCCCAAACACCTCGGCCGTCGTCTGCGCCATCGCCAAAACACATACAAGCACCACCGCCACGTCGACCGCCCCCAAGACTGGGAACCAGTAACAACAGAAGACCGTCGATCGAACGGTCTCGCGGGAACAGCTTTGCATACCGATCATGTTCGGTCGCAGGGCTGGAAGCCGGCGAAGAGGTGTGGCATCTCCTCCAAGCACCCAAGAGCCACACGGCAGACCGCACAGTCGTCGTCATCACTGGTATGCGATCAGGTCTCTCGGCTTCGTGCGTCGTTGCACCAAGCTAATGTCGAGCAGGCGCACACACAGGCGTTGGCTACGAGACCGTCAAAGCCCTGGTTCAATCCAACCGAACATACCACATCTTCCTCGGCGGCCGCGACTCGACCAAGGCAGCAGCCGCGTGTCAGAAGCTCAAATTCTCAATTTCCCACACTTCTTCTCCCGCCTCCGTCATCGAGCCTCTGCAAATTGACGTCGACTCCGATGCCTCCATCCTCACCGCCTCGAGACTCGTCTCGTCCAAATTCGATCGCATCGACGTCCTGCTCAACAATGCCGACACATCTCTCGATGCCCAAATCACCCAGGGTCAACTCACAGCACGCGAGGCCTGGCTGCAGAGCTATAATACCAACGTCGTGGGAGCGAACATCGTCACCGAGACCTTCCTCCCATCTCTCCTGAAGTCGAACCACCCGCGACTGCTTTTCATCACCTCTGGAGCCAGCTCTCTCACAGACGCCGCCGATCCACATCACCGGCTGCACAAGGTCCCACCTGAGGGCTGGCCGAAACCCGTGGGCAGTACTGGCACCATGGCATACAGGAGTAGCAAGACGGCGCTCAACATGCTCATGTGCGAGTGGCATCGCCTCCTCAAGAACGACGGCGTGAAAGTCTGGGCAGTCGCGCCAGCTCTGCCCGCCACTGGCTTTGGAGCTGATGCCGAGCGTCTCCAACCAGCTGGAGCAGAGCATCTGAAGCTCGGAGCACAAGCAATCGTTGCTGTTGTGGAGGGCCAGAGGGATGCACATGTAGGAAGAGTGGTGAGGGAATATGGCGAGAGAAACATCCAGGCGTGGTAGAGTCGATTGAAGAGGAGCGCAGTTCTCTGCAGGGAGGAGAGATTGCGTTTCCAGCATCGGGTGAAGTCAGTGAACCGGTGAGTTATGGACGCTCTCCCGTCAGTTACCCATGGGACGGGGACGTTTGAGAGGAATAGAGTCCCTTTCCTCGTGCCGTCCGCCTCACGCATCCTCCTCGACCCGGGTCCTGTTCCACCCCCTCACTCCCACGCCCGAGCGGATCCGCCTCCCCTCCGCTCCGTCCAGACACGCGTGCACGCCGAACAGGACCCCTCGCCCGGCGAACCGCCGCGTGCGGGCCAGCGTGCTGAAGGGCTCGGGGTCCGTTTCGCCGCTGGCGGGGTCGACGCACACCATTTGACATCGGCGACAGCCGCCCCAGAATTCCAAGTCGACCGCCGCACCCTCGCCCCCACCCCCGCCCACGCTCATGCCGTCCCACCCGTCTTCGGCCCAGGCGTGTTCCCGGCCCGGAGGGAGGGCGGGACTCTCGGCGAGAAGGATGTTCGCTCGGAAGACGGCGGGGTGGGCGGCTTTGCCGCCGGCGGATTTGATCGCCTCGTTGACGCGGTTCAGCGAGGAGCGGGAGATGGTGAGGATGGGCGACTCGTTGCTGAGGAGGATGGGGCGGGGCGAGCCGTGGCATCGCGGGGGGAGGAGGTGTGGTTTGCCGTGTCGCGCCGCGGCCGAAACGGGCAATCGGGCCAGGTCGCACGGAACGCCGACGGCGAGGGTGAAGAAGGCGGCGATGGCGGGTGAGGTGTACCGTCGTGCTTCGACCGGGTCGCCGCCGATCGAGGCGTGCCACGGCCGCGGGAGCGTGGCGTCGAAGGGGGTGGGATCCTGGGATAGGGGGACGGTCACGGTGCGGGCACTGCCCGTGAGTCGGATGCGAAGCACGCCGGTTTCGAAGTCCAGCTCCGGTCGGATCAATGCCATGCGAGGATATGTTTTCTGGCTCAGCACCGTGCCACCGCCTTGCTTCACAACGCACCACTCCCGATCCCACGCCAGCCCCTCGCGTCGAACCTCCCACGGCTCGCCGTGCGGGACTTGCCAGCCGGCACAGGACTTGATGGGATACACCGTCAAGCTTTCCACGTAGAATCTCGAGGCGTGCGTGTCGCCGAGCGCGATCGGCGAGGGGACCGCGGCTGACGGTGTCGTCGCCGGGTCTGCGAAGAAGTGATGGACGAAGTCGACGAACTTGTCCACATCACTCATCGTGCTCATCGCCCCCAGGCTCACCCGGATCATCCCCGTGGGCTTGCCGTTCATCACGTCGTTTTCGCTGCCGCAGCGATGTCCCGCCGAGAAGTTTTCGCGCAGCTGCCACGGTGACAGATCGAGCGCCGTCGCAATCCCTCCCGGGTTGCACAGGCCGCCCGTGCGAAGATGGATATCTCGCACGTTGGCAAGCTTTCCCACCTCACCCGTACTCACCCAGTGACCACGACTGTCGATGAGATTGAGAGCCATGCTCGGCCCTTGTGTGCGGGCATCTGCATAGCTCGACTGGCCATGCGTGTAGATCTGGCATACGTGCCGCCCGTTCGCATGCTTCAGTGTCGTGAGGCGGCCATGTAAGTGCCGGGCAAGACGGGCAGTGTGCTGCGCGATGTGATCGAAAGAGCGGAACAGCTCGAGATGGATCTTCATAGCTGCTCCTAACGCGAGAATGCTGTGCACCGGCAATGTGCCATCCTCGACCCGTTCGTGAATGGAGCTGGACTTCATCACATGCCATTGCTCCTTCACACACGTCACCAACTCCACAGTACCACCACCAAAATAGCGTCTGCGCCCGAAAAGAGGAGCACAGCTCTTCTTGACGATGAGAGCTCCGAGATCGGGAAAGCCGAATAGTTTGGTAAAGCTCACGACCGTGAAGTCCGGAGCAGACCCCATGTCTTCCAGGTCGAGACGCGACGTGGGAGCGTACGCGGCGGCATCCAAAAGAGTGTAGCAGCGGCGATCCGATGCTGCTTTGAGCCACGTCAAAGGCAGTTTGCGGCCGTTCATGTTCGACTGTGCTGGATATGCAAACAGGCGCAGGATGGAGTCTTCGGCAGCCTGCCGTTGGAGCCAGCGTGCCACTTCCGCGTCGGAGCCAAAGCACTGATGTTGCGTGGCCGCGGCCCGGACGCCGACGAGACTGGTATGAGAGTCGACATGGTAGCCGTACCAGAAGCCTTGATCCTGCTCGTGGAAGGCCTCGGCGACCAGCCTGATCGCAGCGGTTGCGTTGGCATTGAACACGACATCGAAAGTATCCGGATCGGCGCCGAAGAATCGAAGAACGTGCAGGCGAGTGCTCTCGATGGCTTGAGCGGAGTTCTGACCGGATGGCGAGGCAGAATGCGGGTTTCCATATAGATTTGCCATCGTCAGTGAATGCACCTGGTCCATGAGCTTCCGACTGCACAGCGTAGTGCCGGCATGATCAAGACAGAGGCTGCCCCTGAGCATCGGATACTCGCGGACACGCATTTGCTCGACATGACCGTCGTACTCCTCCATATCCAGACTGACCGCCATCCCGAACCGTGCAAGTGGAAATCGGGCGGGAGAGAATCTTGACTGGCCTCACCCGATCTTCTCCAACCGTGACCTGGGACGGCGCTCACATCCAATATGCGGCATCGATCATTGTGATGAATCCGAGTCGACGAGATGCGGAAGCAAGTAAGGTAAGCTGATGGGAGCATCGGCTAGCGCCTTGTCTTCCTCCATTCACTCGCCAATCGCTTGGCGTCGTGGTACAGAGACGCACACATCTGCGTCGCATCTCTCGCCGATGTGCCCGAGGGTTAGGACTTTGAAGCACCATTTCATAGCCTCGGAATGGCTCAATGGATGGCTCGAGACTTCCCCCCGGCACCCTTAGCCAAACCATCCCGTATCCCGGTCGAGATGCAAGCGCCCTTGATACGGGTTCATCGGGATCCGTATCTTTTGCACGTCCACGGCGTGGAAGTCTCAGGAGTCGACGGTCCCATCGAAGACCGCCAGGATCACAATGTGATCACGTCGGGTGCACATGGGTTTACGGTGCCGCTGAAAAGAGATCACGATGGCATATTTCTGCGAGCACGCAATCGCGAAGCCGAAGATGCGGTCAGCGAAGCCTCTTCTTCAAGAAGCACACCAAGGAGTTCTAGATGAGTCTCTGGCGGACGGAACAATCATCGACATCCACCTGCCCAACCCCGCCGCGATACGCACAGACCCGGATGGAATCGCCAGTAAAGTCAGCGTCGTTGCGCGTGATCGTCTTTCAAGCCAACCGATTTGACCGAGCAGAACCAGTGCAATTACTCCTACGACGACCGAGTCAGACATCGGCAGACCAACAACTAGTCAAGATCCCCAAAAGACTGCCATATCACCCCACTACGAATAGTTGCGTGTGCTGGAATTCCTTGCTGCTAGAAAATTGACTCGGCAGGCATATATGCCCCCTCATGTGCCGAAGCCGACGAGGTTTGTGCAGAGTTCGAAGTGTGAGAATATGACTGCTCGGCACCCAGAACAGGATGGGGATGGTTCGAATAGCAATCAGGCGAGTCCGTCGACGCCGCCGGACGATGAAGCAAGCTCATCGACACCGCAGAGCCACGAGGCCGCAGGCGTCCAGGCAGAGAAGCTCGCTGGGCACGCTGTGGAATTTTGCCGAGTCGGAGAGCGTGTAGATAGAGACGGCACGGGCAGGTGCATAGCAGATGGACAATAGGGTGGCAACTTGCCGCTGTCCTCTTGCAGACATGGACAGATCGTACTTGCATCAGGCTGGACTCCACCATGCATTGGCCAATGATTGGCGCCTGGTGCGCGCGATGGGTGACACTTTTCATGTCCCACGTCGACGAGAGTCTTGACACAGTGCATCGGCCTTTGACAGCTCTGCTGTGCTGAGATTCCGGCATGTGGCACTCGGTCCGTTCCAGCTGGACTGTCCGATGCGGCCGACTTCGCCATACCACACGGCGCCGGACACGCGGCGGTGGCTTGCACAGCATGCGACCGACCGTGCGGCGCCACACGCGTGCATCAGACGACGGCCGCCACGGCGCCAAAGGGTGCGTCAGCGCGGTGGCGGGCGGAGGGAGGTGGCGGAGAACCGGTTTGCATGTCCAAGGCCCTTCGTCATTCCGCTGCACCGGCCCGGCACTCATGCCGGGCCGGGGCGGGCTTGGCGGACTTGTGCGCGCGCGCGAACCAACACGTGATTGCACGGGCGGAGGAACAACTGCGCCTCACCAGGCCGACACCTCTCACGCCCCGTCCTGGCCGCATTGCACCTTTCCGTCTGCTTGCACGCCCGCGACTGCTTCCTTGCCTCGGCGTCTCTGCGCACAGTGGGCGCCGCATTCGTGCCGCCGGCGACCGCGGCGCCGGAACAGGACCACATTGACTATCGTCCAGCTACGGAATTTGCCACAACACAAGCCCTTGCTCAGCCGGGCGCCACTTCCGGCTCAGCCAAAGCGGCTGTGGGTAGCTGAGCGGCGGCGTCGAGGACGTCTTGTCCCACCACCACACCGGCAGCCGCTGGCTCTGTGCCTGTGGCGGCGGGATTGGAGACGATTTGTCCTGCGAAGACCTGTCCCGCGAAGACCTGTCCTGCGAAGACTTGTCCTGCGAAGACTTGTCCTCGCTGCGACCAGCCCATTGCCAATTCCTGCCTGCCGCGGATTGGCGGGAATTGGCTCGGCGGGTGAGAGGGCTCTAAGATCCAGAGTGCCCGTCACCAGTGCGACTCGACAGAAGGCCCAGGCAGGTCTTGCAGGCACGGGCAGACGTACACAGGTCGTGAGATGTGCACCTGGTCCTGCATCCATCCCGGAGAACAGCATCGCGGCGTTGCTTGCTCGGAGCATTGAAAGCGGAAGCAGTGGCAGCACTTTCAGGTGGGTCGTCCCGTATAAAGAGCCAAAGCCTGGACCGCCAAACATTTGCCGCTTCGCGTCGCCTGCCGCGCAGAGCTCCAATTCAGTCGAGAAAGTCATGCTGCTGGTTGACAAGGCCTCGGTCGCCGATGGATTGCACGCTGCAGGCCACGGTCGGCGGCGGAGAACGAGCACTGATGGCGCGCATAGACATTCCGAGCCGTAATATGACGTTTTGAGCCACATGGCAGCAACAACGCGCGCGACCACCCCATCAACGTTCGCCGCGCTCGAGACAGCGCCCCGTACGCCGACATCTCTCATGTCCGGCGCCGGCGGGCCCATCGCCACCGCCAGCGGCGAGAACCCCAACTTGCTGCGCCCGCACGCAAAAGCAGCCGATCGCGCGACATCCAGCCTTTCACCCACCTCCGACAAGGCGCAGTTGTCGCCGCGGTCCACGCCTTTGCCGCTGACTGGCGCGGCGACCATGGCAGAGCTGAAGCGCCGAAAACAGCAGCAACAGAACCATCCGGCAGGATCGCGCCAGACGAGCCCCAACCCACAGGCGCAAGCAATGCAGTCGCTACTCGGAACGGGTGGAATGAGCAGACCCGAGGATGCGCCTGCGCCCAACAAAATGAGTGAACCGTTTCGCAAAGTCGCCGAGAAGATCAACGTGCCTGACCATCACGCGCAAATGAATTCGGAGCAAGAAGTCAGTCCCGTCAGTCTGGGCAGCTTTGGGTCCACTTTGGAGGGCGCGAGTGGCAACGATGCCATGACCGCCACATCGAACGGCCAGTTTGTGGCTGAGCCCGCGCAGATGTCGGACAGCGACTATCAACATAACAACGGCCACCATCTCGCTGTTCAAGAACAGGACAAGCATATGTCCTTGTCATACCCAGGTCCACCGCCGCACTCCGAACCAGATCAAGATGGAGCGGGGCCATCTCGCAGCGTGGCCTTGCCAGAATTCAGCCAAGCCAGTCCGAGATCTCCAGCGGGTCCAAACAAGCGACACAAGTGTCCATACTGCGCGACCGACTTCACGCGACACCACAATCTCAAGAGTCACCTTCTCACACACAGCCAAGAAAAGCCGTATGTCTGCCAGACCTGTCAGGCACGATTCCGACGACTGCACGACTTGAAGCGCCACACCAAGCTTCACACGGGCGAACGACCGCACACGTGTGACAAGTGTGGCCGACGTTTTGCGCGTGGCGACGCGCTTGCGAGACACAACAAAGGTCCAGGTGGTTGTGCCGGACGGCGCGCAAGTTTCGGTGGCGACGACGATTTTGGGGACGGTGGAGAGGGCATGGACGGCGTCGAGTATCCGGACGACGAGGACGGCACCGACGAACACGGTCGACGCATCAGTGAACCAAATCGCAAGCGCCAGCACCTCGAAACGTCACAAGATCCCCACCGAGCGGTTTACCGGCAGCACTCGAGCACATATCCGCCTCCACCGCGTCAATTGCCGCAAGGCAGCATGGGTCCACCGCAGGTCGTCCACCCTGCTGCAGGCAGTGTCACGTCGCCTCGAGAAATGCCTGGTCAACAAGGCTACTACGGCCAAGGCCAAGTGTTTGCAGACCAGGGCATGATGACTTCCTCACCCAAGCCGCTATCGCCGGGCCAGCCGCAAGACCAACATCGACTGAGCGTAGGGGATGCACCCGCCCAGCTGGGCCGCAATCGATCGACAAGCCTGACGACCAAGTTCCAGCAACAGCACTTTGGACGTGGCTCAGGCGCTCGGACGCCGCCACAAGCCAATGCTCAGTTTCCGCAGACGGCGTCACATATCAGTCTGCCTCCCTTGGGGTCTACCAGCCAACCGCAGCCTCGTGGCGGAGTGCACGCTGCGGCCATGACTGGTGGCTCGGGCGCTGACATGGTGGGACACCCGCAAGCCTATCATCCGCCAGGCCAGCAAGGCTCCCAATCAGGAAGCCTGTCGAGCCACGGCAGGTCATCGGGAAGTAGCATGCGTGATATCGCCGGCCAGGATCCCAACGATATTTGGAACTACGTCCGCCAGATAGAGCAGAAATTTAGTAGGATGCAAGACGAGTATGAGCTCCGCATCTCGCGGTTGCAAGAGGAAGTGATCTCCCTCAAGGGCCAAGTCAACCAACTGACCAATGTCGGAAGCTACAGTAGTGACACGGGCAGGCAAGGGCCTTACCCGTGACTACACGGTTGCAAGAGTGCGGGCATGAACGTACATTTCCTGCCGTACAGGACTCCACGAGCCATCGCTCAAGCAACATTGACGGAGCAGGCTCGGGCGGCTTGATACGGTGCTCCCTATATACCCCACACAGTTTTGGCATGGAAGAGACACGATTGGCGTCAGTGTCCCGCCGGAGCCATGATCTTTTGCTTTTCAAATCGCCGTACCGCCACCTGGATGCACCGCGAAGCCGTCGGGCGCAGAGGGCTTGGGAGGGCGTTGTTGCCTGCTTCCACATGTCAGCAGCTTTTACGGGCTGCGTGGGGATTTGGGGATTCCCCCTCGTTCGCCGGTTGAGTTCGTGCTTGTTGGCGGAGAACGAGCGGACCGATCGACACAGGTGCGAGATGCACGAGTCTGTCGAACGGCGGAACGAGTGCGACAGACGCGATTGTCACAGGTCGACCAGGGACGAGGATGCACGTCGGCGCATCGGCTCCAGGCAGAACGAGCCGTACACGTGACCTGCTTTTCCTCCGCCGACGGCACGGCGGAGAGAAGACAGAAGACACGGGGAGCCAGCATCGGCAACGACGTGCTCCCCAGAAAATGCCCCCCGGCCAGCTACATAGTCAATCATGAAGTGAACTGTCGACCCTGCCACGGTCCTCCCGTTGATGTCGCCGTGGCACGTGGCAATGTGTCCCCCTTCGATGATGCTCGCCTCGCGGCCATTGCGGCCTGGCCGATGCCACCATCCGTGAGAGCGCGTGACAGCCCGCGACTGTGCCGCCGTTGCAGAAATCGAGGATGCCGGCGCAAACCATGAGCGCTGCACATCGCACCGACGGCGCCCGTGGCCTGCGTCAGTCACCAGCACGAGATTCGCATTGCCCGACCCCTTTCGATGCCGGGTCGTCTCCCCAAACGCATGCACACACAAGCGTGGCAATGCACCGGCGGAAAGAGTCGAACCCGCTCGCTCCGCCATTCATCGTCTCGGCACCGGGAAAGACGATCGTATACGGCGAACATGCGGTCGTGCATGGAAAGGCGGCCCTTGCAGCTGCGATATCACTCCGGTCATACCTCCTCTGCACCACGCTCTCGAAATCGCAACGAACCATATCGCTGAAGTTCACCGACATTGGGCTGGATCACCAATGGCGCATCCACGCGCTGCCTTGGAAAGAATTTGCACCCAGGAAGAAGAAATACCATGACTTGGTCACAGCGCTGGACACGGAATTGGTCGAGGCCATGACGCCGCATCTTGATCCCGTCAGCCCAGATGTTGCTCCCGATCGGAGAAAGGTGCATCATGCGGCCGCGAGTGCTTTCCTCTACCTCTTCATGTCTCTGGGCTCAGAGCATTCTCCCGGCTGCATATACGCAATGCGATCCACCATCCCCATCGGAGCAGGACTCGGCAGCAGTGCCAGCGTGAGTGTCTGCATTGCAGCCGCACTCCTCGTACAATGTCGAGCGCTGTCCGGCCCGCATCCCGACCAGCAAAGCGAAGAAGCCGAAAAACAACTCGAACGCATCAACCGGTGGGCCTTCGTCGGCGAAATGCTCATTCACGGCAACCCGAGCGGAGTCGACAACACCGTCGCCACCAACGGCCACGCCGTCCTCTTCCAAAGAAAAGACTACAGCCAACCACCATCCGTCTCCATCCTGCGCCACTTCCCCGAACTCCCTCTCCTTCTGATCGACACCTGCCAACCAAAATCCACCGCAGCCGAAGTTGCCAAAGTTCAGCATCTCAAATCGCTGCATCCCCTGGTGGTAGACAACACCCTCGCCGCCATCGATGCCATCACACGATCTGTGTACGAACGCGTCACGAGCGAAGAGTTCGATCCCGCCGCAAGAGAAAGCATCGCGTATCTGGGTGAGTTGATGAGCATCAACCACGGCCTCCTCACCAGTCTCGGCGTGTCACATCCTCGTCTGGAACGATTACGATATCTCGTCGACCAGGCCGGTGTGGGATGGACGAAGCTCACCGGTGCTGGAGGCGGTGGTTGCGCCATCACATTGCTCAAGACGGCCGAGGAGGACGAAGCAGGTGCCAAGGACCACGGCGAGCCGAACGGGGCATCGGCCACGAGCCGTACGCCCATGCAAGAGCTCGATGCTGGATTGAAGGCCGAGGGATTCATCAAGTACACGACGACCTTGGGAGGTGACGGCGTGGGTGTCCTGTACCCCGCCGTCATCAACGACGCGGAAATCGATCTGGACATGTTCCTCCACGCGGACGGGAGGGAAGAGTTGGGACATCTCGTCGCTCCGCTGCGTGATCGCGAGGCGTGGAAGTATTGGCGGCCGTGAACCCCCGGATGCGGGCGCGGCCACGGCACATGCCGAGCATTGGATGACACGGCCGAACGTGTCGCTGGGAGTTGCGTTTCGGGCGAGGCGTTGATATATGTATACGGCAGCAGAGCCGTCCCCGCGAGCCTGTCGCTCTGCGCACACTGCACCCAGGTGGCAGGCACGGGTGTACGATCCCGATTCGCGAACAGAAGAAACAGACCGTGAGAGGCTGATCTCGCTCCGTCAGCCTGACGATACACACGCACACACACACACACACACACACACACACACAGCCCCCCCCCGCCAACGATTGTACACCGACTTCGCCTGATCCTCCCCGACCCCTCCCCCGCCGCTCCACAACACAGCACACGGCTCGTGCCGCATCCATCCATCCATCCTCCCTCCCATCCCACCGTGAGGCGTGCGTCACATCCATCCGTCGCGCGCCGCGTCAATGTTCGCATTCGGGGCGGGCGATGCCTCGCATCGCAATCAGCTTCGAGAGACCCTCCGACGTAACGTATATGACCATGCGCTGGGCAGTGTCCATGGGGATGGCGGGATTTTCTGGGCACAACCGACTCGTTCATCCCCACACACCCACCGATCGATGCGTCTTGCCTTCACCCAACGAGCTCTGCTGAGTGGGGAGAAGCAATGACCCCCTGTGGAGACGTCGTGGTCGAACTGTCAGATGGAGTGATGGAGTCAGTTGGTAATTACGTTCTATGGCTAAAAGCAAGGGCTGGAGATTGTTTGTGCAACGCGGACGTGGTGAGATCAGTCCATGGTCGTCTCCAGCACGCCGGCATACTGCTCCTTCCAGCTCTCCACGATACTGGTGGAGACGTTGGAACCTCCACAAACCACAATGACGACCTTCTCGTGCGGACGGACAGGGCGGCCCAGGGCCTTGCTCAGCCGGTGGCCGTAGCACAGCGCCACGTTCACGCCACACGCCGCCTCGACCAGCATGCGTTCGTCCTCGGCGAAGCGCCAGCAGCCCATGGCCGCTTCGGCGTCGGACAGGACGGCGTTGGTGACGTGGGCGGTGCGGCGACCTTCGTGGACGAGGGTGAAGGTGCGATCGCTGACTCGCACCACGCCGAGCGAGGTGGCCATGGACGTGATGCCGTCCAACGTCGTGTTCTCGCCCCGGGCCAGCGACCGGGCCAGCGAGTCCGCGCCTTCGGTCTCGACGACGAGGACGCGTGTCTGCTTCCACGACTCGTCGTGCTGCTTCCGACGATCAATGCCCTCCATGATCCCGTTGAACAGACCCCCCCCGCCGCACGAACACACCATGAGATCGGGAGCGTCTTCGCCCATCTCGGCCATCTGCTCATCGACTTCGTCGACGATGCTGGAGTGTCCTTCCCAGATGTCCGGGTGGTTGAAGGGGTTCACATACACGGGCACGTCGCCTCTGGCGACCGCGGCGGGGATGATGACTTGGTTGAGGTAGACGTCGGCCGCGTGCAACGTTTCGCCGTGCTGGATGACTTGGGTGGCGCCCGCGGCTTGGATCTTCTCGACCATGTGCGGCTTGGTGGAGAGTGGAACGCAGACGGTGGAGGGTCGGCCCACGAAATTCGCGGCGTAGACCGCGCCCAGACCCGCGTTCCCGCCCGACGAGGAGAAGACGTGGAGTTTCTGAGGCGTCGGGCTGGCGTAGAAGGCTTTCAACACGAGATTGCCCAGTCCTCGGGACTTGAAGGAACCACTCGGTTGGAGGTTCTCGAGCTTGAGGAAGATTCTGCTTCTCCAATTTAGCCATCGGGGCGTGCATTTTGCATGAGGGTAAGAGGGGGGGGCGGGGGGCGCCGTACCATCCTGCTGCTTCAGACAGCTTGGTGGATTCAATCAGGGGCGTCTTGCGCCATGGCTTCTTTTCATGGCGACTCCTCTTCCGAGCGGGCTTGACTGCCATGGCGTCGGCATTGGAATGGACCGAGGGCTTCGTTTCGTACCGGGCCGGGTGTGACGGCAACGCGCCGACTGCCATTGTGTGTGTGATGACCGAAAGCACGGGGAAGAATGGGAAGTGAACGACCACGCTGGTCCGAAGAGGAGATACTTATCTTCAGGGCAGTCCCCGCGTCGTGATAGATATTCGGTGGGTGGCGTGGAGGCTTCTGCCACGTCCATACCCCATACCAGTCATCCTCTCCGGCAAACGCCTTGCTCCGAATCTAAAGTTTTTTGAGGGTTTTTTTCCCTCTTCGCCTTCCGCTCTATGCCCGACCCCGGTCCGCGCGCTTCCAGACCAGCGATAAGGGGTGTTGCATATTTGCAGCCTCGGGCATCAGCTGTGCATTGTTCATGGGCACACCCCATGGTGATGTTGCGAGTGGCTGATCGTCGTGGCAAAGTTCGGGCTCGCCGGAGGGACCCACGATTCAGTTACTCTACCAGATATGCTGAATGTCCCGATGCCTCTCCATCTTGCGATTCCCAGTATGATACTCTTCTCCCCTCCACCCCTCAGCGCCAGACGGCATTTATGGACCGACCCGGCATTTCGATCCAAATTACCCCGTCGCTCTGCATCGAGTCTCAAGGATGCGTGCGTGGAATGCGTGGCGATCATGATTGGACGTGGATCGTCGGTGTCCTGACGCAGCGAGACGCATCGTGTGTATGTGGAACGGCGATGACGGAGAGGCAAAATATCACCGACGCTGGGCTGGTATGCGCTGCTGTCCAGCTGCAAGTCACGAGATGATAGACTGGCAGTACTCAGGCAAATATGAATTCACATTCCCCGACCTTGATTGGCAACGTGGGTATGCCCCTTGTACGCCTTCAGCCCGTTGTTCCGCGGAGCCGGCGATGCAGTGCCCGAGTGCATGCCGCCTAAGCAGCACCAGCAGCGATCGCCGTGGCAGCAGTCGATGGCAAGCCGAGCAGCCCCTTGCGGTACTCCCAGTAGTTTTTCCTGATGGGATCATACTTGATCGCGAGCAAGTCCAGAGCCTGGCCGGCCTTCTCCTTCCCACCCTCCTCCTCGCCCAGGATATCCGCCAGCAAATCCAGCGCATGGCTACTTCTCACACCCTCCCCACTCTCCCAAGCAGCATACTTCTCCGCGAACCCCTTCAAACTCTCCAACCCCACTCCAGCCTGCTTCACCACCCCCCTCAAATAACTCCACGGACTGTGATTCTGCGGCGCCCTCTCGATCGCCCTCTTCGCGAACTCCACCTCCCTCTCCCGAACGCCCTCATCCCTCACCCCGTCTTGCACACCCGGCATCTCCTTCCCATTGATCACATACCAGCGATGATTCCACGCACTATTATTCCTCACGTCTTGGCTCAACATCCGCTCCGTAAACTCCAACTCCCCGTCCCCGCTCTCCCACAGTCCAAACCTCTTCACCAACCACTGTCGGTAACTCCAGACGTGATAGTTCTTCGCGTCCAACTCGAACATGTGTTCCACAAACGCCTGCTCGGCCCGCGTGTCCACTCCTCCCACGTTCCCCATCGCATCCACCAATGAGTGCCGGTGGTGCCAGATCTGGTAATTCTTGTGGTGTTGCAGCGCGATTTCGTTGAGCCATTCGAGTTCGCGCCGGAGGCCGGTGAGGAGGTCGGCGGCGTGGATGGTCATGAGGACTTTGGCGCGATACAGCCAGACGGTGTAGTGTGCGGGGTTCATGTCGATGAGGTCTCCGGTGAGGTCGAGGACGCGCGGGGAGTGTTCGTCTTCGGCCATGACGGCGCGGAGGTAGGACATGATTTCGCCGTATTCGTCGCTGTAGGCTATGGCGGCGAGAGGGTTGGGGCCGCCTTCGTCGGTGGGAAGGGGTGTGACGTCGGCCCACTCAGGCGAAGACGAGTATTTGCCCATGTTGGCGTCGGTGGGTCGGAAATGATGAGTGTGGTGGTCAGTGACACAGACGACGGATGGCAGCTTTGGGGGGGGGGGGGGGGGGGGCGGCGCCGGAATGTGGGGTCCGTGGCGGGGACAACGGTGCTCTGAGAACAATATCAAGAACCATCTGGGGTAACTGATGGTTGGCAGGTAAAACAAAGTGCCACATGAAGCACAGCCGCAGAGGGAAACTGCCATTGCCCATCTCGCTCATGCCTCATTCGGAATGGGGTTGCTGGTATTTCAAAGCAATGCTACATGCCAACGCCACTCGTGTTGTCGTTATCATCCACACCTCTCGTGACCTAGTGATGGAACAGCCGAACGTGCTGCTCAACAAAGGTGATGCCCAACTGCTCAGCGGTTGCGAAGCAAGCGTGGTCGTTCTGACTTCCTGTCGGAGCGGCGATGTACTTGACACCGCTGCGAGCAACGCGGAAGACATTGTCGGTGAACGGGAAGAAGGCGTCGCTAGACACTGCCACTTCCGACAGCTTGCTCAGCCAGGCCTGACGTTCCTCCGCGGCAAATGGGCTGGGAACCTCCTCAAAGTTCCTCTCCCAGTCCTGACGCTCGATCCCGCTATCGGGAACGATGCCTGAGCAGAGTAAGTCGATGGCGTTCGACTTGTCCGCACGCTTGGTGCCCTTCTTCCATTTGATGCCAGCCACACGCTCGTGGAAGCGCATCCACCAGCTGTCTGCTTTATCTCCCGCAAGACGAGTGCAGTGGATGCGGGATTGTTGACCAGCACCAAGACCAATAACCTGGCCATTCAAAGCATAGCACACTGAGTTCGATTGGGTGAACTTCAGCGCAATAGTCGCAACTGTCAAGTCGCGAAGTGCCGGCTCTGGCAGCGGTTTCGAGTCCTTTGGCACAATGATCGAGTTAAACGAGGTGTGAGGAGAGATGAGTGCATCGTTACGACTCTGAGTCAGGTTGACTCCGTACAGCGTGCGATGCTCTTGTGCTGGTGGCGTGTATGTCTTGTCCATTTGAAGGACCAAGTACTTGCCAGCCTTCTTCTTCTTGAGAATTTCAAGGGCCTCCGGTTGGTAGCCTGGAGCGATAACGCCATCGGAGACCTCCTTGCCGATGATCTTTGCTGTCGGCACATCGACCTCACGGGAAAGCGCGATGACATCGCCAAAGCTCGACATTCGGTCAGCACCTCTCGCACGAGCATAAGCCTGAGCGAGGCTAGATTGGTCGAGGCCCTCAATGTCTTCGACCATGTATACTTTCTTTTCTTGCTCGCTAAGCGGCACGCCAATCGCGGCACCAGCCGGCGATACGTGCTTGAACGATGCAGCAGCAGGGTAATCCAGAGCTTCATCCAGCTCCTTGACCAGGCACCAGGCGTTAAGAGCATCAAGGAGGTTGATGTATCCCGGTGATCCGCCGAGAACACTGAATGGAAGATTGCTGTTGGTCATGAAAGCAGAGGCGGGCTTTTGGTGTGGATTGGTGCCATATCGAAGGGACAACTGCTGCAGGCCATCACCTGCATACTTCTTGCGGAAGAAGTCCGAGATAGCTGAATCATAGTCTGCAGTGTGAGTGAAGGCTTTGAGCGCGTACAGCTGCCGTTGCTTCTCAGGGATCTCGCCCTTGCCAAGCTCCTGCAGGAAGTCGTGGTAGTCCTCTGGGTCACTCAGAATGGTGACTCTGCCGTGATTCTTTGCAGCTGCTCGGATGAGCGTGACGCCACCAATGTCGATTTCTTCGACGGCCTCGGGAATGGTCACGTTGATCTTGGCAACCGTGTCCTTGAATGGGTAGAGATTGCAAATAACATAGTCGACCTTGTTGATATTCTGCTCGGCTAGGTCCTTCTCATCAGCGGCTAGGTCACGAGCCAGGATACCGGCGTGAACTGCAGGATGAAGGGTCTTGACACGGCCGGACAGCATTTCCGGTGCTTTCGTGATTGCGGAGACATCTCTGCGTGAACCCGTTTCAGCAGCAGTCACGGAAATTTTCGAGAGGGTTATATTGCTTACTCGACTGGGAAGCCGCCTTCGCGGATCAGTCTCGCAGTTCCTCCAGAGGCAAGAAGCCGAATGTTTTGCTTGACGAGACCTTTGGCCAAGTCGAGGAGGCCAGTCTTGTCATACACCGAAAGAATTGCTGCGAGAACATGAGCAGCTGATATGCGGCAGGTAAAGCACTTGGACACCAACCAATCTTTTGGGGTGTTTCTGAAGTCATGGCTGAGCAGTGCGTGTGCAATGTCAGTGTTGGGTTGTGTGATGGTGACTTTTCCGCAAATTACATGTGTAAGAGAGGCTCCACAGCGCGTAGCGGCTCGGAGCGCTCTCCTCTAGTCAAAGTCTAACTATATCGAACGTGGGCAAAGAGCTCCGTTAGTTGTGTAGTCAACCAACTGGTTAACTAGTTCCATAACATCCTCTTTCCCCCATTGACCCATTATTAAATCGCAGCCGTGGCAGTGCTACCACTCATTCCTGCGTTCTGTGGCGTGGGACTAGAGCAGCACTCGGGAGTGGGAAATTATCGCTGTTGTAGACATCCCATACCCCTTCCTATCATCTTCTTCTACAAACTGCCTTCCCTTCCACTTCCGCACTCAACCTCCTTCCAATATTCCCAAAACAAACCGAACTCACAAACAAGACACTCGCAATCCAAGTCGCAACCCCAACACTCTCCTGGCTGAAGATCCCCAGGACATGCTCAGAATTCCCACGGTTCAACAAGGCTTGTATACTTCCATTGATCACACCTCCAGTCCTAGCCAAATGTTCCTGCAAGACCCCTGCTGAACTGGAAGGTGGAGCTAACGCTGAATTCACACCCAGCAAAAGCGCGGTACCGCTTAATGCCACGATGGTAGAGAGGACGAAGCCGGCGGAGGAGCGATCGATCAAATACCACAAAGCTGGATTTGCGAGCGCGAGGGTCAAGGAGAGTTGTAGCATGCTTTGCCAGGGCAGTTTCCGAATCGCGAACGCAATGCCCACGAATGCTCCGATACTGCGAACGACGTCTACCCAGCCACCCGCTCTCCGAGCTTTTCGTTGTTCGAAGCGAGCAATTTCTTCTTTGGGCCCCTCTTCGCTTTCAGCCGACTCGGCTCTACTCTGAAAAAGTTTATCCGCATAAGGTAATGCTTCACCCAACAAAAGGCCGATTGTGCCCCAAGTTGCTAGGTAGGTCCATGTCGTGCGGTCGAGGTTTATGATTGCTGGGGCTATTTGTTGGCGGTCGTGGAGGTGGGAGATGAAGAGACCGTAGAGAACTCCGACGCTGAATAGGGCGGAGAGCCGGCCGAGTAGGGGGAGGTAGTAGCCGCGAAAACCTTGGCGAATAGTACGGGTTGTTTGGAGTTGTGGTGCAGTGCTTCTTCTTCGAACTCTTTCGTCGGTTGTGTTTTGGAACGCTGTGGTGGGAAGACTTATGCGGCTCCAATCGAAGCTCGCGTGCCGAGTATCACTGGCTGGTGTTTGTGCGGCCGACGGCGTTTGTGCGCCGAAGCCGGTTGGTGTCGGGTTTTCTGTTTCGAGGCCTGAGGGCTGGTATATGCCGAATAACGTAGAGGAAGTCAGGTTGAGAAAACTTCTGGTCTTGGCAGGTGTTGTGGAGCCGTTGATTTCCGCCATGTTTGCCGTTCGGAGAGATTCGAGCTTGCGCGATTCGTTCGGGAAAGCATGTGTAGGCGCGATGCTCTCGGCGGGTGGAGTTGGAGGCTTGGAGCTTGGTAGGCTGCTGCCGCCAATTCCGGAGGGCGCTGCTCTGCTGCTCACACAAGGACGGGGCTTGAGTGCGAAGCCATCTTCGAAATCGGTATGAGGTGCCGGATGGGACATGGTGAAGGCGAAGAAGCGTGTCTGTGTCTCGTAGATGCAAGCTCTCTCTCGCGGCCCTACTACCTTGGTGCGCACGCGGGGCCAGAGAATTTCCGCTCTCACCGTGAGCCGAGTTAGCTTGGGGACAGAGGAAGAAGGATGAGGGAGGCTGTAGGAAGGCGGCGGATGTATATTGTCAAGGATGGACAGCCAGCATGTGAAAGAGCCGATCTCTTTGCGGAGCCACAAATGGCCCGAGCCGTCGCGGCTCTCCACAGAATGTACGCTAAGAGCTGCAGCCACCGATGGCCGATGAAAAATGTAGTCAAGGGCTTTGCAAAGCGTCGAGACAAACATCTCACCTGCGACTCCTTCCAGCAACATCATGCTGGCCGCATCCGGCGAGAGAGCGTCGCAAGTGCGCATCCAGCTGAAGTCCAGGGACAGTGAGATCGCCTTGCCGGCACAGCATCAGGCCAGCATTCTGGTACCCGCTGGTAAGTCTCCATGCCAAGCTAGCTGCCAGCAGACCGTCCGCGAGGAACACAGGAAAAGTGGCATTACCATCCATGGTTATCCATGGCGGTAGCATGATGCGATCGATTGATGTCGTTTTACCATCTCACCCCGAGGTTCAGACTCAGAAGCTCCCATGCAATCAATGCGCTGATGTGCATGTGCTAACGTAGTGGTCCAGACGTGAAGCGATATCAGCTATCCCAATTGCTGAACAAGCTATTAATCCCGGCAAAGCCCATACCATTCGAATTTTTGATCCATGGCCAATTTCTACGCACATCATTGCATGATTTCCTCACGCAAAACGGCATTTCCGCAGAGACGACGCTGAATGTGGAGTACGTAAGGGCTCTGGTACCTCCACTCCACGTTGCAAGCTACGAGCATGAAGATTGGGTGTCTTCAGTAGATGTTGTATCAGACGGACCAAGTCGCATACTATCCGGATCATTTGACGGGAGTCTGAGAGTATGGAACGAGAGCTCGCAGGTGCTTGCGACAGGGCGGTGGCATAAATCATCCGTGCAGAGTGCCAAGTGGCTCGCTCCGAAGAAATCCATAGTCTCTGCTGGTAGCGACCGATGCATACGTGTGTGGGACTACGAGGACGGCGAAGCGAGTGCCAAACTTACACCAAAACTCGAGCTGCTCGGCCACAAATCCATCATCGACCGAATAGCAGTCCATGCGCCATCTTCACGTATTCTTACTGCCTCTTCAGATAACAAGATTGGTCTGTGGACATCTGTAAAGGCCAACGCTCCAGCAGCTCCGGAAGTCACGACCACCTCGAATAAGCGCAGAAAGCTATCTGGCCGCTCTGTCTCCACACCCCAACGCGGAGCGCTTTCAATGCTGCCCGGTCACCAAAATCATGTCAAAGATGTCACATTTGATGGCAGAGACCCAACAGTGGCATACTCAGGCTCCATGGATCACACAGTCAAGACTTGGGACCTCACAACTTCGACCTGCGTCGACACGAAGACCACTTCACACGCCATTTTCAGCATATGCCATTTCCCAGATCACTCAATCCTCGCTTCCGGAAACGCGGGTAACAATATTGACCTGGTTGACCTCCGAGCTGCCGCGGCGAAAGTATCCGCGCTGAGCTGTATCGGACACACGAACTGGGTGCGGGCAATTGCGCGAAATCCGACCAATACATACCAGTTCGTTTCTGCTTCCAGCGACTCCACATGCAGAATATGGGACATTCGCTCCACAAGCCAGAGTGCATCAGGCAACTCAATAGCAAAGCCGGTGTACACGATCGAACGCGAGTCGCAGAATGGCTTACCAAAGCCTTCGAGAGGGTCAGAAAGCACAGTATTCGCAGTTTCATGGAACGAGGCAGTCGGAATTGTGTCGGGAGGAGAAGACAAGCGAGTCCAGATTAATCGCTCCCCATAGAAGGCCATGGCCATGAAGTGAACCGGTAAGCCGCGCCCGAATTCGACCGACGAGATTGGTGTCACTCATCCAGCAGCACCACTCGCGTCTCCATTCCCAAAAAGATAGAACACCATAGTTGCTCTGCGTCAAGCGTACACTGAGCAGCTCAATTTCATACCGCGGCCAAATTCTGACCAACTGAACTGGAGTCACCCATGCCCTTCGTCTCCCCGACTCCCACGTCAGGCATTTGAACACTCAAATCGCTCTCAGTAGGGACGCGGTTCCATGTAACGTATACAGCCATTAGCCTGGGAGTACCATTAGGATGGCAGAAATTTCTTAGCACTACCAACTTGTTAACTAACACACGAGGTCTTAAGTTGCAGCAGTTGCAGAAGGTCGCAGAGGTCGCACTAGCTTTGTGTCTTGTCCTCGATAGGCCGACCTTGCGTCGCTCGTATACTGCCGATTGCTTCGCCTCTGTAAGGGCTTAAGAATCTTAGTTTAGAAACTTAAGGCTGGGTATCTACATAAAGGAACTAATAGGCAGTTCCTTCGTCGTCCGCTGCTGTACAATTTGTACCTACGAAGCTAAGCTAGCAGTTTCCCTCTATATAGGGGAGCAAGGTTCCTAACTCTGTATAGAGGGTCGGGAGTTTCCCTCTGTATAGGATGTAGAGTTTTCCTTCCGTTTAGAGGGGCGGCAATTCCCCTCTATATAGGGCTATAGGATTCTCCCTCTGTACAAGAGTAGAGTCGTATTGGTAATCCCTAGAGTTTTCCCTCCGTTTAGGGGGGCAGCAATTCCCCTCTATATAGGGCTATAGGATTCTCCCTCTGTACAGGAGTAGGGTCGTATTGGTAATCCTGTATAGAGGGTAGGGTCGTGCTAGCGCCGCTAAGTCGCAGTCCCTAGGGCAACGGCTAGCTTAGGTCTAGGGCCTAGGCTAGACAGTGCCCTCTAACAATACTCCCCTCCCTTCCTATATATAAGGGGCTTAAGAATCTTGGTTTAGAAACTTAAGGCCGGGTATCTATATAAAGGAACTGATAGGCAGTTCCTTCGTCGTCTACTGCTATACAATTTGTACCTACGAAGCTAAGCTAGCAATTTCCTTCTGTATAGGGATGCAAGGTTTACCCTCTGTACAGAGGATCGGAAGTTCCCTCCTCTGTACAGTAGTGTAGAGTTTTCCCTCTATTTAGAGGGGCGGTAGTTCCCCTTTGTATAGGACTATAGGATTCTTCCTCTATATAGGAGTAGGGTCCTGTCGGTAGTTCCGTACAGAGGGTAGGGTTATGCTAGTGCCGCTAAGTCGCAGTCCTTAGAGCGACAGTTAGCTTAGGTCGGGTCCAGGACCTGGGCCGGGCGGCGCCCCCTAACAATATCCCCCCCCTTCCCTTCTCGTAGTGCCTCTTTTCGTACAGCGGCGTGCTGAACATACTTGTTACGGCGGCAGAAAGGGGTGGGACTGAGTAATGGGGTGGACCCTTGGAATTTCGGCTTAGCCCGGACGGGCCGAGCCGGGCCTTAGCACCACTACCACTACGGAAGCCCACCACTACTACTACATAGATTCCTTTCCCTCCTCAGTTCGAGATATAGTTATTAAAACAGCGGTATTGAACCTTATCTGCGCGCTCGGATTATTATATCTCGAACTTACTCTCTACACCAACCCTGCGCTGCGCAAAAGGGCCCGTCGAACTATCTGGAAACCCGAATAACGTACGCGCACCTACACATACACCAAAACAACAACAACCCCCAAGGCACCGTAAGAAGATAGAAGGCTTCTTAGCAGTAGAGAGCGGCGTAACAGGCCGCCGCGGAAAGAGAAAGACTAACAGAGCGAGTAGGCGCTCTAGTGTTATTGATAATAAGATTATTATTAGCGGTTTTACGGCGGAAGAGACCGCAGAGATTAAGGAACGAATAAGCGAATACAAGAAGATCTACGACTGCACAATCGAGGAACTGGAAGACTATGTAAACGAGAATAGGATAGGAAAGGTCTACGATAGTATAGACCTTATTAAGACGCTGTTCTACAGAACGCTAGAAGAGAACAGACAACTAAGAGAAGAAACTAAAGCGGTAAGGGCCGAGAAGGAATCGGCAGAAACTATTATCGACGTGTTAGAAAACCAGGCGGCAAATCGATTGGCGCAGCTAAAGGCGCTAAAGCATTAAATAGCTAATATAGAAGCAGCAAAGTCGCCGCTACCGCAGCGAGAAGCCTACGCAGAGACCGCCTTACTGGCGGCCTATAGTCAAGGTAGCACTACGATAACGCTACTGCTGGACCTACCTGCTTTCGGTGGCAGAGACCCTAAAGTGTAGGAGGCATTTAAGAAGAAGATTAAGAATAAGATAAGCCGCGATTACGCATCGAGCAGCGAAGAGGATAGATTGGCGTACCTGGAATCGCGATTAGAAGGTAAAGCTTTTTCGCTAGTGGCGGACCTAGAAGAGGTAACCGCTAAAGAAGCGATCAAAGCGCTGGATCAACGCTTCGGAGACCCCTTCCGGAAGAAGACAGCCTGTAAGCAGCTGGACAAGATCAACTAGAACCGGCAGACGTTCGAGGAGTTCTACAGACTGTTTAGGAAATATGCTATTAGAGCGAGAGTAGCAGAAGATAAGCAGCTGCACTTACTAAGACAGAAACTGAGCCCTGAACTGACGACAGCTATAGCCTTAGTAGAAGACGAAGACCTTCAAAGCTTCGTACACCAGGCAAGAGTCACCGCTAGAAACTTGAACGCGTACGGAAAACCGACGACACGTAAACTAATTCAGAAGCCGTCGCCGTCGGCGCAGCCGACAAGAGCCCCTACGCCCTTCCGACAACGCCCCTAGCAGCTACCGTATTAGTTACAGCGTTCGTCGTTCGTCCCTACCTGCTACGCGTATAGAAAGCCTGGCTATATCGCTACGAGATGCTAAGCAACGGCCTAGCAGAAGCAGGAGTATCGTGTTATAAAGCAGCCGCAGCCACTGAGAAAGACTATACAAGCTATAGAGCCGGCTCCGAACGACACCGACAGTAGGGACGGCGGGGTCCAGCTAAGAATTATAGGAAAAGATCAGCTGGACGGATAGACCCCCTATCTAGCGTAAAAAACAGGGCATCCCTGCGAAAGACACTAACAGAACGAGAGAGTATCAACAGTTGTAACGATCCACTGTCGGCGACAGTAGAAGCGAATGCGGAAACAGCTATTATCCTTCCAATTACTGTCCACCCCCTTAACGGATCAAGCAAACCACTTTAGCTAAAAGCCTTTATCGACACTGGAGCTCTTATCGGCGCGGCGGTCCACTACCGACTGGTTCAAAAACTGACAAAGGGATACGGCTATCCGGTGGAATTAGCGTCGCCGACGAAGATTTCGGCATACAACGGACAAGACGCGGAAAGCGTTACGCACTACGTGCCGCTAAAGACTACCCTAGCTGGTCGCACTACAGAAGCGACGTTCCGAATTATAGATATCGGAAGGTTTGACATCATTATAGGGCAGAAATAGATAAAGAACCAGAAAGCCATTATCGACGTAGATAAAGGAACGATCAGATTCAAGACCCTAGGCAACGCGACCGCCGCTACCGTAGCCGAATCGAAAGCCGCGGCTGCCAATGTAACCCTGTCCGACCGTTCCGAACCCCCGGTTACTATTAGAATAATAAGTTTAGAAGCTTTATCGGCCCTTGCGAAGTTACCGGACAACGAGATTTACGCTATCTTAATAAAAGACATCGAAGACCACCAGAAGATAATAGCGGAAGAAGAAGTGGATCTACTGGAAGTGTTACCGGTAGAGCTCCACAATTACGCTAACGTGTTCTTAAAAGCTGACTCCAACCTATTGCCGCTCTATCGTCCGGAATACGACAATAAGATCCGATTGAAAGAGGGGGCTACGCTGCCAAGAACCGAGCCCCTAAGACGACTGTCGCTGGCGGAACTGGACTAGGTAGAGGTGTTCGTTCGCGAAAACCTGGCGAAGAAGTTTATTATGCCGAGTTCTGCTGAATATACGTTACCGATTCTTTTCGTAAGGAAACTAGGGGGTGGTCTGTGATCCGAGCGCGCAGATGAGGTTCAATACGGCTGTTTTGATAACTATATCTCGAACTGAGGAGGGAAAGGAATCTACGTGGTGGTGGTGGGCTTTGATGGTGGTGGTGCCAAGGCCCGGCTCGGCCCGGACGGGCCGAGCCGAAATTCTAGGGTCCACCCTATCAATCTGTCCCACCTCTTTCCACCACTGCAACACTACCCCCCCCCTTCACCAGCGGTCGCCCTCGACCGCTTAGTCATCCTATCCATCCTAAAAACCTCCACTGTTTTTTTTTTTTTTTTTTTTTTTCAAAATCCCCTCCGACAGTGATGTTACCTCTTCCCCCTTCCATCGCTTCTTGGATTTCTTACGTTATCAACATCTGAAGTCCTTCACTTGGTCGTTTATGTGGTCGACGCCATCTGATCCGTGCTATCTGATCTGAGCCGTAGGTCATCTGAGCTGCGGCGTAGGTGGTCTGTGCGCTGCTTCGGAGGTCTATATAGATCCGTCTACAGCTCCGTTTCTTCTTCTTTTCTTTCTCTACCGGAGTCAGCACTCTATCGCAGGGGGGGGGGGCGGCGGCGCTGGCACGCTACGGCGTGCGCAGCCCACTGTCCCTCTACGATCTGAGCAGCGATCGTTTTCATCGGCTTCCGCGCCGGTAGAGCGGACGCTGCTTTCTTCGTTTGGCTTTAGAGCCATTCCGGCTTCGGCTTCTTCGGGTTCCGCACGTAGAAGTCTCTTAGCAGCTCCGCCGAATTTCGCAGGTTTTCGACCGGATACCATTTATAGTCTTCCGGCTATCCCTTCTACGAGATCCTCGCTTCGATAGACCCCCTTATCTTCTTTACGTCCACTACATCTTCTACCTCCTACTCTTCTTTATCACCGCCCATCTTAACTGGTAGGGGTTTAGCGAACCCCTGTTCCGGAAGGCCGTCCTCGGGGTCCAGGCTTAGCAGATCTAAATGGAAAACATCGTAGATCCGGAACACCTTTGGCAGCTCGAGTCGATAGGTTACCGGCGACCTCTTTTCTATTATCTTGAACGGACCTACGTAACGTAGGTTGAGCTTCGCGTTCCCTTTTAGCCTCAGGTTCCGCGTGTTAAGCTATACCTTTTGGCCTTCCTCGAATTCCATCGGTAACCGCTTTCTATTAGCTCGATTTACTATCTTCTTCTGAGCTAATTCTGATCCGGGCACGCAGATATGGTTCAATACGGCCTTTTGATGACTATATCTCGAACTGAGGAGGGAAAGGAATCTATGTGGTGGTGGGCGCGCGCTTCAAGGGGGGTGGCGGCGCGCGCGTGCCGAGACCCGGCTCGGTCCGGACGGGCCGAGCCGAAATTCCAAGGGTCCACCCCATCATCCAGTCCCACCCCTTTCTGCCGTCGTAACACTACCCCCCTCCCTTACCAGCGGTCGCCCTCGACCGCTTAGTCACCTCATCCATCCAAAAATCTCCACCTTTTTTTTTTTTTTTTTTTTTTTTTTTTTTGAAATTCGCTTCAAAGTCGACTTCAACCTCATCCATCTTTCATCAAAACAACGTCGTTCCTTCATATCGTCGGCGTCTGAAGTCCTTTACTTGGCGTTTATGTGATCGGCGCCATCTGATCTGAGCTGTTCGGTCATCTGAGCTGCGGTCTGGGCGGTCTGTGCGCTGCTTTAGAGGTCTATATAGATCCGTCCGCGGCTCCGTTTCTTCTTCTTTTCTTTCTCCACTGAAGTCAGCACCCCATCGCAGGGGGGTGGCGGCGCTGGCACGCCGCGGCGTGCTCGGCGTCGACACCTACGACTACGATCGATTTCGTCGGCTTTCGCGCCGGTGGAGCGGACGTGGTTTTCTTCCTTTTCTTCCGCATCGGCTTCGGAGCTATTCCAGCTTCGATTTCTTTCTGGTTCCGCACGCAAAAGTCCCTTAGCAGCTCCGCCGACGTCACCTCGTCGTCGTCCGTATCTGGAATCCCTCACTTGGCGTTTATGTGACCGGCTCCATCTGATCTGAGCCGTTCGCCATCCGAGCTGCGGTTTGGGCAGTCCGTGCATTGCCTCGGAGGTCCATATAGATCCGTCCGCGGCGCCATTTCTTTTTCTTCTTCTTCTTCCTTATCCTACAAAGTCATCGCCGCCGGACGGCGGCGGCGGCGTCCTCGAAGACCTCCCCGAAAGCGACGATCGCCTCCATCGGCTTCTGCGCCGGTGGAGCGGACGCTGCTTTCTTCTTCTTCTATAGGGATCGGCATTAGAGCCATTCCGGCTTCGGCTTCGTCGGATTCCGCGTATAAAAGTCTCTTAGCAGCTCCGCCGAGTTCCGGAGGTTCTCAATCGGATACCATTCATAGTCTTCCGGCCATCCTTTCTATAAGATTCTTGCTTTAATGGACCCCCTTATCTTCTTTACGTCCATTACGTCTTCTACCTCCCACTCTTCTTCACTATCTTCCATCTTAACCGGCGGGGGTTCAGCGAACCCCTGCCTGGGCAGACCGTCTTCAGGGTCCAGGCTTAGCAGATCTGAATAGAAGACGTCGTAGATCCGGAACGCTTTCGGCAGCTCCAGTCGATAGGTCACCGGCGACCTCTTTTCCACTATCTTGAAGGGGCCTACGTGGCGTAGATTGAGCTTGGCGTTCCCTTTTAGCCTTAGGTTTCGCGTGTTAAGCCATACCTTTTGGCCTTCCTCAAACTCTATTAGCGATCGCTTTCTATTAGTTCGAGTCACTATCTTCTTCTGAGCCGACTCTATCGCTTCTTTCGCCACTTTGATGGCTTCTTCCATCTGAGATCGCAGTGCTTCCGCTGCCGCGGCGGCCACTCTCTTCGACGACGTGGCGGTAGAGGGCTCCGGCGAATCGGCGCCGCTCGGCGGATGGAAACTCAGCCTCGGAAGATAACCGTAAGTTATCTCGAACGGCGCCAGCGACGTGGCTTCCGACCGCGTCGAATTCGCGCAGAATTCCGCTATCGGCAGTATCCCAACCCACTTTTCTTGATGGTAGCTGCAGAAGATCCGTAGATATTTTTCCATCTTACGGTTGGCCACCTCCGACTAACCGTCAGTCTGAGGGTGAGCTGCCGTGCTGAGCTTTCCGCAGATTCCGAGGGCTTAATTAATTGACTTCCACACGTCGGCAGTGAACTAAGGACCCCTATCCGTGGTGACAGAGTCCGGCAGGCCGTAGTGCTTCCACACGTGCCTAATCAACATTCTCGCTGTTTCTTCCGCAGTGGTTCCTTCTTCTTTTGCTCGGCAGGGGATGAAGTGGCGTTCCTTGCTCAGCCTGTCTACTACGTTGAGCGTAGCGTTGTAACCGTCCGAATCCGGCAGTCCGGTTACGAAATCCATCGTAATGTGTTGCTACGGCTTCTCGGGGGTCGGAAGCGGCTTCAGTAGACCGGCTGGAAGACCGTAACGTGGCTTCGCGGCTCGGCATACGTAGCAGTTGGCGATAAATCGGTGGATCCGTTCGTAGATCCGCGGAAGCCAGTAGATCGTCCTTACGGCTTCTATCGTCTTCTTCGCGCTGGCGTGACCAACGTCCTTCGATCTATGGATCAGGTCGATGACCTCTGTGATAAGTTCTTCTGGAACTATCAGCTTCCCTGAGCCGGTTTTGCCGAGCTTCTGCTGTCGGTTGAGCTGCTCCACCTTCTCGTAGAGCGTCTTTTCTTCTTCTTCGGTCGGCGATTCCTCAACCGACGGTTCCACTGCGTGGATCCCCACCTCCTTCAACACTTCGGCGTCTACCGTCCGTTCGGTCAACACCTTCTGAAACATGTTTGGGTCTTCCTTCGCACGACTAATCTTTCCTTTACGTCTCGTCAGTGCGTCAGCCTTTCCGTTTTGAGCTCCGGGTCTATAGGTAATCTTGAAATCGAACCCTGATAAGTAGGCGGCCTACCGAGCTTGGCGACGTAAGAGCTTCTGCGTCTTCATAAAGTAGGTCAGCGATTGGTGGTCCGTAAGGACTTGGACCGTGCTCTTTCCGGCCATAAGCTCCGGCTTCCATTCCTCGAAAGCCTGAATAATAGCCAGCAGTTCCTTGTCGTAGATGGCGTAGTTCCGCTTAGCTTCATTTATTGATTTGCTGAAGAAAGCCACTGGATGGAGGGTCTCGCCATCGTCTGCGTACTGAGAAAGGACTCCTGCCATTACAGTGTCTGAAGCGTCCGTTTCTACGTAGATCGTCTTTTCCGGACGGAAATGCGCCAGGACTGGCGCCGAAGCGACTGCCTCTTTCAGCTTGTTGAAAGCTTCCGTGCACTTCTCGTTCTATAGGCCGGAGGCCTCTTTCTTCAGCGCCTCGTTTAGGGGTCTCGCTATCTTGCTAAAGTCTTTGATGAACCGTCTGTAGTAGCTGCAGAATCCGAGAAACGCTCTGATCTGCGTAGTGTTTCCGGATTTCGGCTGCTTCCATTCGGCGACGGCGGCGACCTTTGATGGGTCCATCCGAATTCCTTCTCTTCCGACGATAAGACCGAGGTATTTGACCTCAGTCTGATAGAATTCGCTCTTCTTCGTATCCGCATTTAATCCCACGTCGCGGAGCCTCTTCAGCACCCTCTCGATGTGGTCCGTATGCTGCTGTCTCGTTCCATCCGTATAGATGAGAATGTCGTCTAAGTAGATAGACACGAACCGCTCCAGCATGTCCATAAAGGTGTGGTTCATAAAGCGTTGCCACACTGCAGGTGCGTTGGTGAGTCCGAAAGGCATTACCAGCCACTTGAAGTTGCCTATACGCGTCGCGAACGTCGTGAGATCTTCCGTCTGCCCCTCTTCGTTCCTCAGCCTGTAAAATGCTTGGCGAATGTCCAGTTTGCTGAACCATTTGGCTTTAGCCACTCGCTGTATGGTCTCGTCGATCAGCGGCAACGGGTATACGTCTCTTTTGGTGACCTCGTTGAGGCCCCTGTAGTCCACGCACAGCCGGAGACCTCCTCCGGGCTTTCTTACGAATAGAATCGGTGATGCGTACTCAGCTAAGCTCGACGTAATAAATTTCTTCGCAAGGTTTTCTCGGACGAACACTTCCACTTGGTCCAGCTCCGCCGGCGACAGTCGTCTTAGGGGCTCTGTTCGTAGCAGCGTGGCCCCTTCTTTCAGTCGGATCTTGTTGTCGTATTCCGGTCGATGGAGCGGCAATAGATTGGAGTCCGCTTTTGAGAACACGTCAGCGTAACTATGGAGCTCTTTTGGCAACACCTCCAGTAGGTCCACTTCTTCTTCCGCCATCAGCCTTCTGTGGTCTTCAATATCCTTTATTAAGATGGCGTAAATTTCACTGTCCGGCGACTTCGCGAGGGTCGTCAACGCTTCTGAGCTTATCATTCCGATCGTTGGCGCAGGCTCAGTAGAGGGTGGCGGAGCCGTTTCGTCGTTCGTCGCTTCGGGTCCAGCTCCGACGACAGTGACCGGTTCGCTGGCTTTGAATCCGATCGTTCCTTTACCTACGTTAATGATGGCTTTCTGGTTCTTTATCCACTTTTGCCCTATAATAATGTCAAACCTTCCGATATCCATAATTCGGAACGTCGCTTCCGTCGTGCGACCAGCCAAGGTGGTCTTCAGCGGCATGTAGTGCGTGACGCTTTCCGTTTCTTGTCCATTGTAAGCCGAAATTCGCGTCGGCGACGCCAATTCCACTGGATAGCTGTATCCTTTTATCAGCTTCCGAACCAGCCGATGATGGATTGCTGCTCCAATGAGCGCCCCTGTATCAATAAACGCTTTCAGCTTAAGGGGTCGGCTCGAGCCCTTACGCGGGTGGACTGTAATCGGTAGGATGATGGCTGTTTCCGTGTTCGTTTCTACCGTCGCCGACAACGGATCGTTGCAGCTGTTGATGCTCTCTTCGTTCTGCGGTGACGTGTGCAGGGGTGCCCTATCGTTCACGCTGGGTGGGGGGTCTATCCGTCTAGCTGGTCTTTTCCTATAATTCTTAATTAAACCCCCCCGTCCACACTGTCAGTATCGTTCGGTGCCGCTTCGATAGCTTGAATGGCCTTCCTCGGCGGCGGCTTCGTCGCCCTATACTCCTGCTTCTGCTGCGTCGTCGCTTGGCATCTAGTGGCGATGTGGCCAGGCTTTCTATATACGTAGCACGTAGGGACGAATCCTGATCGTGGCGAATATGCTGACTGCAGTGGGGTTCGTCGAAGAGGGGCAGGGGCAGGGAACCGCTTCGCCGATAATGACTGCTTTTCTCGGTCGTCGGTCGCCGGTCTGCTGTACAGCTTCTGGTTTCTAGCTGTAACTCTCGCTCTGTGCACGAAACTCTGTAGATCTTCGTCTTCTACTGAATCTAACCCTGCGACGAGCCGGGGGTTCATCTTCTTCCTCAGCAGGTGCATCTGCTCTTCTTCTGAAATTTTTCCCCTAATGGCATGTTTTCTGAATTCTCCGTAAAATTCCTCGAACGACAGCTTGTTCTGCGTGATTTCGTCCAGCTTGCTGCGAGCCGTCTTCTTTCGGAAGGGGTCGCCAAAACGCTGATCCAGTGCCTTGATCGCTTCGTCAGCAGTTACATCTTCTAGGTCGCCTACCAAAGAGAAGGCTTCGCCGCCCAGTCGAGCCTCTAGATAGGCCAATCTGTCTGCTTCGCTGTTGGTGGCGAGGTCGCGGTCTATCTTATTCCTTATCTTCTTCTTAAATTCTTCCCAATCTTCGGGGTCTCCGCTACGGAATGCCGGTGGGTCGGGTAATGGCGTTATCGACGTGCTACCTTGACTGAACGCGGCAGGTGAGCCGTAGTCAGTCTGTTCTTCTCGCTGGCGCTGCTGCGTCGACGGCGCTTGATGGCGTGCTTGGGGCGACGGCGACGTCGCTGGTTCCGCCGTCTGTGCTTCCTGCAGTTGAGTTCTTATTTCGTTCAGTTGAGCCAGCCTCTTCGCGGCTGCTTCTTCCATCACTTCGATAGTGGTGTCCGAAGCTGCCTTGTCAGCAGCTAATGCTTCGTTTTCTTCCCTCAACTGCCTGATCTCTTCTATAGTTCTGTAAAACTTCTTCTCGATAAAGGTGATGGTGTTGAACACCCTCCCTGCTCCGTGTTCAGTAAGATATTCTCCTATCTCGTCCGGCGTGCGCGCATATAGTTCGGTATAGTCTTTTATGCCCTTTCTCTCTTCGTTTGCCTCTTCTTCCGTAAGGCCTTTATCGATTTCTCCGGTATCGAGGATGCTAGTGCGTCTATCTCGCGGTCTGTCAGTCTTTCTCTTACCGCTGCGGCCTGTAACGCTGCCTTCTACTGTTGAGAAGCCCTCCATTGCCTTCTTACGGTGCTGATGTAATTTGGTTTGGTGTTGTTGGGTGCGCGTGCGTTATTCAGGTGGCCGGATGATTCAACGGGCCCTTTCGCGCAGCGCGGGTGGTGGTGTGATGAGTGAGTTCGAGATATAATGATCCGGGCACGCAGATATGGTTCAATACGGCCTTTTGATGACTATATCTCGAACTGAGGAGGGAAAGGAATCTATGTGGTGGTAGGCGCGCGCTTCAAGGGGGGTGGCGGCGCGCGCGTGCCGAGACCCGGCTCGGTCCGGACGGGCCGAGCCGAAATTCCAAGGGTCCACCCCATCATCCAGTCCCACCCCTTTCTGCCGTCGTAACAAATTCCATCGCTTCTTTCGCCACTCTAACCGCTTCTTCCATCTAAGATCGGAGCGTTTCCGCCGCCGCGGCGGCGACTCTCTTCGACGACGTAGCGGTGGATAGTTCCGTAGAGCTGGGTTCGTTTGGCGGCTAAAAGCTCATCCTCGGAAGATAGCCGTGCGTTATCTCGAACGGCGCTAGCGAGGTGGCTTCGGATAGTGCCAAGTTAGCGCAGAACTCGGCTATCGGCAACACCTTAACCCATTCTTCTTGATAGTAGCTGCAGAAGGTTCGCAGATATCGCTCCATCTTACGGTTAGCCACTTCGGACTGGCCGTCCGTTTAAGGGTGAGCGGCGGTGCTGAGCTTTCTATGGATTCCGAGAGCTTGATTGATAGCTTTCTACACGTTAGCAGTGAATTGAGGGCCTCTATCCGTAGTGATAGTGTCCGGCAGCCTATAGTGCTTCTACACGTGTTGGATCAGCATTCTCGCCGTTTCTTCCGCAGTAGTTCCTTTATCCCTAGCTCGACAGGGGATGAAATGGCGCTCTTTGCTCAGCCGATCCACCACGTTTAGCGTGGCGTCGTAGCCGTCCGACTCCGGCAGGCCGGTTACGAAATCCATTGTAATGTGCTGCTACGGTTTCTCGGGGATCGTAAGCGGCTTTAGTAGACCAGCCGGAAGACCGTGACGTGGCTTCGCTGTTCGACATACGTGACAGTTGGTAATAAACCGGTGGATTCGCTCGTAGATCCGGGGAAACCAGTAGATTGTTCTTACGGCCTGCATCGTCTTCTTCGCTCTAGCATAGCCAACATCTATAGAGCCATAGACCAGCTGGATGACCTCGGTGATTAGTTCTTCCGGAACTATTATCTTCCCTGAACCGGTTTTGCCGAGCTTCTGTTGTTAATTGAGCCGTTCCACCTTCTCGTAGAGCGTCTCTTCCTTAGGGGCCGGTTCCACTGCGCAGACCCCTACCTCTTTCAACACCTCTGCATCTACTATCCGCTCGGTCAACACCTTCTGGAACATATTCGGATCTTCCTTCGCGCAGCTGGCCTTCCCTTCTCGTCTCGTTAGCGCGTCAGCCTTTCCGTTTTGAGCTCCGGGTCGATATGTAATCTTGAAGTCGAACCCTGATAAGTAGGCAGCCCACCGTGCTTAACGACGTAAGAGCTTCTGCGTCTTTATAAAGTAGGTCAGTGACTGGTAGTCCGTAAGAACCTGGACCGTGTTCTTTCCAGCTATAAGCTCCGGTTTCCACTCCTCGAAAGCCTGAATAATCGCCAGCAGCTCCTTATTATAGATGGCGTAGTTCCGCTTAGCTTCGCTTATCGACCTGCTAAAGAAAGCGACCGGATAGAGGGTTTCGTCGTCACTATATTGAGAAAGGACTCTGGCCGTTACCGTGTCGGAAGCGTCCGTTTCTACATAGATCGTCTTTTCTGGTCGGAAGTGCGCCAACACTGGTGCAGAGGCCACCGCTTCTTTCAGCCGTACGAAAGCTTCCGAGCACTTCTCATTCCATAGACCAGCTGCTTCCTTCTTTAACGCCTCGTTCAGGGGTCTCGCTATCTTGCTGAAGTCCTTGATAAACCGTCGATAATAGCTGCAGAAGCCGAGAAACGCTCTGATTTGCGTAGTGTTTCCGGATTTCGGCTGCTTCCACTCCGCGACGGCGGCGACCTTTGCTGGGTCTATACGAATTCCATCTCTTCCGACGATAAGACCGAGATATTTGACCTCGGTTTAATAGAACTCGCTCTTCTTCGTGTCCGCGTTCAATCCGACCTCGCAGAGCCTGATCAACACCTTCTCGATGTAGTCCGTATGTTGTTCTCTCGTTCTATCTGTGTAGATAAGGATGTCGTCTAGGTAGATAGACACGAACCGTTCTAACATGTCCATAAAGGTGTAGTTCATAAAGCGTTGCTACACTGCCGGCGCGTTTGTAAGTCCGAAAGGCATCACCAACTACTTGAAATTGCCCATACGCGTCGCGAATGTCGTAAGGTCTTCTGTCTGTCCTTCTTTATTCCTCAGTCGGTGGAACGCTTAGCGGATGTCCAGCTTGCTGAACCACTTAGCCTTCGCTACCCGCTGTATAGTCTTATCGATTAGCGGCAGTGGATACACGTCTCTTTTGGTGACCTCGTTAAGGCCCCAGTAGTCCACGCAGAGCCGCAGACCACCCCCTAGTTTCCTTACGAAAAGAATCGGTAACGTATATTCCGCGGAGCTCGGCGTAATGAACTTCTTCGCTAGGTTTTCGCGAACAAACACCTCCACTTAGTCCAGTTCCGCCGGTGACAGTCTTCTTAGGGGCTCAGTTCTTGGCAATGTGGCCCCCTCTTTTAGCCTGATCTTATTATCGTATTCCGGCCGGTAGAGCGGCAGGAGGTTGGAATCTGCTTTTAAGAAGACATTAGCGTAACTATAGAGTTCTTCCAGTAACACCTCCAGTGGATCTACTTCTTCTTCTGCCATTATCTTTCTGTAGTCTTCTATGTCCTTTATTAAGATAGCGTAAATCTCAGTGTTCGGCGACTTCGCGAGGGTCGTTATGGCTTCTGAACTTATTATTCCGACTGTGACTAGGGGTTCTGAACGATCGGACGGAGCCTCTTTGGCGGACTCCGTAGCTTTCGGCTCGGCGGCGGCGGTCGCGTCGCCTAGGGTTTTGAACCCTATCTTGCCTTCGTCTACATCAATGACGGCTTTCTGGTTCTTTATCCATTTCTGCCCTATAATGATGTCAAATCTTCCGATATCCATGATTCGGAACGTCGCTTCCGTGGTGCGACCAGCCAAAGTGGTCCTTAATGGCACGTAGTGCGTGACACTCTCTGTGTCTTGTCCGTTATATGCCGAAATCCGCGTCGGCGACGCCAGTTCCACTGGGTAGCTATATCCTTTTATTAGCTTCTGAACTAGCCGGTAGTGGATAGCTGCTCCGATGAGAGCTCCGGTATCGATAAAAGCTCTTAACTGAAGTGGTTTGCTCGATCCGTCAAGGGGGTAGACAGTGATCGGAAGGATAATAGCTGTTTCCTTGTTCACCTCTACCGCAGCCGATAGCGGATCGCTGCAACTGTTAATGCTTTCTTCTCGTGCTGTTCGCGAGGGTGCCCTATCGTTCAAGCTGGATAGGGGGTCTATCCGTCCAGCTGATCTTTTCCTATGATTCTTAACTGCACCCCACCGTCTACACTGTCAGTATCGTTCGGTGCCGGTTCGATGGCTTGAATAGTCTTTCTCGGCGTTGACGGCTGCTGCTTTATAGCGCGATACTCCTGCTTCTGCTGGGCCGTTGCTTGGCATCTTGTAGCGATGTGGCCAGGCTTTCTACACGCGTAGCAGGTGGGGACGAATGACGACCGCTGTGGCTGATAAGGTAGCTGCTAGGGTGCTCTCCGGAAAGGCGCAGGGGGTCGTGTCGTCTGCGCCGACGGCGACGGCTTCTGAACCGATTCGCGTGATTTCGCGTAAGCGCTTAGGTTTCTTCTGGTGACCCTCGCTCTGTGCACGAAACTCTCAAGGTCCTCGTCTTCTACAGACGCTATAGCTGCGGCCAGCTCAGGGTTTAGCTTCTGCCTTAATAGGTGAAGCTGCTCATCTTCCGCCACTCGGGCCCTGATCGCGTATTTTCTGAACAGACCGTAGAATTCTTTAAACGTCTGCCGGTTTTGGTTGATCTTATCCAGCTGCTTACGGGCTGTCTTCTTCCTAAAGGGGTCTCCGAAGCGTTGATCTAATGCTTTGATCGCTTCTTTAGCAGTTACCTCTTCCAGGTTAGCCACCAGCGAAAAAGCTTTACCTTTTAATCGCGACTCCAGGTACGCCAGTCTGTCTTTAGCGCTGTTTCCGGCGTAATCGCGGCTTATCTTATTCTTGATCTTCTTCTTAAATTCTTCCCAATCTTCGGGGTCTCCGCCCTTAAATGCCGGTGGGTCCGGTAATGACGTTATCAACGTGCCACCTTAACTGTAGGCCGCCGGTAAGGCGGTCTCAGTTGGTTCTTCTCGACGCGGTAGCGGCGGCGACGACATCGCTGCTTCCATATCGGCTAGTTAATCCTTCAGCGCCTTCAGCTGCGCCACTCTATTCGCCGCCTGGTTTTCCAACACATCGATAATCGTTTCCGCCGATTCCTTCTCGGCCCTTACCGCTTTAGTCTCTTCTCTTAGTTGTCTGTTTTCTTCCAACGTTCTGTAGAACAGCGTCTTAATGAGGTCTATACTATCGTAGACCTTCCTTATTCCATTCTCGTTTACATAGTCTTCCAATTCCTTGATCGTGCAGTCGTGGATCTTTCTATATTCGACTATTCGTTCCTTGAACTTAGCGGTCTCTTCCTCTGTGAAGCCGCTGATAACGATCTTATCGTCAATAACGCTTGAGCGCCTACTCGCTTTGTTAGTCTTTCCTTTTCTGCTTCTGCTGCAGCCTGTAACGCCGCTCTCTACCGCTGAGAAGTCTTCCATCTTCTCGCGGTGCCTGGGGTTGTTTGGTTTGGTGTTGTTGGGTGCGCATGCGTTATTCGGGTTTCCGGATGATTCGACGGGCCCTTTCGCGCAGCGCGGGGTTGTAGAGAGTGAGTTCGAGATATAATGATCCGAGCGCGCAGATAAGGTTCAATACGGCTGTTTTGATAACTATATCTCGAACTGAGGAGGGAAAGGAATCTACGTGGTGGTGGTGGGCTTTGATGGTGGTGGTGCCAAGGCCCGGCTCGGCCCGGACGGGCCGAGCCGAAATTCCAGGGTCCACCCCATCAATCTGTCCCACCTCTTTCCACCACCGCAACAGTCTGCGACTCTGCGTAGACTATCGAGGCCTTAACGAGGTCACCAAGAGAGACGTATACCTACTGCCGCTAATAGATAAGACTATACAGCGCGTGGCAAAGGCTAAGTAGTTCAGCAAGCTGGACATCTGCCAAGCGTTCTATCGACTAAGAAACGAGGAAGGACAGACGAAAGATCTTACGACGTTTGCTATGCGCATAGGCAACTTTAAGTAGCTGGTAATGCCTTTCGGACTCACTAACGCGCCGGCGGTGTGGCAACGCTTTATAAACCACTCCTTTATAGACATGCTAGAGCGGTTCGTATCCATCTATTTAGACGACATTCTTATCTATATAGACGGAACGAGAGATTGATACGGATGTGGATGTGGACAGCTGGCAGGGCCAGGCTTGGCGCACACTCAAATACCTCCACCTCCGCTTGTACGTAGATTCTTCCCTCTCTAGCCTTGGATATAGTTATCAAAGACGGGTATTGACCTAGAGTCTACCGCAGTCAGATCATTATATCCAAGGCTTACTTCAACAACACCTGCACTACGCGAAAGAGCCCGTTGAATTACATCCGGGTACTCGATTAACGTACGTGCAAACAACCTAGAGTGTGTACTGCAGATGTACGAAGGAGGCTGTTGAATTATATCCGGTTACTTAATCATATATGTGCATGCTACTCTACCCCCCCCTCCCCCGATCGAGAAGAAGAAGAAGAGAGAGTTTTAGGGAAGAGAAGTGCCCCTATCGAGAAGAAGAGAAAGTTTTAGAGAAGAGAGTGCCCCTACGAGCAGATCGCAAGTTTTGAAGAAGAGTAAGAGAGCGACGAGAGCGAGAGAGCGACGAGAGCGAGAGAGCGACGACGACGATGTAGGGACAAGGAGAGCGACGACGACAGGAGCGACGACGACGAGAGCGCACCTAGCAGGACCTAGGGCGACGACATTCGTTTTTTCGGGTCTTTAACAGACCATTCTATTCGGACAAGGCCAATCGGGACATTTAGCAATCGAGGCGTACGGCCAGTACAAGGCAGAGCATAAGTCAGTTAACACAGCCGGCAGTCAACACAGCTGCTATAGGCAGAGCAAGAGCTGCAGACAACAGGCAGCTACAGACAAAACAGGGCTACTGCAGACAGCACAGGCAAAGCAGAGACAGGGCACCTAGGCCGAGCAAGAGCACCTAGGCCGAGCAAGAGCACTGAGCAAGAGCACTAAGCAGGCAGAGCACAAGGCACGAGCACCCAGGCACGAGCACCCAGGCACGAGCACACAGGCAGCAGAGCACAGGCAAAGCGACGGCTCGAGAAGCGACCGTCCGAGAAGCGACCGTCGAGAAGCAACCGTCGAGAAGCGACGGTCGAGAAGCGAGGCGAGCGTCTGAGAATTGAGCGACGGTCTGAGAAGCGAGCGACCGTCGAGAAGCGATACGTGTTTGCAAGACGACCTCTGCGACCTCCGCGGCCTTAACGACCTCCGCAACCTCGACGACCTCTGCGACCTCTGCGACCTCCGCGACCCCGACGACTCTGAGACCTCTGCGACCGCTTAAGAAGCGAGCAACGGCTTAAGAAGCGAGCAACTGTCGAGAAGCGAGCGACCGTAGAGAAGCGACATATGTAGGCTGCGACCTCTGCGACCTCTGGAAGCCTCTGCGCCCCCAACAACCTCCGCGACCTCCGAGACCTCAGCGACCGTCTGAGAAGCGACGGCTTGAGGCGACCGTCGAGAAGCGACGGCTCGAGAAGCGACATGTGTTTGCAAGGCAACCTCTGCGAGCTCCGAGACCTCTGCAGCCTCGACGACCTCCGCAGCCTCGACAACCTCCGCGACCTCCGCGGCCTCGACGACCTCTGCGACCTCTGCAGCCTCGACGACCTCTGCGACCTCTGCAGCCTCGACGACCTCTGCGACAATCTGAGAATTCTGCAGCCTTGGCAAGGCACCAAACAAGGCACTAATCGAGGCTGAAAGCGACGGCAAAAGGCACGAGATTGAGGCTCAAAACGCACGGAAATTGAAGCTCAAAAGCGACCTCAAAAGCGACCTCAAAAGCGACCTCAAAAGCGACCTCAAAAGCGACCTGTTTTGGTGCGACCTGATTGGCTGATTGCGATTGATAGATTGATTGCGATTAAGGGCAATCGCTGGTTGGGGAGGGCGGTAGTAATACGGATGTGGATGTAGACAGCTGGCAGGGCCAGGCTTGGCGCACACTCAAATACCTCCACCTCCGCTTGTACGTAGATTCTTCCCTCTCTAGCCTTGGATATAGTTATTAAAGACGGGTATTGACCTAGAGTCTACCGCAGTCAGATCAGAGATCAGCACACGGACCACGTCGAGAGGGTGCTAAAGAGACTCCGCGAGGTAGGATTGAACGCGGACACGAAGAAGAGCGAGTTCTATTAGACCGAAGTCAAATATCTCGGTCTAATCGTTAGAAGAAATGGAATTCGGATAGACCCCTTAAAGGTCGCCGCCGTAGCCGAATGGAAGCAGCCGAAGTCCGGAAATACCATGCAAATCAGAGCATTTCTCGGCTTCTACAGCTACTATCGACGGTTTATTAAGGACTTTAGCAAGATAGCGAGACCCCTGAACGAGGCGCTAAAGAAAGAAGCAGCTGGCCTATAGAATCAGAAGTGCACAGAAGCCTTTAACCGGCTGAAAGAAGCAGTGGCCTCTGCGCTAGTGCTGGCGCACTTCCGACCGGAAAAGACAACCTACGTAGAAACGGACGCTTCTGACACAGTAACGGCAGGGGTCCTTTCTTAATATAGCGACGACGAAACCCTCTATCCAGTAGCTTTCTTTAGCAAGTCCATAAATAATGCTAAACAAAACTACGCTATCTATAATAAAGAACTGCTGGCCATTATTCAGGCCTTCGAGGAGTGGAAGCCAGAGCTTATAGCTAGAAAGAGCACGGTCCAGGTCCTTACGGACCACCAGTCGCTGACCTACTTTATAAAGATGCAGAAGCTTTCGCGACGTTAAGCACGGTAGGCTGCCTACTTATCCGGGTTCGACTTTAAGATTACCTATCGACTAGGGGCTCAAAACGGAAAGGCTAACGCGCTAACGCGAAGGGAAGGAAAAACCAGCTGTGCAAAAGAAGATCCGAACATGTTCCAGAAGGTGTTGACCGAGCGGATAGTAGACGCCGAGGTGTTAAAGGAAGCGGGAATCTGCGTAGCAGAATTGCAGACCAAACCGGAACCGACGGAACTGGAGCTGCCGATCGAAGAAGAGACGCTCTACGAGAAGGTAGAACAGCTCAATTAGCGGCAGAAGCTCGGCAGAACAGGCTTAGGGAAGCTGATAGTTCCAGAAGAACTGATTACAGAGGTCATCCAGCTAGTCTATAACTCTATAGATGTTGGCTACGCCGGAGCGAAGAAAACGATGCAGGCTGTAAGAACGATCTACTAGTTTCCGCAGATCTACGAGCAGATCCACCAGTTTATCGCCAATTGCTATATGTGCCGAGCCGCGAAGCTACGTTAAGGTCTTCCGGCAGGTCTCCTAAAGCCACTTCCGATCCCCGAGAAGCCGTAGCAGCACATTACGATGGATTTCGTAACCGGACTGCCGGACTCGGACGGCTACGATGCTACGCTAAACATAGTGGACCGACTAAGCAAAGAACGCTACTTTATCCCCTGCTAAGCGAGAGACGAAGGAACCACTGCGGAAGAGACCGCAAGGATGTTGATTTAACACGTATAGAAGCACTATAGCCTGCCGGACACTATTACTACGGACAGGGGCCCTTAGTTCACTGCCAACGTATAGAGAGCCATTAACCAAGCTCTCGGAACTCGTAGAAAGCTCAGCACTGCTGCTTACCCTCAAACCGACGGCCAGTCTAAAGTAGCCAACCGTAAGATAGAGCGATACCTACGAACCTTCTGCGGCCATTATTAAGAAGATTGGGTTAAGGTGTTGCCGATAGCCGAATTCTGCGCCAACTCGACACTGTCTGAAGCTACCTCGCTAGCGCTATTCGAGATAACGTATAGCTGTCTTCCGAGGATAAGCTTTCAGCCGCCGAACGAACCCAGCTCTGCGGAACTATCTACCGCTACGTCGTCAAAGAGAGTCGCCGCCGCGGCGGCAGAAGCGCTACGATCTCAGATAGAAGAAGCGATTAAGGTAGCGAAAGACGCGATGGAATCGGCTCAGAAGAGGATAGTAACTCAAGCTAATAAGAAGCGGTTACTAATAGAATTCGAGGAAGGCCAAAAGGTATAGCTCAATACACAGAACCTAAGGCTAAAAGGGAACGCCAAGCTTAACCCCCGCTACATAGGTCCGTTTACGATAGTAGAAAAGAGATCGCCGGTAACCTATCGGCTCCAGCTACTGAAATCGTTCTGGATCTACGATGTTTTCTATTCGGATCTGCTAAGCCTAGACCCTAAGAATAGTCTGCCGAAGCAGGGGTTCGCCGAACCACTGCCTATCGAGATGGACGATAAGGAAGAATAGGAGGTAGAAGACGTAATAGACGTAAAGAAGACGAGGGGGTCCATCAAAGCGAGGATCTCGTAGAAGGGGTGGCCAGAAGACTACGAATGGTATCCGATCGAGAACCTGCAGAATTCGGCGGAGCTGCTTAGAGAGTTCTATATACGGAACCCGAAGAAGCCGAAACCCGGATAGCTCCGGAACTGACGACCTCCGAAAGAGATAAAAGAAGAAAGCCGCGTCCGCTCTACCGGCGCGGAAGCCGATAAAGACGATCGTAACGGTCGCCTTCGGGGAGGTCTTCGACTTGGCCACTACCTACCACCGGATCAGCAGACAGCTCGCCGACGCCGTAGCGTGCCAGCGCTGCCGACCCTGTAGTAGGCGAAGGCTTTAGTAGAAGAGAAAAAGAAGAAGAAAAACGGCGCCGCGGAAAGATCTATATAGACCTCTAAGGCGACGCACAGACTAGCCGGGCCGCAGCTTAGAAGACCGCGGATTAGATCAGATAGCGTCGATTATATAAACGCCAAGTGAAGGACTTTAAATGCCAACGACGTAAGAAATTCAAGAAGCGATAAAGAGAACGTTGTTTTTGATAGAAGACGGAAGAGGTAACATTACTGTTAGAGGGGATTTTCGAGAAGGAGACGACGAATCAAAAAAAAAAAGATTTTCGGATGGATAGGGTGACTAAGCGGTCGAGAGCGACCGCTAGTAAGGGAGGAAGGTAGTGTTACGGCAGCAGAAAGGGGTAGGACTAAGTAATAGGGTGGACCCTTGGAATTTTGGCTCGGCCTATCTAGGCCGAGCCGGGCCTTGGCACCACTACCACTACGGAAGCCCACTACTACTACTACATAGATTCCTTTCCCTCCTCAGTTCGAGATATAGTTATCAAAACAGCTGTATTGAACCTTATCTGCGCGCTTAGATCAATACTTAGCTCCTGCTGTTCCTTTAGCAGGTCGCAACTTCCTATTCTGTCTAGCTGTCTAAGTCGTCGTCGCTCGTCGCCTACCGGGTCGCAGTTGCCTCTTGCTATTTTACCTGTTTGTAGCAGCTGCCCTGCTTGCTATTCCCTCTTATAGCAGGCAGTTACCTTAAGCCTCTCCCTTCTCTTTCCCTCCCCCTTTTCCTTTCTATTCCCTGCCTGCCTTCTCTCCCTACTCCGTCTATCGTCTACTACTATCTACTACCGTCTACTGTCTACTATCTACTATCTACTATCTACTAGTTACTATCTACTAGCACTACTACTACTAGCTACTATTATGTCGTCCGCCCTGTCTAGTAGCCCCCTCGTAGTTGCTAGCCCCTCTGCCTCTGCTCGTCCGGCCGGGGTCCTCTCCTATTTCTGCCTCTAGCAGTATGGCCCTTAATTTGACTAGCAGCTACACTTCCGGTTCGTACAGATTCCCGTTTTCTGTACGGTCTAAGCTAACGTCTTAGCTGCTATACTAACGAGCAGCAGGATGCGGCTAAGCTACCCTTCTACGCCTTCTAGTGTAACCCTGCCCAGGTTATACTCTAGCAGCTAGCTACAGCCTGGGTGTCGTACGTTAACGCCCTCCTTATCGCTACCTAGGGCCAGCCCTATGCCCCCTGCCCTAACTCCCCCTAGCCCTTACTTGGCCTATACCGCCTCCTAGGCTTCTAGGCTAAGGTGTGTGCCTTATGCAAGTAGAAGGATAGCTCCCTCTACTGCCCCTACCGCTGTCTAGTAGAGGCATATAGGGGTAGGGGGGTGCCTCTACTTCCTAGAGTTAGCCCTAGTAGGGGTAGGGGTAGGGGCCCTACTAGGCAGGAGGTAATTAAGATCTTAGATAAGGAGTCGGTTGCTCTGGTCCCCTGGGGTAGTAGCTAGTAAGCTACCCCCCCCCCCCCCCCCCCCCCCCCCCCTAGGTAGTATAAGAAATTTTGGACAGTTCTGCTCCTAACTCCTCTTATTTTCACTTTCCTCCCTATCTATTCCCTAGCTGTTCCTTTCTTCCAGCCCTTATCTCGTATAGCGTTGTATAATGTTGTGTTAGTAGGATCCTATAGGGTCCTATGTCGTAATTCCTAATCCTTTAACAGCCTAGGTTGCTAGCGGCTACCCTGTCCTTAGGGTAGATCGTGCCTCCTTCCGCCGTACGGCGCAGTGTTACTGTAACTGGGTAGGGGGATAGTTCTCCTCCTACCTGTCTAGCGCAGTTGTGTCCTATAGAGCCTCGTACGGTTCCTACGTAGGCTCTGCCTATCCTCTCTACTTTACTAGGTATTCTACCCTCTTCTGCCTTCTTCGGCTCTTAAGGATCCTTTCTACCTTATACTCTTCTTAGCCCTTAGTTATAATTGCTAGTAGGCGCGCGTCGTCCGTCGTCTAGTGCAGTAGGGGGTCCGTGTTCGCTGGCTGTACGAGGTCTATATAGAAGACTAGATAGATCCCTAGGGGAGTGTTTAGTCGTACAGCGTGTGTCTCTACCGGTCTAACTACTGTAAACTTCCTGTTCTTCTAGTCCAGTTTCTTGCTTAGCCGGTCTGTACAGATGTGTCGCTAGTTTAGCTAGACCTTATCCCCTGCCTTGTACCTTAGTGCAGCCTGCCGTCCTTTGTTGGCCTGCTCTTCTGCACTCTGTTAAGCTATAGCTAGGCTCGCCTTCGCCTATTAATAGGCGTTCGTAATTGTCTGTACGATAGCCTCTCCTTGCTAAATTGGGGATCGTACAGGACGTAGGGTATTGCTACTTAGGGTCGGTAGGAGCGGGGAATAGTCGTATCTGTAGGTTAGTTATAAAGAAGGGAGACAGTCCTATAGCATTAGCTGTACGGCTGTTAATAGCCAGTTCCGCTATAGGGAGAAGTCGGTTCCAGTTCGTCTGGTTATAGTTAACGTACGCATAGAGGTACGCTTCCAACGTCGAATTGACCCTCTCCGTCTCCCTGTCCGTCTGCAGGTGCTATGTCGTTAACAGGCAACGTTCTACCTTTAGCAACTAGCAGACCCTCGCCTATAGCTAGCTTGTAAACTGCGAGCCCCGGTCCGACACAATCGACCGAGGGAATCTGTATTTGCTGAACGTTGTCCGGATAAGTGCCCAGGCAGTGTCTTTAGCTGTAATAGAGTCCATTCCCTCTAGTATTACCCCCTTCGTTAACTTGTCTGTAACTACTATAATGTTCTGCCGTCCGTCGCTCTTAGGGAGGTCTGTAATAAAGTCTACTGTTAGGTCTTGCTAGGGCCAGTCCGGGATCGGTAGGGGTTTCAGCAACCTATGCTTTAGCTTGCGCTAGGGCTTTGTCTGTCTGTATACATCGTAGTTCTGTACGAACCTGTAGATGTCCTTCGCTATTGCCGGCTAGTAGTAGTCCTGGGCGACAATGCTGTACGTTTCCTTGCGCCCTAGGTAACCGGTAGCTATAGAATCGTGCGCCTGTTGTATTAAGCTCGCACGGAGCTTTTCGTTAGTCGGAACCTAAATCCGATTCCTAAACTTTAGGTTGTTCTCCTCGTCTACTAAGCACTCTGCTACCGACACCTTAAGATAGAGCTCTGCTGGGAGCTTCCGATGTCCTCCTTAGATCGCTATACGGGCCCCTTGGTATACCTCGTCCTTCTCTACTGCCTCCTCCTATACTTGCAGTTAGGGTTCCTATAGGTGCGTCGCTGCTAGGCGGATAGTCTCCTCGCCTAGCTCCTCCTTAAACATCTGGAACGTTCGTAACTTTAAGCAGTCGTCCTCGTACGTCGTTAGCATGTCCTAGTCCTGTCTGGATAGCGCATCGGCCCTGCTGTTGTCCTTACCCTTGCAGTACTAGAGTCTTATATTAAACCGGCTTAGGTACATTGTCTATCGTACGTGCCTCTTAGACAGCTTCCGGGGCTGCGTAAAGTACTCCAGGTTCTTGTGGTCCATTAGGGCGAGGAACTCGGGCACTAAGCGGAGTTCTCTATCCTATGCTTCGCAACACTGTACAACTGCTAGCAACTCCTTGTCGTAGATAGGGTAGTTGCATTTAGCTAGGGAGTTCTTCTTAGAGAAATACGCGTATAGGTGCAGGAGTCCGTCCGAGCCTACCTGTAACAGGATACCTCTAATGCAGTACCCTAAAGAGTCGGTTTCCAGTATCGTTATACGCTCTAGGTTAAAGGCGGCAAGCGTTGGTCCTGTAGTGAAGAGCTCCTTTAGCTTGTTAAAGCTGCTATCGCATTCGTCCGTCTATTTGAAATGCTTGTCCTTATGTGTTAGTTTAACTAGGGGGCGTACGATCTCTAAGTAGCTCTGTATAAACTGGCGGTAGAAGTTGGCAAACCCGAGAAATTCCCGTACGTCCTTAACGTTCTTTAGCGGCTTCCATTGCTTAATAGCGTTAATCTTCTTCCTATCTATACTGATGCCTTTCCCTGCCTCGATAATAAAACCCAGGTATTTCGTACGCTGGACACCAAATTTACATTTGTCGATGTCGAGGTACAAGCTAGCCTGCTGCAGTCGGTCTAGCACCTTCTTGACGTCCTATACGTAATCTGCGTAGGTGCCGTCCGTAAAAACCAGGGTGCCGTCTAATACGGGGTAGGTTAGCCCGTGTTATTACTATGCCTTGCCAAGGTTTATATATCTAGTACACATTGGTTAAGTTACTTCCAAGTTACTTAACTAGTCCCTTTTGGCTCAAGTGTACCGCGTTACATTACTTAACTCAGAAGTGACTGCTGAAAGTGTACGATGAAAGGCCCGGATTCAATTCCTAGAGAGCGCATCTTTTAACGGGAGAGTGGAAGCAGCGTTAACGTATGTCTGTATGTCCACTACTCCGTACAGAATAAGGCAGACCCGGTAAAGGTCTAGCTAGCTGTGTGCAGACCTGCCGGGGAGGGGGTTAATTGCGTATACTGTATAGGGGGGCTGTGCAATAGCATACGTAGCCTGTAAGTAAGCGCAGCTTACGAGGTCGTAAGCCTGTAGCGTAGGGGGTAGTAATACGGGGTAGGTTGGCCCGTGTTATTACTATGCCTTGCCAAGGTTTATATATCTGGTACACGTTGGTCAAGTCACTTCCGAGTTACTTAACCAGTCCCTTTTAGCTTAAGTGTACTGCGTTACATTATCGTCTGATCCGAGCGCGCAGATAAGGTTCAATACGGCTGTTTTAATAACTATATCTCGAACTGAGGAGGGAAAGGAATCTATGTAGTGGTAGTGGTAGGCTTCTGTAGTGGTAGTAGTGCCAAGGCCCGGCTCGGCCCGGACAGGCCGAGCCGAAATTCCAAGGGTCCACCCTATTACTTAGTCCCACCCCTTTCTGCCGCCGTAACACCACCCCCCTCCCTTACCAGCGGTCGCCCTCGACCGCTTAGTCACCCTATCTAACCAAAAATCCTTTTTTTTTTTTAAGGTTCGTCGTCTCCTTCTCGAAAATCTCCTCTAACGGTAATGTTACCGCTTCCGTCTTCTATCAAAAACAACGTTTTCTTTATCGCTTCTTGAATTTCTTATGTCGTCGGCATCTGAAGTCTTTTACTTAGCGTTTATGTAATCGACGCTATCTGATCTGATCCGCGGTTTTCTGAGCTGCGACTCGGCTAGTCTGTGCGTCGCCTCGGAGGTCTATATAGATCTTTCTGCAGCGCCGTTTTTCTTCTTCTTTTTCTCTTCTACTAAAGCCTTTACCCACTATAGGGTCGGCGGCGCTAGCACGCTACGGCGTCAGCGAGCTGGCGGCCGAACCGGCGGTGGATAGTGGCTGCGTTAAAGACCTCCCTAAAGGCGACTGTTACGATCGTCTTTATCGGCTTCCGCGCTAGTAGAGCGGACGCGGCTTTCTTCTTTCCGAACTATCAACTTCGGAGCCACTTAGGCTTCGGCTTCGTCGGATTCCGGACGTAAAACTCTCTTAACAGTTCCGCTAAGTTCTGCAGATTTTCGACCGCATACTATTTGTAGTCTTCCGGCCACCCCTTCTACGAGATCCTTGCTTTAATAGACCCCCTTATCTTCTTTACGTCCATTACATCTTCTACCTCCTACTCTTCTTTCTTACCGTCTATCTCGATAGGCGGGGGTTCGGCGAACCCCTGTTCCGGCAGGCCGTCTTTAGGGTCTAAGCTTAACAGGTCCGAATGGAAGACATCGTAGATCCGGAACGATTTCGGTAGCTGGAGCCGATAGGTTACCGGCGACCTCTTTTCTATTATCTTGAACGGACCTACGTAGCGTAGATTAAGCTTAGCGTTGCCTTTTATCCTTAGGTTTCGTGTATTGAGCTATACCTTTTGGCCTTCCTCGAATTCTATTAGTAACCTTTTTCTATTAGCTCGAGTTACTATCTTCTCCGAAGTTGATTCTATCGCTTTCTTCGCTACCTTAATGGCTTCTTCTATCTGAGATCGGAGCGCTTCTGCCGCCGCAGCAGCGACTCTCTTTAACGACGTAGCGGTGGAAAGCTCCGGCAAGCTAGCGTCGCTTGGCGGATGGAAGCTCAATCTCGGAAGATAACTGTGGGTTATCTCGAACGGCGCTAGCGACATTGCTTCCGACTGTGCTGAGTTCGCGCAGAATTCAGCTATTGGCAGCATATCGACCCACTTTTCTTAATAGTGGCTGCAGAAGGTTCGTAGATATCGCTCTATTTCTCGGTTAGCCACTTTAGACTAACTGTCGGTCTGCGGGTAAGCGGCTGTGCTGAGCTTTCTACGAATTCTAAGAGCTTGGTTAACAGCCTTCTATACGTCGGCGGTAAATTAAGGACCCCTATCCGTAGTAATAATGTCTGGCAGACTATAGTGCTTCTATACGTGTCTAATTAGCATCCGCGCAGTCTCTTCTGCAGTGGTTCCTTCGTCTCTAGCTCGACAGGGGATGAAGTAGCGCTCTTTGCTCAGCCGGTCCACTACGTTCAGCGTAGCGTTATATCTATTAGAGTCCGGCAGGCCGGTTACGAAGTCCATCGTAATATGTTGCTACAGTTTCTTAGGGATCGGAAGTAGCTTTAGTAGACCCGGCGGAAGACCGTAACGCGGCTTCGCGGCTCGGCATATATGGCAATTGGCGATAAATTGGTAGATCCGTTCGTAGATCCGCGGAAACTAGTAGATTGTCCTTATAGCTTCTATCGTCTTCTTTGACCCTGCGTAACCAACATCTTTAGAGCTATAGACCAGCTAGATAACCTCTGTAATTAGTTCTTCCGGAACTATTAGCTTCCCTGAACCGGTTTTGCCGAGTTTCTGTTACTGGTTGAGCTGCTCCACCTTCTCGTAGAGAGTCTTTTCTTCGATCGGCGGCTCTATCGGTTCCGGTTCGGTCTGCAGTTCTGCCGCGCAGATCCCCGTTTCCTTTAACACTTCGGCGTCTACTATTAGTTCGGTTAGCACCTTCTAAAACATGTTCGGATCTTCCTTCGCACAGCTCGTCTTCCCTTCTCTTTGCGTTAGCGCGTTAGCCTTTCCGTTTTGAGCCCCTAGTCGATAGGTAATCTTAAAGTCGAACTCTAATAAGTAGGCAGCCTACCGAGCTTGGCGACGTAAGAGCTTCTGCGTCTTTATAAAGTAGACTAGCAATTGGTGGTCCGTAAGGACCTGAACCGTGCTCTTTCTAGCTATAAGCTCCAGTTTCCACTCCTCGAAGGCCTGAATAATCGCTAGCAGCTCCTTATCGTAGATAGTGTAGTTCCGCTCGGCCTCTGTTATAGACTTGCCAAAGAAAGCTACCGGATAGAGGGTCTCTTCGTCGTCGGCGTATTAAGAAAGGACCCCTGCCGTTACTGTATCGGAAGCGTCAGTTTCTACGTAGATCGTCTTTTCCGGCCGGAAGTGTGCCAGAACTAGCGTAGAGACCACTGCTTCTTTCAGCCAGTTAAAGGCTTCTGTGCACTTCTCGTTCTATAGGCCGGCGGCCTCCTTTTTCAATGCCTTATTCAGGGATCTCGCTATCTTGCTAAAGTCCTTAATAAACCTTTAATAGTAGCTGCAGAACCCGAGAAACGCCCTGATCTGCGTAGTGTTTCCGGTTTTCGGCCGCTTCCATTCCGCGACAGCGGCGACCTTTAAGGGGTCTATCCGAATTCTATCTTTTCCGACAATAAGACCGAGATATTTGACCTCGGTCTGGTAGAACTCGCTCTTTTTCGTGTCCGCGTTTAATCCTACTTCGCGGAGTCTCTTTAGCACCCTCTCGACGTAGTCCGTGTGCTGATCTCTCGTTCCGTCTGTGTAGATAAGAATGTCGTCCAAATAGATAGACACGAAACGCTCTAGCATGTCTATAAAAGTGTGGTTTATAAAGCGTTGCTACACTGCCGGCGCGTTGGTAAGTCTGAAAGGCATTACCAACTACTTGAAATTGCCTATACGCGTCGCGAACGTCGTAAGGTCTTCTGTCTGCCCTTCTTCGTTCCTTAGTCGATAGAACGCTTAGCGGATGTCCAGCTTGCTGAACTACCTAGCCTTTGCTACGCGCTGTATAGTCTTATCTATTAGCGGCAGTGGATATACGTCTCTCTTAGTAACCTCGTTAAGGCCTCGATAGTCTACGCAGAGTCGCAGACTACCCCCTGGTTTCCTTACGAAAAGAATCGGTAACGCATATTCGGCAGAACTCGGCGTAATGAACTTCTTTGCTAGGCTTTCGCGAACGAACACCTCTACCTAGTCCAGTTCCGCCAGCGACAGTCGTCTTAGGGGCTCGGTTCTTAGCAGCGTAGCCCCCTCTTTCAGTTAGATCTTGTTGTTATATTCCGGTCGATAGAGCGGCAATAGGTTGGAGTCGGCCTTAAAGAAGACGTTAGCGTAACTATAGAGCTTATTTGGCAGCACCTCTAGTAGATCTACTTCTTCTTCCGCTATTATCTTCCGGTAGTCTTCGATGTCCTTTATAGAGATAGCGTAAATCTCGTTGCTTAGCGACTTTGCGAGGGTCGTTATTGCTTCTAAACTCATTATTCTAACGGTAACTGGGGGTTCGGAACGATTAGACGGAGCCTCTTTCGCGGACTCTGTGGCTTTCGTCTTGGCGGCGGCGACTGTTCTAATAGTCCCTGCTCTGCTACCCGGAGTTTTGAATCTGATCCGGGCACGTAGATATGATTCAATACGGCCTTTTTGATAACTATATCTCGAACTGAGGAGGGAAAGGAATCTATGTGGTGGTAGTGGTGGGCTTTGATGGTGGTGGTGCCAAGGCCCGGCTCGGCCCGGACGGGCCGAGCTAAAATTCCAGGGTCCACCCTACCAATCTGTCCCACCTCTTTCCACCGCCGCAACACTACCCCCCTCCCTCACTAGCGGTCGCCCTCGACCGCTTAGTTACATTATCCATCCGAAAATCTCCACTTTTTTTTTTTTTTTTTTTTTGTTTCGTTATCTCCTTCTCGAAAGTCCCCTCTAACTGTGATGTTACCTCTTCCGTCCTCTATTAAAAACAACGTTCTCTTTATTTTCTTACGTTATCGGCATCTGAAGTCCTTCACTTGGCGTTTATATAATCGGTGCGCCTGATCCGTGCTATCTGATCTGAGCTGTGGTTTATCTGAGCTGCGGCGTAGTTGGTCTGTGCGCTGCTTCGGAGGTCTATATAGATCCGTCCGCGGCTCCGTTTCTTCTTCTTCTTTCTTTTCTACCTATGGTCTCTATCTATCGCGGGGTCGGCGGCGCTGGCACGCTACGGCGTGCGCGGCCTACCGACCACTACGATCTGCCTGGAGCTATAAGCAGCGATCGTTTTCATCGGCTTCTGCGCTGGTAGAGCGGACGCTGCTTTTGTTATTAAAGGATCGGCTTCAGATCCATTCGGCTTCGGCTTCTTCGGATTAGAGCCATTCCGGCTTCGGCTTCTTCGGATTCCGCGCGTAAAAGTCTCTTAACAGCTCCTCCGAATTTCGCAGGTTTTCGACCGGATACTATTTATAGTCTTCCGGCTACCCCTTCTACGAGATCCTCGCTTTGATGGACCCTCTTATCTTCTTTACGTCTATTATGTCTTCTACCTCCCACTCCTCTTTATCACTGTCTATCTTAACTGGTGGAGGTTCGGCGAACCCTTGCTCCGGAAGGCCGTCCTTAGGGTCCAGGCTTAGCAGATCTGAATGGAAAACGTCGTGGATCCGGAACGCCTTCGGCAGCTCGAGCCGATAAGTCACCGGCGACCTCTTTTCTATTATCTTGAATGGACCTACGTAGCGTGGATTGAGCTTGGCGTTGCCTTTTAGCCTTAGGTTTCGCGTGTTGAGCTATACCTTTTGGCCTTCCTCGAATTCTATCGGTAACTGCTTCTTATTAGCTCGAGTCACTATCTTCTTCTAAGTCGATTCTATCGCGTCTTTCGCCACTTTGATCGCTTCTTCTATCTGAGATCGTAGCGCTTCTGCCGCCGCGGCGGCGACTCTCTTCGACGACGTAGCGGTGGATGGTTCCGCGGAGCTGGGTTCGTTTGGCAGCTAAAAGCTCATCCTCAGAAGATAGCTGTGCGTTATCTCGAACGGCGCCAGCGACTTCGCTTCTGACTGTGCTAAGTTCGCGCAGAATTCAGCTATTGGCAGCATCTTAACCCACTTTTCTTAATGGTGGCTGCAGAAGGTTCGCAGATATCGCTCTATCTTATAGTTAGCGACTTTAGACTGACTGTCGGTTTAAGGGTGAGCGGCGGTGCTAAGCTTTCTATAAATTCCGAGAGCTTGGTTAATAGCTTTCTATACGTCGGCGGTGAATTAAGGACCCCTGTCTGTAGTGATAGTGTCCGGCAGGCTATAGTGCTTCTATACGTGTTGAATCAACATCCGTGCGGTTTCTTCTGCAGTGGTTCCTTCGTCTCTCGCTCGGCAGGGGATGAAGTGTCGTTCTTTGCTTAGCCTATCCACTACGTTAAGGGTGGCATCGTATCTATCGGAATCCGGCAGGCCGGTTACGAAATCCATCGTAATGTGCTGCTATAGTTTCTCGGGGATCGGCAGTGGCTTTAATAAGCCTGCCGGAAGGCCGTAACGTGGCTTCGCGGTTCTGCATACGTAGCAATTGGCGATAAATCGGTGGATCTGTTCGTAGATCCGCGGAAACCAGTAGACCGTCCTTATAGCTTCTATCGTCTTCTTTGAGCCGGCGTAACCAACGTCTATAGAGTTATGGACCAGCTGGATGACTTCTGTAATTAGTTCTTCCGGAACTATTATCTTTCCTAAGCCGGGTTTGCCGAGTTTCTGTTGCTGGTTAAGCTGTTCTACCTTTTCGTAGAGAGTCTTTTCCTTAGGGGCCGGTTCTACCGCGCAGACCCCTACCTCTTTTAATACCTCTGCGTCTACTATCCGCTCGGTCAACACCTTCTGGAACATGTTCGGATCTTCCTTCGCGCGGCTCGTCTTCCCTTCTCTTCGCGTTAGCGCGTTAGCCTTTCCGTTTTGAGCCCCTGGTCGATAGGTAATCTTAAAGTCGAATCCTAATAAGTATGCGGCCTACCGAGCTTGGCGACGTAAGAGCTTCTGCGTCTTTATAAAGTAGGTCAGCGACTGGTGGTCCGTAAGAACCTGGACCGTGCTCTTTCCAGCTATAAGCTCCGGTTTCCACTCCTCGAAAGCCTGAATAATCGCTAGCAGCTCCTTATCGTAGATAGCGTAGTTCCGCTCGGCTTCGCTTATTGACTTGCTGAAGAAAGCTACTGGATGGAGGGTTTCGTCGTCACCGTATTAAGAAAGGACTCCGGCCGTTACTGTGTCGGAAGCGTCCGTTTCTACATAGATCGTCTTTTCTGGTCGGAAGTGCGCTAACACTAGTGCAGAGGCCACTGCTTCTTTCAGCCGGTTAAAGGCTTCTGTGCACCTTTCATTCTATAGGCCGGCGGCCTCTTTCTTTAGCGCCTCGTTTAGGGGCCTCGCTATCTTGCTGAAGTCCTTAATAAACCGTCGATAGTAGCTGCAGAATCCGAGAAACGCTCTGATTTGCGTAGTGTTTCCGGATTTCGGCTGCTTCCACTCCGCGACGGCGGCGACCTTTGCGGGGTCTATACGAATTCCATCTCTTCTGACGATAAGACCGAGATATTTGACCTCGGTTTGATAGAACTCGCTCTTCTTCGTGTCCGCGTTCAATCCTACCTCGCGGAGCCTTTTCAAAACTCTCTCGATGTGGTCCGTGTGTTGCTCTCTCGTTCCATCCGTGTAGATAAGGATGTCGTCCAAGTAGATAGACACGAACCGTTCCAGCATGTCCATAAAAGTGTGGTTTATAAAGCGTTGCTACACTGCCGGCGCGTTAGTGAGTCCGAAAGGCATCACCAACTACTTGAAATTGCCTATACGCGTAGCGAATGTCGTAAGGTCTTCCGTTTGTCCTTCTTCGTTCCTTAATCGATGGAATGCTTGGCGAATATCCAGCTTGCTGAACTACTTAGCCTTAGCCACTCGTTATATAGTCTTATCGATTAGAGGTAGCGGATACACATCTCTCTTAGTGACCTCATTAAGGCCTCGATAGTCCACGCAGAGTCGCAGACTACCCCCTAGTTTCCTTACGAAAAGAATCGGTAACGCGTATTCGGCAGAACTCGGCGTAATAAACTTCTTCGCCAGGTTTTCGCAAACAAACACCTCTACTTGGTCCAGTTCGGCCGGTGACAGTCGTCTTAAGGGCTCGGTTCTTGGCAGCGTAGCTCCCTCTTTTAGTCGGATCTTGTTGTTATATTCCGGTCGATAGAGCGGCAGGAGGTTGGAGTCGGCTTTTAAGAACACGTCAGCGTAATCGTAGAGCTCCGCCGGTAGCACCTCCAGCGGGTCCACTTCTTCTTCCGCTATTATCTTCCGGTGGTCTTCGATGTCTTTTATCGAGATAGCGTAGATCTTATTATCCGGCGACTTCGCGAGGGTCGTTATGGCTTCCGAACTTATTATTCCGACGGTAACCAGGGGTTCGGAACGATCGGACGGAGTTACATTGGCAGCCGCGGCTCTCGATTCGGTGGTGACGGCGCTGTCACCTCGGGTTTTGAATCTGATCGTTCCTTTATCTACGTTGACGATGGCTTTCTGGTTCTTTATCCATTTCTGCCCTATAATAATGTCAAATCTTCCGATATCCATAATCCGGAACGTCGCTTCTGTGGTTCGACTAGCTAGCGTGGTCCTTAATGGCACGTAGTGCGTAACGCTTTCCGTGTCTTGTCCGTTATATGCCGAAATCCGCGTCGGCGACGCCAGCTCCACCGGATAGCTATATCCGTTTATCAGCTTCTGAACCAGCTGGTGGTGGATCGCTGCGCCGATAAGAGCTCCAGTATCGATAAAAGCTCTTAGCTGAAGTGGTTTGCGCGACTTCTTAACAGGGTGGATCTCGATAGGAAGGATTATCGCCGTTTCTGTGTTCGCTTCTACGGCTGCCGAGAGCGGATCGCTGCAGCTGTTGATGCTTTCTTCTCGTGTCGATTCGCTCCGGCGCGGTGCCCTATTGTCAATGCTGGATAGGGGGCCTATCCGTCCAGCTGGTCTTTTCCTATAATCCTTAACTGCACCCTACTGTCCGCACTGTCAGTATCGTTCGGCGCCGGTTCCATAGCTTGTATGGTCTTCCTCGGTAGTTGCTGCGGCTGCGGCTGCGGCTGCCTTATAACACGATAGTCCTGCTTCTGCTTATCCGATGCTTGGCATCTCGTGGCGATGTAACCAGGCTTGCTATACGCGAAACAGGTAGGGACGAACGACGAGCGCTGCGACTGATAAGGTGGCTGCTGTGGCGCTCTCCGGAAAGGCGCAGGGGGTCGTGTAGTCTGCGTTATCAACTGCTTCTGGTTCGATTCGCGCGATTTCGCGTAAGCGCTCAAGTTTCTCGCGGTTACTCTCGCTTGATGCACGAAGCTCTCAAGGTCTTCGTCTTCCACAGACGCTATAGCGGCGGCCAGCTTAGGGCTTAGCTTCTGCCTCAGTAGGTAGAGCTGCTTATCTTCCGCCACTCGGGCCCTGATCGCATATTTTCTGAACAAACTATAGAATTCCTCGAACGTCTGCTAGTTCTGGTTGATCTTATCTAGCTGCTTACGTGCCGTCTTCTTTCGGAATAGGTCTCCGAAGCGCTGGTCTAGCGCTTTGATCGCTTCTTCAGCGGTCACCTCTTCCAGGTCCTCGATCGTGCAGTCGTGGATCTTCTTATATTCACTCATTCGTTCCTTAATCTCTGCGGTCTCTTCTGCCGTAAAACCTCTAATGACGATCTTATCGTCAATTACACTAGAGCGCCTGCTCGCTCTGTCAGTCTTTCTCTTTCCGCGGCGGCCTGTTACGCCGCTCTCTACCGCTGAGAAGCCTTCCATCTTCTTACGGTGCCTTGGGGGTTGTTGTTGGTGTGTTGTTGGGTGCGCGTACGTTATTCGGGTTTCCGGATAGTTCAACGGGCCCTTTCGCGCAGCGCGGAGTGTGGTGTAGAGAGTGAGTTCGAGATATAATGATCCGGGCACGCAGATATGATTCAATACGGCCTTTTTAATAACTATATCTCGAACTGAGGAGGGAAAGGAATCTATGTGGTGGTGGTGGTGGGCTTTGATGGTGGTGGTAGGCTTTGATGGTAGTGGTGCCAAGGCCCGGCTCGGCCCGGACGGGCCGAGCCGAAATTCCAGGGTCCACCCCACCAATCTGTCCCACCTCTTTCCACCGCCGCAACAGAATCCTATCGTGCCTTCGTCTACGTTAATAATAGTCTTCTGGTTCTTTATCTATTTCTGCCCTATAATGATGTCAAATCGTCCGAGATCTATAATCCGGAACGTCGCTTCCGTAGTTCGACCAGCTAGTGTAGTCCTTAACGGTACGTAGTGCGTAACGTTTTCCGTGTCTTGTCCGTTGTATGCCGAAATCTTTGTCCGGCGACGCCAGTTCCACCGGATAGCCGTATCTATTCATTAGCTTCTAAACCAGTCGGTGGTGGACAGCCGCGCCGATAAGGGCCCCCGTGTCGATAAAAGCTCTTAGCTGAAGTGGCTTGCTCGATCCGTCAAGGGGGTGGACAGTAATTGGAAGGATAATAACTGTTTCCGTGTTCGCTTCCACTGTCGCCGACAGTGGATCGTTACAACTGTTAATGCTCTCTCGTTCTGTTAGTGCCTTTCGCAGGGGTGCCCTGTTTTTTACGCTGGATAAGGGGTCTATCCGTCCAGCTGATCTTTTCCTATAATTCTTAGCTAGACCCCGCCGTCCACACTGTCGGTGTCGTTCGGAGCCAGCTCTATAGCTTGTATAGTCTTTCTCGGTGGCTGCGGCTGCTTTATAACACGATACTCCTGCTTCTGCTAGGCTATTGCTTGGCATCTCGTAGCGATATAGCCAGGCTTCCTACACGCGTAGCAGGTAGGGACGAACGACGAGCACTGTAACTAATACGGTGGCTGCTGGGGGCGTTGTCGGAAGGGCGCAGAGGCTCTTGTCGGCTGCGCTGCTAGCGACGGCTTCTGAATCAGTTTACGTGTCGTCGGTTTCCCGTACGCGTTCAAGTTCCTAGCGGTAACTCTCGCCTAGTGTACGAAGCTTTAAAGGTCTTTGTCTTCTACTAAGGCTATAGCTGTCGTTAGTTTAGGGCTCAGTTTCTGTCTTAGTAAGTGCAGCTGCTTATCTTCTGCTACCCTCGCTCTAATAGCGTATTTCCTGAATAGTCCGTAGAACTCCTCAAATGTCTGCCGGTTCTAATTGATCTTGTTTAGCTGTTTACGGGCCGTCTTCTTCCGGAATGGGTCTCCGAAGCGTTGATCCAGCGCTTCGATCGCTTCTTTAGCAGTTACCTCTTCTAGGTCCGCCACTAACGAAAAAGCTTTACCTTCTAGTCGCGATTCTAGGTACGCCAATCTATCTCCGGCGCTGCTCGATGCGTAATCGCGGCTTATCTTATTCTTAATCTTCTTCTTAAACGCCTCCTACGCTTTAGGGTCTCCGCTACCAAAAGCAGGTAGGTCCGGCAGTAGCGTTATCGTAGTGCTACCTTGACTATAGGCCGCTAGTAAGGCGGTCTCCGTGTAGGTTTCTCGATGCGGTAGCGGCGACTTCGCTGCCTCTATATCAGCTATTTGATGCTTTAGCGCCTTTAGCTGCGCCAATCGATTCGCTGCCTGGTTTTCTAACACATCGATAATAGTTTCTGCCGATTCCTTCTCGGCCCTTACCACTTTAGTTTCTTCTCTTAGTTGTCTGTTCTCTTCCAGCGTTCTGTAGAACAGCGTCTTAATAAGGTCTATACTATCGTAGACCTTTCCTACCCTATTCTCGTTTACATAGTCTTCCAGTTCCTCGATTGTGCAGTCGTAGATCTTCTTGTATTCGCTTATTCGTTCCTTAATCTCTGCGGTCTCTTCCGCCGTAAAACCGCTAATAATAATCTTATTATCAATAACACTAGAGCGCCTACTCGCTCTGTTAGTCTTTCTCTTTCTGCGGCGGCCTGTTACGCCGCTCTCTACTGCTAAGAAGCCTTCTATCTTCTTACAGTGCCTTTAGGGGTTGTTGTTTTGGTGTGTGTGTAGGTGCGCGTGCGTTATTCGGGTTTCTGGATAGTTAGACGGGCCCTTTTGCGCAGCGCGGGGTTGGTGTAGAGAGCGAGTTCGAGATATAATAATCCGAGCGCGCAGATAAGGTTTAATACGGCTGTTTTAATAACTATATCTCGAACTAAGGAGGGAAAGGAATCTATGTAGTGGTGGTAGTGGGCTTCTGTAGTAGTGGTAGTGCCAAGGCCCAGCTCGGCCCGGACGGGCCGAGCCGAAATTCTAAGGGTCCACCCTATTACTCAGTCCCACCCCTTTCTGCTGCCGTAACATCGTCGAGGTATACTGAGCAGATGTTATCTAGTAACCCTTGCAAGGACTTGTTAATGTACCTTTAGAAGGTTGCCAGTGCGTTAGCAAGGCTAAAGGGGGTAACCAGCCACTTAAAGAGACTATATCTCGTACAGAAGGCAGTTATCTATTTACAGCCTTCCTTAATCCGTATCTTGTAGAAGGCTAAGACTACGTCAAGCTTAGTAAACTACTTTGCCTTGCTAATCCGTCCGAGAGTCTCCTTAATAAGGGGTAGGGAGTACTAGTCTTTCTTAGTAATCGCGTTAATGCCTCTGTAGTCTATACAGAAACGCAATCCGGCCTTTCCCTCCTTGTAGACAAACAGTACTGGGGCTCCTGCAGACGACGTACTTGTCTAAATGAAACCTTTGGCAAGCAGATCGTCTAGGGTCTTGCAGAGCACTAGGAGTTCCCTAGAGGACATTCCGTACAGCGGTCTGTACAGTACCTCCAGCAGACTCCTATCCAGACGGGGCTCTAGCTAGATGTCGTAGTTAATCCCTTCTCCTCGGTGTAGCGGCAGTTTTAAGGCCGACTTCGGCTCGAAGAGGTCCAGGTGTCCTGCATATTCCTTCGGGAGCTTCGTATAGGGGTCTGTTACTTTCTTAGGTGCTAATGCCTTCTTAGTGTCCGCCGTTGCCGTGTTGATTTCGGCCTTAGCATTGTTACTCTGCGGAGCCTTCCCTTAGTCTCGGAGCCTCTGCTTTGTCGCTGCCAGGTACAGCCGTCCTCGTCCTACGTCCAGCTTGCCCCTCTAGCGCTCTATCTATAGCTTCCCTAGTATTAGGTTATACCCCAGCTTGTCCCGTACGACATAGAGGTATAAGTCCTGCTCGTGGTGTCTCTGTACCTCTATCGTTACTTTCACTATATAGGTAATGTCCGGTCCTCGCCTAGTAATGCCCAACATGCGCATAGGTATAGTAGGGGTCATCTTAATCCAGTGTCTCTGTACGAAGTCTTCGCTAATTACTCCGTACACCAAACATCCTGTGTTAATCAATGTCCGCGCCGTTGCGGACCCGTTTAACGTTGGCCGTACGATAAACAGCGTCGTCGTTATGTAGTTGCTCTTAAAAGATAGCCAAGTAGTGCTTTGATTTGGCAATCTATCTCGTACACGCCTCTAGTAGAGCCTTCGCTTAGAGGCTACTCTTTTCCCGACTCGTCGTCGTCCAAGTAGGACCCTTAATCTTTTCGTTAGGGCGCCGCAGTTGCTACCCTTGCGGTAGTCGGCCGTCCCCTAGGTCTCTCTGCTGGCAAAAGCCTGCAATTCCGTACAGTGTAGCCTATCTTGCTATACTGGTAGCAGCTCCCTTCTGCTCGTCTCTTGTTAAGGGTGGCTATGTCTACCTATTGCACCCTCTTAGTAGCGGCCCTTAGCCGTACAGTAACGGCTGCCGCTACCCTCGTTGTCGTTAGTTCCTAGTCTATAGCGTGCGTCTGCCGCTAGAGGGATTGTCTTATCTCTTAAGCGCGGTTTATCCGCCTAAGCCTGCGCTGCTAATCGTCGACTATCCTAAGCAGATCGCAGAATTCCTCGTACGTAGCTGCTCGCATTACGCCTACTAGCCCCGTTCTAATCTCTTTAGACAGGCCTACCTCTAAAGAGGTAATTTTTATCCTGTCCTCCTATTAGAGACCTCCTGCTTCTGCTAACGTCTAGTTAAATTCTGCGAGGAATTCTCGTATAGTCTTGCATCCTTGCTTTATCGTGTTAACCTGTAGGAGTGACCAGCTCTCGCAGTCTAGGTCCTTGTAGCTCTTGTCTAGAGCTGCCTAGAGCATTATCGTCGTAGCTATTGCCAGGTTGGCAATAGCCGTCTCGTAGTACGGCAGAATTCGTGCTGCTGCCCTGCCCTTTAATCTCCTAAAGAGGTAAACTACCTTGTCTAGCTTAGTTAGGTATACTCCTAAGTCGACTAGGAGCTTAGAGTACATCTAGGCGGCCTAGGAGGGGTACTCGGCCGGAGCCTCGCCGTCGTACGTAGAGACGTCAGGGAGTTTGCTCTTAGGGGTCGGGGTGTAGGCTATCGTGTTCGTCGTCGTCGTCGTAGGGGTCGGATTGCGATTGGACGCCCTAAGCTGTCGTAGCTCCTGTTCCCGTTAGGAAATCATTGCAGCCTAGTGGTTCACTTGCTGCTCGAGCTGCCTCTTGTGTTCTAGTAGCTCCTCGTACGCGCAGTGCATATGTCCCTCTATAGCCGTAGTTTCTATAGGGATGTCGCTGTCTATCTTTGTTTTATTACTGCGGTTACCGACAGTAAGATTAGTTCCTAATATAAGGGGCTTAAGAATCTTGGTTCAGCAACTTAAGGCCGGGTATCTACATAAAGGAACTTGTTGCAGCAGTGGAAAGGGGTGGGACTAAGTAATAGGGTGGACCCTCGGAATGTCGGCTCGGCCCTTCCGGACCGAGCCGGGCCTTGGCACGCTACCCCCCCCCCCCCCCCCCAAAGGTCTCGTCCACTACTACATAGATTCCTTTCCCTCCTTAGTTCGAGATATAGTTATTAAAAAGGCCGTATTGAATCAAATCTGCGTGCCCGGATTATTATATCTCGAACTCAACTCACTACACTAACCCTGCGCTGCGCGAAAGGGCCCGTCGAACTATCCAGAAACTCGAATAACGCACGCGCACACACACACCAAAACGACAACCCCTAAGGCACTGTAAGAAGATAGAAGGCTTCTCGACGGTAGAGAGCGGCGTTACAGGCCGGAGCAGAAGCAGAAAAAGAAAGACTAACAGAGCGAGTAGGCGCTCTAGTGTAATTAACAACGAGATCATTATTAGCGGTTTTACAGCAGAAGAGACCGCTGAGGTCAAGGAACGAATGGCCGAATATAAGAAGATCTACGACTATACGATCGAGGAACTGGAAGACTATGTAAACGAGAATAGAATAGGGAAGGTCTACAACGGTATAGACCTTATTAAGACGCTGTTCTACAGGACACTAGAAGAGAACAGACAGCTAAGAGAGGAAACGGAGGCGGTAAGGGCCGAGAAGGAATCGGCAGAAACCATTATCGACGTGTTAGAGAACTAGGCGGCGAATAGACTGGCGCAACTAAAGGCGCTAAAGGATCAACTAGCTGATATAGAAGCAGCAAAGTCGTCGCCGCCACCGCGGCGAGAAACCTACGCGGAGACCGCCTTACTAGCAGCCTATAGTCAAGGTAGCACTACGATAACGCTACTACTGGACCTACCTGCTTTCGGTGGCAGAGACCCTAAAGCGTAGGAGGTGTTTAAGAAGAAGATCAAGAATAAGATAAGCCGCGATTACGCAGCAAGCAGCGAAGAAGACAGACTGGCCTATTTAGAGGCGCGACTAGAAGGCGAAGCGTTCTCGCTAGTGGCAGACCTAGAAGAAGTAACTGCTAAAGAAGCGATCAAAGCGCTAGATCAACGCTTCGGAGACCCCTTTAGGAAGAAGACGGCCTGAAGCAGCTGGACAAGATTAACCAGAACCAACAGACGTTCGAGGAGTTCTACAGATTGTTCAGAAAATATGCGATTAGGGCCCGAGTAGCGGAAGATAAGCAGCTCTACCTACTAAGGCAGAAGCTGAACCCTAAACTGGCCGCCGCTATAGCGTCTGTAGAAGACGAAGACCTTAAGAGCTTCGTGCACCGAGCGAGAGTTACCGCAAGAAACCTGAACGTATACGGAAAATCGACGACATGTAAACCGGCTTAGAAGCCGTCGCTGTCGGGGCAGACGACTAGAACCCCTCCACCCTTCCGACAACGCGCCCAGCAGCTATTTAATTCGCAGCGCTCGTCGTTCGTCCCCACCTGCTATGCGTATAGGAAGCCTGGCTACATCGCTACGAGATGCCAAGCTTCGGATAAGCAGAAGCAGGAGTATCGTGTTATAAAGCAGCTGCAGCCACCGAGAAAGACTATACAAGCTATAGAGCCGGCTCCGAACAACACCGAGAGCGTAGACAGTAGGGTGCAGTTAAGGATTGTAGGAAAAGACCAGCTGGACGGATAGGCCCCCTATCTAGCATTGACAATAGGGCACCGCACTAGAGCGAATCGACACGAGAAGAAAGTATTAACAGCTGTAGCGATCCGCTCTCGGCAGCTATAGAAGTGAATACAGAAACAGCGATTATCCTTCCTATTACGATCCACCCTGTTAAGAAGTCGCGCCAACCCCTCTAGTTGAAAGCTTTTATCGACACCGGAGCTCTTATTGGCGCGGCGATCCACTACCGACTAGTTCAGAAACTAACGAAGGGATACGGCTATCCGGTGGAAATAGCGTCGCCGACGCGGATTTCAGCATATAACGGACAAGACACGGAAAACGTTACGCACTACGTGCTATTAAGGACCACACTGGCTGGTCGCACTACGGAAGCGACGTTTCGAATTATAGACATCGGAAGGTTTGACATTATTATAGGGCAGAAGTGGATAAAGAACCAGAAAGCTATTATCGACGTAGATAAAGGCACGATCGGATTCAAAACCCGAAGCAACGGCGCCATTACTACCGAATCGGTCGCTACTGACATCGCTCGATCAGAGGCGAAGATCGACGAAACGGTTCCGCCTACCCCTTTCGAACCCCTGCCTATAATCGGAATAATAAGCTAGGAAGCTTTAACGACCCTAGCGAGGTCGCCGGACAATAAGATTTACGCTATCTCTATAAAGGACATCGAAGACTACAGGAAGATAATAGCGGAAGAAGAAGTGGATCTACTAGAGGTGTCACTAGAAGAATTCTACAGTTACGCTAACGTGTTCTTAAAGGCAGACTCCAACCTCTTGCCGCTTTACAGACCGGAATACGACAATAAGATCCGACTAAAAGAGGGAGCGAAGCTGCTAAGAACCGAGCCCCTAAGACGACTGTCGCCGGCGGAACTGGACTAAGTAGAGGTGTTTGTTCGAGAAAACCTGGCGAAGAAGTTCATTACACCGAGCGGCGCAGAATATGCGTTACCGATTCTTTTCGTAAGGAAACTAGGGGGTAGTCTGCGACTCTGCGTAGACTATCGAGGCCTTAACGAGGTTACCAAGAGAGACGTATACCCGCTGCCGCTGATCGACGAGACTATACAACGAGTAGCTAAAGCTAAATAGTTTAGCAAACTGGACATTCGACAGGCGTTCCACCAACTAAGGAACGAAGAAGGGCAGACGGAAGACCTTACAACATTCGCTACGCGCATAGGCAATTTCAAGTAGTTGGTAATGCCTTTTGGGCTTACCAATGCGCCGGCAGTGTAGCAACGCTTTATAAACTACACCTTTATAGATATGCTAGAACAGTTCGTGTTAATCTACTTAGACGACATTCTTATCTACACTAAGGGAACGAGAGAACAACACACAGACCACATCGAGAGAGTGTTAAAGAGCCTCCGCGAGGTCGAATTGAACGCGGACACGAAGAAGAGCGAGTTCTATTAAACCGAGGTCAAATATCTTGATCTTATCGTCGGAAGAGACGGAATTCGTAAAGACCTATTAAAGGTCGCCGCCGTTGCGGAATGGAGGCAGCCGAAATCCGGAAACACTACACAGATCAGGGCGTTTCTCGGATTCTGCAGCTACTATCGAAGGTTTATTAAGGACTTCAGCAGGATAGCGAGACCCTTAAACGAAGCATTAAAGAAAGAGGCCGCCGGCCTATAGAATAAGAAGTGCACGGAAGCCTTTAACCGGCTAAAAGAAGCAGTGGCCTCGGCGCCGGTTCTGGCACACTTCCGGCCGGAAAAGACGATCTACGTAGAAACGGACGCTTCCGACACAGTAACGGCAGGGGTCCTTTCTTAATACGGAGACGATAAAACCCTTTATCTAGTGGCTTTCTTTAGCAAGTCTATAAACGAAGCTTAACGGAACTACGCCATCTATAACAAGGAACTGTTGGTCATTATTTAGGCCTTCGAAGAATAGAAACCGGAGCTTATAGCTAGACAGAGCACGATCCAAGTCCTTACGGACCATCAGTCGCTGACCTACTTTATAAGGACTCAGAAGCTCTTACGACGTTAAGCACGGTAGGCTGCTTACTTGTCCAGGTTCGATTTCAAGATTACTTATCGACTAGGGGCCCAAAACGGAAAGGCTAACGCGCTAACGCGAAGAGAAGGGAAGACTAGCTGCGCGAAGGAAGATCCGAACATGTTCCAGAAGGTGCTAACCAAACAGATAGTAGACGCCGAGGTGTTAAAGGAAGCAGGGATCTGCGCGGCAGAACTGCAGACCGAACCGGAACCGACAGAACTGGAGACTGAAAAAGAAACGCTCTACGAGAGGGTAGAACGGCTTAATTAACAGCAGAAGCTCGGCAGAACAGGCTCAGGAAAGCTAATAGTTCTAGAAGAACTGGTTATAGAGGTCATCCAATTGGTCTATAGCTCTAAGGACATTGGTTACGCAGGATTAAAGAAAACGATAGAAGCTGTAAGAACGATCTACTGGTTTCCGCGAATCTACGAGCGGATCCACCGGTTTATTAGCAATTGCTACGCATGCCGGGCCGCGAAGCTACGTTACAGTCTTCCGGCCGGTCTGCTAAAGCCACTTCCGATCCCCGAGAAACCGTAGCAACACATTATAATAGACTTTGTAACCGGCCTGCCGGACTCTGATAGATATAATGCTACGCTGAACGTAGTAGACCGACTAAGCAAGGAACGCCACTTTATCCCCTTCTGAGCGAGAGACGAAGGAACTACTATAGAAGAGACTGCACGGATGTTGATTCAACACGTATAGAAGCACTATAGCCTGCCGGACACTATTACTACGGATAGGGGTCCTCAATTTACCGCCGACGTATAGAAAGCCATTAACCAAGCTCTCGGAATTAGTGGAAAGCTCAGCATAGCAGCTTACCCTTAGACCGATAGTCAGTCTAAAGTGGCCAATCGCGAGATAGAGCGATATCTGCGAACCTTCTGCAGCTATTATTAAGAAAAGTGGGTCGAGGTGTTGCCGATAGCTGAATTCTGCGCCAACTTAGCACGATCGGAAGCAACGTCGCTAGCGCCGTTCGAGATAACCTACGGCTATCTTCCGAGGCTAAGCTTCCAGCTGCTGAGCGACGCCGGCTCGCCAGAGCTTTCCACTACTACGTCGTTAAAGAGAGTCGCCGCTGCGGCAGCGGAAGCGCTCCGATCTTAGATAGAAGAAGCGATTAAAGTGGCGAAAGAAGCGATAGAATCGGCTTAGAAGAAGATAGTAACTCGAACTAATAGAAAGCGGTCGCCGATAGAATTCGAGGAAGGTTAAAAGGTCTGGCTCAATACGCGGAACCTGAGGCTAAAAGGGAACGCGAAGCTTAACCTACGCTATATAGGTCCGTTCAAGATAGTAGAAAAGAGATCGCCGGTAACTTATCGGCTCCAGCTGCCAAAGGCGTTCCGGATCTACGACGTCTTCTATTTAGATCTGCTAAGCCTAGACCCTAAGAACAGTCTGCCAGAGCAGGGCTTCGCCGAACCCCTACTGGTCGAGATAGACGGTAATAAAGAAGAGTAGGAGGTAGAAGACGTAATGGACGTAAAGAAGACGAGGGGGTCTATCAAAGCAAGGATCTCGTAGAAGGGGTAGCCGGAAGACTATAAATAGTATCCGGTCGAGAACCTACGGAATTCGGCGGAGCTGCTTAGAGAGTTCTACGTGCAGAACCCGAAGAAGCCGAAACCCGAATAGCTCCGAAGCTGATTATTCCGGAAAGAAGAAAGCTGCGTCTGCTCTATCGGCGCAGAGGCCGAAGAAAACAATCGTAGCGGTCGCCTTAGGGAGGTCTTCGACGCGGCCACTACCTACTACTGGTTTGGCAGGCAGCTCGCCGACGCCGTAGCATGCCAGCGCCGCCGACGCTGCGGTAGGTAAGCGCTTTGGTAGAAGAAAAAGAAGAGGAAGAAACGCCGCCGCGGACGGATCTATATAGACCTCTAAGGCAACGCATAGACTAGCCGAGCCGCAGCTTAGAAGACCGCAGATTAGATCAGATAGCATCGATTACATAAACGCTAAGTAAAGGACTTTAGACGCCAACGACGTAAGAAATTGAAGAAGCGATAAAGAGAACGTTGTTTTTAATAGAAGACGGAAGAGGTAACATTAGCGTTGGAGGGGATTTTTGAGAAGGAGACGATAAATCAAAAAAAAAGTAAAGATTTTCGGATAGATAGGGTGACTAAGCGGTCGAGGGCGACCGCTAGTAAGGGAGGGGGGTAGTGTTACGGCGGCAGAAAGGGGTGGGACTGGATAATAGAGTAGACCCTTGGAATTTTGGCTCGGCCCAGAAGGGCCGAGCCGGGCCTTGGTACTACTACTACAAAAGCCCACCACCACCACTACAGAGATTCCTTTCCCTCCTTAGTTCGAGATATAGTTATTAAAAAGGCTGTATTAAATCATATCTGCGTGCCCGGATTATTATATCTCAAACTCACTTACTACAACAAACCCCGCGCTGCGCGAAAGGGCCTGTCGAACTATCCGGACGCTCGAATAACGCACGCACACATACACACCAAAACGACAACCCCCAAGGCACTGTAAGAAGATAGAAGGCTTCTTAACGGTAGACAGCGGCGTTACAGGCCGCAGCGGAAAGAGAAAGACTAACAGACTGAGAGATAGGCGTACTAGCATCCTCGACGACGGAACGACCAATAAAGGCCTTACGGAAAAAGAGGTAGATAAAGCGAGAAAGGGCATAGAGGGCTACGCCGAACTGTACGCACGCACGCCGGATAAGATAGGAGAATATCTTACAGAACACGGAGCTAAGAAGGTGTTCGATATTATAACCTTTGTCGAAAAGAAGTTCTTTAGGAACATAGAAGAAAACAGACAGTTAAGAGAGGAAATAGAGACGGTAAGGGCCGAGAAAGAGTCGGCCGAGACCATTATAGATGTACTAGAAAACTAAGCAGCGAACTAACTGGCACAACTAAAGGAGCTAAAGACCCAGCTAGCTAAGATGGAGAGAGCGACGTTGCAGCCACCGCATCGAGAAGAACCAGCAGAGACCGCCTTACTGGCGGCCTATAGTTAAGGTGGCACCTTAGTAACATTATTGCCGGACCCGCCGGCGTTTAGAGGCGGAGACCCCGAAGACTGGGAAGCGTTTAAGAAGAAGATAAAGAATAAGATAGACCGCGACTACGCTAGAAACAGTGCCGGAGATAGATTGGCGTACCTAGAATCGCGATTAGAAGGTAAAGCTTTTTTGCTAGTAGCAGACCTGGAAGAGGTAACCGCTAAGGAAGCGATCAGAGCACTAGACCAGCGCTTTAGAGACCTATTCCGAAAGAAGACAGCCTATAAGCAGCTGGACAAGATCAATCAGAACCGGCAGACGTTAAAAGAATTCTACGGGCTATTCAGAAAACATGCTATTAGGGCCAGAGTGGCAGAAGACGAGCAGCTCTATCTACTAAGACAGAAGCTGAACCCTGAACTGGCTGCAGCCATAGCCTTGGTAGAAGATAAAGACCTTAAGGGCTTCGTACACTAAGCGAGAGTTACTGCGAGAAACCTAAGCGCCTACGCGAAATTACGCGAATCGAACTAGAAGCCGTTAACAACGCAGACAGAGCGGCCCCCTGCGCCTTTCCGACGAACCCCCCAGCAGCCACCTTATCAGTCACAGCGTTCGTCGTTCGTCCCCACCTGTTTCGCATGCAGAAAACCCGGCTATATCGCTATAAGATGCCAAGCAATGGCCCAGCAGAAGCAGGAGTATCGCGCTATAAAGCAGCCGCAGCCGCAGCCACTAAGAAAGACTATCCAAGCTATCGAACCGACGCCGAATAATGCTGACAGTGTAGACGGTGGAGTGCTACTGCGAATCCTGGGAAAAGACCAGCTAGAAGGATAGGCCCCCTATCCAGCGTAGAAGACAGGGCACCAATAAGAGCTACGTTACAGAGAGACAAGAGCATCAACAGCTGCAGCGATCCGCTCTTAGCGGCGGTGGAAGTGAACACGGAAACAGCTATTATCCTTCCAATCACTGTCCACCCTCTTAACAGATCGAGCAAACCACTTCAGCTAAGAGCTTTTATCGATATAGGGGCCCTTATTAGAGCGGCTATCTACTATCGACTGGTTTAAAAGATAATGAAAGGATATAGCTATCTAGTAGAGCTAGCGTCGCCGACACGGATTTTGGCGTACAACGGACAAGACACGGAGAGTGTTACGCACTATGTGCTATTAAGGACTACACTAGCTGGTCGAACTACGGAAGCGACGTTCCGGATTATAGATCTTAGACAATTTGACATTATTATAGGGCAGAAATAGATAAAGAACCAGAAGACTATTATTGACATAGATAAAGGCATAATAGAATTCAAAACCCCGGGTAGCGGAGCAGGGACCCTCGGAACGGCCGCCACCGCCGCCAAGCCGAAAGCTACGGAGTCTGCGAGAGAGGCTCCGTCCGATCGCTCCGAATCCCTGGTCACTGTCGAAATAATAAGTTCAGAAGCTATAACGACCCTCGCGAAGTCGCCGGACAATAAGATTTACGCTATCTCTATAAAGGACATCGAAGACTATAGGAAGATAATAGCGGAAGAAGAGGTGGACCTACTAGAGGTGTTGCCAAACGAGCTCTACGGTTACGCTAACGTGTTCTCAAAAGCCGACTCCAACCTATTGCCGCTCCATCGACCGGAATATAACAACAAAATCCGTCTAAAAGAAGGGGCTACGCTGCCAAGAACCGAGCCCCTAAGACGACTGTCGCCAGCGGAGCTGGACTAGGTAGAGGTGTTTGTTCGAGAAAACCTGGCGAAAAAGTTTATTACGCCAAGCTTAGCAGAATATGCGTTGCCGATTCTTTTTGTACAGAAGCCTAGAGGTAGTCTCCGACTCTGCGTAGACTATCGAGGCCTTAACGAGGTTACAAAGAGAGACGTATACCCGCTGCCGCTAATCGACGAGACTATACAACGAGTAGCTAAAGCTAAATAGTTCAGCAAACTGGACATTCGACAGGCGTTCCACCGACTAAGGAACGAAGAAGGGCAAACAGAAGATCTTACGACGTTCGCTACGCGTATAGGCAATTTTAAGTAGCTAGTAATGCCGTTCGGACTTACTAATGCGCTGGCGGTGTAGCAACGCTTTATAAACCACTCCTTTATAGACATGCTAGAGCGGTTCGTGTCTATCTACTTGGACGACATCCTTATCTACACAGATAGAACGAGAGAGCAATATACGGACTACATTAAGAGAGTGTTAAAGAGGCTCTGCGAGGTCGGGTTGAACGCGGACATAAAGAAGAGCGAGTTCTATCAAACCAAGGTCAAATATCTCAGCCTTATTGTCGGAAGAGATGGAATTCGGATAGACCCCTTAAAGGTCGCCGCTGTAGCGGAATGGAAACAGCCGAAATCCGGAAACACTACGCAGATCAGAGCGTTTCTCGGATTCTGCAGCTACTATTAAAGGTTTATTAAGGACTTTAGCAGGATAGCAAGACCCCTAAACGAAGCGTTAAAGAAAGAGGCCGCTGGCCTATAGAATAAGAAGTGTACGGAAGCTTTTAACCGACTAAAAGAGGCAGTGGCCTCAGCGCCAGTGTTAGCGCACTTCAGACCGGAAAAGACGATCTACGTAGAGACAGACGCTTCCGACACAGTAACAGCAGGGGTCCTTTCTTAATACGCTGACGACGACGAAACGCTCCATCTAGTGGCTTTCTTTAGCAAGTCTATAACGGAGGCCGAACGGAACTACGCAATCTACGATAAAGAACTGCTGGCCATTATTCAGGCCTTTAAAGAGTGGAAACCGGAGCTTATAGCTGGACAGAGCACAATCTAGGTCCTTACGGACCACCAGTCGCTGACCTACTTTATAAAGACGTAGAAGCTCTTACGACGTTAAGCACAGTAGGCCGCCTATTTATCCGGGTTCGACTTCAAGATTACCTATCGACCCAGAGCTCAAAACGGGAAGGCTAACGCGCTGACGAGAAGGGAAGGAAAAACCAGCCGCGCGAAAGAAGATCCGAACATGTTCTAGAAGGTGTTAACCAAGCGGATAGTAGACGCAGAGGTGTTAAAAGAGGTAGGGGTCTGCGCAGTGGAACCGGCCCCTAAGGAAGAGACTCTCTACGAGAAGGTGGAGCAGCTTAATTAGCAGCAGAAGCTAGGCAAAACCGGTTTAGGAAAGCTAATAGTTCTGGAAGAACTAATTACAGAGGTTATCCAGCTGGTCTATAGCTCCGTAGATGTTGGCTACGCAGGCGCGAAGAAGACAATGCAGGCAGTGAGAACGATCTACTGGTTTCCGCGGATCTATAAGCGGATCCACCGGTTTATCGCCAATTGCTACATGTACCAAGCCGCGAAGCTACGTTACGGTCTTCCGGCAGGTCTACTAAAGCCACTTCCGATCTCCGAGAAGCCGTAGCAGCAAATTACGATAGATTTCGTAACCGGCCTGCCGAATTTAGATGGATACGATGCCACCCTTAACGTAGTAGATAGGCTAAGCAAAGAGCGCCACTTTATCCCCTATTAAGCGAGTAACGAAGGAACCACTGCAGAAGAGACCGCGCGGATGCTAATTAGACACGTATAGAAGCACTATGGCCTGCCGGACACTATTACTACGGATAGGGGTCCTCAATTCACCGCCGACGTATAGAAAGCTATTAACCAAGCTCTCGGAATTCGTAGAAAGCTCAGCACAGCTGCTTACCCGCAGACCGACAGTCAGTCTAAAGTAGCTAACTGCGAGATAGAGCGATACCTACGAACCTTCTGCAGCCATTATTAAGAAAAGTAGGTTAAGATGCTGCCAATAGCTGAATTCTGCGCGAACTTAGCACAGTTAGAAGCAACGTTGCTAGCGCCGTTCGAGATAACCTACAGTTATCTTCTAAGGCTGAGCTTCCAGCCGCCGAGCGACGCCGGCTCGCCGGAGCTTTCCACTACTACGTCGTCAAAGAGAGTCGCTGCCGCGGCGGCGGAAGCGCTACGATCTCAGATAGAAGAAGCGATCAAGGTAGCGAAAGAGGCGATGGAATCGGCTCAGAAGAAGATAGTAACTCGAACTAATAGAAAGCGGTCGCCGATAGAATTCAAGGAAGGTCAAAAGGTCTAGCTTAATACGCGAAACCTAAGGCTAAAAGGCAACGCCAAGCTCAATCCGCACTACGTAGGTCCGTTTAAGATAGTGGAAAAGAGGTCGCCAGTAACCTACCGGCTCCAGCTGCCGAAATCGTTCCGGATCTACGATGTTTTCTATTCGGACCTGCTAAGCCTAGACCCTAAAGACGGTCTTCCAGAGCAGAGTTTTACCGAACCCCCACTAATCAAGATAGACGGTAAGGAAGAAGAGTAGGAGGTAGAAGATGTAATGGACGTAAAGAAGATAAGGGAGTCTATTAAAGCGAGGATCTCGTAGAAAGGGTAGCCGGAAGACTATAAATAGTACCCGATCGAAAACCTCTGGAATTCGGCAGAGCTGCTAAGAGAGTTCTACGTGCGGAACCTGTAGAAGCCGAAACCTAAATGGCTCCGAAGCTGATTATTCCGGAAAGAAGAAAGCCGCGTCCGCTCCATCGCTATAGAAGCCGATAGAAACAATCGAGGGTCGCTTCGCTAGAGTCTTCGACGCGGCCACTACCTACCGCCGGGTCGGCAGGCAGCTCGCCGACGCCGTAGCGTGCCAGCGCCGCCGACGCTACAGTAGGTAAGCGCTTCGGTAGAGAAGAAAAAGAAGAAGAAGAAACGACGCTGCGGACGGATCTATATAGACCTCGGAGGCGACGCACAGACTAGCCGAGCCGCAGCTTAGAAGACCGCGGATCAGATCAGATAGCGTCGATTACATAAACGCTAAGTGGAGGACTTCAGACGCCGACGACGCAAAAAATGGAAAAAGCGACGAAAAGAACGCCGGTTGTAATAGAAGATAGAAGAGGCGACGTCGGCGTTGGAAGGGGTTTTAGAAGGAGACAAAAAAAAAGAGAGAGAAGATTTTCGAATGGATAAGGTAGCTAAGCGGTCGAGGGCGACCGCTAGCGAGGGAGGGGGGTAGTTTTACAGCGGCAGAAAGGGGTGGGACTGGATAATAGGGTGGACCCTTGGAATTTCGGCTCGGCCCTTCCGGGCTAAGCCGGGCCTTGGCACTACTACTACGAAAGCCTACTACCACCACTACATAGATTTCTTTCCCTCCTTAGTTCGAGATATAGTTATCAAAAAGGCCGTATTGAATCATATCTGCGTGCCCGGATCAGCAGCTACTGAGAAAGACTATACAAGCTATAGAGCCGGCTCCGAACGACACCGACAGCGTAGATAGTAGAGTGCTACTAAGAATCCTAGGAAAAGATCAGCTGGAAGGATAGGCCCCCTATCTAGCGTAGACAACAGGGCACTAACACGAACTACATTACAGAAAGGAAGTATCAACAGCTGCAGCGATCCGCTCTTAGCGGCGGTGGAAGTGAACACGGAAACAGCTATTATCCTTCCAATCACTGTCCACCCTCTTAACAGATCGAGCAAACCACTTCAGCTAAGAGCTTTTATCGATATAGGGGCCCTTATTAGAGCGGCTATCTACTATCGACTGGTTTAAAAGATAATGAAAGGATATAGCTATCTAGTAGAGCTAGCGTCGCCGACACGGATTTTGGCATACAACGGACAGGACACAGAGAGTGTTACGCACTATGTGCTATTAAAGACTACCTTAGCAGGTCGCACTACAGAGGCGACGTTCCGAATTATAGATATCGAAAGATTTGGCATTATTATAGGGCAGAAATAGATAAATAACTAGGGAGCAATTATTAACGTAGGTAAAGGCACACTCGGATTCAGAAAACCAATCAGCGGCTCCGCCGCCGTCAAATCAGTTACCGAACTGGTTACAGTTGCCAACGTCAAACCGAACGTTACGACTATCGAAGTAGCTCCAAAGGATCGGCCCGAACCTTAAGGCACGATCGGAATAATAAGTTTAGAAGCTTTGACGACCCTCGCAAGGTCGTTAGACAACGAGATTTATGCTATCTTAATAAAGGATATCGAAGACTACTAGAAGATAACAGCGGAAGAAGAAGTGGATCTACTAGAGGTGTTACTAAAAGAACTCTATAGTTACACTAACGTGTTCTTAAAGGCTAACTCCAACTGATCCGAGCGCGCAGATGTGGTTCAATACGGCTGTTTTGATAACTATATCTCGAACTAAGGAGGGAAAGGAATCTATGTAGTAGTAGGTAAGCGCTTTAGGGGCGGCGGCGTGCCAAGGCCCGGCTCGGCCTGGAAGGGCCGAGCCGAAATTCCAAGGGTCCACCCTATTATCCAGTCCCACCCCTTTCTACTGCTGCAACACTACCCCCCTCCCTTACCAGCGGTCGCCCTCGACTGCTTAGTCACCCCGTCCAACCAAAAATCTCCACTTTTTTTTCTTTTTTCTTTTTTTTTTTAAGGTTCCCCTTTAAGGTCGACATCGGCTCGTCTATCTTCTATTAAAAACAACGTTCTTTTCGTCGCTTCTTTCTGTTCTTACGTCGTTGTCTCCTAAGGTCCTTTACTTAGCGTTTATGTAATCGTCGCCATCTGATCTAATTAGCTGTCTTCTGACCTGCTGGTCGGCCGGTCTGTGCACTGCTGCGGGGGTCTATATAGATCTGTTCGCAGCTCCGTTTCTTCTTCTTCTTTTTCTTCCACTAAAGCCTTTACCTACTACGCGGTCGGCGGCGCTGGCACGCTACAGCGTGCGCGAGCTACCGGCCGACGCGGTAGTGGTGGAGCACAATCACTTCCTGAAGCAACCTTACAATCGTTTTTATTGGCTTCCGCGCCGGTAGAGCAGACGTAGCTTTCTTCGTTTTCTTCCGGAAGGATCGGCTTCAGAGCTATTCCGGCTTCGGCTTCTTCGGGTTCCGCGCGTAAAAATCTCTTAGCAGCTCCGCCGAATTTCGGAGATTCTCGATCGGATACCATTTATAGTCTTCCGGCCACCCCTTCTACGAAATCCTCGCTTTGATGGACCCCCCCGTCTTCTTTACGTCTATTACGTCTTCTACCTCCTACTCTTCTTTATTACTGTCTATCTCGACCGGCGGGGGTTTAGCAAACCCCTGTTCCGGCAGGCCGTTTTCAGGGTCTAAGCTTAACAGGTCCGAATAGAAGACATCGTAGATCCGGAACGATTTCGGTAGCTAGAGTCGATAGGTCACTAGCGACCTCTTTTCCACTATTGTAAACGGACCTACGTAGCGGGGGTTAAGCTTGACGTTCCCTTTCAGCCTTAGGTTCTGCGTGTTAAGCTATATCTTTTGGCCTTCCTCGAATTCTATTAGTAACCGCTTCTTATTAGCTCGAGTTACTATCTTCTCCTAAGCCGATTCTATCGCGTCTTTTGCTACCTTGATCGCTTCTTCCATCTAAGATCGTAGCGCTTCTGCCGCCGCAGCGGCGACTCTCTTTAACGACGTAGCGGTAGGTAGTTCCGCAGAGCTGGGTTCGTTTGGCGGCTAAAAGCTCATCCTTAGAAGATAGCCGTGCGTTATCTCGAACGGCGCCAGCGAGGTGGCCTTAGACGGTGCTGAGTTGGCGCAGAATTCGGCTATCGGCAACACCTTAACCCATTCTTCTTAATAGTAGCTGCAGAAGGTTCGCAGATATCGCTCTATCTCTCGATTAGCCACTTTAGACTAACCGTTGGTTTAAGGGTAAGATGCGGTGCTGAGTTTTCTATAGATTCCGAGAGCTTAGTTGATAGCTTTCTACACGTCGGCGGTGAATTGAGGACCCCTATCCGTAGTAATAGTGTTCGGCAGGCTATAGTGCTTCTATACGTGTTAAATTAACATCCGTACGGTCTCTTCTGCAGTGGTTCCCTCGTCTCTCGCTCGGCAGGGGATAAAGTGTCGTTCTTTGCTTAGCCTATCTACTACGTTCAGCGTAGCGTTATATCTATCCGAATCCGGCAGGCCGGTTACGAAGTCTATCGTAATGTGTTGCTACGGTTTCTTAGGGATCGGAAGTGGCTTTAGCAGACCGGCCGGAAGACTGTAACGTGGCTTTACGGCTCTGCACACGTGGCAATTGGCGATGAATCGATAGATCCGTTCGTAGATCCGCGGAAACCAGTAGATCGTCCTTACAGCTTCTATTGTCTTTTTCAAGCTGGCGTAACCAACGTCCTTAGAGCTATGGACCAGTTGGACGACCTCAGTAATTAGTTCTTCCAGAACTATCAGCTTCCCTAAGCCGGTTTTGCCGAGTTTCTGTTGCTGGTTAAGCTGCTTTACCTTTTCGTAGAGAGTTCCTTCCTTAGGGGTCGGCTCCACTGCGCAGACCCCTACCTCTTTTAGCACCTCTGCGTCCACTATCCGCTCAGTCAACACCTTCTGGAACATGTTAGGATCTTCTTTCGCCCAGCTGGTTTTTCCTTCCCTTCGCGTTAGCGCATTAGCCTTTCCGTTTTGAGCCCCTAGTCGATAGGTAATCTTAAAGTTGAACCCGGATAAGTAGGCAGCCTACTGTGCTTGACGTCGCGAAAGCTTCTGCGTCTTTATAAAGTAGGTTAGCGACTGGTGGTCCGTAAGGACCTGGACCGTGCTCTTTCTAGCTATAAGCTCTAGCTTCTACTCCTCGAAGGCCTGAATAATCGCTAGCAGCTCCTTATCGTAGATGGCGTAGTTCCGCTTAGCTTCCGTTATAGATTTACTGAAGAAGGCCACTAGGTGAACGGTCTCGTCGTCGCTATATTGAGAAAGGACCCTTGCTGTTACTGTATTAGAAGCGTCCGTTTCTACGTAGATTGCCTTTTCCGGTCGGAAGTGCGCTAGAACCGGCGCCGAAGCTACTGCTTCTTTCAGCCGTACGAAAGCTTCTGTGCACTTCTTATACTATAGGCCGGCGGCCTCTTTCTTTAGTGCCTCGTTTAGGGGTCTCGCTATCTTGCTAAAGTCCTGAATAAACTGTCGATAGTAGCTACAGAAGCCGAGAAACGCCCTGATTTGCGTAGTATTTCCAGACTTCGGCTGCTTCCATTCGGCGACGGCGGCGACCTTCGAGGGGTCTATACGAATTCTATCTCTTCCGACGATAAGACCGAGATATTTGACCTCGGTTTGGTAGAACTCGCTCTTCTTCGTGTCTGCGTTTAATCCCACTTTGCAGAGTCTCTTCAGCACCCTCTCGACGTAGTCTGTGTGCTGGTCTCTCGTTCCGTCCGTATAGATAAGAATGTCGTCCAAATAGATAGACACGAACCGCTCCAGCATGTCTATAAAGGAGTGGTTTATAAAGCGTTGCCACACCGCCGGCGCATTGGTAAGACCAAACGGCATTACCAGCTACTTAAAATTGCCTATACGCGTAGCGAACGTCGTAAGATCTTCCGTCTGCCCTTCCTCGTTTCTTAATCGATAGAACGCTTGGCGGATGTCCAGCTTGCTGAACTACTTAGCCTTCGCTACTCTTTAGATGGTTTCGTCGATCAACGGCAGTGGATATACGTCTCTCTTGGTGACCTCGTTAAGGCCTCGATAGTCTACGCAGAGTCGCAGACTACCCCCTGGTTTCTGTACGAAAAGGATTAGTAACGCATATTCGGCAGAACTTGGTGTAATAAACTTCTTTGCTAGGTTTTCGCGAACAAACACCTCTACTTGGTCCAGTTCGGCCGGTAACAGTCGCCTTAGGGGCTCGGTTCTTGGCAGCGTAGCTCCCTCTTTTAGTCGGATCTTGTTGTTATATTCCGGTCGATAGAGCGGCAATAGGTTAGAGTCGGCTTTTAAGAACACGTTAGCGTAATCGTAGAGCTCGTTTGGCAGCACCTCTAGTAGATCCACTTCTTCTTCTGCCATTATCTTCCAGTAGTCTTCGATGTCTTTTATCGAGATAGCGTAGATCTTATTGCTCGGCGACTTTGCGAGGGTCGTTATTGCTTCTGAACTTATTATTCCGACAGTAACCAAAGGTTCGGAACGATCGGACGGAGCCTCTTTCGTGGACGCCGCGGCGTTCGGCTCGGCGGCGGCAGTCGTTCCGGTGGTCCCTGTTCCGCTACCTGGGGTTTTGAATCCTATCGTGCCTTTATCTACGTCGACGATAGCCTTCTGATTCTTTATCTATTTCTGCCCTATAATAATGTCAAACCTTCCGATAACTATAATTCGGAACGTCGCTTCCGTAGTGCGACTAGCTAAGGTAGTCTTTAGCGGCACGTAGTGCGTAACGCTTTCCGTGTCTTGTCCGTTGTACGCCGAAATCCTCGTCGGCGACGCCAATTCTACCGGATAACTGTATCCCTTTATCAGTTTCTAAACCAACCGGTAGTGGATCGCCGCGCTAATAAGAGCTCCGGTGTCGTTAAAAGCTTTCAGCTGAAGTGGTTTGCTCGATCCGTTAAGGGGGTAGACAGTGATTAGGAGGATAATAGCTGTTTCCGTGTTCACTTCCACTGCAGCCGATAGCGGATCGCTGCAGCTATTGATGCTCTCTTTCGTCGACGTAGCTCGCGTTAATGCCCTGTTGTCTATGCTAGATAGGGGGCCTATCCTTCTAGCTGGTCTTTTCCCAAGATTCGCAGTGGCACTCCACCGTCTACGCTGTTAGTATTGTTCGGACCCGGCTCTATAGCTTGTATAGCCTTCCTCGGTGGTGGCGGCTTCGTTGCTCGATATTCCTGCTTCTGCTTATCCGAAGCTTGGCATCTCGTAGCGATGTGGCTAGGCTTTCCGCATGCGTAGCACGTAGGGACGAACGCCGATCGTAGTGAATACGACGACTGCTGGGGCGTTCGTCGGAAAGGCGCAGGGGGCCGCGCCGTCTGCGCCGACGGCGACGACTTCTAAACCGATTCGCGTAATTTCGCGTAAGCGCTCAAGTTTCTCGCGGTGACTCTCGCTCTGTGCACGAAGCTCTCGAGGTCTTCGTCTTCTACCGACGCTATAGCTGCGGCCAGTTTAGGGTTTAGCTTCTGCCTTAATAGGTCGAGCTGCTTATCTTCCGCTACCTGGGCCCTAATCGCATATTTTCTAAACAAACCGTAGAACTCCTCGAACGTCTGCCGGTTCTGGTTGATCTTATCTAGCTGCTTACAGGCCGTTTTCTTTCAGAATGGGTCTCCGAAGCACTGGTCTAGTGCTCTAATCGCTTCCTCGGCGGTCGCCTCTTCCAGGTCCGCCACTAGCGAAAAAGCTTTGCCTTCCAATCGCGATTCCAGGTACGCCAGTCTGTCTCCGGCGCTGTTTCCGGCATAGTCGCGGTCCATCTTATTCTTTATCTTCTTCTTAAACGCTTCCTAGTCTTCGGGGTCTCTACCTCTAAACGCCGGCAGGTCCGGTAATAATGTTATCGAGGTGCTACCTTAACTATAGGCTGCTGGTAAGGCAGTCTCTGCTTGTTCTTCTCGATGCAGTGGCAGCGGCGGCATCGCTGCTTCCATTCTAGCCAGTTGATCCTTTAGCGCCTTTAGTTGCACTAGCCTATTCGCTGCCTGGTTCTCTAACACGTCGATAATAGTTTCTGCCGATTCCTTCTCGGCCCTTACCGTCTCTACTTCTTCCCTTAACTGTCTGTTTTCTTCTACGCTCCTATAAAACTTCTTTTCTATAAAGGTAATAATGTCAAACACCTTCTTAGCTCCGTGCTCTGTAAGATGTTCTCCTATCTTATCCAGCGTGCGCCCGTACAGTTCGGCGTAGCCCTCTATGCCTTTTCTCGCTTTATCTACCTCTTCTTTCGTAAGGCCTTTATTAGTCGTTCCGTCGTCGAGAATGCTGGTACGCCTATCCCTCGGTCTGTTAGTCTTTCTCTTTCCGCTGCGGCCTGTAACGCCACTCTCTACCGCTAAGAAGCCTTCTATCTTCTTACGGTGCCTCGGGGGTTGTTGTTAGTGTGTGTGTGTGGTGCGCGTGCGTTATTCGGGTTTCCAGATAGTTCGACGGGCCCTTTCGCGCAGCGTAGGGGTTAGTGTAGAGAGCTAAGTTCGAGATATAATAATCCGAGCGCGCAGATATAGTTCAATACGGCTGTTTTAATAACTATATCTCGAACTAAGGAGGGAAAGGAATCTATGTAGTGGTGGATGAGCGCTTTAGGGGCGGCGGCGTGCCAAGGCCCGGCTCGGCCCGGAAGGGCCGAGCCGAAATTCCAAGGGTCCACCCTATTATCCAGTCCCACCCCTTTCCACCGCCGCAACACTAACCTCTTGCCGCTCTACCGACCGGAATATAACAACAAGATCCGGCTAAAAGAAGGAGCCGCGCTGCCGAGAACCGAGCCCCTAAGACGCTTATCTCCGGCTGAGCTGGACTAGGTAGAAGTGTTTGTTCGAGAGAATCTAGCGAAGAAGTTTATTACGCCAAGCTCTGCGGAATATGCGTCGCCGATTCTTTTTGTACAGAAACTAGGAGGTAGTCTCCGACTGTGCGTAGATTACTGGGGCCTTAATAAGGTTACCAAGAGAGATGTGTATCCGCTGCCTCTAATCGATAAGACTATACAACGAGTAGCTAAGGCTAAGTAGTTCAGCAAGCTGGATATTCGCTAAGCGTTCCATCGATTAAGGAACGAGGAAGGGCAGACGGAAGATCTTACGACATTCGCTACGCGCATAGGCAATTTTAAGTAGCTGGTGATGCCCTTCGGACTTACCAACGCGCCAGCGGTGTAGCAACGTTTTATAAACTATAGCTTTATAGACATGCTAGAGCGATTTGTATCTATTTACCTAGACGACATCCTTATTTACACAGATAGAACGAGAGAACAGCACACGGACTATATCGAAAAGGTGCTAACCAGGCTCTGCGAGGTCGGATTGAACGCAGACACGAAAAAGAGCGAGTTCTACCAGACCGAAGTCAAATATCTCGGTCTTATCGTCGGAAGAGAAGGAATTCGGATAGACCTGTCGAAAGTGGCCGCTGTAGCGGAATGGAAGTAACCGACATCCGGAAACACTACGCAAATTAGAGCGTTTCTCGGATTCTGCAGCTACTATCGACGGTTTATTAAGGACTTTAGCAAGATAGCGAGACTACTAAATAAGGCATTAAAGAAGGAAGCCGCCGGCCTATAGAATAAAAAGTGTACGGAAGCTTTTAACTGACTAAAGGAGGCGGTGGCCTCAGCGCTAGTGCTAGCGCACTTCAGACCGGAAAAGACGATCTACGTAGAGACAGTCGCTTCCGACACAGTAACAGCAGGGGTCCTTTCTTAATACGCTAACGACGACGAGACCCTCCATCCAGTGGCCTTCTTCAGCAAATCTATAACTAAGGCCGAGCGGAACTACGCGATCTACGATAAAGAACTGCTAGCCATTATTCAGGCCTTCGAAGAGTAGAAACTGGAGCTTATAGCTAGACAGAGCACGATCCAGGTCCTTACGGACTACCAGTCGCTGACCTACTTTATAAAGATGCAGAAGCTCTTACGACGTTAGGCACGGTAGGCTGCCTACTTATCCGGGTTCGACTTCAAGATCACTTATCGGCCCGGAGCTCAAAACGGAAAGGCTAACGCACTAATAAGGAGGGAAGGAAAGACCAGCCGCGCGAAAGAAGATCCGAACATGTTCCAGAAGGTGTTGACCGAGCGGATAGTAGACGCAGAGGTGTTAAAAGAGGTAGGGGTCTACGCAATAGAACCGACTAATAAGGAAGAAACTCTCTACGAGAAAGTGGAGCAGCTTAACTAGCAACAGAAGCTCGGCAAAACCGGTTTAGGGAAGCTGATAGTTCCGGAAGAACTAATTACAGAGGTTATCCAGCTGGTCTATAGCTCCGTAGATGTTAGCTACGTAGGCGCGAAGAAGACGATGCAAGCAGTAAGGACGATCTACTGGTTTCCGAGAATATTTAAGCAAATCCACCGATTTATCGCTAACTGCCACGTATGCCGAACGGCGAAGCCGCGTTACGGCCTTCCGGCAGGCTTACTGAAGCCACTGCCGATCCCTAAGAAACCATAGCAGCACATTACAATGGACTTCGTAACCGGCCTGCCGAATTCAGATAGATACGATGCTACCCTTAACGTAGTGGATAGGCTAAGCAAAGAGCGCTACTTTATCCCCTGCCAAGCGAGAGACGAGGGAACTATAGCAGAAGAGACCGCGCAGATGTTAATTCGATATATATAGAAGCACTATAGCCTGCCGGACACTATCACTACAGATAGGGGTCCTTAATTCACCGCCGACGTATAGAAAGCTATTAACCAAGCTCTCGGAATTCGTAGAAAGCTTAGCACGGCCGCTTACCCATAGACCGACAGTCAGTCTGAAGTAGCTAACTGCGAGATAGAGCGATATCTGCGAACCTTCTGCAGCTATTATTAAGAAGAATAGGTCAAGGTGTTGCCGATAGCCGAGTTCTGCACCAACTCGGCACTGTCTAAGGCTACCTCGCTGGCGCCGTTTGAAATAACGCATAGCTATCTTCCGAGAATAAGTTTTCAGCCGCCGAACGAACCCAGCTCTGTGGAACTATCCGCTGCCACGTCGTTAAAGAGAGTCGCCGCCGCCGCAGCTCTAGTAACCGCTGGCTCCGATTAGATAGCTCCGATCAGATAGAACGGATTAGATAGAAGCTAAGTGAAGACTTCAGATAGTAATAATGTAAATCAAAAAAAAAGGAAAAAGACAGGAGGAACGGATAAGTAGGCGGTCGAGGGCGACTGCTAATAAGGGAGGGGAGTGGTGTTGTAGCGGTGGAAAGGGGTGGGACTAAGTAATAGGGTAGACCCTTAGAATTTCGGCTTAGCCCTTCCGGACCAAGCCGGGCCTTGGCACGCTACCCCCAAAGGTCTCGTCCACTACTACATAGATTCCTTTCGCTCCTTAGTTCGAGATATAGTTATCAAAAAGGCCGTATTGAATTATATCTGCGTGCCTAGATCAGAACTAATAGGCAGTTCCTTCGTTATCTGCTGCTGTACAATTTGTACCTACGAAGCCAAGCTAGCAATTTCCTTCTGTGCAGGGATGCAAGGTTTACCCTCCGTACAGAGGTTTAGGAGTTCCCTCCTCTGTATAGTAGTGTAGAGTTTTCCCTCTATTTAGAGGGGCGGTAGTTCCTCTTTGTGCAGGACTATAGGATTCTTCCTCTGTACGGGAGTAGGGTCCTGTCGGTAGTTCCGTACAGAGGGTAGGGTTATGCTGGCGCTGCTAAGTCGCAGTCCTTAGGGCGACGGTTGGCTTAGGTCGGGTCCAGGACCTGGGCCGGGCGGCGCCCCCTAACACTATAGTGCTTCCCTTATATAACAACGTATCGTATAGCCTTATCTCCTAGCGTTCCTCTTATAGGTAGCGCTTTCCTATCTCCGTCTAGTTGTCTATAGTCGACTGTCGTCTAGGTACTTGCTAGTCGGCAATGCCTGCTAGATGCCCTCCCTATTGTTGCTAGGTCCTTAGGTAGCAGTTGCCTGTTTGCTAGTACTCCCCCTATAGCCTGCAGTTGCGCAGTTACCCTTTGTCCTAGGTCTACCCCCTCCCTCTACGCTGCTGCAACCTTAGGCCTGTCTATTTAGATCCTATAGCTAAGGCAGAGGAGGACCTGCAAGTAGGGAAGGTAGGTAGTGCTAGACCGCTTCTACCTAATCTTAACCGATTCCGTTTGCTACTTTAAGGATGCTAAAGCTAAGGCAGAGGAGGATCTGCAAGCAGTTACGAAGGTGTAGGAGGTGCTCGGTCCTGTCTGTCTATTTACCTGCCTCTTATCCCTCGTCTGTTTATCTCCTACCCTATAGCTCTAGCTGTATACTCTGCGTCCTATCTGTACAGTCTAGTAGCGGCAGGTCGTTTGGCTCTGTCCCTATGCCTTAGTTATCGTCTAGAGTTTAGCTCTTAGGTAGATGTTCCTACCTGTTATTATCTGTAGAGTAAGGTAGTAGTCGTTTACCTAGCAGTCGTCTATACAGTCTTAGGTAGGCCGGTTATCTCGTACACTCCCGCCCTGCCCTATGCTAGCTCTATTCCCGTTCTTCTTCCTTTCTCTCTTCCTGTACTTATACTATGCTTCTTGCAGGTTCCCTAGTATCGTCTCTTCTTTTATATCCCTAGTGATGTAACGCGGTACACTTAAGCCAAAAGGGACTAGTTAAGTAACTCAGAAGTGACTTGACCAATGTGTACCAGATATATGAACCTTGGCAAGGCATAGTAATGACACAGGCCAACCCACCCCGTATTACTACCCCCTACGCTACAGGCTTACGACCTCGTAAGCTGCGCTTACTTATAGGCTACGTATACTATTGCACAGCCCCCCTATACAGCATACGCAATCAACCCCCCCTAGCAGGTCTGCATACAGCCAGCTGGACCTTTACCAGGTCTGCCTTATTCTGTACGGAGTAGTGGACAAATGGACATACGTTAACGCTGCTTCTACTCTCCTGTTAAAAGATGCGCCCTCTGGGAATTGAACCCGGGCCTTTTATTGTACACTTTCAGCAGTTACTTCTAAGTTAAGTGATATAACGCGGTACACTTAAGCCAAAAGGGACTGGTCAAGTAACTCAGAAGTAACTTAACCAATGTGTACCAGATATATAAACCTTGGCAAGGTATAGTAATAACACAGGCCAACCTACCCTGTATTACCTAGGGATAGATGTCTCTAATTCCTCCCTATTCCTGCCCCTTCTTTGCAGCTTCCTAGTCTTGCCTATAGCTGTCTAACATCTCTTATAGCCCGGTCTAGGCTGCAGTCGCCTAATATCGCTTGTAGCTGCCTTATCCTGTAGCTGCTATCTGTCCTATCCTATATAGTATAGTGTTACTGCGACCGTTTGCTAGGGTGTCTTTCCTCCTACTTATCTAGTGCCTATATCTCCTAGAGAGCCTTATACAGCTCCTATATAGGCTCTGCCTAGCCTGTCTATTTAACTAGGTATTCTATCTTTTTCTACTTTCTCTAGCTCTTAAGGATTTCCTCTACTTTATACTCCTCCTAGTCTTTAGTAATAATCGCTAGGGGGCGTATATCGTCCGTCGTCTAGTATAGGAGGGGGTCTGTATATGCCAGCTGTACGAGGTCTATATAGAAGACTAGGTAGATCCCTAGGGGAGTGTTAAGTCGTACAGCGTATGTCCCTACTGGCTGGACTACTGTAAACTTCCAGTTCTTCCAATCTAGTTTCTTGCTTAGCCGGTCTGTATAGATGTTGCGCTAGTTTAGCTAGACCTTATCTCCTGCCTCGTACCTTAGTGCAGCCTGCTGTCCCTTATTAGCCTACTCTCCTGCATTCTGTTAAGCTATAGCTAGACTTGCTTTCGCCTATTAATAGACGTTCGTAATCGTCTGTACGATAGCTTCTCCCTGCTAAATTGGGGATCGTATAGGGCGTAAGGTAGCGCTGCTTAGGGTCAGTAGGAGCAGGGAGTAGTCGTATCTGTAGGAAATAAAGAAGGGGGACAATCCTGTAGCATTAGCCGTATAGCTGTTAATAGCTAGTTCCGCTATAGGGAGGAGGCGGTTCTAGTTTGTCTAGTCGTAGTTGACGTATGTTGCGGCAGCAGAAAGGGGTGGGACTAAGTAATAGGGTGGACCCTCGGAATTTTGGCTCGGCCCTTCCGGACCGAGCCGGGCCTTGGCACACCACCCCTAAAGCTCTTACCCACCACTATATAGATTTTTTTCCCTCCTTAGTTCGAGATATAGTTATTAAAAAGGCCGTATTAAATTATATCTGCGTGCCTAGATTATTATATCTCGAACTGACTTACTACACTAACCCTGCACTGCGCGAAAGGGACCGTTGAACTATCCGGACACCCGAATAACGCACGCGCACTACATACACCAAACTAACAACCCCTAGCACCGTAAGACAGCTATAGAGAGCTTCTTAACAGTAGAAGGTAGCGTTACAGGCTGCAGCAGAAGTAGGAAAGAAAAGGCTAACAGAGCAAGTAGACGCTCTAGCGTTATTAATAATAAGTTCATTATTAGAGGTTTTACAGCAGAAGAGACTGCAGAGATTAAGGAACGAATAACCGAATATAAGAAGATCCACGACTGCACACTCAAGGAACTTGAAGATTACGTAAACGAGAACAGAGTAGGGAAGGTCTACGACGGCATAGATCTTATTAAGACGCTGTTTTACAGAACCCTGGAAGAGAAGAGGCAGTTAAAAGAAGAAAACGAAGCGGCAAGGGCCGAGAAGGAATCGGCAGAGACTATTATTAACGTGCTAGAAAACCAAGCGGCAAACCGACTAGCACAACTAAAGGCGATAAAGACTTAGTTAGCTAAGATAGAAGCAGCGATGTCGTTAGTGCCGCCACTACATCGAGAAGACCAAGCAGAGACCGCCTTACTAGCGGCCTACAGTTAAGGTAGCACCTCGATAACGTTACTACCTAACCTACTGGCGTTTAGAGGCGGAGACCCTAAAGACTAGGAGGTATTAAAGAAGAAGATAAAGAACAAGATAGACTGCGACTATGCCGGAAACAGTAAAGAGGACAGGCTAGCATACCTGGAATCGAGACTGGAGGGTAAACCTTTTTTGTTAGTAGCAGACCTAGAAGAGGTAACTGCCAAAGAAGCGATCAAAGAGCTAGACCAACGCTTCGGAGACCCCTTCCGAAAGAAGACAGCCTGTAAGCAACTAGATAAGATCAACCAGAACCGGCAGACGTTTAAGGAATTTTACAGACTGTTCCAAAAATATACTATTAGAGCTAGAGTGTTAGAAGATAAGCAGCTCTACCTACTAAGGCAGAAGCTGAACCCTGAATTGGCCACAGCTATAGCGTTAGTAGAAGACGAAGACCTCAAAAGCTTCGTGCACTAAGCGAGGGTCACTGCTAGAAACCTAAGCGCTTACGCGAAATCGCGCGAATTGAACCAGAAGCTGTCGATAACACAGACAATATAACCCCCTGCACCTTTTAGGAGAGTACCTTAGCAGCCGTCTTATTCGCAGCATTCGTCGTTCGTCCCTACCTACTACGCGTATAGAAAGCCTGGCTACATCGCTACGAGATGCTAAGCTACGGATTAGCAGAAGCAGGAGTATCGAGCTACGAAGCAGTAGCCGAGAAAGGCTATCCAAGCTATAGAGCCGGCTCCGAACGATACCGACAGTGTGGACGGTGGAGTGCTACTGCGAATCCTAGGAAAAGGTCAGCTGGACGGATAGGCCCCCTATCCAGCATAGACAATAGGGCAACGATACGAACTACGTTGCCGGAAGAAGGAAGTATCAACAGCTATAGCGATCCGCTCTCGGCGGCGGTAGAAGTGAACATGGAAACAGCTATTATCCTTCCTATTACGATCTACCCCGTTAAGAAGTTACGCCTACTGCTCCAGCTAAAAGCTTTTATCGATACCGGAGCTCTTATCGGAGCAGCGATCCACTATCGGTTGGTTTAGAAGCTAATAAAGGGATACGGCTACCCGGTAGAACTAGCGTCGCCAACGCGAATTTTGGCGTACAACGGACAGGACACGGAAAGTGTTATGCACTATGTGCCATTAAGGACTACACTGGCTAGTCGCACTACAGAGGCGACGTTCCGAATTATAGATATCAGAAGGTTTGATATTATTATAGGGCAGAAATAGATAAAGAACCAGAAAGCCGTTATTAACGTAGGCGAAGGCACCCTTAGTTTCAAGACCCAGCAGAGCAGGGTCGCCGCCGCCGAATCGGTTACCGTCGTCGCCGCGAAGTCGAACGTTACGACTATCGGAGCGACTCCGATCGATCGGTCCGACCCTTAAGACACGATCGGAATAATAAGCTTGGAAGCTTTAACGACCCTTGCGAGGTCGCCGGACAATAAGATTTACGCTATCTTAATAAAGGACATCGAAGACTACAGGAAGATAATAGCAGAAGAAGAAGTGGATCCGCTAGAGATGTTACCGAAAGAGCTCTACAGCTACACCGACATGTTCTTAAAAGCCGACTCCAACCTCCTGCCGCTCTACCAACCGGAATATAACAACAAGAGCCGACTAAAAGAGGGAGCTACGCTGCTAAGAACCGAGTCCCTAAGACGATTGTCGCCGGCCGAGCTGGACTAGGTAGAAGTGTTTGTTCGAGAAAATCTAGCGAAGAAGTTTATTACGCTAAGCTTAGCCAAATATGCGTTACCGATTCTTTTCGTAATGAAACCCAGAGATAGTCTCTAACTATGCGTAGATTACCAAGGCCTTAACGAGGTCACCAAGAGAGACGTGTACCCGCTGCCGCTAATCGATAATACTATACAACGAGTAGCTAAAGCTAAGTAGTTCAGCAAGCTGGACATTCGCCAAGCGTTCCACCGATTAAGGAACGAGGAAGGACAAACAGAAGACCTTACGACATTCGCTACGCGCATAGGCAATTTTAAGTAGTTGGTAATGCCTTTCAGACTTACTAACGCACTGGCAGTGTAGTAACGCTTTATAAACTACACTTTTATAGACATGCTAGAACGGTTCGTGTCTATTTACTTAGACGACATCCTTATTTACACTAATGGAACGAGAGAGCAACACACGGACTACATCGAGAAAGTGTTAACTAGGCTCTACAAGGTTGGCTTAAACGTAGACACAAAGAAGAGCGAGTTCTACCAGATCGAAGTCAAATATCTTAGTCTTATTGTTGGAAGAGAAGGAATTCGGATAGACCCCTCGAAAGTCGCTGCCAGCGCGGAATGGAAGCAGCCGAAATCCGGAAACACTACGCAAATCAGAGCGTTTCTCGGATTCTGCAGCTACTATCGACAGTTTATTAAGGACTTTAGTAAGATAGCAAGACCCCTAAATAAGGCATTAAAGAAGGAGGCCGCTGGCCTATAGAATAAGAAGTGCACGGAAGCTTTTATCCGACTGAAAGAAGCAGTAGCCTCGGCGCTAGTTCTAGCGCACTTCTGACTAGAAAAGACAATCTACGTAGAAACAGACGCTTCCGACACAGTAATAGCAGGGGTCCTTTCTTAATATAGCGACGGCGAAACTCTCTATCCAGTGGCTTTCTTTAGCAAGTCTATAAATAATGCTAAGCGGAACTACACTATCTACAATAAAGAACTGTTAGCTATTATACAGGCGTTCGAAGAGTGAAAGCCGGAGCTTATAGCTGGAAAGAGCACGGTCCAGGTTCTTACGGACCACCAGTCACTAACCTACTTTATAAAGACGCAGAAGCTCTTACGCTGCTAAGCTCGGTAGGCCGCCTACTTATCCGGATTCAATTATAAGATTACCTATCGACCCGGAGCTCAAAATGGAAAGGCTAATGCGCTAACAAGAAGAGAAGGAAAGACTAGCCGCGCGAAAGAAGATCTGAACATGTTTTAGAAGGTGTTAACCGAGCGGATAGTAGATGCCGAGGTGTTGAAAGAAGCAGGAATTAGTACGATAGAACCGCCGACCGAAAAAGAGACGCTCTACAAGAAAGTGGAACAGCTTAATTAGCAGCAGAAGCTCAGTAGAACCGGCTTAGGAAAGCTAATCGTTCTGGAAGAACTAATTACAGAGGTTTTACAGCTCGTTTATAGTTCTAAAGATGTCGGCTACGCAGGCTCGAAGAAGACGATAGAAGCAGTAAGGACGATCTACTGGTTTCCGCGAATCTTCGAACGGATCTACCGGTTTATCGCTAATTTTTATGTGTACCGAGTCGCAAAGCCCTGTTACGGCCTTCCGGCCGGTCTGCTAAAGCCACTTCCGATCCCCGAGAAACTGTAGCAGCATATTACAATGGATTTCGTAACTGGCCTGCCGGATTCCGATAAATGTAATGCTACGCTTAACGTAGTAGATCGACTAAGCAAGGAGCGCCATTTTATCCCCTGCCGAGCTAAGGATAAAGGAACTATAGCGGAAGAAACAGCGAGAATGCTGATCCAACACGTGTAGAAGCACTATAGCCTGCCGGATGTTGCAGCGGCAGAAAGGGGTAGGACTAAGTAATAGGGTAGACCCTCGGAATTCCGGCTCGGCCCTTCCGGACCCAGCCAGGCCTTGGCACACTACCCCCAAAGCTCCTACCTACCACTACATAGATTCTTTTCCCTCCTTAGTTCGAGATATAGTTATCAAAAAGGCCGTATTGAATCTTATCTACGTGCCCGGATCACCAGACACTATTACTACGGATAGGGGTCCTCAATTTCCCGCTAATGTATAGAAAGCCATTAACTAAGCTCTCGGAATTCGTGGAAAGCTCAGTACAGCTGCTTACTCTCAAACCGACAGTTAGTCTAAAGTAGCTAACCGAGAGATAGAAAAATATCTACGAATCTTCTGCAGTTATTATTAAGCAGAGTGGGTTAAGGTATTACCAATAGCTGAATTCTGTGCTAATTTAGCACAGTTAGAAGCCACCTCGCTGGCGCCGTTTAAGATAACCTATAGTTATCTTCTAAGGATAAGCTTTCAACTGCTAAGTAAACCCAGCTCTTTAGAACCGTCTATATTTACTGCCACCTCGTCGAAGAGAGTCGCCGCGGCCGCAGCAGAAGCGCTTAGATCTTAGATAGAAGAAGCAATCGGCGTAGCAAAGGAGGCGATGGAATCTGATCTAGGCATATAGATAAGATTCAATACAGCCTTTTTAATAACTATATCTCGAACTAAGGAGGGAAAGGAATCTATATAGTAGTAGGTGGGAACTTTGGGGGTGGTGTGCCAAGGCCCGGCTCGGTCCGGAAGGGCCGAGCTAAAATTCTAAGGGTCCACCCTATTACTTAGTCCTACTCCTTTCTGCCGCTGCAACACTACCCCCCTCCCTTATTAGCAGTCGCCCTCGACCGCTTACTTATCTGTTCCTCAAATTTTTTTTATATTGTTACTATCTAACGTCTTTACTTGGCGTCTATCTAATCCGTTCTATCTGATCGGAGCCAGCGGTTACCCAAGCTGCAGCATAACCGGTCCGTGCGCCGTCGCGTAGGTCTATATAGTTCTATCTGCAGCTCGCTATCTTCTTCTTTTTCTTTCTCTACTAAGGCCTTTGGCGCCACTGCGAAGCTGCTTTAATAGCAGCTGCTTCGTTCTTTGTCGTTACTATCCTTTCGGCTAAGTCGGCAGATAGCAGTAACAGAGAGCAAAGACGGTTACGAAGCGCGCCGACGCAGTGGCGCCGTTCTTGGCCTTACCGCTCTATCTGCCGGTCCTGGCTAGCAGTGGTAGTAGTAGTAAGGCCCAAGACACCGACTAGCGGATTCTACGATCGTTTCTATCGGCTTCCGCGTCGATAGAGCGGACGTAGGTTTTCTTCTTCTTTATTGACTTTCGAGCTACTTAGGCCTCGGCTTCCTCGGGTTTTGAACGTAAAATTCTCTTAGCAGCTCTACTAAATTCCGGAGGGTCTCGGCCGGATACTATTTATAGTCTTCTGGCTATCCTTTCTATAAGATCCTCGCTTCGATAGATCCTCTTTGTCTTCTTACGTCTATAACATCTTCTACCTCCTATTCTTCTTCTTTACCGTCTATTTTGATTAGTAGGAGTTTATCGAACCCCTGATCTGGAAGACTATCTTCAGGGTCTAGGCTTAGCAGATCCGAGTAAAAGACATCGTAGATCCGGAACGATTTCGGCAGCTAGAGCCGGTAGGTTACTGGCGACCTCTTTTCTACTATCTTGAACGGACCTACGTGCCGAGGGTTAAGCTTCGCGTTGCCTTTTAGCCTTAGGTTCTGCGTATTAAGCTATACCTTTTGGCCTTCCTCGAATTTTATTAGTAACCTCTTTCTATTAGCTCGAGTTACTATCTTCTTCGAAGTCGATTCTATTGCCTCCTTTGCTACCCTAATCGCTTCTTCTATCTGAGATCTGAGCGCTTCTGCTGCTGCTGTAGCGACTCTCTTCGACGAAGTGGCGGTAGATAGTTCTAAAGAGCTGGGTTCGTTCGGTAGTTGAAAGCTTATCCTCGGAAGATAACCGTGTGTTATCTTAAACAGCGCCAGTAAGGTGGCTTCCGACTGTGCTAAATTGGCGCAGAATTCCGCTATTTGCAACACCTTAATCCATTCTGCTTGATAATAGCTGCAGAATATTCGCAGATATTTCTCTATCTCTCGGTTAGCTACTTTAGACTGACTGTCGGTCTAAGGGTAAGCGGCCGTGCTAAGCTTTCTACGAATTCCGAGGGCTTGGTTAATAGCTTTCTATACGTCGGCGGTAAATTAAGGACCCCTATCCGTAGTGATAGTATCCAGCAGGCCGTAGTGCTTCTATACGTACTGGATCAACATTCTCGCCGTTTCTTCTGCAGTAGTTCCTTTATCCTTAGCTTAGCAGGGGATGAAATAGCGCTCTTTGCTTAGCCGATCCACTACATTAAGCGTAGCGTTATATCTATCGGAATCCGGCAGGCCAGTTACGAAGTCTATTGTAATGTGCTGCTATAGTTTCTCTAGGATCGGAAGTGGCTTCAACAGGCCGGCCGGAAGGCCGTAACGTAGCTTCGCTGCTTAGCATACGTAACAGTTAGTAATAAACCGATGTATCTGCTCGAAGATTCGCAGAAACCAGTAGGTCGTTTTTACAGCTTCTATCGTCTTCTTCGATCCTGCGTAACCAATATCCTTAGAACTATAGACTAGCTAGATAACCTCTATAATTAGTTCTTCCAGAACGATTAGTTTCCCTAAGCCGGTTTTGCTAAGCTTCTGCTGCTAATTAAGCCGTTCTACTCTTTTGTAGAGCGTCTCTTCTTTGGTCGGTGGTTCTATCGCGCTAATCCCTGCTTCTCTTAACACCTCGGCGTCTACTATCCGTTCGGTCAACACCCTCTAGAACATGTTCAGATCTTCTTTCGCGCGGCTGGCCTTCCCTTCTCTTCTCGTCAACGCGTCTGCCTTTCCATTTTAAGCTCCTAGTCGATAGGTAATCTTGAAATCGAATCCGGATAAGTAGGCAGCCCACCGAGCCTAGCGGTGTAATAGCTTCTGCGTCTTTATAAAGTAGGTCAGTAACTGGTGGTCCGTAAGGACCTGGACCGTGCTCTGTCCAGCTATAAGCTCTGGTTTCCACTCCTCAAAAGCCTAAATAATAGCCAACAGTCCTTTATTATAGATAGTGTAGTTCCGCTTAGCATTATTTATAGACTTGCTAAAGAAAGCTACCGGATGGAGAGTCTCGTCGTCTTTAGCGTATTAAGAAAGGACCCCTGCTGTTACTGTGTCAGAAGCGTCCGTTTCTACGTAGATCGTCTTTTCTAGTCGGAAGTATGCCAAAACTGGCGCCGACGCTACTGCTTCCTTTAGCTAGTTAAAGGCTTCCGTGCACCTCTCGTTCTATAGGCCAGCAGCCTCCTTCTTTAATGCTTCGTTCAGTAGTCTCGCTATCTTACTGAAGTTCTTAATAAACTGTCGATAGTAGCTGCAGAATCCGAGAAACGCTCTGATTTGCATAGTGTTTCCAGATGTCGGTTGCTTCCATTCCGCGACGGCGGCCACTTTTAATAGGTCCATCCAAATTCCTTCTCTTCCGACGATAAGACCGAGGTATTTGACTTCGGTCTAATAGAACTCGCTCTTCTTCGTGTCTGCGTTCAATCCGACCTCGCAGAGTCTCTTTAATACCCTCTTAATGTAGTCCGTATGTTGCTCTCTCGTTCCCTTAGTGTAGGTAAGAATATCGTCTAGGTAGATAGACACGAACCGTTCTAGCATGTCTATAAAGGTGTGGTTTATAAAACGTTGCTATATAGCCGGCGCGTTGGTAAGTCCGAAAGACATTACCAACTACTTAAAATTGCCTATATGCATAGCGAATGTCGTAAGGTCTTCTGTTTGTCCTTCCTCGTTCCTTAACTAGTAGAACGCTTAGCGAATATCCAGCTTGCTAAACCACTTAGCCTTTGCCACCCTCTGAATAGTCTTATCGATTAGAGGCAGCGGATACACATCCATCTTAGTGACCTTATTAAGGCTACGGTAATCTACGCACAGTCGGAGACCACCTCCGGGTTTCTGTACGAAAAGAATTAGTAACGTATATTCCGCAGAGCTTGGCGTAATAAACTTCTTCGCCAGGTTCTCTCGAACAAACACTTCTACTTAGTCCAGCTCGGCCGGCGATAAGCGTCTTAGGGGTTCGGTTCTTGGCAGCGCGGCTCCTTCTTTTAACTGGATCTTGTTGTTATATGCCGGTCGGTAGAGCGGCAGTAGGTTGGAGTCTGCTTTCGAGAACACATTAGTGTAGCTATAGAGTTCTTTTAGTAACACCTCTATCGGGTCCACTTCTTCTTCTGCTATTATCTTCTAGTAGTCTTTAATGTCTTTTATTAAGATAGCGTAAATTTCGTTGTCTAGCGACCTTGCGAGGGTCGTTAAAGCTTCTAAGCTTATCATTCCAATCGTGTCTTAAGGGTCGGACCGATCCTTCGGAGCCACTTCGATAGTCGTAGCGTTCGGTTTGGCGTTGGCGACTATGACCAATTTGGCTGCGATTTCGGTCTGCTAGTTTTTGAATCTAAGAATGCCTTTACCTACGTCGACTACGGCTTTCTGGTTCTTTATCTTTTTATGTCCTATAATAATGTTAAACCTTCCGATATCTATAATTCGGAACGTCGCTTCTGTAGTGCGACCCGCTAAGGTAGTCTTTGATAGCATATAGTGCGTGACACTCTCAGTGTTTTGTCCATTGTATGCTGAAATCCGTGTCGGCGACGCTAGCTCTACTGGATAACTATATCCTTTTATGAGTTTTCGAACTAATCGATAGTGGATTGCCGCGCCAATATGGGCTCCTGTATCGATAAAAGCTCTTAGCTAAAGGGGTTTGCTCGAACTATCGAGGGGGTGGACAGTAATTAGAAGGATAATAGCTGTTTCTGTGTTCACTTCCACCGCTGCTAAGAGCGGATCGCTGCAGCTGTTAATACTTCCTCTTTCTAGTAACGTAGATCGTGTTAGTGCCCTATTGTCTATGCTAGATAGGGGGCCTATCTGTCTAGCTGGTCTTTTCCTAGGATTCTTAGTAGCACTCTACTGTCTATACTGTCGGTGTCGTTTGGAGCCGGCTCGATAGCTTGTATAGTCTTTCTCGGCGGCTGCGGCTGCTTCGTAACACGATACTCCTACTTCTGCTAGGCCGTTGCTTAGCATCCTGTAGCGATATAACCAGGCTTTCTACAGGCGTAGTAATACGGATGTGGATGTGGATAGCTGGCAGCCAGGCTTGGCAGGGCCAGGCTTGGCACACACTCAAATACCTCCCTCCGCTTGTACGTAGATTCTTCCCTCTCTAGCCTTGGATATAGTTTTTAAAGCAGCCGTATTGAATCATCTACGTGCTCAGATCATTATATCCAAGGCTTACTCCAACACCCAACCTGCACTACGCGAAAGAGCCCGTCGAATTATATCCGAGTACTCGATTAACGTACGTGCAACCGACAACCCAGAGTGTGTACTGTATATGTACGAAGGAGGCCGTTAAATTATATCCGGTTACTTAATCGTACATGTGCATGCTACTCTACCCCCCCCTCCCCCGATCGAGAAGAAGAGTTTTAAAGAGAGAGGTCTATTACAGAGGACATCGAGAAGAAGAGTTTTAGGGAAGAGAAGTGCCCCTATCGAGAAAAGAGAGAGTTTTAAAGAGACAGAGTGCCCCTACGAGAGGGATGTTAGGAAGAGAAGTGCCCCTACGAGCAGATCGTACGAGTTTTAAAGTTCTAAGATAGGACGAGAAGGACGAGAGCGAGAACGACGATATAAGAGCGACGATAACGACAAGACGCACTTAGCAGGACCTAGGGCGACGACATTCGTTTTTTTTTCAGATCTTTAACAGACTATTCTATTCGGCAGTACATTCAGCAATCGAGGCAAAGCACGAGCACCTAGGCTTAACACTAGGCTTAGCACCAGGCTTAGCACAAGCACAAGGCTATTGCAGACAACAGGCAGTGCACCGTTGTAGACGACACTACTGCAGACAAAACAAGGCAGAGCTGCAGACAACACAGGCAAAGCGACACGAGCAGCAACGAGCACCTAGGCACGAGCACCCAGGCAGAGCCCCTAGGCAGAGCCCCTAGGCAGACAGCTACAGACAATAGAGGCACAGCTGCTGCAGACAGGCACAGCTGCTGCAGACAACACAGACAACAGAGGCACAGCTGCAGAGCACCAGGCACGAGCACCCAGGCACGAGCACCTAGGCACGAGCACCCAGGCACGAGTACCCAGGCACGAGCACTACCCAGGCACGAGCACCTAGGCATAAGCACCAGGCAGAGCACTAGACAAAGCACAGGCAAAGCACAGGCAAAGCGACGGTCGAGAAGCGAGCGACCGTCCGAGAAGCGAGCGACCGTCCGAGAAGCAACCGACAAGAAGTGACCGTCTGAGAAGCGACCGTCTGAGAAGCGACTGTCGAGAATGAGAGGCGACGACCGTCGAGAAGCGACGGTCGAGAAGCGAGGCGAGCGTCTAAGAAGCGAGCGACGGTCTAAGAAGCGAGCGACGGTCTAAGAAGCGAGCGACGGTCTGAGAAGCAAGCGACGGCTCGACGACCGTCAAGAAGCGACTGTCGAGAAGCGTCTGTTAAGAAGCGACCGTTAAGAAGCGAGCGTCAAGAAGCGACACGTGTTTGCAAGACAACCTCTGCGAGCTCCGCGACCTCTGCGACCTCTGCGGCCTTAACGACCTCCGCGACCTCTGCGACCCCGACGACCTCTAAGACCTCTGCGACCGTTTAAGAAGCGACGGTTCGAGAAGCGAGCGACGGCTTAAGAAGCGAGCGACGGCTTAAGAAGCGAGCGACGGCTTAAGAAGCGAGCGACGGCTTAAGAAGCGAGCGACCGTCGAGAAGCGAGCGACCGTTCGAGAAGCGACATACGTAGGCTGCGACCTCTGCGACCTCTACAGCCTCTGCGACCCTACGACCTCTGCAACCTCCGAGAACTCTGCGACCTCTGCAGCAAACAAGGCACTAAACAAGGCACCAAAGCGACGGCAAAACGCACGAAATTAAGGCTCAAAAAGGCACGAGATTGAGGCTTAAAAAGGCACGAGATTAAGGCTCAAAAAGGCACGAGATTAAGGCTTAAAAAGGCACGAGATTGAGGCTCAAAAAAGCACGAGATTGAGGCTCAAAAAGGCACGAGATTGAGACTCAAAACACACGGAAATTGAAGCTCAAAAGCGACCTCAAAAAGGGACCTTAAAAGCGACCTCAAAAGCGACCTGTTTTGGAGCGACCTAATTGACCGATAGCAAAGCTGAATCTGCGAACCCTACGATCTATTTTAATGCGACTATAATGCGACCTGGTTGAACTCGATACCTGCGACCTGGTTTGGCACGACGCGACCTGGTTTAGCTGATTGCGATTAATGGGCTGATTGCAATGGATTGGCTGATTGCGATTAAGGGCAATCGCTAGTTAGGGAGGGCGGTAGTGATACGGATGTGGATGTGGACAGCTGGCAGCCAGGCTTGGCAGGGCCAGGCTTGGCACACACTCAAATACCTCCCTCCGCTTGTACGTAGATTCTTCCCTCTCCAGCCTTGGATATAGTTTTTAAAGCAGCCGTATTGAATCATCTACGTGCTCAGATTACGTAGCAAGTAGGGACGAACGACGAACGCGGTAACTAATAAGATAACTGCAGAGGTGCCCTCCGAAATGGTGCAGGGGGTCACGTTGCCTGCGTTACCGACGGCTTCTAGGTTAAATTGCGTGATTTCGCGTAAGCGCTCAGGTTTCTCGCTGTAACTCTCGCTCTGTGCACAAAACTCTTAAGGTCTTTATCTTCCACCGAGGCCATAGCTGCGGCCAGTTTAGGGTTTAGCTTCTGCCTTAGTAGGTGGAGCTGCTTATCTTCCGACACTTGGGCTCTAATAGCATATTTTCTGAACAGTCCGTAGAACTCTTCGAACGTCTGCCGGTTCTGGTTAATCTTATCCAGCTGTTCGCAGGCCGTCTTCTTTCGGAAGGAGTCCCCGAAGCGTTAATCCAGCGCTTTAATTGCTTCTTCTGCAGTTACCTCTTCTAGGTCCGCTACTAGCGAAAAAGCTTTACCTTCCAATCGCGACTCTAGGTAGGCCAATCTATCTCCAGCACTGTTTCTAGCGTAATCTCGGTCTATCTTGTTCTTTATCTTCTTCTTAAACGCTTCCCAGTCTTTGGGATCTCTGCCTCTAAACGCCGGTAGGTCCGGTAGTAATGTTATTAAGGTGCTACCTTAACTGCAGGCCGCCAGCGAGGCGGTCTCTACTGGTTTATCTTAGTGCAGTAGCGGCGACATTGCTGCTTCCATCTCAGCTAACTGAGCCTTTATCTCTTTTAGTTATGCTAGTCGGTTTGCTGCTTGGTTTTCCAGCACATCTATAATAGTCTCTGCCGATTCCTTCTCGGCTCTTACCGCTTCGATTTCCTCTCTTAACTGTCTCTTTTCTTCTAGGGTTCTGTAAAACAGCTTCTTAATAAGGTCTATGCTGTCGTAGACCTTTCCTACTCCGTTCTCATTTACGTAATCTTTGATCCGGGGTGGTGTGCCCGGGTTACTGCTATGCCTTGCCAAGGTTTATAATCTGGTACACATTGATCAAGTCACTTCCGAGTTACTTGATCAGTCCCTTTTGGCTTAAGTGTACCGCGCCGCATCACTTGACTCGGAAGTAACTGCTGAAACTGTACGTAAAAGGCCTGGGTTCAATTCCCAGGGGGCGCATCTTTCAACGCCGAGTGGAAGCAGCGTTAACGTATGTCCGTTTGTCCACCACTCCGTACAAATGAGGCAGACCCGGTAAAGGTCCAGCTGGCTGTGTGCAGACCTGCCGGGGGGGGGTTGATTGCGCACGATTCACAGGGGGGCTGTGCATAAGGTGCGTAGCCTGTAAGCAAGCGCAGCTTACGAGGTCGTAAGCCTGTAGCGCAGGGGGTGGTAATCCGGGGTGGTGTGCCCGGGTCACTGCTATGCCTTGCCAAGGTTTATAATCTGGTACACATTGATCAAGTCACTTCCGAGTCACTTGATCAGTCCCTTTTGGCTTAAGTGTACCGCGCCGCATCAATCTTCAAGTTCCTTAAGTGTGCAGTCGTAGATTTTCTTGTATTTGGTTATTCGCTCCTTAATCTCTGCAGTCTCTTCCGCTGTAAAACCTCTAATAATAAACTTATTATTAATAACACTAGAGCGCCTACTCGCTCTGTTAGTCTTTTCTCTTCTGCTTCTGCTTCGGCCTGTAACGCTGCTCTCTACTGTTAAGAAGCTCTCTATAGCTATCTTACAGTGCTAGTGTTTGGTTTGGTTTATGTAGTGCGCGTGCGTTATTTGGGTGTCCGGATAGTTTAACGGTCCCTTTCGCGCAGCGCGGGGATAGTGTAGTAAGTAAGTTCAAGATATAATGATCTGGGTATACAGATAAGATTCAATACGGCCTTTTAAATAACTATATCTCGAACTGAGGAGGGAAAGGAATCTATATAGTGGTAGGCAGGAGCTTTGGGGGTAGTGTGCCAAGGCCCAGCTCGGTCCGGAAGGGCTGAGCCGAAATTCCGAGGGTCTACCCTATTACTTAGTCCCACCCCTTTCTGCCGCCGCAACAGAATCAACTTAGAAGAAGATAGTAACTCGAGCTAATAGAAAGCGGTCACTTATAGAATTCGAGGAGGGCCAAAAGGTATAGCTTAACATACGGAACCTAAGGCTAAAAGGTAACGCCAAGCTCAACCCCTTCTACGTAGGTCTGTTTAAGATAATAGAAAAGAGGTCGCTAGTAACTTGCTGGCTCTAGCTACCGAAATTATTCCGGATCTACGATGTCTTTAATTCAGATCTGCTAAGTTTGGACCCTAAAGACGGTCTACCGGATTAGGGGTTCGCTAAACCCCTACTAATCAAGATAGACGGAGAAGAAGAAGAATAGAAGGTAGAGGATGTAGTAGACATAAGAAAAATAAGAGGGTCTGTCGAAGCAAGGATCTCGTAGAAAGGATAGCTGGAAGACCATAAATAGTATCCGGTCGAGAATCTCCGGAATTCGGCGGAGCTGCTAAGAGAGTTTTAGGTTTAAAACCTAAGGAAGCCGAAGCCTAAGTAGCTCGGAAGTTAATAAAGAAGAAGATAGCGAGCCGCGAAAGGATCTATATAGACCTCTGCAGCGGCGCACAGACCGGCCTCGCCGCGGCTTAGATAGCCGCCAGCACAGATCAGATAGCTCTTCCGATTAGATAGACGCCAAGTAAAGACGTTAGATAGCGACGATGTAAAAAAAAAAAAGAAGAAGAAGAAGAAAGAGAGATAGATAAGTAAGGGGTCGAGGCCGACCGCTAGTAAGGGAGGGGGGTAGTGTTACGGCGGCAGAAAGGAGTAAGACTAAGTAATAGGGTGGACCCACGGAATTTCGGCTCGGCCCTTCCAGACCGAGCCGGGCCTTGGCACACTACCCCTAAAGCTCTCACCCACCACTATATATATTTCTTTCCCTTCTTAGTTCAAGATATAGTTATTAAAAAAGCCGTATTAAATTATATCTACGTGCCCGGATCAACGTACGCTTAGAGGTACGCTTCTAATGTCGAGTTAACCCTCTCCATCGCGCCGTTCGTCTATAGGTGCTATATAGTTAATAGGCGACGTTCTACGTTTAGCAACTAGCAGACCCTTGCCTAGAGCTAGCTCGTAAACTGTGTACCCTAGTCCGATACGATTGACCTAGGGAATCTGTACTTGCTAAACGTTGTCTATATAAATGCCTAGGCGGTGTCCTTAGCTGTAATAGAGTCTATTCCCTCTAGTATAACCCCCCTCGTTAGCTTGTCCGTAACTACTATAATGTTCTGCTGTCCGTCGCTCTTAGGGAGGTCTGTAATAAAGTCTACTGTTAGGTCTTGCTAGGGCCGGTCCGGTATTGGTAGGGGTTTTAGCAGCCTATGCTTTAGTTTACGCTAGGGCTTTGTCCGTCCGCAGACATCGCAGTTCTGTATAAACCTACAGATATCCTTCGCTATCGCTAGCTAGTAGTAGTCCCAAGCGACGATGCTGTACGTCTCCTCGCGCCCTAGATGTCCAGTCGCTATAGAATTGTATGCCCGTTATATTAAGCTTGTACAGAGCTCTGCGTCTGCTAGGACACAAATCTAACTCCTAAATTTTAGGTTGTTCTCCTCGTCTACTGTGCACTCTACTACTAACACCTTAAGGCAGAGCTCTACTAGGAGTTTCCGCTGTCCTTCTTAAATCGCTGTATAGGTACCTTAGTAAACGTCGTCCTTCTTTACTGCCTCTTCCTATACCTATAGCTAGGGTTCCTATATATGTATCGCCGCTAGGTAGATAGTCTCCTCGCCTGGTTCCTCCTTAAATATCTGGAATGTCTGTAATTTTAGCCGGTCGTTATCGTACGTCGTTAGCATGTCCTAATCCCGTCTAGATAGCGCATCGGCCCTACTGTTGTCCTTTCCCTTACAATACTAGAGTCTTATATTGAATCGGCTTAGGTACATCGCCTATTATATACGTCTCTTAGAAAGCTTCCGGGGTTGCGTAAAGTACTCGAGGTTCTTGTAGTCGGTTAAGGCGAGGAACTCGGGAACTGAGCAGAGTTTACTATCCTACGCCTCGCAACACTGTACGACTGCTAGCAATTCCTTGTTGTAGATAGGGTAGTTGCATTTAGCTAGAGAGTTCTTCTTAGAGAAGTACGTATATAGGTGCAGAAGTCCGTCTAAGCCTACCTGTAACAGGATACCTCCTATATAGTACCCTAAGGAGTCGGTTTCTGTTAGGGGGCGCTGCCTAGCCTAGGTCCTGGACCCGACCTAAGCCAGCCGTCGTCCTAAGGACTGCGACTTAGCAGCGCTAGCATAACCCTACCCTCTATACGGAATTACCGACAGGACCCCACTCCTATATAGAGGAAGAACCCTATAGCCCTACACAGAGGGGAACTGCCGCCCCTCTAAACGGAGGGAAAACTCTGCACTACCGTATAGAGGGAGAACTCCCGATCCTCTATACGGAGTGTAAACCTTGCATCCCTGCATAGAGGGAAATTGCTAGCTTAGCTTTGTAGGTACAAATTGCACAGCATTAGACGACGAAGGAACTGCCTATTAGTTCCTTTATATAGATACCCAACCTTAAGTTTCTGGACCAAGATTCTTAAGCCCTTTATATTAGGAACTAATCTTACTGTTAGTAACTGCAGTAATACAAGAAAGATAGACAGCAACAATCCTATAGAACCTACGGCCATGCAGGGGCATATGCACCGCGTATACAAGGAGCTGCTAGAACATAAGAGGCAGCTCGAGCAGCAAGTAAGCCACTAGGCTGCGATAATTTCCTAACAGGAACAGGAGCTACTACAGCTTAGGGCGTCCGATTGCAATCCGACCCCTACGACGACGATGAACATAATGGCCTACACCCCGACCCCTAAGAGCAAACTCCCTAACGTTACTACGTACGATAGTAAGGCTCCGGCCGAGTACCCCTCCTAGGCTGCCCAGATGCGCTCTAAGCTTCTAGTCGACTTAGGAGCATACCCGACCGAGCTGGACAAGGTAGTTTACCTCTTTAGGAGGTTAAAGGGCAGGGCGGCAGTACGGATTCTGCCGTACTACGAGACGGCCATTGCCAACCTGGCAATAGCTACGACGACGATGCTCTAGGTAGCTCTTAACAAGAGCTATAAGGACCTAGACTGCGAGAGCTAAGCACTGCTACAGGTCAATACGATAAAGCAAGGACGCAAGACCGTACGAGAATTCCTCGTAGAATACGACCAGACTCTAGCAGAGGCAGGAGGTCTCTAATAGGAGGACAGGATAAAAATTACCTCTTTAGAGGTAGGCCTCTCTAAGGAGATTATAACAGGACTAGTAGGCGTAATACGACTAGCTACGTACAAGGAATTCTGCGATCTCCTTAGAATAGTCGACGACTAGCAGCGCAGGCTCGGACGGATAAGCCGCGCTTACGAGATAAGACAACCCCTCTAGCGGCAGACGGACGCTATAGACTAGGAACCAACAACGATAAGGGTAGCGGCAGCCGTCACCGTACAGCTAAGGGCCGCTAATAAAAGGGCACAATAGTTAGACACAGCTACCTTTAACAAGAGGCGAGCAGAAGGGAGCTGCTACAGGTATAGCAAGATAGGCCACACTGCACGGAATTGCGGGCTTTTGCTAGCAGAGAGACCTAGGAGACGGCCGACCACTGTAAGGGTGGCAACTGCAGCGCCCTAACAAGAGGATTAGGAGTCCTACTTAGACAACGACGAGTTAGGAAAAGAGTAGCCTCTAAGCGAAGGCTCTACTAGAGGCGTGTACGAAATAGATTGCTAAATCAAAGCACTACTTAGCTATCTTTTAAGAGCAACTATATAACGACTACGCCGTTTATCGTACAGCCAACGGTAAACAGGTCTGCAACGGCGCGGACATTAATTGACACAGGATATTTAGTGTACAGAGTAATTAGCGAAGACTTCGTACAGAGACACCGGATTAAGACGACCCCTACTGTACCTGTACGCATGTTGGGCATTACTGGGCGAGGACTAGACATTACCTATATAGTGAAAGTAACGATAGAGATACAGGGACACTATAAGCAAGACTTATACCTCTACATTGTACAGGACAAGTTGGGATATAACTTAATACTAGGGAAGCTATAGATAGAGCGCTAGAGGGGCAAGCTAGACGTTGGACGAGGACGGCTGTACCTGGCAGTAACGAAGCAGAGGCTCCGAGACTAAGGGAGGGCTCTACAGGGTAGCAATGCCAAGGCCGAGAACAATATAGCGGCGAAGCAGAGGCCCCGAGACCAAGGGAGGGCTCTGCAGGGCGGCGATGCCAAGGCCACAGCAACTGCAGACATTAAGAAGGTATTGGCGCCTAAGAAAGTAACGGACCCCTGTACGAAGCTCCTAAGGGAATATGCCGGATACCTGGATCTCTTCGAGCCAAAGTCGGCCTCTAAACTGCTGCTACACTGAGGAGAAAGGATTGACTATAACATCTAGCTAGAACCCTGTCCGAATAGGAGTCTGCTGGAGGTACTGTACGGACTGCTGTATAGAATGTCCTCTAGAGAACTCCTAGTACTGCGTAAGACACTGGACGACCTGCTTGCTTAAGGTTTCATTTAGGCAAGTACCTCGTCCGCAGGAGCCCTAGTGCTGTTTGTCTATAAGGAGGGGAAGGCCGGCTTGCGTTTCTGCGTAGACTATAGAGGCATTAACACGATTACTAAGAAGGACCGGTACCCCTTACTCCTTATTAAGGAGACTCTTAGACGGATCAGCAAGGCAAAGTAGTTTACTAAGCTTAACGTAGTCTCGGCTTTCTACAAGATACGGATTAAGGAAGGCTACGAATAGATAACTGCCTTCTGTACGAGATATAGTCTTTTTAAGTAGCTTGTTACCCCCTTTGGCCTTGCCAACGTACCGGCAACCTTCTAAAGATACATTAACAAGTCCTTGCAAGAGTTACTAGATAACATCTACTTAGCATACCTCGACGACACCCTGGTTTTTACAGACGGAACCTATGCAGATCACGTACGAGACATTAAGAAGGTGCTGGATCGACTGCAGCAGGCTGGCTTGTACGTCGACATCGACAAATGTAAATTCGGTGTCCAGTGTACGAAATACCTAGGGTTTATTATCGAGGCAGGGAAAGGCATTAGCATAGATAGGAAGAAGATTAATGCTATTAAGCAATAGAAGCCGCCTACGAACGTTAAGGGCATACAGGAATTTCTTAGGTTTGCCAACTTCTACTGCTAGTTTATACGGAACTACTCGGAGATCGTACATCCCCTAGTCGAGCTAATATATAAGGACAAGCAGTTTAAATAGACGGACAAATGCGATAGGAGCTTTAACAAGCTAAAGGAGCTCTTTACCACAGGACCAACGCTTGCTGCCTTCGACCTAGAGCATACGACGATACTGGAAACCGACTCCTTAGGGTATTGCATTAGAGGTATCCTGTTATAGGTAGGCTCGGACGGACTCCTGCACCTATACGCGTATTTCTCTAAGAAGAACTCCCTAGCTAAGTGCAACTACCCTATCTATAACAAGGAACTGCTAGCAGTTGTATAGTGTTGCGAGATATAGGATAGAGAACTCCGCTCGGTTCCTAAGTTCCTCGCTCTAACTAACTACAAGAACCTAGAGTACTTTACGCAGCCCCGGAAGCTGTCTAAGAGGCACGTACGATAGGCAATATACCTAAGCCGGTTCAATATAAGACTTTAGTATCGCAAGGGCAAGGACAATAGCAGGACCGATGCGTTATCCAGACAGGACTAGGACATGCCAACGACGTACGAGGACGACCGGTTAAAGTTATAAACATTCCAGATGTTCAAGGAGGAGCCAGGCAAGGAGACTATCCGCCTAGCGGCAATACACCTATAGGAACCCTAGCTGCAAGCATAGGAAGAGGCAGTAGAGAAGGACGAGATATACCGAGGAGCCTGTACAGCGATCTAAGGAGGGCAGCAGAAGCTCCTAGCAGAGCTCCATCTTAAGGTGTCGGCAGTAGAGTGCTCGGTAGACGAGGAGAACAACCTAAAGTTCGGGAATCGGATTTGGGTCTTAGCAGACGAGAAGCTCTGTACGAGCCTAATACAATAGGCGCACGATTCTATAGCTACCGGGCACCTAGGGTGTAAGGAGACGTACAGCATTGTCGCTAGGGACTACTACTAGCCGGCGATAGCAAAAGACATCCGCAGGTTCGTACAGAACTGCGACGTATACGGACGGACAAAGCCCTAGCGGGAACTAAAGCATAGGCTGCTAAAGCCCCTACCGATCCCGGACCGGCCTTAGCAAGACCTAACGGTAGACTTTATTACAGACCTCCCTAAGAGCGACGGACGACGGAACGTTATAGTAGTTACAGACAAGCTAACGAAGGGGGTAATACTAGAGGGAATAGACTCTATTACAGCTAAAGACACTGCCTAGGCATTTATACAGACGACGTTCAGCAAGCATAGTTTCCCTTAGTTAATTGTGTCGGACTAGGGCACGCAGTTTACGAGCCAGCTCTAGGCAAGGGTGTGCCAAGTGCTAAAGGTAGAACGTCGCCTATTAATAGTATAGCACCTACAGACGGCCAGGGCGACGGAGAGGGTCAATTCGACGTTAGAAGCGTATCTCTAAGCATACGTCGACTACGACCAGACGAACTGGAACCGCCTTCTCCCTATAGCAGAGCTGGCTATCAACAGCCGTACAGCTAACGCTACAGGATTGTCTCCCTTCTTTATAGCCTATAGATACGACTACTCCCTGCTCCTACCAACCCGGAGTAGTAACACGCCGCGCTCCGTACAATCCCCAGTTCAGCAGGGAGAAGCTATCGTACGGACGATTACGAACGCCTATCAATAGGCGAAGGCGAGCCTAGCTATAGCTTAACAGAATGCGGAAGAGCAGGCCAACAAGGGACGGTAGGCTGCACTAAGGTACAAGGCAGGGGATAAGGTCTAGCTAAATTAGCGAAACATCTGTACAGACCGGCCGAGCAAGAAGCTGGATTAGAAGAACCGGAAATTTATAGTAGTCCGACTAGTAGGAACACACGCCGTACAGCTCGACACTTCCCTAGGGATTCACCTAGTCTTTTACATAGACCTCGTACGGCCAGCGAACACGAACTCCCTACTACATTAGATAACAGACGACGCGCGCCTACTAGCGATTATAACTAAGGGCTAGGAAGAATACGAGGTAGAAGAAATCCTTAAGAGCTGTAGGAAACGGGGGAAAGTAGAGTACCTAGTAAAATAGAGAGGATAGGCAGAGCCTATATAGGAACTGTACGAGGCCCTACAGGACACAACTGCGCTGGACAGGTAGGAGGAGAACTATCTCCCTGCCTAGTTACAGTAACACTACGCTGTATAGCGAAAAGGGGCACAATCTACCCTAAGGACAGGGTAGGCGCTAGCAACTTAGATTGTTAAAGGGTCGAGAATTACGACGTAGGACACTATAGGACCCTACCGACACTACGCTGTACGACATCGTATAGGAAAAGGGCAGAAGGAAGGGGACAGCCAGCAAACAGATAGGAAGGAAAGTAGAAATAAGGAGAGTTAAGAGCAGCACTGTCCGAAATTTCATATACTACCTAGAGGGGGGGGGGCGGGGGAAGTAGCTCACTAGCCACTACCCCGTAGGACCAGAGCGGCCGACTTCCTATCTGAAATCTCAATTACCTCCCGCCTAGCAGGACCCCTACCCAGGCCAGCTCTAGGGAGCAGAGGCACCCCCCTACCCCTACGCGCCCCTTCTAGACAGCAGTAGGGGCAGTAGAGGGTGCTATCCTTCCACTTACACGAGGCATACACACTAGCCCAGAAGCCTAGGAGGCAGTATAGGCTAAGTAAGGACTAGGGGGAGTTAGGGCAGGGGGCATAGGGCTAGCCCTAGGTAGCAATAAGGATAGCGTTAACGTACGACGCACAGGCTATAGCTACCTGCTAAGGTGTAACCTAGGCAGGGTTACACTAGAAGGCGTAGTAGGGCAGCTCGGCCGCGTCCTGCTGCTCGTTAGTGTAGCACCTAAGACGTTAGCTTAGACTATACAGAGGACAGGAATCTGTACAAACTAGAAGCGAAGCTGTTAATCAAATTAAGGATTCTACTACTAGAGGCGGAAATAGGAGGGGACCCCGGCCGGACAAGCAGACAGGGAGGAGCCAGCGACTACGAGGGAGCTACAGCGAGCACAGCCGGACAGAGCGGACAGCATAATAGTAGCTAGTAGGTAGTAGAGACTAGTAGTAGCTAGGGGTAGTAATAACTAGTAGTAACGGGTAGTAGCTAATAGTAGGGCCGGGGTAGACGTTAGATAGTAGATAGTAGACGGTAGGTATAGACAGTAGACGGTAGTAGACGGTGGACGGCGTAGAAGGAGGGAGGCAGGCGGAGAATAGAAAGAAAAGGGGGAGGGAAAGAGAAGGGAGAGGCTTGGAATTTAGGTAGTAGCTGCCTACTATAGGAAGCAATAACAACTAGGGCAGCTACTACAACTAGGTAAAAAGGCAAGGAGGCAACTACGACCCAGTAGGCGACGAGCAACGATTATATAGACGGCCGGACGAAAATAGGAAGTCGCGACCTAGCAAAGGAACACTAGGAGCTAAGGGTATACGGCATGCTGCTGTACGAAAAAGGGAACTACAAGAAGGGAGGGGGGGGGGTATTGTTAGGGGACGCTGCCCAGCCTAGGTCCTAGACCCGACCTAAGCCAGCTGTCGCCCTAAGGACTGCGACTTAGCAGCACCAGCATAACCCTACCCTCTGTACAGAACTACCGACAGGACCCTACTCCTGTACAGAGGAAGAACCCTATAGCCCTGCATAGAGGGAAACTGCCGCCCCTCTAAACAGAGGGAAAACTCTGCACTACTATATAGAGGGAGAACTCCTAATCCTCTGTACAGAGTGTAAACCTTGCATCCCTATACAGAGGGAAATTGCTAGCTTGGCTTTATAGGTACAAATTGCACAGCAGCAGACGACGAAGGAACTGCCTATTAGTTTCTTTATATAGATATCTAACCTTAAGTTTCTAGACCAAGATTCTTAAGCACTTTACAGTTTCCAGTATTGTCGTACGTTCTGGATTAAAGGCAGCAAGCGTTGGTCCTATAGTAAAGATCTCCTTTAGCCTGTTAAAGCTCCTATTACACTCGTCTGTCTACTTAAACTGCTTGTCCTTGTATGTTAGCTCGACTAGGGGGCGTACGATCTCTAAGTAGTTCTATATAAACTAGCAGTAGAAGTTGGCAAACCTAAGGAATTCCTGTACGCCCTTAACACTAGTAGGCGGCTTCTATTACTTAATAGTATTAATCTTCTTCCTGTCTATGCTTATGTCTTTCCCTGCCTCGATAATAAACTCTAAGTATTTCGTACACTGTACACCGAATTTATATTTGTCGATATCGAGGTACAATCCAGCCTGTTGCAGTCGATCTAATACCCTCTTAACGTCCCGTACGTAGTCTGTATAGGTGCCGTCTGTAAATACTAGTATGTCGTCGAGGTACGCAGAACAGATATCGTTTAGCAGCCCTTATAGGGACTGGTTAATGTACCTCTAGAAGGTTGCTGGTACGTTAGTAAGGCTAAAGGGGGTAACAAGCTACTCGAAAAGACTGTATCTCGTACGGAAGGCGGTTATCTATTCACAACCTTCCTTAACCTGTATCTTGTAGAAGGCCGAAACTACGTCGAGCTTAGTAAACTACTTTGCTTTGCTAATCCGTCTAAGGGTCTCCTTAATTAGGGGCAGGAGGTACCGGTCCTTCTTAGTAATCGCGTTAATGCCTCTATAGTCTATACAAAAACGCAAGCCGGCCTTGCCTTCTTTATAGACAAACAGCACTAGGGCTCCTATAGATAACGTACTTACGCGAATAAAACCCTTCGTAAGTAGATCGTCCAATGTCTTGCGCAGTACTAGGAGTTCTCTAGAGGACATGCTATACAGCGGGCCGTACAGTACTTTAGGCAGACTCCTATCTAGACAGGGCTCTAGCTAGATGTTATAGTCAATTGCTTCTCCTTAGTGTAGGGGCAGTTTCGAGGCCGATTTTGGCTCGAAGAGGTCTAGGTATTCTGCGTATTCTGATAGGAGCTTCGTATAGGGGTCCGTCACCTTCTTAGGCGCTAATACCTTCTTAATGTCTATAATCGTAGTATTGACCTTAGCGCTAGCGTTAGCTTCGGCCTTAGCATTGCCGGCCTGCGGAACTCTCCCTTAGTCTCAGAGCCTCTGCTTCGTTGCTTCCAGGTACAGGCATCCTTGACCAACGTCCAGTTTGCCCTACTAGCGCTCTATCTATAGCTTCCCTAGTATTAGGTTATACCCTAACTTGTCCTGTACAACGTAGAGGTATAAGTTCTGCTTATAGTGTCCTTGCAGCTCTATCGCTACTTTTACTATATAGGTAATGTCCAGTCCTCGCCCAGTAATGCCCAGTATGCGTATAAGTATAGTAGGGGTCGTCTTAATGTAGTGTCTCTGTACGAAGTCTTCGCTAATTACTCTATATACTAAACATCCTGTGTCAATTAGCGCCTGCGCTATAGCGGTCCCGTTTAGCGTAGGTCGTACGATAAACAGCGTAGTCGTTATGTAATTGCTCTTAAAAGATAGCTAAGTAGTGCTTTAATTTAGCGATCTATCTCGTATATGCCTCTAGCTAAGCCTTCGCCTGGAGGCTATTCTTTTCCCAACTCGTCGTCGTCCGAGGGGGACTCTTAGATCTCGTGTTAGGGCGCTGCAGTTGCTACCCTTGCAGTAGTCGGCTATCCCCTAGGTCTCTCTGCTAGCAAAAGCCTGTAATTCTGTGCAGTATAGTCTATCTTACTATACTAGTAGCAGCTCCATTCTGCTCGTCTCTTGTTAAGGATAGCTGTATCTACCTACTGTGCCCTTTTAGCACCGGCCCTTAGCTGTATAGTAACGGCTGCCGCTACTCTCGTCGTCGTTGTTAGTTCCTAGTCTATAGCATCCTACTGCCGATAGAGAGGCTGTCGCATCTCGTAGGCGCAGCTTATCTGTCCGAGCCTACGCTGTTAGTCGTCGACTATCGTAAGGAGATTACAGAACTCCTTATACGAGGCTAGTCGCATCACGCCTACTAGTCCTGTTATAATTTCCTTAGAGAAGCCTACCTCTAAGATAGTGATTTTTACCCTGTCCTCCTATTAGAGTCGTCCTGCCTCTACTAGGGTCTAATCGTATTCTGCGAGGAACTCTTATACAGTCTTACGTCCTTGCTTTATCGTATTAACCTATAGGAGTGCTCGGCTTTCGCGGTCTAGGTCCTTATAGCTCCTGTTAAGAGCTGCCTAGAGCATTATCGTAGTTGCTATTGCCGGGTTAGCAATAGCCGTCTTGTAGTACGGCAGAATCCGTGCTGCCGCCCTGTTCTTTAACCTCCTAAAGAGGTACACTACCTTGTCTAGCTTAGTTAGGTATACTCCTTAGTCGACTAGAAGCTTAGAGCGTATCTAGGCAGCCTAGGAGGGGTACTCGGCCAGAGCTTTACTATCGTAGATAGTGACGTCAGGGAGTTTGCTCTTAGGGGCTAGGGTGTAGGCTGTCGTGTTCGTCGTCGTCGTAGGGGTCGGATTGCAATCGGACGCCCTAAGCTGTTAGAGCTCCTGTTCCTATTAGGAAATTATCGCAGCCTAGTAGCTTACTTGCTGTTCGAGCTGCCTCTTATATGCTAGCAGCTCCTCGTACGCGCAGTGCATCTAATCCTGCACAGTCGCAGGTTCTATAGGGATGTCGCTGTCTATCTTCGTTATATTACTGCAGTTACCGACAGTAAGATTAGTTCCTAATATAAGGGCTTAAGAATCTTGGTTTAGAAACTTAAGGCTAGGTATCTATATAAAGGAACTAATAGGCAGTTCCTTTGTCGTCCGCTACTGTACAATTTGTACCTATAAAGCTAAGCTAGCAGTTTCCCTCTATATAGGGGAGCAAGGTTCCTAACTCTATATAGAGAATCGGGAGTTTCCCTCTATATAGGATGCAGAGTTTTCCCTCTGTTTAGAGGGGCGGCAATTCTCCTCTATATAGGGCTATAGGATTCTCTCTCTATATAGGAGTAGGGTCGTATTAGTAATCCCTAGAGTTTTCCCTCTCTTTAGGGGGGCAGCAATTCCCCTCTATGTAGGGCTATAGGATTCTCCCTCTGTACAGGAGTAGGGTCGTATTAGTGATCCTGTACAGAGGGTAGGGTCGTGCTAGCGCCGCTAAGTCGCAGTCCCTAGGGCGACGGCTGGCTTAGGTCCAGGGCCTGGGCTGGACGGCGCCCCCTAACAGCCTCGATTACTAAACTGTACCGTACGATTGCCGAACGTCTTGATTAGTAGCCGTACGTCTCGATTGTTAACTGTACACCTCGTGCTCGATAGTTGCGATTGTTTTGCCTCGACTACTAAGCGTCTCGAGACGATTGCTAATTGCTTGTCGACTGTACGGCCGCTAGTCGTACCGCTCGTGTTGCTCGTACCGCTTGCCGTATCTCCGATTGTTAAACGTGTCGCGTTGCCTCGATTGCTAGTTGCTTGTCGACTGATCTTGTCTAATCAGAATAGTCTGTTAAAGACCTAAAAAACGAATGTCGTCGCCCTCGAGCCTGCTAGGTGCGTGTCGTCGTTGTCGCTCCTGTCGTCCCTAGAGAGACCTAAGACATACCTATTGGGTATAGAGTAGTCGTAACTCTAGCTAGCGATAGTAGCGTAAGCACTACTTAAATACTGCATAGGAGCCCTGCCCTAAGCCCTTTTATTAACAATAAGGAGGCGGTGTTAGAGTACGCTAGCAACTTGCAGCGAAGCTACGAAGGCTCTGCAAAGGACGATAAGGATAAATAGAGGCTCCTAAGCAACCTTGTTACTAAACATCTAATCTTTAAAAAGGGGAGCTAATAGTAGGCAAAGCACTAGCTCCTTAAAGTAGAGGCCTTCTTTAAGAGCAGCGAGACCTTCTAGGACACTAACAAGCAGCAGATTACCTTTACGTTAAGCTGCCTAGGCGAAATCTTAAAGGACTGCTAGTATAAGTGCAAGGGGTTTGACATACTTTCTATTACTATATAGAGGAAATTCGAGGACTTCCTACTCGACTTTTATAGAGATTAAAACTAGGACTAAACAGACCTTGTTAGAGCCTAGATAGAGGCAAAACAGAGACCCTACTAGTCGGTAGAGGACTTCGTCGATTACCTAGACTCTCTAGAAGACTAACTCTAGGAACTGTCTAAGGAGTAGCGTCTATAGGCTCTGTTATAGAAGCTAAAGCTGAGTGTACAGACTACGATTAAGAAGTGTTATACGTTCCTAGCTACTAGGGCCGAGCTTATTGCCCTAGCGACTTAAATCAAGTGCCCTAACCTTACAAGCGAGGCGCGCGCTAGACGTCTCTAGAGGGGTAGCCTGCTAAGGACAAGTTATCCTAGGTAGGCTAGTAAAGCTCTACCTAGGCAAGTCGATAGCCGGCCCTAAGGCATCCTAGGAGGCCGCTATGTAATCCGAGCACGCAGATATAATTCAATACAGCTGTTTTAATAACTATATCTCGAACTGAAGAGGGAAAGGAATCTATATAGTAGTGTGTAAGGGCTTTAGGGGTAGTGTACTAAGGCCCGGCTCGGGCTGGAAGGGCTAAGCCGAAATTCCAAGGGTCTACCCCATTACTTAGTCCTACCCCTTTCTGCTACTGTAACACTACCCCCCTCCCTTATTAGCAGTCGCCCTCGACCGCTCACTTATTCCTTCGGCGCAGTGTCTCTTTTTTTTTAATTCGCCCTTTTCTTCTTTTTCTTCTACTTTATTGTCTTTTTCTTTTATCTGATTCGCGGCTCTCTCTGCAGAAAGTCTTTCTTAAAATCGACGTTACCTCTTCCTTTCTTCTATCTCGAAAACATCCTTCTTTTGTTATCTTCTTTCTTCTTATATCGTTGCTATCTGAAGTCCTTTACTTAGTATCTATCTAATTAGAGCTATCTAATCTAAGCTAGCAGCTATCTAAGCTGCGGCGTGTCTAGTCTGTACGCTGCTGCAGAGTGTCTATATAGATCTGTTAGGGGGCGCTGTCTAGTCTAGGCCCTGGACCTAAGCCAGCCGTCGCCCTAGGGACTGCGACTTAGCAGCGCTAGTACGACCTTACCCTCTGTACGGAGTTACCAATACGACCCTACTCCTGTATAGAGGGGGAATCCTACAGCCCTGTACAGAGGAGAATTGCTGCCCCTCTAAACAGAGGGAAAACTCTGCATTCTGTACAGAGGGAAACTCCTAACCCTCTTTATAGAGTTAGGAACCCTGCTCCCCTATATAGAGGGAAATTGCTGGCTTAGCTTTGTAGGTATAAATTGCACAGCAGCGGACAACGAAGGAACTGCCTATTAGTTCCTTTATATAGATACCTAGCTTTAAGTTTCTAAACTAAGATTCTTAAACCCTTATATTAGGAACTAATCTTACTGTCGGTAACTGCAGTAATATAACAAAGATAGACAGCGATATCCCTATAGAACCTATAGCTATGCAGGATTATATACACTGTATATACGAGGAGCTGCTAGCACACAAGACCTAGCTCGAAGACTATATAGGCTACTAGGCCTTAACGATTTCCTAATAGGAACAGGAGCTACGACAGCTTAGGGCGTCCAGTTGCGACCCGACCCCTACGACGACGACGACGAACACGACGGCCTACACCCCGGCCCTTAAGAGCAAACTCCCCGACGTCACTTCCTACGATAGTAAGGCTCTAGCTAAGTACTCCTCCTAGGCTGCCTAGATACGCTCTAAGCTTCTAGTCAACTTAGGAGCATACCCGACTGAGCTAGATAAGGTAGTATACCTCTCTAGGAGGTTAAAGGGCAGGGCGGCAGCACGAATTCTGCTATACTACAAGACGGCTATTGCTAACCTAGCAATAGCGACTACGACGATGCTCTAGGCAGCTCTCGACAGGAGCTATAAGGACCTAGACCGCAAAAGCCGAGCACTCCTATAGGGTAACACTATAAAGCAAGGACGCAAGACTGTATAAGAGTTCCTTACGGAATACGATTAGATCCTAGCAGAGGCAGGAGGACTCCAATAGGAGGATAGGGTAAAAATTACTACCTTAGAGGTAGGCCTCCCTAAAGAGATTATAACAGGACTAGTAGGCGTAATGTGCCTAGCCTCATACGAGGAGTTCTATAATCTCCTTAGGATAGTCGATAACTAACAGTATAGGCTCAGACAGATAAGCTGCGCCTACGAGATGCGACAGCCCCTCTATCGGCAGCAAGACGCTATAGACTAGGAACTAACGACAATAACGAGAGGAGCAGCAGCCGTTACTATATAGCTAAGGGCTAGTACTAAAAGGGCACAGTAGGTAGATATAGCTACCTTTAATAAGACACGAGCAGAAGGGAGCTGCTACCAGTATAGCAAGATAGGGCACACTGTACGGAATTACAGGCTTTTGCTAGCAGAGAGACCTAGGGAACGGCCGACCACTGCAAGGGTAGCAACTGTAGCGCCCTAACAAGAGAACTAAGAGTTCTCCTTAGACGACAACGAGTTGGGAAAAGAGTAGCCTCTAAGCGAAGGCTCTACTAGAGGCATATACGAGATAGATTACTAAATTAAAGCACTACTTAGCTATCTTTTAAGAGCAAATACATAACGACTACGCCGTTTATCGTACGACCTACGCTAAACGGGACCGCTATAGCGCAGGCGCTAATTGACACAGGATGTTTAGTATACGGAGTAATTAGCGAAAACTTCGTATAGAGACACTACATTAAGACGACCCCTACTGTACCTGTATATATGCTAGGCATTACTAGGCAAGGACCGGACATTACCTATATAGTAAAAGTAACGATAGAGCTGCAAGGACACTACGAGCAGAACTTATACCTCTACATTGTACAGGACAAGTTAGGATATAACCTAATACTAGGGAAGCTATAGATAGAGCGCTAGCAGGGCAAACTGGACGTCGGTTGAGGACGCCTGTACCTAGTAGCAAAAAAGCAGAGGCTCTAAGACTAAGGGAGAGTTCTGCAGGGCGGCAATGCTAAGGCCGAAGCTAACGCTAGCGCCGAGGTCAACACTGCGACTATAGACATTAAGAAGGTATTAGCGTCTAAGAAAGCAACGGACCCCTATACGAAACTCCTATCGGAATACGCAGGATACCTAGACCTATTCGAGCCAAAATCAGCCTCGAAACTGCCCCTATACTAAGGAGAAGGAATTAATTACGACATCTAGCTAGAGCCCTGTCCGGACGGGAGTCTGCCTGAAGTACCGTACGGCCCGCTGTATAGCATGTCCTCTAGAGAACTCCTAGTATTGCAAAGATACTAGACGACCTACTTGCTAAAGGTTTTATTTGCGTAAGTATATTATCTGTAGGAGGCCTAGTGCTGTTTGTCTACAAAGAAGGCAAGGCCGGCTTGCGTTTTTGCGTAGACTACAGAGGCATTAACGCGATTACTAAGAAGGACCGGTACCTCCTGCCCCTAATTAAGGAGACCCTCGGACGGATCAGCAAGGCAAAGTAGTTTACTAAGCTTAATGTAGTCTCGGCCTTCTACAAGATACGTGTTAAGGAAGGTTGTAAATAGATAACTACCTTTTATACGAGATAAAGTCTTTTCGAGTAGCTTGTTACCCTCTTTAGCCTTGCCAACGTACTAGCAACCTTCTAGAGGTATATTAACAGGTCCCTACAAGGGTTACTAGACGACATCTGCTCTGCGTACCTCGACGACATACTAGTATTTACGGACGGCACCTATACAGACTACGTACAGGACGTTAAGAAAGTATTAGAAAGACTATAACAGGCTGGCTTGTACCTCGACATTGACAAATGTAAATTCGGTATACAACGTACGAAATACTTAGGGTTTATTATTAAGGCAGGAAAAGGCATTAGCATAGACGGGAAGAAGATTAATGCTATTAAACAATAGAAGCCCTCTACAAGTGTTAAGGGTGTACGAGAATTCCTTAGGTTTGCTAACTTCTACTACTAGTTTATACAGAACTACTTAGAGATCGTACGCCCCTTAGTTAAGCTAACATATAAGGGCAAACAGTTTAAGTAGACGGACGAGTGCAATGGAAGCTTTAACAGGCTAAAGGAGCTCTTTACTACAGGACCAACGCTTACTGCCTTCGATCCGGAACGTACGACGATACTGGAAACCGACTCCTTAGGGTGTTGTATAGGAGGTATCCTATTATAGGTAGGCTCGGACGGACTTCTGCACCTATACGTGTAATTCTCTAAGAAGAACTCTCTAGCTAAATGCAACTACCCTATCTACGACAAGGAATTGCTAGCAGTCGTACAGTGTTGCAAGGCATAGGATAGTAAACTCCGCTCCGTTCCCGAGTTCCTCGCCCTAACCGACTATAAGAACCTCGAATACTTTTTGCAACCCTAGAAGCTGTCTAAGAGGCACGTACGATAGGCGATGTACCTAAGCCGCTTTAATATAAGACTCTAGTACTGCAAAGGCAAGGACAATAGCAGGGCCGACGCGCTATCTAGGCGGGATTAGGACATACTAACAATATAGGATAACGACCGGCTAAAATTACGGATATTCCAGATATTTAAGGAGGAACTAGGCGAGGAGACTATCCGCCTAGCAGTAACATATATATAGGAACCCTAGCTACAGGCATAGGAAGAGGCAGTAGAGAAGGACGACGTTTACTAAGGTGCCTATACAGCGATTTAAGGAGGACAGCGGAAACTTCTAGCAGAGCTCCGCCTTAAGGTATTAGCAGCAGAGTGCACAGTAGACGAAGAGAACAACCTAAAGTTTAGGAATCGGATTTAGGTCCTAGCAGACGAGAAGCTCTGTATAAGCTTAATATAACAGGCATACGATTTAATAGCGACTAGACATCTAGGACGCGAGGAGACGTACAGTATTGTCGCTAGGGACTACTACTAGCTGGCGATAGCAAAGGACATCCGTAGGTTTGTATAGAACTGCGATTTCTATAGACGGACGAAGCCCTAGCGTAAACTAAAGCATAGGCTGCTAAAACCCCTACCAATACCGGACCGGCCCTAGCAAGACCTAACAGTAGACTTTATTACAGACCTCCCTAAGAGCGACGGACGGCAGAACATTATAGTAGTTACAGACAAGCTAACGAAAGGGGTAATACTAGAGGGAATAGGCTCTACTACAGCTAAGGACACTGCTTAGGCATTTATACAGACAACGTTTAGCAAGTACGGATTCCCTAGGTTAATCGTATCGGACTAGGGTATACAGTTTACGAGCTAGCTCTAGGCAAGGGTCTGCTAGTTGTTAAACGTAGAACGTCGCCTATTAACCGTATAGTACCTATAGACGGACAGCGCAATGGAGAGGGTCAATTCGATGTTAGAAGTGTACCTCCGAGTATACGTCGACTACGATTAGACAAACTAGAACCGCCTCCTCCCTATAGCGGAACTGGCTATTAATAGCCGTACGGCTAACGCTACAGGATTGTCCCCCTTCTTTATAACCTACAGATACGACTACTCCCTGCTCCTACCGACCCTAAGTAGCGCTACCCTATGCCCTGTACGATCCCTAATTTAGCAGGAAGAAGCTATCGTACAGACGATTACGAACGCCTACTAATAGGCGAAAGCGAGTCTAGCTATAGCTTAACAGAATGCAGAAGAGCAGGCCAACAAGAGACAGCAGGCTGCACTAAGGTACAAGGCAGGAGATAAGGTTTGGCTAAACTAGTGCAATATCCGTACGGACTGGCCGAGCAAGAAACTAGATTAGAAGAACTGGAAGTTTACAGTAGTCCGGCTAGTAGGGATATACGCTATACGACTTAAACTCCCCTAGGGATATACCTAGTCTTCTATATAGACCTCGTACAGCTAGCATATACAGACCCCTCCTACACTAGACAACAGACGACGTACGCCCTCTAGCGATCCTTACTAAAGACTAGGAGGAGTATAAAGTAGAGGAAATTCTTAAGAGCTAGAGAAAGTAGAAGAAGATAGAATACCTAGTCAAATAGACAGGTTAGGCAGAGCCTATATAGGAACTGTATAAGGCTCTCTAGAAGACATAGGCACTAGACAAGTAGGAGGAAAGACAACCTAGCGAACGGTCGCAGTAATACTATACTGTATAGAGTATAACAGATAGCAGCTACAAGACGGGGCAGCTGCAAGTAATATTGGGCGACTGCAGCCTAGACTAGGCTATAAGAGACGTTAGGCAGCTGTAGGCAAGACTAGGAAGCTGCAAAGGAGGGGCAGGAATAGGGGGGAATTAGAGATATCTATCCCTAGGGATATAAAAGAAGAGACGATACTAGGGAACCTGCAAGAAGTATAGCATAGGTGCAGGAAGTAGGGAAAGGAAGAAGAATAGGAATAGAGCTAGTGTAGGGCAGGGCAGGACTGTACAGGATAACCGGCCTACCTAAGGCTATACAGACGACTGCTAGGTAAACGACTACTACCCTACCCTATAGACGATAACGGGCGAGAACATCTATCTAGGAGCTGAACTCCGGACAGCGACTAAGGCATAGGGACAGAGCTAGACGGCCTACTGCTGCTAGACTGTACGGACAGGACGCGGAGTACACTACTAGAGCTATAGGGTAGGAGATAATCGGACGAAAGATAAGAGGCACATAAATAGACAGACAGGACCGAGCACCTCCTGTACCTGCTGTCCCTGCTCGCGGATCCTCCTTTGCCTTAGCTTCGGCATCCTTAAAGGGGCGACTAGAATCGGTTAAGATTAGGTAGAAGCGATCTAGTACTACCCGCTTTCCCTGCTTGCAGGTCCTCCTCTGCCTTAGCTTTAGGATCTAAATAGACAGGCTTAAGGTTGCAGTAGGGTAGAGGGAGGGGGGAGACCTAGGACGAAGGGTAACTGCGTAACTGCAGGCTATAGGGGGTACCAGCAAACAGGCAACTGCTACCCGAGGCCCTAGCAACAACAGGGAGGGCATCTAGCAGGCATTGCCAACTAGCAAGTACCTAGACAACAGTCGACTATAGACGACTAGACAGAGACAGGAAAGCGCTACCTATAAGAGGAATGCTAGGAGATAAGGCTATACGACACGTCGTCGTATAAGGGAAGCACTATAGGAAGGGAGGGGGGTATAGTTAGGGGGTGCTGTCTAGCCTAGGCCCTAGACCTAAGCCAGCTGTCGCCCTAGGGACTGCGACTTAGCAGCGCTAGCACGACCCTACCCTCTGTACAGAGTTACTAATACGACTCTACTCCTATACAGAGGGGGTATCCTATAGCCCTATATAGAGGGGAATTGCTGCCCCTTTAAACAGAGGGAAAACTCTGCATCCTATATAGAGGGAAACTCCCGACCCTCTGTACAGAGTTAGGAATCCTGCTCTCCTACATAGAGGGAAATTGCTAGCTTAGCTTTATAGGTACAAATTGTACAGCAGCGGACGACGAAGGAACTGCCTATTAGTTTCTTTATATAGATACCTAGCTTTAAGTTTCTAATCTAAGATTCTTAAACCCTTACAAGATCTATCTGCAGCGCGCTATCTCTTCTTCTTTTTCTTCTTTACTAAGGCTTTAAGCGCTATCGCAAAGCCGCCGTCGTCGACGCTGTCTATTAGATCGATCGGCCGCAAGCCTTTCTTGTTCAGGGCAGCGTCGACGACTGTCGCGTCGAAGTAGTAGCGCCATCCTCGACCTTACTGTTATTATCCGACCGGCCAAGCCGGCGGTAGTAGTAGTGGAGCTAAGGACTCTAGCTAAGCGATCGCTACGATTGTTTCTATCAGTTTCTGTACCGATAGAGCAGACGCAGCCTTTCTTCTTCTTTTATCTCTTCCAGAGCCATTAACTTCGGAGCTACTTAGGCCTTAGCTTCTTTAGATTCCGGAGGTAGAGCTCTTTTAGTAGCTCTGCCGAATTCCGGAGATTCTCAACCGGATACTATTTATAGTCTTCCGGCTACCCCTTCTATAAGATCCTCGCTTCGATAGACCCTCTTATCTTTCTTATATCTATTACATCCTCTACCTCCTACTCTTCTTCCTTACTATCTATCTCGATCGGCAGGGGTTCAGCGAACTCCTGTTCTGGAAGACCGTCTTTAGGGTCCTGTTATAGTAGCAGAAAGGAGCAGGACTAAGTAATAGGGTAGACCCTTGGAATTTCGGCTCGGCCCTTCTAGACCGAGCCGGGCCTTGGCACACTATCCCTAAAGCTCTTACATACTACTATATGTATTCCCTTCCCTCCTTAGTTCGAGATATAGTTATTAAAACAGCCGTATTAAATTACATCTACGTGCTCGGATTATTATATCTTGAACTTACTAACTACACTAACCCTGCGCTACGCGAAAGGGCCCGTTAAACTATCCAGCTACCTGAATAACGTACGCGTACACTACAACAAACCAAACACATTAGCACTATAAGAAGGCTATAGAAGGCTTCTTAGCAGTAGAGGGCGGCGTTACTAGCTGCAGCAGAAAGAGAAAGACTAACAGAGCAAAGGACAGGCGCGCTAACCTCCTAGATAACAGAGTAGTTATTAAAGGTCTTACTAAGGAAGAGACGAATAAAGCGAAGGAGGGTATAGCCGGATATAAGGAGCTGTACGCCTGTACGCTAGACGAGCTCGAGGCACACCTAGCGGAACACAGGTCCGGAAAGGTATACGACACTATTAACTTTATCGAGAAGACGTTCTATAAGAATATAGAAGAGAACAAGCAGTTAAGAAAAGAAATAGAAGCGGTAATAGCTAAGAAGAAATCGGTAGAGACTATTATCGACGTGCTAGAGAACTAAGCAGCAACTCGACTAGCGCAACTAAAGGTGCTAAAGGCTTACTTAGCTAACATAGAGGCAGCGACGTCGTTATTACTGCCGCTACTACGAGAAGACTAAGCAGAAACTGCCTTACCTAAAGTATACAGTTAAGGTAGCACCTCGATAACGTTACTACCTAATCTATTAGCCTTTAGGGATAGAGATCCTAAAGACTAGGAGGCCTTTAAGAAGAAGATAAGAAACAAGATAAGTCGCGATTATGCCGGAAGCAGCAAAGAAGACAAGCTAGCCTATTTAGAGGCGCGACTAGAAGGTAAAGCGTTCTCGCTAGTAGCAGATATAGAAGATATAACCGCCGACGAAGCGATTAAAGCCCTAGACCAACGCTTTAGAGACTCTTTCTAAAAGAAGACGGCCTACAAGAAACTAGACAAGATTAACTAGAACCGGCTAACGTTTAAAGAATTCTACGGACTGTTTAGGAAATATGCTATTAGAGCTAAAGTGTCCGAAGATAAGCAGCTACACTTACTAAGGCAGAAGTTAAGCCCTGAACTGGCCGGAGCTATAGCTTTAGTAGAAGACGAAGACCTCGATAGTTTCGTGCACTAGGCGAGGGTCACCTCTAGAAACCTAAACGCCTACAGAAAATCGGCAGCGCGCGAACCGATTTAGAAGCTGTCGGCGCCGACTACGCGCCCCCCTGCTGCGCCTTTCTGACGAGGCCCCTAGCAGCTATCTTATTCGCCGCGTTCGCTGTTCGTTCCTACTTGCTACATATACGGAAAACCTAGTTATATCGCTAGTAGATGCTAAGCAACGAATTAGCAGAAGCAGGAATATTGCGCTATAAAGCCACTGCTACTAAGAAAGACTATCCAAGCTATCGAGCCGGCGCCGAACGATACAGACAGTATAGACAGTAGGGTGCTATTAAGGATTATAGGAAAAGATTAGCTAGACGGATAGGCCCCCTATCTAGCATAGACAATAGGGCACCGCTACGAACTGTATCGCTAGAAGAAGGGAGCATTAACAGTTGTAACAATCCGCTCTCGGCAGCAGTAGAAGTAAATACAGAGACCGCTATTATCCTTCTGATTTCTATCTACCCCCTTGACAGCTTGCACCGCCTCCTTTAGTTAAAAGCTTTTATCGACATAGGAGCACTTATCGGCGCAGCGATCCACTATCGATTGGTTTAGAAACTAGCAAAAGGATACAGTTATCTAGTAGAGTTAGCGTCGCTAACGCGAATTTCGGCATGCAACGGACAAGACACAGAGAGTGTTACATATTATATGCTATTAAAGACTACCTTAGCTGGTCGCACTACGGAAGCGACGTTCCGAATTATAGATATTGGATAGTTTAACATTATTATAGGGCAGAAATAGATAAAGAACTAGAAAGCCGTTATCGACGTAGGTAAAGGCACGCTCGGTTTTAAACCCTAGCAGGGCGGCGCCGCTGCTGCCAAATCGGTCACCGCTGTCGCCGCTAAACCAAACGTTACGACTACTAGAGCGGTTCTGTCCAACCGATCCGACCCCCTAGACACTATCGGAATAATAAGCTCAGAAGCCTTAACAACCTTCGCGAGGTCGCCAGAGAATAAGATCTACGCTATATTAATAAAAGACATTGAAGATTACTGGAAGATAATAGCGGAAGAAGAAGTAGACCCGCTAGAGGTATTACTAAAAGAACTCTATAGTTACACTAACGTGTTCTTAAAAGCTAACTCCAACCTCCTGCTGCTCTACCAACTAGAATATAACAATAAGATCTAGTTAAAAGAAGGAGCTGCGTTGCCGAGAACCGAACCCCTAAGACGCTTATCGCTGGCCGAGCTAGACTAAGTAGAAGTGTTTGTTTGAGAAAACCTAGCGAAGAAGTTTATTACGCCGAGCTCTGCTAAGTATACGCTACCGATCTTGTTTGTACAGAAGCCCAGAGGTAGTCTCTGACTATACGTAGACTATCGAGGTCTTAATAAGGCTACTAAGAGAGATATATACCCTTTGCTACTAATTAATAAGACTATACAACGAGTAGCGAAAGCTAAGTAGTTTAGTAAGCTAGACATTTGCTAAGCGTTCTATCGACTAAGGAACGAAGAAAGACAGACCGAAGACCTTACGACATTCGCTACGCGCATAGGCAACTTTAAGTAGTTGGTTATGCCTTTCGGACTTACTAACGCGCTAGCAGTATAGCAGCGTTTTATAAATTATACCTTTATAGATATGCTAGAGCAGTTTGTATCTATCTACCTAGACGATATCCTTATCTATACTAATAGAACGAGAGAGCAATATACGGACTACATCGAGAGAGTCTTAACTAGGCTCCGCGAGGTCGGCTTAAACGCAGACACGAATAAGAGCTAGTTCTATTAGACCGAGGTCAAATATCTCGGTCTTATCGTTAGAAGAGAAGGAATTTGGATAGACCCCTTTAAGGTCGCTACCGTTACAGAGCAGAAGCAGCCGAAGTCCGGAAACACTACCTGGATTAGAGCTTTTCTCGGATTCTGTAGCTACTATCGACGATTTATTAAAGACTTTAGTAAGATAGCAAGACCCCTAAATAAGGCATTAAAGAAGGAGGCCGCTAGCCTATAGAATAAGAAGTGCATAGAGGCTTTTGACCGACTAAAGGAAGCAGTGGCCTTAGCGCTAGTACTAGCGCACTTCCGACTGGAAAAGATGTTAGAGGACGCCGCCCTGCTAGGTCCTGTACCTAAACTAGCTGTCGTCCTAAGGATTGCAACTTAGCGGCGCTAGCACGACCCTACCCTCTGTACAGAGGCGCTAGTACGACCCTACCCTCTGTACAGAGGAAAATCCTGCAACTCTGTACAAAGGGAAACCCCTGTTGCCCTATACAGGGGAGAAATCTCTGTACCCCTATATAGAGGGAAATCTCTGTACCCCTATATAGAGGGAGAAATTGCTAGCTTGCTTTATAGGTAGCAAGACCTAGCTCGAACAGCAAGTAGGCTACTAGGCTGCAATAATTTCCCAACAGGAATAGGAGCTCCGACAGCTTAGGGCGCCCGATTGCGATCCGAACCCTGCGACGACGACGACGAATACGACAGCCTATACTACAGTCCTAAAGAGCAAACTCCCTAACGTTACTGCCTACAATAGCAAGACACCGGCCGAGTACCCCTCCTAGGCTGTCTAGATACGCTCTAAGCTTCTAGTTAACTTAGCAGTATACCCGACTAAGCTCAACAAGGTAGTGTATCTCTTTAGGAGGCTAGGGGGCAAGGCAGCAGCACGAATCCTGCTGTACTATAAAACCGCTATTGCTAGTCTAGCAATAGCAACTATAACGATGCTCTAGGCAGCCCTCGATAGGAGCTACAAAGACCTAGACTGCGAGAGCTAAGCCCTTGTATAGGTTGACACTATAAGGCAAGGACGCGAGACTGTACCAGAGTTCCTTGCAGAGTACGACTAGACCCTAGCAGAGGCAGGAGGACTCTAATAGGAGGACAGGGTAAAAATTACTACCTTAGAGGTCGGCCTTTCTCAGGAGATTATAACAGGTCTAGTAGGCGTTATACAGCCGGCCTTATATAAGGCATTTTGCGATCTCCTTAGGATAATCGACGACTAACAGCGCAGGCTCGGACGGATAGGCTGCGTCTACGAAATGCAACAACCCCTCTATCGGCAGCAGGACGCTATAGACTAGGAGCTAACGACGACGACGAGAGTAGCGGCAGCCGTTACCGTGCGGCTAAGGGCTGGCGCTAAGAGGGCGCAGTAGGTAGACGTAGCTACCCTTAACAAGAGACGAGCTAAAGGGAACTGCTACTAGTGTAGGTAGGCAGGGCACACTGTACAGAATTGCAGGCTCCTACTAGTAGAGAGACCTAGGGGACGGCCGGCCTCTACGAGGGTAGCAACTGTAGCACCCTAACCTAAGACCTAAGAGTCCCCCTTAGATAACGACAAGTCGGAAAAAGAGTAGCCTCTAAGCGAAGGCTTAGCTAGAGGCATATACGAGATAGATTGCCAAATTAAAGCACTACTTAGCTATCTTTTAATAGCAACTACATAATAACTACACTGTTTATTGTACGATCTACGCTAAACGGGACCGCTACTACGCGGACACTAATTAACATAGGATGTTCAGTGTATAGAGTAATTAGCGAAGACTTCGTATAGAAACACTATATCGAGACGACCCCTACTGTACCCGTACGTATACTAGGCATTACCGGACGAGGACTGGACATTACCTATATAGTAAAAGTAACGATAGAGCTGCAAGGACACTACGAGCAGGACTTATACTTCTTCGTTGTATAGGACAAGTTAGGGTATAACCTAATATTAGGGAAACTATAGATAGAGTGATAGCAGGGCAAGCTCGACGTCGGACGAGGACGCCTGTACCTAGCAGTGACGAAGCAGAGACTCCGAGACTAAGGGAGAGTGCTACTAGGCGGCAACGCCAAAGCTGGAGTTAACGCTAACGCCGAGGTCAATACTGCGACTACAGACATTAAGAAGGCCTTAGCGCCTAAGAAAGCTACGGACCCCTATACGAAGCTCCTACTAGAATACTTAGTATACCTAGACCTCTTTAAACCCAAATCGGCCTTAAAACTGCCCCTATACTAAGGAGAAGGAATCGACTATAATATCTAGCTCGAGCCCTGTCCGGATAGAAGCCTGCCCAAAGTACTGTATAGCCTACTATATAGAATGTCCTCTAGAGAACTTCTAGTACTGCGCAAGACACTAGACGACCTACTTGCCAAAGGGTTTATTTGCTTAAGTACGTTATTGGCTAGAGCCCTAGTGCTGTTTGTTTACAAGGAAGGCTCGGCCGGCTTGCGTTTCTGTATAGACTACAGAGGTATTAACGCAATTACTAAGAAGAACTAGTACCCTCTACTCCTTATTAAGGAGACCCTTAGACGAATTAGCAAGGTAAAGTAGTTTACGAAGTTTCAAGTTGTCTTAGCCTTCTACAAGATACGGATTAAGGAAGGATGTAAATAGATAACCGCTTTCTGTACGAGGTACGGCCTCTTCGAGTAGCTTGTTATTCCCTTTAGTCTGGCGAACGTGCTAGCAACCTTCTAGAGGTACATTAACAGGTCTTTGCAATGACTTCTAGACGACATCTGCTCTGTATACCTTAAAGATACCCTAGTATTTACAGACAGCACCTGCGAGGACTACCTACAAGACGTTAAGAAGGTGTTGGACCGTCTGTAGCAGGCTGGATTGTACCTCGATATCGACAAACGTAAATTCGGTATATAGCGTACGCAATACCTAGAGTTTATTATCGAGGTAGGGAAGGGCATTAGCATAGATAGGAAGAAGATTAATGCTATTAGGTAATAGAAACCCCCTACGAGTATTAAGGGCGTACGAGAATTCCTTAGGTTTGCTAACTTCTACTGCTAGTTTATACAGAACTACTTAGAGATAGTACGCCCCCTAGTTAAGCTAATATATAAAGACAAGAAGTTTGCCTAGACGAAGGAATGTGACAAGAGTTTTAACAAGCTAAAGGAGCTCTTTACTATAGGGCCAACGCTTGCTGCCTTTAACCTAGAACGTACGACAATATTGGAAACCGACTCCTCGGGATACTATATAGGAGGTGTCCTCTTATAGGTAGGTCCGGACGGCCTTCTATACCTATACGTATACTTCTCTAAGAAGAACTCCCTAGCTGAATGCAACTACCCTATCTATAACAAGGAATTGCTAGCAGTTGTACACTACTGCGAGGCGTAGGATAGAGAACTCCGCTCGGTTCCTAAATTCCTCGCCCTAACCGACAACAAGAATCTCGAGTACTTTACGCAACCCTAGAAGCTCGCTAAGAGATACATACGATAGGCGATGTATCTAAGCCGTTTTAATAAAAGACTCTAGTACCGCAAAGGAAAGGACAACAGTAGGGCCGACGCCCTATCTAGACGAGACTAAGATATGCTAGCGACATACGACGACGAACGACTAAAATTACGAATATTCCAGATATTTAGGGAGGAACTAGGCGAAGACACTATCTACCTAGCGGCGACACACATATAGGAACCCTAGCTATAGGTGTAGGAAGAGGCAGTAGAAAAGGACGACGTTTACCGAGGTGCCTGTACAGCGATCTAAGGAGGACAGCGGAAGCTCTCTACAGAGCTCTACCTTAAGGTATTAGCAGCAGAGTGCATAGTAGACGAGGAGAACAACCTAAAGTTTGGGAATCAGATTTAGGTCCTAGTAGACGAGAAGCTCTGTACGAGCTTAATAGCAACCGGATACCTAGGGCGCGAGGAGACGTACAGCATTGTCGCTAGGGACTACTACTAGCTAGCGATAGCGAAGGACATCTGTAGGTTCGTACCGAACTGCGATGTCTGCAGACGGACGAAGTCCTAGTATAAACTCAAGCACAGCCTATTAAAGCCCCTACTAATACTGGACCGGCCCTAGCAAGATCTAATAGTAGACTTTATTACAGACCTCCCTAAGAGCGACAGACAGCGCAACATTATAGTAGTAACAGACAAGCTAACGAGGGGGGTAATACTAAAGGGAATAGACTCTATTACGGCTAAGGACACTGCCTAGGCATTTATACAGACGACGTTTAGTAAGTACAGATTTCCTAGGTCAATTGTATCTAACTAGAGTACAAAATTTACGAGCTAGCTCTATGCAAGGATCTGCCAGTTATTAAACGTAGAACGCCGCTTATTAACTACATAGTACCTGCAGACGGACGGAGCGACAGAGAGGGTTAATTTAACACTAGAAGTGTACCTCTAGGCGTACGTTAACTACGACTAGACAAATTAGAACTGCCTCCTCCTTACTATAGCGGAGCTAGCTATTAATAGTCGTACAGCTAACGCTACAGGACTGTCCCCCTTCTTTATAGTTTATAGGTACGACTACTTCCTGCTCCTACTAACTCTAAGCAGCGCTACCCTACGCCCTATACGTTCCCTAATTTAGCAAGGGGAAGCTATCGTACAGACGATTACGAACGCCTATTAATAGGCAAAAGCGAGCCTTACTATAGCCTAACAGAGTGCAGAAGAGCAGGCTAACAAGGGACAGCAGGCTGCACCAAAGTACGAGGCAGGGGACGAGGTATAGCTAAACTAGCGCAATATCCGTACAGACTAGCTAAACAAGAAACTAGACTAGAAGAACCAGAAGTTTATAGTAGTACAGCCAGTAGGGACATACGCTGTATAACTTAACACCCCCCTAGGGATCTACCCGGTTTTCTATATAGACCTCGTACAGCCAGCATATACAGACCCCCTGCTGCACTAGACGACAGACGACGTACGCCCTCTAGCAATTATAACTAAGGACTAGGAGGAGTATAAGGTAGAAGAAATCTTTAAGAGCTAGAAGAAGCAAAAGAGGATAGAATACCTAGTTAAGTAGACAAGGTAGGCAGAGCCTATATAGGAACTGTACGAAGCTCTCTAGGACATACAGGCTCTAGACAAGTAGGAGGAGAAACACCCTGTTAACCAGTTACAGTAACACTGTACTGTACAGGGTAGGACAGAGGGCACCTATAGAGGGTATTAGGAAGCTACAAAGAAAGAGTAGGAATAAAGGGGGACTAGGGACAGCCAACTCTAGGTACAAGAAAGAGGAGACGACGCTAGGGAGCCTGCAAGGGGCAGGACACTATATAGAATAGAGGGGTATAGAAAATGCCTAAGAAACAGGTAGGAATAAGACTAGAAAGGAAACGAGAGCAGGACTATACGAGATTTCTTATCTACTACACCCCCTAAACCTACAGGCGGGACGGCTTACTAGCTACTATGCTACTTAACTAGGGCAGTCGACGATAGGGCTAGCGGCTTACCGTCCGATATCTTAATAATCTCCTAATCTCCCTAACTGTCGTCTAGCTTACTACTAAGAAGTATGGACGCACCTCTACAGACCTCCCCTAGACAGTGCAGGGAGCAGTTCTAAGAGCTATCCTTCTACTTGCAAGACGCATATACGCCGGTCCAGAACCTAGGTAGGCAGTATAGGGCAAATAAGCCCTAAGGAGAATTGGCGCAGGCAGCACAGGATTGGCCCTAGGTAGTAATAAGAACAGCGTTAACGTACGAAGGGCGCGCTATAGCGAGGCGTTAGAGCGTAATACAGGTAGGGTTACACCAAAATAAATAGAATAGAAGCTCGGCGGCGTCTTGCTACTTATTAGTAAAGCACCTAGGACGTTAACTAGGAGCGTACAGAATAGAGAGGACCCGTACGAACTGGAACTAAAGCTGTTAATCGTATTAGGCGTTCTACTCCTAAAGTTAGAAGCGCGATAGGAGGCTAGCTAGACGAGAAGAGGCAGAGGGACTAGCAGCAATAATAGAACTGCGTCGGGACTGGACGGCCGGACTGCAGGGCATAGTAGGGATAGTGGAGGCAGTGGTATAGATAGATAGATAGATAGATAGATAGATAGATAGATAGATAGATAGATAGATAGATAGATAGATAGATAGATAGATAGATAGATAGATAGATAGATAGATAGACGGACGACGGACGAGGTAGCAGCGGACAGGCAGAAGGTAGATAGAAGGAAGAGAAGAAGAAAGATAGGGAGGGGCGACCTAATATATAGGGTAACTGTAGGCTATATAAGGTAAGGGCAAACAAGGCAACTGCTACCGAGGGCCTCAGTTACCTACGAGGCAAAAGCACCTAGCAGGCACTACCAGATAGCAAGTACCTAGACAACCGGACGAGTGTAGGAAAGCACCAGTTGCAAAGAGAACGCTACCCGCGAGCAGCGTAACGACGTATAGGGACAAGACTACAAGGAGGGAGGGGGGTAATATTAGGGGACGCCGCCCTGCCAGGTCCTGTACCTAAACTGGCCGTCGTCCTAAAGATTGCGACTTAGCAGTGCTAGCACGACCCTACCCTCTGTACAGAAAAAAATCCTATAACTCTATACAAAGGGAAACCCCTGTTCCCCTATATAGAGGAGAAATCTCTATACCTTTATACAGAGAGAAATCTCTACACTCCTATACAGGGGGGGAAATTGCTAGCTTGCTTCGTAGGTACAAAATGTACAGTAGCAGACGACGAAGGAACTGCCTATTAGTTCCTTTATATAGATACCTAGCTTTAAGTTTCTAAACCAAGATTCTTAAACCTATTACAAAAGACGATCTACCTAGAAATAGACGCATCCGATATAGTAACCGTAGGGTTCCTTTCTTAATATAATAACGACGACGAGACCCTCTATCTAGTAGCTTTCTTTAGCAAGTCTATAAACGAGGCTAAGCGGAACTACGCTATTAACGATAAAGAACTATTAGCTATTATCTAGGCTTTCGAGGAGTAGAAGCCGGAGCTTATAGCTAGAAAGAGCACAGTCCAGGTTCTTACAGACTATTAGTTACTAACCTATTTTATAAAGACGCAGAAGTTATCGCGCTGCCAAGCTCGGTAGGCCGCCTACTTATCCAGGTTCGACTTTAAGATTATCTATTAACCCGGAGCTTAAAATAGAAAGGCTAATGTACTAACAAGAAGAGAAGGAAAGACCAGCCGAGCGAAAGAAGATCCGAACATGTTCCAGAAGATGTTAAACAAGCGAATAGAAGATGCCGAGGTCTGCTTAGCCTCGTTTATAGACTTACTAAAGAAAGCTACTAGATAGAGGGTCTCGTCGGCGTTATTATATTAAGAAAGGACCCCTGCAATTACTATATCGGATGCGTCCGTTTCTAGGTAGATTGTCTTTTCTGGTCGGAAGTGCGCTAGCACTAGCGCTGAGGCTACCGCTTCTTTTAGCCGATTAAAAGCCTCCGTGCACTTCTTATTCTATAGGCCAGCGGCCTCCTTCTTTAAAGCCTTATTTAGGGGTCTCGCTATCTTGCTAAAGTTCTTAATAAATCGTCGATAGTCGCTGCAGAACCCGAGAAAAGCTCTGATTTAGGTAGTGTTTCCGGACTTCGGCTGCTTCCACTCTGCTACAGCAGCGACCTTTAAGGGGTCTATCCAGATTCCTTCTCTTCTGACGATAAGGCCGAGGTATTTGACCTCGGTCTAATAGAACTCGCTCTTATTTATGTCTGCGTTTAATCCGACCTTGCAGAGCCTAGTTAACAATGTCTTAATGTAGTCTGTGTATTGCTCTCTTGTTCTATGAGTGTAGATAAGGATGTCGTCTATGTAAATAGACACGAACTGCCCTAGCATGTCTATAAAGGTATAATTTATAAACCGCTGCTATATAGCCGGCGCGTTAGTAAGTCCGAAAGGCATAACTAACTACTTAAAGTTGCCTATACACGTAGCGAATGTCGTAAGGTCTTTAGTCTGTCCTTCTTTATTTCTTAGTCGATAGAACGCTTAGCGAATGTCTAGCTTACTAAACTACTTAGCTTTCGCCACTCGCTGTATAGTCTTATCAATTAGCGGCAAAGGGTATACATCTCTTATAGTAACCTTATTAAGGCCTCGGTAGTCTACGTACAGTTAGAGACTACCTCTGGGCTTCTGTACAAACAAGATCGGTAACGCATACTCGGCAGAGCTCGGCGTAATAAACTTCTTCGCTAGGTTTTCTTAAACAAACACTTCTACTTAGTCTAGCTTAGCCGGCAATAAGCGTCTTAGGGGTTTGGTTCTCGGCAACGCGGCTCCTTCTTTTAACCGGATCTTGTTGTTATTTTCTGGTCGGTAGAGCAGCAGGAGGTTGGAGTGAGCTTTTAAGAACACGTTAGTGTAGCTATAGAGTTCTTTTAGTAACACCTCTAGTAGGTCTACTTCTTCTTCTGCTATTATCTTCCAGTAATCTTCGATATCTTTTATTAATATAGCGTAGATCCTATTCTCTAGCGACCTCGCGAGGGTTATTAAGGCTTCCGAGCTTATTATTCTAATAGTGTCCAGGGGGTCGGATCGGTCGGTCGGAACCGCTCTAGTAGTCGTAACGTTCGGTTTCGCGGCGACGACGGTAACCAATTCTGCAGCAGCGGCGTCGCCCTGCTAAGGGTTTAAGCCTAGGTGTGCCTTTACCTACGTTAATAACGGCTTTCTGGGTCTTTATCTTTTTCTGCCCTATAATAATTTTAAACCGTCCGATATCTATAATTCGGAACGTCGCTTCCGTAGTGCGACCAGCTAAGGTAGTCTTTAATAGCATATAATATGTAACACTCTCTGTGTCTTGTCCGTTGCATGCCGAAATTCGCGTTAGCGACGCTAACTCTACTAGATAACTGTATCCTTTTGCTAGTTTCTAAACCAATCGATAGTGGATCGCTGCGCCGATAAGTGCTCCTATGTCGATAAAAGCTTTTAACTAAAGGAGGCGGTGCAAGCTGTCAAGGGGGTAGATAGAAATCAGAAGGATAATAGCGGTCTCTGTATTTACTTCTACTGCTGCCGAGAGCGGATTGTTACAACTGTTAATGCTCCCTTCTTCTAGCGATACAGTTCGTAGCGGTGCCCTATTGTCTATGCTAGATAGGGGGCCTATCCGTCTAGCTAATCTTTTCCTATAATCCTTAATAGCACCCTACTGTCTACACTGTCTGTATCGTTCGGCGCCGGCTCGATAGCTTGGATAGTTTTTCTTAGTAGCGGAGGCTTCGTAGCGCGATATTCCTGCTTCTGCTAGTTCGTTGCTTAGCATTTACTAGCAATATAACTAGACTTTCCGTATATGTAGCAAGTAGGGACGAACAGCTAACGCGGCGAATAAGATAGCTGCTAGGGGCCTCGTCGGAAAGGCGCAGCAGGGGGGCGCGTAGTCGGCGCGGACGGCTTCTAAATCGGTTCGCGCGCTGCCGATTTTCTATAGGCGTTCAGGTTTCCAGCAGTAACTCTCGCCTAGTGTACGAAACTCTCGAGGTTTTCGTCTTCTACTAAAGCTATAGCTCTGGCTAGTTTAGGGCTTAACTTCTGTCTTAGTAAGTGTAGCTGCTTATCTTTAGATACTTTAGCTCTAATAGCATATTTCCTAAACAGTCCGTAGAATTCTTTAAACGTTAACCGGTTTTAGTTAATCTTATCTAGTTGCTTATAGGCCGTCTTCTTTCAGAAGGGGTCTCTAAAGCGTTAGTCTAGGGCTTTAATCGCTTTGTCGGCAGTTACATCTTCCAGATCTACTACTAGCGAGAACGCTTTACCTTCTAGTCGCGCCTCTAAATAGGCCAGCTTGTCTTCTTCTTTACTTCTGGCATAATCGCGACTTATCTTGTTTCTTATCTTCTTTTTAAAGGCCTCCTAGTCTCTAGGATCTCTATGCCTAAAGGCCGATAGATTAGGTAGTAACATTATCGAGGTACTACCTTAACTGTAGGCTGTAGGTAAGGCAGTTTCTGCTTAGTTTTCTTGTAGTAGCGGCAGTAACAACGACATTGCTGCCTCTATATTAGCTAATTAAGCCTTTAGCGCCTTTAGTTGCGCTAGTCGAGTTGCCGCTTGGTTTTCTAGCACGTCGATAATAGTCTCTGCCGATTCCTTCTCGGCTATTACCGCTTCTATTTCTTCTCTTAACTGCTTGTTCTCTTCTATCTTCTTATAGAACGTCTTCTCGATAGAGGTAATAGTGTCGTACACCTTTCCGGATCCGTGTTCTGCTAGGTGTATGTAATGGGTTTAAGAATCTTAGTTTAGAAACTTGAAGCTAGGTATCTTTATAAAGGAACTAATAGGCAGTTCCTTCGTCGTCTGCTACTGTACACTTTGTACCTACGAAGCAAGCCAGTAATTTCCCTCTGTACAGGGTGCGAAGATTTCCCTCTGTCCAGGGGTGCAGAGATTTCCCTCTGTATAGAGGTACAGAGAATTCCCTCTATATAGGGTATAGGGGGAGGGGATGCCGACTCGGCTAGGCCGGGTTAGGGCTCGGTCTGGCTGGGTCTTGCTAGCGCAGCTAAGTTGTACTCCTTAGGACGACAGTCGGCCTAGGTCCGAGACCTGGTAGGACGGCGTCCCCTAACAATACCCCCCTCCCCCTCCTTAACGCTGCTATATCTCTAAGCTTGTTAGCAAGGGTTAAACACCCTATCTCCCTCTTAGTATGCCTTAGTGCCTTAAAGCACTCCTTAAACATATGCTTAGCGAAGACAGGTAGCATAGCATTGCCTGCTATAGTTATAGCCTCTCCTCTAGTATAACAGTCGTATGTGTTGCAGCGGCAGAAAGGGGTAGGACTAAGTAATAGGGTAGACCCTCGGAATTTCGGCTCGGCCCTTCCGGACCGAGCCGGGCCTTAGCACACTACCCCTAAAGCTCTTACCTACTACTATATAGATTCCTTTCTCTCCTTAGTTCGAGATATAGTTATTAAAAAAGCCGTATTGAATTATATCTGCGTGCCCGGATTACTATATCTCGAACTCACTTACTACACCAACTCTGCGCTGCGCGGAAGGGACCGTTAAACAATCCGGACACCCGAATAAAGCACGCGCACCAACACACCAAACCAACAACCCCTAGCACTATAAGACAGCTATAGAGAGCTTCTTAATGGTAGAGAGCGGCGTTACAGGCCGAAGCAGAAGTAGAAGAGAAAAGACTAACAGAGCGAGTAGGCGCTCCAGCGTTATTAATAATAAGTTCATTAATAGAGGTTTTACATTAGAAGAGACTAAGGAGATTAAGGAACGAATAACTAAATATAAGAGGATCTACGACTGCACACTCGAGGAACTTAAAGATTACGTAAACGAGAACGGAGTAGGGAAGGTCTACAACGGCATAGACCTTATTAAGACGCTGTTTTACAGAACCCTGGACGAGAAGAGGCAGTTAAGAGAGGAAAACGAAGCAGTAAGAGCCGAAAAGGAATCAGCAGAGACTATAATAGATATGCTGGAAAACTAAGCGGCAAACCGACTAGTACAACTGAAGGCAATAAAGGCTCAGTTAGCTAAGATGGAAGCACCGACGTTGTCGGCGCCGCTACTACATCGAGAAGAACAAGCAGAGACCGCCTTACCTGCAGCCTACAGTTAAGGCGGCACCTTAATAACGTTACTACCTGACCTACTAGCGTTTAGGGAAGGAGACCCTAAAGACTGGGAGGCATTTAAGAAGAAGATAAAGAACAAGATAGACTGCGACTATGCCGGAAACAGTGCAGGAGATAGATTGGCCTACCTAGAGTCGCGGTTAGAAGGTAAAGCTTTTTTGCTAGTAGCGGACCTAGAAGAGGTAACCGCCGAAGAAGCGATCAAAGCGCTGGATTAACGCTTTAGAAACCCCTTCTAGAAGAAGACAGCCTGTAAGCAACTGGATAAAATTAACTAGAACCGGCAGACGTTTAAGGAATTCTACAGACTGTTCTAAAAATATGCTATTAGAGCCCGAGTGTCGGAAGATAAGCAGCTCTACCTACTAAGGCAGAAGCTAAACCCTAAACTGGCCGCAGCTATAGCTTCTGTAGAAGACGAAGACCTTGAAAGCTTCGTGCACTAAGCGAGAGTTACTGCTAGGAACCTGAGCGCTTACGCGAAATCGCGCAAATCGAACTAGAAGCTGTCGATAACGCAGACAACACGACCCCCTGCACCCTTTAGGAGAGCACCTTAGCAGCCGTCTTATTCGCTACGTCCGTCGTTTGTCCCTACCTGCTACGCGTACGGAAAGCCTAGCTACATCGCTATAAGATGCTAAGCGACGGATCAACAGAAGCAGGAGTATCGTGCTACAAAGCAACCGCAGCCTCTAAGAAAGACTATCCAAGCTATCGAGCCGGCTCTGAAAGACACAGACAGTATAGATAGTAGAGTGCTACTGCGAATCCTGGGAAAAGACTAGCTAAACGGATAGGCCCCCTATCTAGTATAGACAATAGGGCACCGACACAAACCAAGTTGCCGGAAGAAGGAAGTATTAACAGCTGTAGCGATCCGCTCTTAGTGGCTATAGAAGTAAATACGGAAACCGCTATTATCCTTCTAATTACCGTCCACCCCCTTAAAGGCTCGCACCGACCACTCCAATTAAAGGCTTTCATCGACACAGGAGCTCTTATCGGCGCGGCGATCCACTATCGATTGATTTAGAAACTGATAAACAGGTATAGTTACCTAGTGGAATTAGCCTCGCTGACGAGAATCTCAGCATATAACGGACAAGACACCGAGAGTGTTACGTACTACATGCTATTAAAGACTACCTTAGCAGGTCGAACTACAGAAGCGACGTGCCGAATTATAGACATCGGACGGTTCGACATTATTATAGGGCAGAAATAGATAAAGAACTAGAAAGCTGTTATTAACGTAGGTAAAGGTACGCTAGGGTTCAAAGACCAGTAGAGCGGAGTCGCCGCCCAATCGGTTACCGTCTTCGCCGCAAAATCGAACGCCGCGACCATCGAAGCGGTTCCGATAGATCGACCCAACTCTCTAGACACGATCGGAATAATAAGCTCGGAAGCTTTAACGACCCTCGCGAGGTCGCCGGACAACGAGATTTACGCTATCTTAATAAAGGACATCGAAGACTACTGGAAGATAATGGCGGAAGAAGAAGTAGATCCGCTAAAGGTGTTGCCAAAGGAGCTCTATAGTTATACTGACATATTCTTAAAAGCTAACTCCAACCTCCTTCTGCTCTACTAACCGGAATATAACAATAAGATCCGGCTGAAAGAAGGAGCCGCGTTGCTGAGAACCGAACCCCTAAGACGCTTATCGCCGGCCGAGCTGGACCAAGTAGAGGTGTTTGTCTAAGAAAACCTAGCGAAGAAGTTTATTACGCTAAGCTCTGCAGAATATACGTTACCGATTCTTTTTGTAAGGAAACCCGGAAGTAGTCTCCGACTATGCGTGGATTACCGAGGCCTTAACGAGGTTACTAAGAGAGACGTGTACCTACTGCCGCTAATCGATAAGACTATACAACGAGTAGCTAAAGCTAAGTAGTTCAGCAAGCTGGACATTCGCTAAGCGTTCTACTAATTAAGGAACAAGGAAGGACAAACGGAAGACCTTACGACATTCGCTATTGTAAGGGCTTAAGAATCTTGGTTTAGAAACTTAAGGTTGGGTATCGACATAAAGAAACTGATAGGCAGTTCCTTCGTCGTCTACTGCTGTGCAATTTGTACCTACAAAGCCAAGCTAGCAATTTCCCTCTATGCTAGGGTGCAAGGTTTACACTCTGTACAGAGGATTGGGAGTTCTCCCTCTGTACAGTAGTGCAGAGTTTTCCCTCTGTTTAGAGGGGCAGCAATTCTCCTCTATATAGGGCTATAGGATTCTCCCTCTATATAGGAGTAGGGTCGTGTTAGTGATTCTGTACAGAGGCTAGGGTCGTGCTAGCGCTGCTAAGTCGCAGTCCTTAGGGCGACGGCTGGCTTAGGTCTAGGACCTGGGCTGGGCGGCGCTCCCTAACAATACCCCCCTCCCTTCTTGTAGTGCCTCTTTCGTACAGCGACGTGTCGTACACCTTTAGCTCTTAGTGTTCCTTTGGCAGGTCGCGACTCCTATCTCTGTCCAGTCGTCTATATAGCCGTTGCTCGTCGCCTACTAAGTCGTAGTTGCCTCCTTGCTCCCTTTTTACATAGCTGTAGCAGCTGCTCTAGTTGCTATTGCCTCCTATAGCAGGCAGCTACCTTCTAAATATTAAGCCTCCCCCTTCTCTTTCCCTTCCTTCTTTCTCTTCTATCTCCCGCCTGCTTCCCCCCTTCTACGCCGTCTACCGTCTACTACTGTCTACGTCTACTGTCTACTATCTACGTCCTACTACTAGTTACTACTACTGGTTACTACTAGTCGCTACTACTAGCTACTACTGTTATGCTACCTACCCCGTCCGGCCGTTCTCCCTATAGCTCTCTTGTAGTCGCTGGCTCTTCTTCCGCCCGTCCGGCTAGTGTCCTAGCTCGACTAGCAGCTTCGCTTCCAGTTCGTACAGATCTCTGTCTACTGTACGGTCTAAGCTAACGTCCTAGATGCTACACTAACGAGCAGCACGATGCGGCTGAGCTACCCTTCTACGCCTTCTAGTGTAACCCTGCCTAGGTTATACCTTAGCAGGTCGCTACAGCCCGCGCGTCGTACGTTAATGCTATCCTTATTGCTACTCGGGGCTAGCTCTGCGCCCCTTGCCCTAATCCCCCCTAAGGTTTACTTAGCCTATACTGCCTCCCTGGCTTCTAGGCTGGGGTCTGCGCCTTGTGTAAGTGGAAGGATAGCTCTCTCTACTGCCCCTACCGCTGTCTGGAGGAGGCGCGTAGGGGTAGGGGGGTGCCTCTGCTTCCTAGGGCTGGCCTGGGTAGGGGCCCTGCTAGGCAGGAGGTAATTAAGATTTCAGATAGGGAGTCGGCCGCCCTAGTCTTACAGGGTAGTAGCTAGTGAGCTACTCCCCCCCCTCCCCCCTAAGGTAGTATAAGAAGTTTTTGGACGGTTCTGCTCTTATCCTCCTCTTATTTCTACCTATCTTACCTATCCCCTAACCGTTCCCTTCCTTCTGCCCTTCTTCTATACAATGTCGTACAGTGTAGTGTCGGTAGGATCCTATAGTGTCCTACGTCTTAATTCTCGATCCTTTAACAACCTAAGTTGCTAGCGGCTGCTATATACTTAGAGCAGATCGTGCCCCTTTTCGCTATACAGCGCAGTGTTACTGTAACTAGGTAGGGGGATAGTTCTCCTCCTATCTGTCTAGCGCGGTTGTGTCCTGCAGGGCCTCGTATAGTTCCTACGTAGGTTCTGCCTATCCTCTCTACTTAACTAGGTACTCTATTTTCTCCCGCTTTCTTTAGCTCTTAAGGATTCCTTCTACCTTGTACTCTTCCTAGCCTTTAGTAATAATTACTAGTGGGCGCGCGTCGTCTGTCGTCTAGTGCAGTAGGGGGTCCGTGTTCGCTGGCTGTACGAGGTCTATATAGAAGACTAGGTAGATCCCTAGGGGAGTGTTAAGTCGTACAGCGTGTGTCTCTACTGGTCGGACTACCGTAAACTTCCTGTTCTTCTAATCTAGCTTCTTGCTTAGCCGGTCCGTACGGATATTGTGCTGGTTTAGCGAAACCTTATCCCCTGCCTCGTACCTTAGTGTAGCCTGTCGTCCCTTATTAGCCTGCTCTTCTACGTTCTGCTAAGCTATAGCTAGGCTGGCCTCCGTCTATTAATAGGCGTTCGTAATCGTCCGTACAATAGCCTCTCCCTGCTAAATTAGGGATCGTACAGGGTGCGGGGTGTTACTGCTTAGGGTTAGTAGGAGCAGGGAGTGGTCGTATCTATAGGCTATAAAGAAGGGGGACAGTCCTGTAGCATTAGCCGTACGGCTGTTAATAGCTAGCTCCGCTATAGGGAGAAGGCGGTTCCAGTTTGTCTAGTTATAGTCGACGTAAGCTCGGAGGTACGCTGCCAACGTCGAATTGACCCTCTCCGTCGCACTGTCTGTCTATAGGTGCTATGCGGTTAACAGGCGACGTTCTACGTTTAGTAACTAACACACCCTAGCCTAGAGCTGGCTCGTAAACTGTGTACCCCAGTCCGATACAATTGACCTAGGGAATCCGTGCTTGCTGAACGTCGTCCGTATAAATACCTAGGCAGTGTCCTTAGCTGTAATAGAGTCCATTCCTTCCAATATTACTCCCTTTATTAGCTTGTCTATAACTACTATAATGTTCTGCCGTCCGTTGCTCTCAGGGAGGTCTGTAATAAAGTCCACTGTTAGGTCTTGCTAGGGCCGGTCCGGTATTGGTAGAGGTTTTAGCAGCCTATGCTTTAGTTTACGCTAGGGCTTCGTCTGTCTGCACATATCGCAGTTCTGTACGAACCTGCGGATGTCCTTTGCTATCGCTGGCTAGTAGTAGTCCCTAGCGACGATACTGTACGTCTTCTTGCGCCCTAGGTGCCCGGTAGCTATAGAATTATATACCTGTTGTATTAAGCTCGTACGGAGCTTCTCGTTTGCCGGGACCTAATCCCGATTCCTGAACTTTAGGTTGTTCTCCTCGTCTACTAAGCACTCTGCTGCTAACACCTTAAGGTAAAGCTTTGCTAGGAGCTTCTGCTGTCCTCCTTAGATCGCCGTACAGGCCCCTCGGTACACATCGTCCTTTTCTACTGCCTCTTCCTATGCCTGCAGTTAGGGCTCCTATATGTGTGTCGCTGCTAGGCGGATAGTCTCCTCGCCGGGCTCCTCCTTAAACATCTAGAATATTCGTAACTTTAGCCAGTCGTCCTCGTACGTCGTTGGCATGTCCTAGTCCCGTCTGGATAGCGCATTAGCCCTGCTGTTGTCCTTACCCCTGCGATACTAGAGTCTTATGTTGAACCGGCTTAGGTACATTGCCTATCGTACGTGTCTCTTAGACAGCTTCCAGGACTGTATAAAGTATTCCAGATTCTTGTAGTTAGTTAAGGCGAGGAACTTGGGAACCGAGCGGAGTTCCCTATCCCCCGCTTCGTAACACTGTACGACCGCTAGCAACTCCTTGTCGTAGATAGGGTAGTTGCACTTAGCTAAGGAGTGCTTCTTAGAGAAGTACGCGTATAGGTACAGAAGTCCGTCCGAGCCTACCTGTAACAGGATGCCTCCTATACAGTACCCTAAGGAGTCGGTTTCCAGTATCGTCGTACATTCTAGGTCGAAGGCAGCAAGCGTTGGTCCTGTAGTAAAGAGCTCCTTTAGCTTGCTAAAGCTCCTATTGCACTCGTCCGTCTACTTAAACTGCTTGTCCTTGTGTGTTAGCTCGACTAGGGGGCGCACAATCTCTAAGTAGTTCTGTATAAACTAGCAGTAGAAGTTGGCAAACCTAAGAAATAACTGTACGCCCTTAACGTTCGTAGGCGGCTTCTATTGCTTAATAGCATCGATCTTCTTCCTATCGATGCTAATGCCTTTCCCTGCCTTAATAATAAACTCTAGGTATTTCGTACGCTGTACACCGAATTTACATACGTCGATGTTAAGGTACAATCCAGCCTGTTGCAGTCGATCTAGTACTTCTTAACGTCCTGTACGTAATCTGCATAGGTGCCGTTAGTAAAAACCAGGGTGTCGTCGAGGTACGCTAAGCAGATGTTGTCTAGTAACCCTTGCAGGGACCTGTTAATGTACCTCTAGAAGGTTGCCAGTACGTTGGCAAGGCTAAAGGAGGTAACAAGCTACTCGAAAAGACTATATCTCGTACAGAAGGCAGTTATTCATTCGTAGCCTTCCTTAATCCGTATCTTGTAGAAAGCCGAGACTACGTTAAGCTTAGTAAACTACTTTGCCTTGCTAATCCGTCTAAGAGTCTCCTTAATAAGGGGTAGGGGGTACTGGTCCTTCTTGGTAATCGCGTTAATGCCTCGGTAGTCGACGCAGAAACGCAAGCCGGCCTTGCCCTCCTTATAGACAAACAGCACTAGGGCTCCTGCGGACAAGGTACTTGCCTAAATGAAACCTTTAGCAAGCAGGTCGTCTAGTGTCTTGCTCAGTACTAGGAGTTCTCTAGAGGACATTCCGTATAGCAGGCCGTACAGTACCTTAGGCAGACTCCTATCCGGACGGGGCTCTAGCTAGATGTTGTAGTTAATCCCTTCTCCTTAGTGTAGTAGCAGTTTGAAGGCCGACTTTGGCTCGAAGAGGTCTAGGTATCCTGCGTATTCCCTTAGGAGCTTCGTACAGGGGTCCGTCGCTTTCTTAGGCGCTAATTCCTTCTTAATGTCCGCAGTCGCAGTGTTGATTTCAGCCTTAGCATTGCTACCCTGTAGAGCCCTTCCTTAGTCTCGGAGCCTCTGCTTTGTTACTGCTAGGTACAGCTGTCCTCGTCCAACGTCTAGCTCGCCCTGCTAGCGCTCTATCTATAGCTTCCTTAGTATTAGGTTATACCCTAACTTGTCCTATATAACATAGAGGTATAAGTCCTGCTTATAGTGTCCCTTTATCTCTATCGTTACTTTCACTATATAGGTAATGTCTAGTCGTCGCCCGGTAATGCCCAACATGCGTATAGGTACAGTAGGGGTCGTCTTAATATAGTGTTTCTGTACAAAGTCTTCGCTAATTACTCTGTATACCAAACATCCTGTGTTAATTAATGTCCGCGCCGTTGCGGACCCGTTTAGCGTAGGCTGTACGATAAACGGCGTAGTCGTTATGTAGTTGCTCTTAAAAGATAGCTAAGTAGTGCTTTGATTTAGCAATCTATCTCGTATACGCCTCTAGTAGAGCCTTCGCTTAGAGGCTACTCTTTTCCCGACTTGTCGTCGTCTAAGTAGGACTCCTAATCCTCTTATTAGGGCGCCGCAGTTGCTACCCTTACAGTGGTCGGCCGTCCTCTAGGTCTCTCTGCTAGCAAAAGCCCGCAATTCTGTACAGTGTAGCCTGTCTTGCTATACCGGTAGCAGCTCCCTTCTGCCCTTCTCTTGTCTAGGGTAGCTATGTCTACCTACTGTGCCCTTTTAGCAGCAGCCCTTGGTCGTACAGTGACGGCTGCCGCTACCCTCGTTATCGTTGGTTCCTAGTCTATAGCGTCTGTCTGCCGCTGGAGGGGTTGTTGCAACTTATAAGCGCGGCTTATCTGTCTAAGCCTGCGCTGCTAGTAGTCGACTATCCTAAGGAGATTACAGAATTCCTCGTATATAGCTGGTCGCATTACGCCTACTAGTCCCGTTATAATCTCCTTAGAGAGGCCTACCTCTAAGGAGGTAATTTTTATCCTGTCCTCTTATTAGAGACCTCCTGCCTCTGCTAGAGTCTAGTCGTATTCCGCGAGGAATTCTCGTACAGTCTTGCGTCCTTGCTTTATCGTATTGACCTATAGGAGTGCTCGGCTCTCTCGGTCTAGGTCCTTGTAGCTCTTGTTAAGAGCTGCCTAGAGCATCGTCGTTGTAGCTATTGCCGGGTTGGCAATAGCCGTCTTATAGTACAGCAGAATCCGTACTGCTGCCCTGCTATTTAACCTCCTAAAGAGGTACACTACCTTGTCCAGCTCGGTCGGTATGCTCCTAAGTCGATCAGAAGCTTAGAGCGCATCTGGGCAGCCTAGGAGGGGTACTCAGCCGGAGCCTTACCCTCGTAAGTAGTAACATTAGGGAGTTTGATCTTAGGGATTAGAGTGTAGGCTATCGTGTTCGTCGTTGTAGGGGTCGGATCGCGATCGGACGCCCTAAGCTGTCGTAGCTCCTGTTCCTGTTAGGAAATTATCGCAGCCTAGTGGTTTACTTGCTGCTTAAGCTGTCTCCTGTGTTCTAGCAGCTCCTTGTACGCGCAGTGCATCTGTCCCTATATAGCTGTAGGTTTTATAGAGATGTCGCTGTCTATCTTCGTTATATTACTGCAGTTACTAACAGTAAGATCAGTTCCTAATGTAAGGGCTTAAGAATCTTAGTTTAGAAACTTAAGGTTAGGTATCTATATAAAGGAACTAATAGGCAGTTTCTTCGTCGTCTGCTGCTGTGCAATTTGTACCTACGAAGCTAAGCTAGCAATTTCCCTCTATACTAGGGTGCAAGGTTTATACTCTATACAGAGGATCGGGAGTTCTCCCTCTATACAGTAGTGCAGAGTTTTCCCTCTGTTTAGAGGGGCGGCAATTCCCCTCTATGTAGGGCTATAAAATTCTCTCTCTATATAGGAGTAGAGTCCTGTTAGTGATTCCGTACAGAGGGTAGGGTTGTGCTGGCACTGCTAAGTCGCAGTCCTTAGGGCGACGGCTGGCTTAGGTCCAGGACCTGGGCTGGGCGGCGCCCCCTAACAGCTATACGCATAGGCAACTTTAAGTAGCTAGTAATGCCTTTTGGACTTACCAACGCACCAGCAGTGTAGCAACGCTTTATAAACTACATCTTTATAGACATGCTGGAACAGTTCGTGTCTATCTACTTAGAAGACATTCTTATCTACACTAATAGAACGAGAGAGCAATATACGGACTACATTAAGAGGGTGCTAAAGAGACTCCGCGAGGTCGGATTAAACGCAGACACAAAGAAGAGCGAGTTCTATTAGACCGAAGTCAAATATCTCGGTCTTATTGTCGGAAGAGAAGGAATTCGGATAGACCCCTTAAATAGGCAAAAGCGAGCCTTACTATAGCCTGACAGAGTGCAGAAGAGCAGGCTAACAAGGGACAGCAGGCTGCACCAAAGTACGAGGCAGGGGACGAGGTATAGCTAAACTAGCGCAATATCCGTACAGACTAGCTAAACAAGAAACTAGACTAGAAGAACCAGAAGTTTATAGTAGTACAGCCAGTAGGGACATACGCTGTATAACTTAACACCCCCCTAGGGATCTACCCAGTTTTCTATATAGACCTCGTACAGCCAGCATATACAGACCCCCTGCTGCACTAGACGACAGACGACGTACGCCCTCTAGCGATTATAACTAAGGACTAGGAGGAGTATAAGGTAGAAGAAATCTTTAAGAGCTAGAAGAAGCAAAAGAGGATAGAATACCTAGTTAAGTGGACAAGGTAGGCAGAGCCTATATAGGAGCTATACGAGGCTCTCTAGGACATATCTGCGCTGGATAGGTAGGAGGAGAACCTCTCCCCTAACCGGTTGCAGTAACACTGTACCGTATAGTAAGAAGGGCATAGTCTACCCTAGGTACAGGACAGCTGCAGGCAATATTAGGTTGCTAAAGGATCGGGAATCGAGGCGTAGGACCCCACTGGGTCCTACCGATACTACACTATATAGAAGGGGGCAGGAGGGAGAGAACAGCTAGAAGACAGGTAGAAATTTAAGTAAAAATAAGAAGGGAATAGGAGCAGGACTGTCTGAAAACTTTTATATACTATCTAGGGGTAGCTTACTAGCTGCTACCCCCTAGGACCAGGGCAGTCGACAATAAGGCCGCCGACTCCCTGTCTGAAATCTTAATTACCTCCTAGTTAGCAGGAGCCCTACCCGGCCTAGCACTATAGAGCAGAGGCGCCCCCCTACGAGCCTTCCCTAGACAGCGGTAGGAGCAGTAGAGGGAGCCGTCTGATCCGAGCGCGCAGATGAGGTTCAATACGGCTGTTTTGATAACTATATCTCGAACTGAAGAGGGAAAGGAATCTATGTGGTGGTGGTGGTGGGCTTTGATGGTGGTGGTGCCAAGGCCCGGCTCGGCCCGTCCGGGCCGAGCCGAAATTCCAGGGTCCACCCCATCAATCTGTCCCACCTCTTTCTACCACCGCAACACTACCCCCCTCCCTCACCAGCGGTCGCCCTCGACCGCTTAGTCACCTCATCCATCCGAAAATGTCCACTTTTTTTTTTTTTTTTTTTTTTTTTTTTTGATTCGACGCCTCTTTTCTCGAAAACTCCTTTCAACGTCGACGTCACCTCTTCCGTCTTCCATCAAAACAATGTCCTCTTCGTCTCTTTCTCAACTTCTTACGTCATCTCCATCCGAAGTCCTTCACTTGGCGTTCATGTGATCGGTGCGCCACCTGATCCGTGCCATCTGATCTGAGCCGTGGGTCATCTGAGCTGCGGCGTGGGTGGTCCGTGCTCCGGCTCGGAGGTCCATATAGGTCTGTCCGCGGCGTCGTTTTTCTTCTTCTTTTTCTTTTCCACCAAGGCCTCCACGCAGTCGCCGAGCGACTGCCTGGAGCAATCAATTCCACCACGATCGTTTTCATCGGCTTCCGCGCCGGTAGAGCGGACGCGGCTTTCTTCTTCTTCCGTAAGGATCGACATCAGAGCCATTCCGGCTTCGGCTTCGTCGGATTCCGCGCGTAAAAGTCTCTCAGCAGCTCCGCCGAATTCCGGAGGTTCTCGATCGGATACCATTTATAGTCTTCTGGCCACCCCTTCCACGAGACCCTCGCTTTGATGGACCCCCTTATCTTCTTCACGTCCATCACGTCTTCTACTTCCCATTCTTCCTCATCATCTATCTCGATTGGTGGGGGTTCAGCGAACCCCTGTTCCGGAAGGCCGTCCTCAGGGTCCAGGCTCAGCAGATCTAAATGGAAAACATCGTGGATCCGGAACGCCTTCGGCAGCTCGAGCCGATAGGTCACCGGCGACCTCTTTTCTATTATCTTGAACGGACCTACGTAGCGTAGGTTGAGCTTCGCGTTTCCTTTCAGCCTTAGGTTTCGCGTGTTGAGCCATACCTTTTGGCCTTCCTCGAATTCCATTGGGGACCTTTTTCTATTAGCTCGATTCACCATCTTCTTCTGAGCTGATTCCATCGCTTCTTTTGCCACCTTGATCGCTTCTTCCATCTGAGATCGTAGCGCTTCTGCCGCCGCGGCGGCGACTCTCTTCGACGACGTGGCGGTAGAAGGTTCCGCGGAGCTGGGTTCGTTTGGCGGCTGAAAGCTCATCCTCGGAAGATAGCCGTGCGTTATCTCGAACGGCGCCAGCGAGGTGGCCTCAGACGGTGCCGAGTTAGCGCAGAACTCGGCCATAGGCAACACCTTAACCCATTCTTCTTGATGGTGGCTGCAGAAGGTTCGCAGATATCGTTCCATCTTACGGTTAGCCACTTCGGACTGGCCGTCCGTTTGAGGGTGAGCGGCGGTGCTGAGCTTTCCATGGATTCCGAGAGCTTGATTGATAGCTTTCCACACGTCAGCAGTGAATTGAGGACCTCTATCCGTAGTGATAGTGTCCGGCAGCCCATGGTGCTTCTACACGTGTTGGATCAGCATTCGTGCGGTCTCTTCCGCGGTAGTTCCTTCGTTTCTCGCTCTGCAGGGGATGAAGTGGCGCTCCTTGCTCAGCCTATCCACTACGTTGAGGGTGGCATCGTACCCATCGGAATCCGGCAGGCCGGTTACGAAATCCATCGTAATGTGCTGCCACGGCTTCTCGGGGATCGGAAGCGGCTTCAATAAGCCTGCCGGAAGGCCGTGACGTGGCTTCGCGGCTCTGCACACGTAGCAATTGGCGATAAACCGGTAAATCCGCTCATAGATCCGCGGAAACCAGTAGGTCGTTCTCATTGCCTGCATCGTTTTCTTCGCGCCTGCGTGGCCCACATCCACGGAGCCATGGACCAGCTGGATGACTTCTGTGATCAGTTCTTCCGGAACTATCATCTTCCCTGAACCGGTCTTGCCGAGCTTCTGCTGTTGATTGAGCTGCTTCACCTTTTCGTAGAGAGTTTCTTCCTCAGGGGCCTGTTCCACCGCGCAGACCCCTACCTCTTTCAACACCTCTGCGTCTACCATTCGCTCGGTCAACACCTTCTGGAACATGTTAGGGTCTTCCTTCGCGCGGCTCGTCTTTCCTTCTCTTCGCGTCAGCGCGTCAGCCTTTCCGTTTTGAGCTCCTGGTCGATATGTGATCTTGAAGTCGAACCCCGATAAGTAGGCGGCCCACCGGGCTTGGCGGCGTGAGAGCTTCTGCGTCTTCATAAAGTAGGTCAGCGACTGGTGGTCCGTGAGAACCTGGACCGTGCTCTTTCCAGCCATAAGCTCCGGTTTCCATTCCTCGAAAGCCTGAATAATCGCCAGTAGCTCCTTATCGTAGATGGCGTAATTCCGCTCAGCTTCGCTTATTGACTTGCTGAAGAAGGCGACTAGATGGAGGGTTTCGTCGTCACTATATTGAGAAAGGACTCCGGCCGTCACTGTGTCGGAAGCGTCCGTTTCCACGTAGATCGTCTTTTCTGGCCGGAAGTGTGCCAGGACTGGCGCAGAGGCCACTGCTTCTTTCAGCCGCACGAAAGCTTCCGTGCACTTCTCATTCCATAGGCCGGCGGCCTCTTTCTTCAGCGCCTCGTTCAGGGGTCTCGCTATCTTGCTGAAGTCCTTGATAAACCGTCGATAGTAGCTGCAGAAGCCGAGAAACGCCCTGATTTGCGTGGTGTTTCCGGATTTCGGCTGCTTCCACTCCGCGACGGCGGCGACCTTTGATGGGTCCATACGAATTCCATCTCTTCCGACGATAAGGCCGAGATATTTGACCTCGGTCTGATAGAACTCGCTCTTCTTCGTGTCCGCGTTCAATCCGACCTCGCGGAGCCTCTTCAACACTCTCTCGATGTGGTCCGTGTGTTGCTCTCTCGTTCTATCTGTATAGATAAGGATGTCGTCCAGGTAGATGGACACGAACCGTTCCAGCATATCCATAAAAGTGTGGTTCATAAAGCGTTGCCACACTGCCGGCGCGTTGGTGAGTCCGAAAGGCACCACCAACCACTTGAAATTGCCCATACGCGTCGCGAACGTCGTAAGATCTTCCGTTTGTCCTTCCTCGTTTCTTAATCGATGGAACGCTTGGCGGATGTCCAGCTTGCTGAACCACTTAGCCTTTGCCACGCGCTGGATGGTCTCGTCGATCAGCGGCAGCGGGTATACGTCTCTCTTGGTGACCTCGTTGAGGCCTCGATAATCCACGCAGAGTCGCAGACCACCCCCTGGTTTCCTTACGAAAAGAATCGGTGACGCATATTCGGCCGAACTCGGCGTGATGAACTTCTTCGCCAGATTTTCGCGAACAAACACCTCTACCTGGTCCAGTTCCGCCGGCGACAGTCGTCTTAGGGGCTCGGTTCTCGGCAGCGCGGCTCCTTCTTTCAGCCGGATCTTGTTGTTATATTCCAGTCGATAGAGCGGCAGGAGGTTGGAATCGGCCTTTGAGAAGACGTCAGCGTAACTATAGAGTTCTTTCGGTAGCACCTCCAGCGGATCCACTTCTTCTTCCGCCATCATCTTTCTGTGGTCTTCGATGTCTCTTATCGAGATGGCGTAGATCTCGTTGTCCGGCGACTTCGCGAGGGTCGTTATGGCTTCTGAACTCATCATTCCGACGGTAACCGGGGGTTCGGAACGATCGGACGGAGCCTCTCTTGCGGACTCCGTGGCTTTCGGCTTGGCGGCGACGGTGGCGACTTTTTCGATGGTCCCTGCTCCGCTACCCGGGGTTTTGAACCTGATCGTTCCTTCATCTACGTCAACGATGGCTTTCTGGTTCTTCATCCATTTCTGCCCTATAATGATGTCAAACCTTCCGATATCCATGATCCGGAACGTCGCTTCCGTGGTTCGGCCAGCTAGCGTGGTCCTTAATGGCACGTAGTGCGTGACGCTTTCCGTGTCTTGTCCGTTATATGCCGAGATTCGCGTCGGCGACGCCAGTTCCACTGGATAACCGTATCCATTCATCAGCTTCCTGACCAGTCGGTGATGGATCGCCGCGCCGATAAGAGCTCCGGTGTCGATAAAAGCTTTCAGCTGAAGCGGTTTGCTCGATCCGTCAAAGGGGTGGACAGTAATTGGAAGGATAATGGCTGTTTCCGTATTCACTTCCACCGCTGCCGAGAGCGGATCGCTGCAGCTGTTGATGCTTTCTTCTCGCGGCGATTCGCTTCGATTCGGTGCCCTATTGTCGATGCTGGATAGGGGGCCTATCCGTCCAGCTGGTCTTTTCCCATGATTCTCAGCTGCACGCCGCCGTCTACGCTGTCAGCATCGTTCGGAGCCGGCTCGATGGCTTGAATTGTCTTTCTCGGCGGCTGCGGCTGAGGCTGCTTCATAACACGATAGTCCTGCTTCTGCTGAGCCGTCGCTTGGCATCTCGTGGCGATGTGGCCAGGCTTTCCGCATGCGTAGCACGTAGGGGCGAACGACGATCGCTGCACGTAAGGCGATTGGGGGCCGCGGCGGAAGGACGCAGGGGTTCTCGTTGGCTGCGACGGCGGCAACGGCCTCTGAATCAGTTCGCGTGCCGTCGATTTTCCGTACGCGTTCAGGTTTCTTGCTGTCACTCTCGCCTGGTGCACAAAGCTCGGCAGGTCTTCGTCTTCCACCGACGCCATCGCCGCAGCTAGCTCAGGGCTCAGTTTCTGCCTCAATAAGTGCAGCTGCTCATCTTCTGCCACTTTCGCTCTGATGGCATATTTCCTGAACAGTCCATAGAACTCTTCGAATGTCTGCTTGTTCTGGTTGATTTTATCCAGCTGCTTACGGGCCGTCTTTTTTCGGAATGGGTCTCCGAAACGCTGGTCCAGCGCCTTGATGGCGTCGTCGGCGGTCACTTCTTCCAGGTCCGCCACCAGCGAAAAAGCTTCACCTTCCAGTCGCGATTCCAGGTACGCTAATCGATCCTCTTCGCTGCTCGATGCGTGATCGCGGCTCATCTTACTCTTGATCTTCTTCTTAAACGCCTCCCACGATTCAGGGTCTCCGCCGCCGAAAACAGGTGGATCCGGTAATGACGTCATCAACGTGCCACCTTGACTGTAGGCCGCCGGCGAGGTAGTTTCCACTTGGGTTTCTCGCCGCGGTGGCGGCGACGATCTCGCTGCTTCCATATCAGCCAGTTGATCCTTTAGCGCCTTCAGCTGCGCCGTTCGATTCGCCGCTTGGTGTTCCAACACGTCGACGATAGTCTCTGCCGATTCCTTCTCGGCCCTTACCGTCTCTACTTCCTCTCTCAGCTGTCTGTTTTCTTCCAGTGTCCTGTAGAACAGCGTCTTAATGAGGTCTATACCGTCGTAGACCTTCCCTATTCCGTTCTCGTTCACGTGGTCTTCCAGTTCCTCGATCGTGCAGTCGTGGATCTTCTTATATTCGCTCATTCGTTCCTTGATATCAGCGGTCTCTTCCGCTGTAAAACCTCTGATGACGATCTCATCGTCAATTACACTGGAGCGCCTGCTCGCTCTGTCAGTCTTTCTCTTTCCGCGGCGGCCTGTCACGCCGCTCTCTACCGCTGAGAAGCCTTCCATCTTCTCACGGTGCCTTGGGGTTGGTTGGTTTGGTGTTGTTGGGTGCGCGTGCGTTATTCGGGTTTCCGGATGATTCGACGGGCCCTTTCGCGCAGCGCGGGGGTTGTGGGGAGTGAGTTCGAGATATAATGATCCGAGCGCGCAGATGAGGTTCAATACGGCTGTTTTGATAACTATATCTCGAACTGAAGAGGGAAAGGAATCTATGTGGTGGTGGTGGTGGGCTTTGATGGTGGTGGTGCCAAGGCCCGGCTCGGCCCGTCCGGGCCGAGCCGAAATTCCAGGGTCCACCCCATCAATCTGTCCCACCTCTTTCTACCACCGCAACACCGTCCTTCTACTTACACAACACGTACACGCCGGCCTAGAAGCCGGGCAGGCGGTACAGGCTAAACGAGCTCTAGGGGGAATTAATATAGGCGGCGTAGGCCTAGCTGCAGGTAGCTATAAGGATAGCGTTAACATACGAGGGGCGAGCTATAGCGACCCGCTAGGGCGTAATTTAGACAGAGTTACACCAAAAGGAGTGGAATAGCAGCTTAGCAGCGTCCTGCTGCTCGCCGGTATAGCACCTAAGACGTTAGCTAGGACTATATAGAAGGAGAAGGCCTGTACGAACTAGAATTGGAGTTGCTAATTAAGCTAAGCATTCTACTGCTAGAGGTAGAAGTGCGGGGGGACGCTAGCCAGACAGTAGGAAGACGGGCCGGCAACTATAAGGGAGCTACGACAGGACCGGACAGACAGAGTGCAGGGTATATTAGTTGTGTTAGTAGTAGTAGTTGTAGTAGTAGTTATAGTAGTAGTAGACGGCCAGGCGGACGGGTAGCAGGCAGGGGAATAGAAGAGAAAGAGAGGAAGAGAGAGAGATAGGGGGAGGCTTAATATATAGGGTGTCGGCTGCCTACTATATAAGGCAATAGCAACTAGGCAACTGCTACAACTGTATAAAGGAGGGCGAACAAGGCAACTACGACCCAATGCCCGGACGAGTAACAGCCCTATAGACAACCGGACGAGGATAGGAAAGCGCTACCTGCAAGAGGAACGCTAGGACCTAAGGCTGTACGATACGTCGTCGTATAAAAGAAGCATTACAAGAAGGGAGGAGGGTATTGTTAGAGGGCGCCGTCCAGCGTAGGTCCTAGACCTAAGCTAGCCGTCGCCCTAAGGACTGCGACTTAGCAGCGCCAGCACGACCCTACCCTCTATACAGAGTTACCAACACGACCCTACTCCTGTATAGAGGGAGAATCCTACAGCCCTATATAGAGGGAAATTGCCGCCCCTCTAAACAGAGGGAAAACTCTGCATCCTGTACAGAGGGAAACTCCTAACCCTCTATATAGAGTTAGGAACCTTGCTCCCCTACATAGATAGAAATTGCTAGCTTAGCTTCGTAGGTACAAATTGTACAGCAGTGGACGACGAAGGAACTGCCTATTAGTTCCTTTATGTAGATACCTAGCTTTAAGTTTCTAAACCAAGATTCTTGAACCCTTACACTTAGCTTCTGTTTTAATAAGTGTAGCTGCTTACCTTCGGACACTTTAGCTCTAATAGTATGTTTTCTAAACAATCTATAGAACTCCTTAAACATTAGCCGATTCTGGTTAATCTTGTCTAGCTGCTCGCAGGCCGTCTTTCTTTAGAAGGGGTCTCCGAAGCGCTAGTCTAGCGCTTTGATTGCTTCTTTGGCGGTTACCTCTTCTAGGTCCGCTACTAGCGAAAACGGCTCGCCTTCTAGCCGTAATTCTAGGTAGGCTAATCTGTTTTCTTTACCACTTCCGATAAAATCGCGGTTTATCTTATTCTTTATCTTTTTCTTAAACGCCTCCTAGTCTTTAGGGTCTCTACTCCTAAAAGCTAGTAGATTAGGTAGTAACGTTATCGAGGCGCTACTTTAACTGTAGGCCGCCAGTAAGGCGGTCTCCGCTTGTTCTCTTTGATGTGGCGGCAGCGGCGCTAACGATATTGCTGCTTCTATGTTAGCTAACTAAGCCTTTAGTGTCTTTAGTTGCTCTAGTCGATTTACTGCCTAGTTCTCTAACACGTCGATAATAGTCTCTGCCGATTCCTTCTTAGCTATTATCGCTTCTATTTCCTCTCTTAATCGCCTGTTCTCTTCTATGTTTTGGTAAAACTTCTTTTCGACGAAGGTAATAATGTCGAATACCTTCCTAGCTCTATGTTCTGCTAGATATCCTTCGATTTTATCTGGCGTGCAGGCATACAGCTCCTTATAGCCGGCTATACCCTTCTTCGCTTTATCTGTCTCTTCTTCTGTAAGGCCCTTAGTAGCCGTTCTATTGTCGAGGATGCTAGTACGCCTATCCCTCGCTCTGTTAGTCTTTCTCTTTCCGCTACGGCCTGTAACGCCGCCCTCTACCGTTAAGAAGCCTTCTATAGCTGTCTTACAGTGCTGGTGTTTGGTTTGGAGTAGTGTGCGCATGCGTTATTCGGGTGTCCGGGTAGTTTAACAGGCTCTTTCGCGCAGCGTAGGGTTAGTGTAGATAAGTAAGTTCGAGATATAATAATCCGAGTACGCAGATATAATTCAATACGGCTGTTTTAATAACTATATCTCGAACTAAGGAAGGAAAGGAATCTATATAGCGGTAGGTAGGTGCTTTAGGGGTGGGTGTACCAAGGCCCGGCTCAGTCCGGAAGGGCCGAGCCGAAATTCCAAGGGTCTACTACATTACTTAGTCCCGCCCCTTTCTGCTACTGCAACACGTCCGGGGCGCACTATCTCTTCTTCTTTTTCTTCCTTAACAAAGCAGCGCAGCGGACAGGCACTTTGGCCTCTGCTAAGACCCTAACCAAGCGCGCGATTACGATCGTTTCTTTAGTGCTAACTAATAGAGCGGACGCGACTAGTGTCGTGCTTCTAGCGTCGCAGTTCTTTTTTTATCTCTTCTGGAGCTATTCCGGTCTCGGCTTTCTTAGATTCCAGACAAAGAACTCCTCTACTAGCTCTGCCGAATTCCAAAGATTCTCGATCGGATACTATTTATAATCTTCTAGCTACCCCTTCTATAAGATCCTTGCTTCGATAGACCTCCTTATCTTCCTTATATCTATTACATCTTCTACCTCCTACTCTTCTTCTTTACTATCTATCTCGATTAGTAGGGGTTCGATAAACCCCTGCTCTAGAAGGCCGTCTTTAGGGTCTAGACTTAATAGGTCCGAATAGAAGACATCGTAGATTTGGAACGACCTTAGTAGCTAGAGCCAATAAGTTACTAGTAACCTCTTTTCTACTATTGTAAACAGACCTACGTAGCGGGGGTTAAGCTTAGCGTCGCCTTTTAGCCTTAGGTTCTGCGTATTAAGCTATATCTTTCAGCCTTCTTTGAATTCTATTAGTAACCGCTTTTTATTAGCTCGAGTTACTATCTTCTTCTAAGCCGATTCTATCGCCTCTTTCGCTATCCGGATTGCTTCTTCTATCTAAGATTTAAGCGCTTCTGCTGCAGCAGCGGCGACTCTCTTTAACGAGGTAGCGGTAGGAGATTCTAAAGAGCTAGGTCCTTCCGGCAGTTAAAAGCTTATTCTTAGAAGATAGCTATAAGTTATCTCGAACAGCGCTAACAAGGTAGCCTTAGACGCTGCCGAGTTAGCGCAGAATTCGGCTATCGGCAACACCTTAACCTACTCTTCTTAATAATAGCTGCAGAAGATTCGTAGATATTTTTCTATCTTACAGTTAGCTACTTTAGACTAACTGTCGGTCTAAGCGTAAGCAGCTATGTTAGGCTTTCTGCAGATTTCGAGAATTAAGTTAATAGCCTTCTATATATTAGTAGTAAATTAAGGATCCCTATCCGTAGTAATAGTATCCGGCAGGCTATAGTGCTTCTATACGTACTAAATTAGCATCCTCGCGGTCTCTTCTGTTGTAGTGCCTTTGTCCTTTGCTTAAAAGAGGATAAAGTAGCGTTCCTTACTTAACTGATCTACTACGTTAAGAGTGGCATTGTATCTATTTGAATCCGGCAGGCCGGTTACGAAATCTATCGTAATATGCTGCTACAGTTTCTTAGGGATCAGTAGTAGCTTTAGTAGACCGGCCGGAAGACCGTAGCGCAGCTTCGCAGCTCGACATACGTAACATTTAGCGATAAACTAGTGGATCTGCTTAAAGATCCTCGGAAACTAGTAGACAATCCTTATAGCCTCTATCGTCTTCTTCGCTCTAGCGTGGCCGATATCCTCCGAGCTATAGATTAGCTATATAACTTCCGTAATTAGCTCTTCTGTAACTATAAACTTCCCTAAACTAGTCTTTCCAAGCTTCTGCTAATAGTTAAGTTGCTCTACCTTTTCGTAAAGCGTTTCGTTCTTAGTCGCCGGCTCTACTGCGCAGACCACTACTTCTTTTAATACTTCGGCATCTACTATTCGCTCGGTTAACACCTTCTGGAACATGTTCGGATCTTCCTTTGCGCGACTGGTCTTTCCTTCTCGTCTCGTTAGTACGTTAGCTTTTCCATTTTAAGCCCCTAGTCGATAGGTAATCTTAAAGTTGAATCTAGATAAGTAGGTAGCCTACCGAGCTTAGCAGCGCGAGAGCTTCTGCGTCTTTATAAAGTAGGTTAACGACTGGTAGTCTGTAAGGACCTAGACTGTGCTCTTTCTAGCTATAAGCTCTAGCTTCTACTCCTCGAAAGCTTAGATAATAGCTAAAAGCTCCTTATCGTAGATAGCGTAGTTCTGTTTAGCCTTATCTATAGACTTGCTAAATGTAATAGGTTCAAGAATCTTGTGTTAGGGGACGCCATCCTGCCAGGTCTCAAACCTGGACCGGCCGTTGTCCTAAGAGGTACGACTTAGCTGCGCTAGCAAGACCTATCTAGGCCGGGTCCTGACCCGGTCTAGCCGGGTTAGCTCCCCCTCTCCCTGCACTCCGTACAGAGGAAAATCTCTACACCCCTATATAGAGGAAAATCTCTGTACCCTATATAGAGGGAAATTGCTAGCTTGCTTCGTAGGTACAAAATGTACAGTAGCAGAGGACAAAGGAACTACCTATTAGTTCCTTTATATAGATACCTAGCTTTAAATTTTTAAACTAAGATTCTTAAACCTATTACATTAGGAACTGATCTTACTATCAGTAACTGCAGTAATACAACAAAGATAGACAGCGACATCCCTATAGAACCTACAGCTATACAGGATCAGATGCACTGTATGTACACAGAGCTGCTAGTACGCAAGACCTAGCTCGAACAGCAAATAGGCCACTAGGCCGCGATAATTTCCTAGCAGGAACAGGAGCTCCGACAGCTTAGAGCGTCTAATTGCGATCCGACCCCTACGACGACGAACACGACGGCCTACACTATAGTTACAAAGAGCAAACTCCCCGACGTTACTACTTACGATAGTAAGGCATCGGCCGAGTACCCCTCCTAGGCTGCCTAGATGTGCTCTAAGCTTCTAGTCGACTTAGGAGCATATCCGACCGAGCTAGACAAGGTAGTGTATCTTTTTAGAAGGTTAAAGGGCAAGGCAGTAGCACGAATTCTGCCGTACTACGAAACGGCTATTGCTAGCCTAGTAACAGTAACTACGACGAAACTCTAGACAGCTCTAGACAGGAGCTACAAGGACCTAGACTGCGAAAGCCGAGCCCTTATACAGGTTAATACTATAAAGCAAGGACGCAAAACTATACGAGAGTTCCTTACAGAGTACAACCAGATCTTAGCAAAGGCAGGAGGACTCTAATAGGAGGATAGGGTAAAAATTACTACCTTAGAGGTAGGCTTCTCTAAGGAAATTATAACAGGATTAGTAGGCGTAATGCAGCTAGCCTTATATAAGGTGTTCTGTAATCTCCTTAGGATAATCGACAACCAACAGTGTAGGCTTAGACGGATAAGCTGCGTCTATAAGATAAGACAACCCCTCTATCGGCAGCGGGACGCTATAGACTAGGAACTAATAACGACGACGAGAGTAGCAGCAGCCGTTACTGTACGGCTAAGGGCCGGCCCTAAAAGGGTGTAGTAGGTAGATGCAGCTACCCTTAGCAAGAGACGAGCAGAAGGGAGCTGCTACCAGTGTAGCTAGATAGGGCACACTGTACAGAATTGCAGGCTTTTGCCTATAGAGAGACCTAGGGGACGGCCGACCACTGCAAAGGTAGCAACTGCGGCGCTCTACTACAAGACCTAAGAGTTCCCCTTAGACAACAACAAGTCGGGAAAAGAATAGCCTCTAGGCGAAGGCTTAGCTAGAGACATATACAAGATAGATTGCTAAATCAAAGCACGACTTAGCTATCTTTTAAGAGAAACTATTTAACGACTACGCTGTTTATCGTAAGACCTACACTAAACGGAACCGCCACTGCGCGGACGCTAATTAACACAGGATATTTCGTATATAGAGTAATTAGCGAAGACTTCGTATAGAGACATTATATTAAGACGACTCCTACTATACCTGTACGCATACTAGGCATTACCGGACGAGGACTGGACATTACCTATATAGTGAAAATAACGATAGAGCTATAAGGACACTACGAGCAGGATTTATACCTCTACGTCGTATAGGACAAGTTGGGGTATAACCTAATATTAGGAAAACTATAGATAGAGCGCTAGCGGGGCAAGCTCGACGTCGGACGAGGACGCCTATACCTAGTAGCGACGAAGCGGAGACTCCGAGACCAAGGGAGAGTCCCGCGAGGGGGCAATGCTAAAGCCGAGTTTAATACTGCGACTACAGACATCGAGAAGGCCTTAGCGCCTAAGAAAGTTACAGACCCCTGCACGAAGCTCCTACTAGAATACTCAAAATACCTGGACCTCTTCGAGCCAAAGTCGGCTTCAAAATTGCCCCTGTTCTAAGGAGATAGAATCGACTACGACATCTAGCTCGAGCCCCGTCTAGATAGAAGCCTGCCCAAAGTACTGTACAGCCTGCTGTATAGTATGTCCTCTAGAAGACTCCTAGTGCTACGCAAGACACTAGACGACCTACTTGCTAAAGGGTTTATTCGCGTAAGCACGTTATCGGCTAGATGTTAGGGGACGCTGCCCAGCCCAGGTCCTGGACCTGACCTAGGCCAGCCGTCGCCCTAAGGACTGCGACTTAGCGCCGCTAGCACGACCCTACCCTCTGTACATAATTACTAAAAGGACCCTACTCCTGTACAGAGGGAGAACCCTATAGCCCTGTATAGAGGGGAATTCCTGCCCCTCTAAACAGAGGGAAAACGCTAAACTACTGTACAGAGGGGGAACTCCCAATCCTCTATACAGAGTGTAAACCTTGCACCTCTGCATAGAGGGAAATTGCTAGCTTGGCTTTGTAGGTACAAATTGTACAGCAGTAGACGACGAAGGAACTGCCTATTAGTTCCTTTATATAGATACCTAACCTTAAGTTTCTGAACTAAGATTCTTAAGCCCTTACATTAGGAATTGATCTTACTGTTAGTAACTGTAGTAATACAATAAAGATAGACAGCGACATCTCTATAGAACCTACGACTATACAGGGACAGATGCACTGCGCGTACGAGGAGCTACTAGAACACAAGAGGCAGCTCGAGCAGCAAGTTAGCTACTAGGCTGCGATAATTTCCCAACAGGAACAGGAGCTACGACAGCTTAGGGCGTCCGATTGCGATCCGGCCCCTACGACGACGAACACAATAGCCTACACCCCGACCCCTAAGAGCAAACTCCCTAATATTACCACTTACGACAGTAAGGCTCCGGCCGAGTACCCCTCCTAGGCCGCCCAGATGCGCTCTAAGCTTCTGGTTGACTTAGGAGCATACCCGACTAAGCTAGTTAAGGTAGTGTACCTCTTTAGGAGGTTAAAGGGCAGGGCGGCAGCACGAATTCTGCCGTACTACGAGACGGCTATTGCCAACCTAGCAATAGCTACGACGATAATGCTCTAGGCAGCTCTTAACAAGAGCTATAAGGACCTAGACCGCAAGAGCCGAGCACTTATACGGGTTAATACGAGAAAGCAAGGACGCAAGACTGTACAAGAGTTCCTTGCAGAATACGACCAGAATCTAGCAGAGGCAGGAGGTCTCTAATAGGAGGACAGGATAAAAATCACCTCCTTAGAGGTAGGCCTCTCTAAGGAGATTATAACAGGACTGGTAGGCGTAATACGACTAGCTACGTACGAGGAATTCTGTAATCTCCTTAGAATAGTCGACGACTAGCAGCGCAGGCTCGGACGGATAAGCTGCGCTTATAAGTTGCAACAACCCCTCTAGCAGCAGACGGACGCTATAGACCAGGAACCAACGACGACGAGGGTAGCGGCAGCCGTTACTATACAGCCAGGGGCCGCTACCAAAAGGACACAATAGGTAGACATAGCTACCCTTAACAAGAGACGAGCAGAAGGGAGCTGCTACTAGTATAGCAAAATAGGCTATACTGTACGGAATTGCAGGCTTTTGCTAGTAGAGAGACCTAGGGGACGGCCGACCACCGCAAGGGTAGCAACTGCAGCGCCCTAACAAGAAGATTAGGAGTCCTACTTGGACGACAACGAGTCGGGAAAAGAGTAGCCTCTAAGCGAAGGCTCTGCTAGAGGTATATATAAGATAGATTACCAAATTAAAGCACTACTTAGCTATCTTTTAAGAGCAACTACATAACGACTACGCAGTTTGTCGTACGGCCTACGCTAAACGGGTCTGCAACAGCGCGTACATTAATTAACACAGGATGTTTAGTGTATAGAGTTTTTAGCGAAGACTTCGTACAGAGACACTATATTAAGACGACCCTCACTGTACCTGTACGCATAATGGGCATTACCGGGCGAGGACCGGACATTACCTATATAGTAAAAGTAACGATAGAGATACAGGCACACTGTAAGCAGGACTTATACCTGTATGTCGTACAGGACAAGTTAGGGTATAACCTAATATTAGGGAAGCTATAGATAGAGCGCTAGCGAGGCAAGCTGGACGTCGGACGAGGACGACTGTACCTAGCAGCGACGAAGCAGAGGCTCCGAGACCAAGGGAGGACTCTGCAGGGTGGCAATGCTAAGGCCGAGATCAACACTGCGACTACGGACATTAAGAAGGCACTGGCGCCTAAGAAAGCGACAGACCCCTATACAAAGCTCCTAAGGGAATATGCAGGATACCTGGACCTCTTCGAGCCAAAGTCGGCCTTGAAACTGCCCCTATACTAAGGAGAAGGAATTGACTACGACATCTAGCTAGAGCCCTGTCCGGATAGGAGTCTGCCTAAAGTGCCGTACGGCCTACTGTATAGCATGTCCTCTAGAGAACTCCTAGTGCTACGCAAGACACTAGACGACCTACTTGCCAAAGGTTTTACTCGTGCAAGTACCTCGTCTGCAGGAGCCCTAGTGCTGTTTGTCTATAAGGAGGGGAAGGCCGGTTTGCGTTTCTGCGTAGACTATAGAGGCATTAACGCGATGACTAAGAAGGACCGGTACCCCCTACCCCTTATTAAGGAGACTCTCGGGCAGACCAGTAAGGCAAAGTAGTTTACTAAGCTTAACGTAGTCTCGGCTTTCTACAAGATACGGATTAAGGAAAGCTACGAATGAATAACTGCCTTCTGTACGAGATATAGTCTTTTCGAGTAGCTTGTTACCTCCTTTAGCCTTGCCAACGTACTAGCAACCTTCTAAAGGTACATTAATAAGTCCTTGCAAGGGTTACTAGACGACATCTGCTCGGCGTACCTCGATAACACACTAGTTTTTACAGACGGCACCTATGCAGATTACGTACAGGACGTTAAGAAGGTACTAGATCGACTGTAGCAGGCTGGCTTGTACCTTAACATCGACAAATGTAAATTTGGTGTCTAGCGTATAAAATACCTAGGGTTTATTATCGAGGCAGGGAAAGGCATTAGCATAGATAGGAAGAAGATCGATGCTATTAAGCAATAGAAGCTGCCTACGAGCATTAAGGGCGTACAGGAATTTCTTAGGTTTGCCAACTTCTACTACTAGTTTATACAGAACTACTCGGAGATCGTACGCTCCCTAGTCGAGCTAACACACAAGGACAAGCAGTTTAAGTAGACGGACGAGTGCAATCGGAGCTTCAACAAGCTAAAGGAGCTCTTTACTATAGGACTAACACTTGCCGCCTTCGACCTAGAACGTACAACGATACTGGAAACCGACTCCTTAGGGTACTGCATAGGAGGTATCCTATTACAGGTAGGCTCGGACGGACTTCTGCACCTATACGCGTACTTCTCTAAGAAAAACTCCCTAGCTAAGTGCAACTATCCTATCTACAACAAGGAATTGCTAGCAGTCGTATAATGTTACAAAGCGTAGGATAGTAAACTCCGCTCAGTTCCCGAGTTCCTCGCCCTAACTAACTACAGGAACCTAGAGTACTTTACACAGCCCCGGAAGCTGTCTAAGGGGCACGTACGATAGGCAATGTACCTAAGCCGGTTTAACATAAGACTCTAGTATCGCAAGGGTAAGGACAACAGCAGGGCTAATACGCTATCCAGACAGGACCAGGACATACTAAAGACGTACGAGGACGACTAGCTAAAGTTACGAACATTCCAGATGTTTATAGAGGAGCCCGGCGAGGAGACTATCCGCCTAGCAGCGACACACATATAGGAACCCTAACTGCAGGCATAGGAAGAGGCAGTAGAAAAGGACGAGGTGTACCGAGGGGCCCGTACAGCGATCTAAGAAGGACAGCGGAAGCTCCTAGCAGAGCTCTATCTTAAGGTATCGGCAGCAGAGTGTACAGTAGACGAAGAGAACAACCTAAAGTTTAGGAATCGGATTTAGGTCCTGGCAGACGAGAAGCTCTGTACGAGCTTAATACAACAGGCGCATAACTCTATAGCGACCGGGCACCTACGGCATAAGAAGACGTACAGCATTATCGCTAGGGACTACTACTAGCCGGCGATAGCGAGGGACATTCGCAGGTTCTTACAGAACTGCGATATATGCAGACAGACGAAGCCCTAGCATAAAATAAAGCATAGGCTGCTAAAACCCCTACCGATCCCAGACCGGCCCTAGCAAGACTTAACAGTAGACTTTATTACAGACCTGCCTAAGAGCGACGGACGGCGGAATATTATAGTAGTAACAGACAAGCTAACGAAGGGGGTAATACTAGAGGGAATAGACTCTATTACGGCTAAGGACACTGCCTAGGCCTTTATACGGACGACGTTTAGTAAGCACAGTTTCCCTAGGTTAATTGTATTGGACCGGGGTACGCAGTTTACGAGCCAGCTCTGGGCAAGGGTCTGCCAGTTGCTGAACGTAGAACGCCGCCTGTTAACTATATAGCACCTGCAGACGGACGGGGCGACAGAGAGGGTCAATTCGACGTTGGAAGCGTACCTCCGAGCGTACGTCGACTATAATTAGACAAACTGGAACTGCCTTCTCCCTATAGCGGAGCTAGCTATTAATAGCTGTACGGCTAATGCTACAGGATTGTCCCCCTTCTTTATAGCCTATAGATATAACCACTCCCCGCTCCTATCGACCCTAAGTAGTAACACCCTGCGCCCTGTACGATCCCTAATTCAGCAGGGAGAGGCTATCGTATAGACAATCACAAACGCCTATCAATAGGCGAAGGCGAGTCTAGCTATAGCTTAACAGAATGCGGAAGAGCAGGCTAATAAGGGACAGCAGGCTGCACTAAGATACGAGGCAGGAGATAAGATCTAGCTAAACCAGCGCAACATCCGTACGGACTAGCTAAGCAAGAGGCTAGATTAGAAGAACAGGAAGTTTACAGTAGTCCGACTAGTAGGGAGATACGCTGTACGACTTAACACTCCCCTAGGGATCTACCTAGTCTTCTACGTAGACCTCGTACAGCTAGCGAACACAGACCCCCTGCTACACTAGACGACAGACAACGTGCGCCTACTAGCGATTATAACTAAGGGCTAGGAAGAGTACGAGGTAGAGGGAATCCTTAAGAGCTAAAGGAAGAAGAAGAGGGTAGAGTACCTAGTAAAATAGAGAGGATAGGCAGAGCCTACGTAGGAACTGTACGAGGCCCTGCAGGACACAACCGCGCTAGACAGGTAGGAGGAGAACCACTCCCCTGCCTAGTTACAGTAACACTACGCTGTACAGCAAAAAGGGGCACGATCTACCCTAAGTACAGGGCAGCTGCTAGCGACTTAGGTTGCTAAGGATCGAGAATCGAGACGTAGGACACTACAGGATCCTACCGGCACTACACTGTACTACACTGTATAGAAGGGAGCAGAAGGAAGAGGACAGCTAGGAGACAGGTAGGAATAGGAGTAGAAGTAGGAAGGGAACGAGAGCAACACTGTCCGAAAGCTTTTACATACTACCTTAAGGTAGCCTACTAGCTACTACCCTAGGGACCAAGGCAGCCAACTCTACACCCGAAATCTCAATCACCCCCTAGCTAGCAGGGGCCCCAGTACTAGAGGAAGCAAAAGGGTAGCTTAACAACACCCTGCTGCTAGTTAATGTAGCACCTAAGACGTTAGCTTAGACTGTACAGAAGGCGAGGACCTGTACAAACTGGAAGCGAAGCTGCTGGTTAGGCTAGGCACTCTATTATTAGAGGTAAAAATAGGAGGGGACACCAGCTAGACAGGCAGAAGAAGAGCTAGCAGCTACGAGAGAAACACGGCGGGAACGGCCGGACGGGATAGGTAGCATAACAATAGTAGTTAGTAGTAGTAGTTGGCAGTTAGTAGTAGTAGTAATAGTAGTAATAGTAGTAGTAGCGGACGACTAGGCGGACGGGTAGCAGATAGGAAATAAAGGAGAAAGAGAAGAAGAGAGAGAGAGAGAGGGGAAAGGGTTTATATACAGGGTAGTAGCTGCCTGCCTTATAGGGCAATAACAACTAGGGCAGCTGCTACAACTATATAAGGGAGGACAAATAAGGGAACTACGACCTAGGGCCTATAGGAGCGACGGCCTACTAGACATATGGACAGAGGCGGGAATATCTACCTAGGAGTAAACTCTAGACGACGACCAAGGGACAGGGACAGAGCCAAATAGCCCGGTAGCGCCGGACTATACAGTTAGGACGCAGAGTACATAGTTAAGAGCTAGAAGGTAGGAGGGGAACGAACAGACAGGACCGAGCACCTCCTACACCTTTATAACCGCTCGCAGGCCTCCTCCGCCCTAGCCTCGGCGTCGTTAAATTAGCAAACGGAATCGGCCAAGTTTGGGTAGAAGCGATCTAGCACTACCTGCCTTCCTGCCTACGGATCTAGGAGGACAAGTCCAAGGTTAGACTAGCAGAGAGGGAGGTCAACAGGCAAGTGCCTAGGCGAAGACAGGAAAGCGCTACCAGCCAAAGGAACACTAGGAGCTGGGGGTGTACGACACGCCGCCGTACGAAAGGGGCACTACAAAAAGGGAGGGGGGGGGGGGGGGTTGTTAGGGGACGCCGCCTAGCCCAGGTCCTAGACCTAACCTAAGCTAGCTGTCGCCCTAAGGACTACGACTTAGCGCTGCTAGCACGACCCTACCCTCTGTACGGAACTACCGACAGGACCCTACTCCCGTACAGAGGGAGAACCCTATAGCCCTATATAGAGGAGAATTGCCGCCCCTCTAAACAGAGGGAAAACTCTGCACTACTATACAGAGGGAGAACTCCCGATCCTCTGTACAGAGTGTAAACCTTATACCCCTGCATAGAGGGAAATTGCTAGCTTAGCTTTGTAGGTACAAATTGTACAGCAGCAGACGACGAAGGAACTGCCTATTAGTTCCTTTATATAGATACCTAACCTTAAGTTTCTAAACCAAGATTCTTAAGCCCTTACACTAGAGCCCTAGTGTTGTTTGTTTATAAGGAAGGCTCGGCTAGCTTGCGTTTCTGCGTAGACTACAGAGGCATTAACGCAATTACTAAGAAGGACCAGTACCCCCTGCCCCTTATTAAGGAGACCCTCGGACGGATTAGCAAGGCAAAGTGGTTTACGAAGCTTAACGTTGTCTCGGCCTTCTACAAGATACAGATTAAGGAAGGCTGTAAATAGATAACCGCTTTCCGTACGAGATATAGTCTTTTCGAGTAGCTTGTTATCCCCTTTAGCTTTGCTAACGCACTGGCAACCTTCTAGAGGTACATTAACAGGTCCCTACAAGGGCTACTAGACGACATCTGCTCTACGTACCTCGACGACACACTAGTATTTACAGACGGCACCTATAAGGAGTACGTACAGGACGTAAAGAGGGTATTAGACTGACTGCAACAGGCTAGATTGTACCTCGACATCAATAAATATAAATTCAGCGTACGCTGTACGAGATACTTAGGGTTTATTATTAAGGTAGGGAAGGGCATTAGTATAGACAGGAAGAAGATTAATGCTATCAAGCAATAGAAGCCCCCTACGAGTGTTAAGGGCGTACGAGAATTCCTTAGGTTTGCCAATTTCTACTGCTAGTTTATATGGAACTACTCGGAGATAGTACGCCCCCTAGTTAAGCTAATACACAAGGACAGACAGTTCGCCTAGATAGATAAATGCGACAAGAGTTTCAACAAGCTAAAGGAGCTCTTTACTACAGGACTAACGCTTGCTGCCTTTAACCTAGAACATACGACGATACTAGAAACCGACTCCTTAGGATACTGTATAGGAGGTATCTTGTCGTAGGTAGGCCTAGACGGGCTCCTATACCTATATACGTACTTCTCTAAGAAGAACTCTCTAGCCGAATGCAACTACCCTTGTTGCAGCGGCAGAAAGGGGTAGGACTAAGCGATAGGGTAGACCCTCGGAATTTTGGCTCGGCCCTTCCGGACCAAGCCGGGCCTTGGCACACTACCCCCAAAGCTCTCGCCCACTACTGTTGCGGCGGCAGAAAGGAGTAGGACTAAGTAATAGGGTGGACCCTTGGAATTTCGGCTCGGCCCTTCCGGACCGAGCCGGGCCTTGGCACGCCACCCCCCCAAAGGTCTCGTCCACCACTATATAGATTCCTTTCCCTCCTTAGTTCGAGATATAGTTATCAAAAAGGCTGTATTGAATTATATCTGCGTGCCCGGATTATTATATCTTAAACTCACTCCCTACACCACTACTGCACTGCGCGAAAGGGACTGTTGAACTATCCGGACCCCCGAATAACGCATGCGCACTACACAAACTAAACACTAGCACCGTAAGATAGCTATAGAGAGCTTCTTAACGGTAGAGGGTGGCGTTACAGGCCGCAGCGGAAAGAGAAAGAATAATAAACCGAGGGATAGGCGTATTAGCATCCTCGACGACGGAATAGCCACTAAGGGCCTTACAGAAGAAGAGATAGATAAAGCGAAGAGGGGCATAGAGAGCTATGCCGAGCTGTACGTACGTACGCCGGAAGAAATAGAAGAGCATCTAGTAGAGAATGGAGCTAAGAAGGTGTTCGACATTATTACCTTTATAGAGAAGAAGTTTTATAGAAATACGGAAGAGAACAGGAGATTGAGAGAGGAAATTAAAGCGGTAAGAGCCGAGAAGGAATCGGCAGAGACTATCATAGATATGCTGGAAAACCAAGCGGCGAACCGACTGGCACAACTGAAGGAGATAAAGACTCAGCTAGCTAAGATAGAAGCAGCGATGTCGTCGGCGCTACCACCGTATCGAGAAGAACAAGCAGAGACTGCCTTACCGGCGGCCTACAGTTAAGGTAGCACGTTAATAACATTACTACCGGATCTACTAGCGTTTAGAGACAGAGATCCTAAGGATTAGGAAGCGTTTAAGAAGAAGATAAAGAACAAGATAGATCGAGATTATACCGGAACAGTGCTAGAGATAGATTGGCCTACCTAGAGTCGCGATTAGAAGGAGAAGGTTTTTCGCTAGTAGCGGACCTGGAAGAGGTGACCGCCGAGGAAGCGATCAAAGCGCTGGATCAACGTTTCGTAGACCCCTTCCGGAAGAAGACGGCCTGCGAACAGCTAGATAAGATCAACTAGAACCGGCAGACGTTCGAAGAGTTCTACAGACTGTTTAGGAAATTTGCGACTAGGGCCCAAGTAGCGGAAGATAAGCAGCTCTACCTGCTAAGGTAGAAGCTAAACCCTGAACTGGCAGCAGCTATAGCGTCGGTAGAAGACGAAGACCTTAAGAGCTTCGTGCACCGAGCGAGAGTTACTGCAAGAAGCCTAAGTGCTTACGCGAAATTGCGTAAATCAAACCAGAAGCTGTTGATAACGCAGGCGACGAGACCCCCTGCACCCTTCCGGAGAGCGCCTCTACCGCCATCTTACGAGTTACCGCGTTCGTCGTTCGTCCCCACCTGCTACGCGTATAGAAAGCCTAGCTATATTGCTACGAGATGCCAAGCTACGGCCTAACAGAAGCAGGAGTATCGTGTTATAAAGCAGCCGCAGCCGCAGCCGCCGAGAAAGACTATACAAGCTATGGAGCCGGCTCCGAACGATACCGACAATGTAAACGGTAGAGTGCTACTAAGAATCCTGGGAAAAGACCAGCTGGACGGATAGGCCCCCTATCTAGCATAGACAACAGGGCACCAACACGAACTACGTCAACGAAAGGAAGCATCAACAGCTGCAGCGATCCGCTCTTAGCGGCGGTGGAAGTGAACACAGAAACAGCTATTATCCTTCTAATTACTGTCTACCCCCTCGATAGATCGAGCAAACCACTTTAGCTAAAAGCTTTTATCGACACAGGGGCCCTTATCGGAGCGGCGATCTATTATCGATTGGTTCAAAAGCTAATAAAAGGATATAGCTATCTAGTAGAGCTAGCATTGCCGATACAGATTTCGGCATACAACGGACAAGACACGGAGAGTGTTATGCACTATGTGCTATTAAAGACCACCTTGGCAGGTCGAACCACAGAGGCGACGTTCCGAATAATGGATATCGGAAGGTTTGACATCATTATAGGACAAAAATAGATAAAGAACCAGAAAGCAATTATTGACGTAGGTAAAGGCACACTCGGATTCAGAACACTATACAGCAGCTCCGCCGCTGTTAAATCAGTCACTGAATCGGTCACAGTATCCAACGCCAAACCGAACGTTACGACCGTCGAAGTGGCTCCGATAGATCGGCCCGACCCTTAAGACACGATCGGAATAATAAGTTCAGAAGCTCTAACGACCCTCGCAAGGTCGCTAGACAACGAGATTTACGCTATCTTAATAAAAGACATCGAAGACTACCGGAAGATAAGGGCAGAAGAAGAAGTGGATCCCCTAGAGGTGTTACCGAAAGAACTCCATAGCTACACTAATGTGTTCTTAAAAGCAGACTCTAACCTACTGCCGTTCTACCGACCGGAATATAACAACAAGATCCGGTTAAAAGAAGGAGCTGTGCTGCCGAGAACCGAACCCCTAAGACGCTTATCGCCGGCTAAGCTAGACTAGGTAGAAGTGTTTGTTCGAGAGAATCTGGCGAAGAAGTTCATTACGCCAAGCTTAGCAGAATATTCGTCGCTGATTCTTTTCGTACAGAAACTAGGAGGAGGCCTCTGCCTATACGTAGATTACCGAGGCCTTAATAAGGTTACTAAGAGAGATGTGTATCCGCTGCCGCTAATAGACGAGACTATACAACGAGGAGCTAAGGCTAAGTGGTTCAGCAAGCTGGATATTCGCTAAGCGTTCTATTAGTTAAGGAACGAGGAAGGACAAACAGAAGACCTTACGACATTCGCTACGCGTATAGGCAATTTCAAGTAGCTAGTAATGCCTTTCGGACTTACCAACGCGCCAGCAGTGTGGCAACGCTTTATAAACCACACTTTTATAGACATGCTAGAACGTTTCGTGTCTATCTACTTAGACGACATTCTTATCTACACCGAAGGAACGAGAGAGCAACACACGGACCACATTAAGAGAGTGTTAAAGAGACTCTGCGAGGTCGGATTAAACGCAGACACGAGGAAGAGCGAGTTCTACCAGACCGAAGTCAAATACCTTAGTCTTATTGTCGGAAGAGAAGGAATTCGGATAGACCTATCGAAAGTGGCCGCCGTCGCGGAATGGAAGCAACCGACATCCGGAAACACTACGCAAATTAGAGCGTTTCTCGGATTCTATAGCTACTATCGACGGTTTATTAAGGACTTTAGCAAGATAGTGAGACCACTAAATAAGGCGTTGAAAAAGGAGGCCGCTGGCCTATAGAATAAGAAGTGCACAGAAGCCTTTGATCGGCTGAAAGAGGCAGTAGTGTCGGCGCCGGTACTGGCGCACTTCCGACCGGAAAAGACGATCTACGTAGAGACGGACGCTTCCGACACAGTAACAGCAGGGGTCCTTTCGCAGTACGCTAACGATAAAGAGACTCTCTATCCAGTAGCTTTCTTTAGCAAGTCTATAAATAATGCTAAGAGGAACTACGCTATTTATAATAAAGAGCTGCTGGCCATTATTTAGGCTTTCGAGGAGTGGCAACCAGAGCTTATAGCTGGACGGAGCACGGTCCAGGTCCTTACGGACCACCAGTCACTAAATTACTTTATAAAGACGCAGAAGCTATTACAACGTCAGGCCCAGTAGGCAGCCTACTTATCCGGGTTCGACTTCAAGATCACTTATCGACCTAGAGCTTAAAATAGAAAGGCTAATGCGCTGACGAGAAGAGAAGGAAAGACCAGCTAAGCAAAAGAAGATCTAAACATGTTCTAGAAGGTGTTGACCGAACAGATAGTAGACGCAGAAGTGTTAAGAGAAGCAGGGATCAGCGCGATAGAACCTCCGACCGAAGAAGAGACGCTCTACGAGAGAGTGGAACGGCTTAATCAGCAGCAGAAGCTCGGCAAAACAGGCTTAGGGAAGTTGATCGTTCCGGAAGAACTGATTACAGAGGTTATACAGCGGGTTTATAGTTCTACGGACGTAGGCCACGTAGGATCAAAGAAGACGATAGAAGCAGTAAGGACGACCTACTGGTTCCCGCGAATTTTCGAGAGGATCCACCGGTTTATTACTAACTGTTACGTATACCGAGCAGCAAAGCTACGTTACGGCCTTCCGGCCGGCCTGTTGAAGCCACTTCTGATCCCCGAGAAACTATAGCGGCACATTACGATGGATTTCGTAACCGGCCTGCCGGATTCAGATAGATATAACGCTACGCTTAATGTAGTGGATCGACTAAGCAAATAGCGCTATTTTATCCCCTGCCGAGCTAAGGATAAAGGAACTACTGCGGAAGAAACGGCGAGAATGTTAATTCAGCACGTATAGAAGCACTATAGGCTGCCGGACACTATTACTACGGATAGGGGTTCTCAATTCACTGCAGACGTATAGAAAGCCATTAACCAAGCCCTTGGAATTCGTAGAAAGCTTAGCACGGCCGCTTACCCTCAGACTGACGGCCAGTCTAAAGTAGCCAATCGTAAGATAGAAAAATACCTAAGAATCTTCTGCGGCTATTATTAAGAAGGATAGGTTAAGGTGTTGCCGATAGCCGAATTCTGCGCCAATTCTGCACGATCAGAAGCCACCTTACTAGCGCCGTTCGAGATAACCTACGGCTATCTTCTGAGGATAAGCTTTCAACTACTGAACGAACCCAGCTCTTTAGAACTATCCACCGCCACCTCGGCGAAGAGAATAGCCGCGGCGGCGGCAGAAGCGCTCCGATCTCAGATAGAAGAAGCAATCGAGGTAGCGAAAAAGGCAATAGAATCAGCTTAGAAGAAGATAGTAACTCGAGCAAATAGAAAGAGGTCACTAATAGAATTCGAAGAAGGCTAAAAGGTATAGTTAAACACGCGGAACCTAAGGCTGAAAGGCAACGCGAAGCTCAACCCTCGTTACGTAGGCCTGTTTAAGATAGTAGAAAAGAGGTCGCCGGTAACCTACTGGCTCCAGCTGCCGAAATCGTTCCAGATCCACGATGTCTCTTATTCGGATCTGCTAAGCCTAGACCCGGAAGATAGTCTTCCGGATTAGGGGTTCGCCGAACCCCCGTCGATCGAAATAGATAGTAAAGAAGAAGAATAGGAGGTGGAAGATATTATAGATATAAGAAGACGAAGGGGATCTATCGAAGCGAGGATCTTATAGAAGGGATAGCCGGAAGACTATAAATAGTATCTAGTCGAGAACCTCCGGAATTCGGCAGAGCTGCTAAGAGAGTTTTACGCCCGGAACCCAAAAAGGCCGAGGCCTAAGTGGCTCGACGGCTGAAAAGAAGGCTAAGTCCGCTCTATCGGCACGAAAGCCGAAGAAAACGATTGTAACGGTCGCTTTGCCGGAGTCTTCGGATTGGCCACTACCTATCTTTGCATCGGCAGAAAGCTCGCCGACGCTGTAAATTGGCGCCGACGCCGCCAGCCCTGCAGTAGGTAAGGTCTTTAGTAGAGAAAGAAAAAGAAGAAGATAGCGAGCCGCAGCTGGATCTATATAGACCTACGCGATGGCGCACGGACCGCTCATGCCGCAGCTCGGGTAACTGGTGGCTCCGATCAGATAGAACGGATCAGATAGACGCTAAGTAAAGCCGTTAGATAGTAACTATATAAAGAAAAAAAAAGAGGACCAGATAAGTATGCAGTCGAGGGCGACCGCTAATAAGGGAGGGGGGTAGTGTTGCAGCGGCAGAAAGGAGTGGGACTAAGTAATAGGGTGGACCCTTGGAATTTCGGCTCGGCCCTTCCGGACCGAGCCGGGCCTTAGCACGCCACCCCCCTAAAGGTCTCGTCCACTACTAAATAGATTCCTTTCCCTCCTTAGTTCGAGATATAGTTATCAAAAAGGCTGTATTGAATTATATCTGCGTGCCCGGATCAACTACTAGATAGATTCCTTTCCCTCCTTAGTTTGAGATATAGTTATCAAAAAGGCCGTATCGAATCTTATCTGCGTGCCCGGATTATTATATCTCGAACTTACTTACTACACTATTACCGCGCTGCGCGAAAGGGACCGTTGAACTATCTAGACACCCGAATAAGGCACGCGCACGACACAACCCAAACCAAACAACAGTACTGTAAGATAGCTATAGAGAGCTTCTTAACGGTAGAGAGCGGCGTTACAGGCCGAAGCAGAAGCAGAAGAGAAAAGACTAACAGAGCGAGTAGGCGCTCTAGTGTTATCGATAATAAGTTTATTATCGGAGGTTTTACAGCGGAAGGGACCGCAGAGATTAAGGAACAAATAAACAGATACAAGAAAATCCACGACTGCACACTCGAGGAACTTAAAGATTACGTAAACGAGAACGGAGTACGAAAGGTCTATAACAGCATAGACCTTATTAAGAAGCTGTTTTATAGAACCCTAGAAGAAAAGAGACAGTTAAGAGAGGAAATCGAGGCAGTAAGAGCCGAGAAGGAATCGGCCGAGACTATTATAGAGGTGCTGGAAAACCAAGCGGCGAACCGACTAGCACAACTAAAGGCGATAAAGGCTCAGCTAGCTAAGGTAGAGGCAGCGACGTTGCCGCTACCGCGCCAAGAAGAACAGGCGGAGACCGCCTTACTGGCGGCCTACAGTTAAGGCAGCACCTTAATAACGTTACTACTGGACCTACCGGCGTTTAGAGGCAGAGACCCTAAAGACTAGGAAGCGTTTAAGAAGAAGATAAAGAACAAGATAGACCGAGACTACGCCGGAAACAGTGCCGGAGATAGATTGGCCTACCTGGAATCGCGATTAGAAGGTAAAGCTTTTTCGCTAGTAGCGGACCTAGAAGAGGTAACCGCTAAAGAAGCGATTAAAGTGCTAGATCAACACTTCGGAGACCCCTTCCAGAAGAAGACGGCCTATAAGCAGCTAGATAAGATCAACTAGAACCGGCAGACGTTCGAAGAGTTCTACAGACTGTTCAGAAAATATGCTATTAGAGCGAGAGTGTCGGAAGATAAGCAGCTCCATCTACTAAGGCAGAAGCTGAACCCTGAACTAGCTGCAGCTATGGCCTCAGTGGAAGATAAAGACCTTAAGAGCTTCGTGCACCGAGCGAGAGTCACTGCAAGGAATCTGAGCGCTTACACGAAATCGCGCGAATCGACCTAGAAGCCGTCGATAACGCAGGCGACGCGACCCCCTGCACCTTTCCGGAGAGCGCCTCTGCAGCTATCTTATTAGTTACTGCGTTTGTCGTTCGTCCCTACCTGTTACGCGTATAGAAAGCCTGGCTACATCGCTACGAGATGCCAAGCATCAGATAAGCAGAATCAGGAGTATCGTGTTATAAAGCAGCCGCTAAGAAAGATTATACAAGCTATCGAGCCGGCTCCGAACGACACCGACAGTATAGACAGCGGAGTGCTACTAAGAATCCTGGAAAAAGACCAGCTGGATAGATAGGCCCCCTATCCAGTATAGACGATAGGGCACTAACAAGAACTACGCCACCGGAAGACGAGAGTATTAACAGCTGCAACGATCCGCTCTCGGCGGCGGTAGAAGTGAACACGGAGACGGCTATTATCCTTCCAATTACCGTCTACCCCCTCGATAGCTCGAGCAAACCACTTTAGCTAAGAGCTTTTATCGATATAGGGGCCCTTATTGGAGCGGCGATCCACTATCGATTAGTTCAAAAGCTAATAAAAGGATATAGCTATCCGGTAGAGCTGGCATCGCCGACACGGATTTCGGCATACAACGGACAAGACACCGAGAGCGTTACGCACTATATGCTATTAAAGACCACCCTGGCAGGCCGCACTACAGAAGCGACGTTCCGAATTATAGATATCGGAAGGTTTGACATTATTATAGGACAAAAATAGATAAAGAACCAGAGAGCAGTTATTAACGTAGGTAAAGGCACACTCGGATTCAAAACACTATACAGCGGCCCTGCTGCAGCCAAATCAGTTACCGAGGTCGCCGTAGAACCGAACGCTACGACTATTGAAGTAGTTCCGAAAGATCGGTGCGACCCTCGAAACACGATCAGAATGCTAAGCTCGGAGGCTTTAACGACCCTTGCGAGGTTATCGGACAACGAGATTTACGCTATCTCAATAAAGGATATTAAAGACTACTGGAAGATAATAGTGGAAGAAGAAGTAGATCCGCTGGAGATGTTACCGAAAGAACTCTATAGTTACACTAACGTGTTCTCGAAGGCTGACTCTAACCTCTTGCTGCTCCACCGACCAGAATATAACAACAAGATCCGACTAAAAGAAGGAGCTAAGCTGCTAAGAACCGAGCCCTTAAGAAGACTGTCGCTAGCGGAGCTGGACTAGGTAGAAGTGTTTGTTAGAGAAAACTTGGCGAAGAAGTTTATTACGCTAAGCTTAGCAGAATATGCGTCGCCGATTCTTTTCGTACAGAAACCCGGAGGTAGTCTCCGACTGTGCGTAGATTACCGTAGCCTTAACGAGGTTACTAAGAGAGATGTATTCCCGCTGCCTTTGATCGACGAGACTATACAGAGGGTGGCGAAGGCTAAGTAGTTCAGCAAGCTGGATATTCGCCAAGCTTTCTATCGATTAAGAAACGAAGAAGGACAAACCAAAGATCTTACGACATTCGCTACGCGCATAGGCAATTTCAAATAGCTAGTAATGCCTTTCGGACTTACCAACGCGCCGGCTGTATAGCAACGCTTTATAAACTACATCTTTTGCTGGAACGGTTCGTATCTATCTACTTAGACGACATTCTAATCTACACCGAAGGAACGAGAGAGGAACATACGGACTACATAGAGAGGGTGTTAAAGAGACTCTGCGAGGTCGGATTGAACGCGGACACGAAGAAGAGCGAGTTCTACTAGACCGAAGTCAAATACCTCGGTCCTATCGTCGAAAGAGAAGGAATTCGGATAGACCTATCGAAAGTGGCTGCCGTCGAGGAATAGAAGCAGCCGAAATCAGGAAACACTACGCAAATCAGAGCGTTTCTCGGATTCTGCAGCTACTATCAACAGTTTATTAAGGATTTCAGTAAGATAGCGAGACCCCTAAATAAGGCGTTAAAGAAGAAGGCCGCTAGCCTATAGAACGAGAAGTGTACGGAAGCTTTCAACTAACTAAAGGAGGCAGTGGCCTTAGCGCTAGTGCTGGCGCACTTCCGACTGGAAAAGACGATCTATGTAGAAACGGACGCTTCCGATACAGTAACAGCAGGGATCCTTTCTTAATACGCTAACGACGACGAGACTCTCTATCTAGTGGCTTTCTTTAGCAAGTCTATAAATAATGCTAAGAGGAACTACGCTATCTATAATAAAGAACTGTTAGCCATTATTTAGGCTTTCGAGGAGTGGAAACTGGAGCTTATAGCTAGACAGAGCACGGTCCAGGTCCTTACGGACCACTAGTTACTGACCTACTTTATAAAGACGCAGAAGCTATTACGCCGCTAGGCCCGGTAGGCCGCCTACTTATCCGGATTTGACTTCAAGATTACCTATCGACTAGGAGCCCAAAATGAAAAGGCTAATGCGCTAACGAGAAGAGAAGGAAAGACTAGCCGCGCGAAAGAAGATCCGAACATGTTTCAGAAAGTGCTAACAAAACGAATCGTAGACGCCGAGGTATTGAAAGAGGTAGGGATCTGTACGATAAAGCCGCCAATTAAAGAAGAGACGCTGCACGAGAAAGTGGAACGGCTTAATCAGCAGCAGAAGCTCGGCAAAACTGGCTTAGGGAAACTAATCGTTCTAGAAGAACTAATTACAGAGGTTATCTAGCTGTTCTATAGCTCTACGGATATTGGTTACGCAGGATCAAAGAAGATAATAGAAGCAATAAGGACGACCTACTGGTTTCCGCAAATCTTCGAACAGATACATTAGTTTATTATTAACTGTTACGTGTGCCGAGCCGCGAAGCTACGTTACGGCCTTTCGGCCGGCCTGTTGAAGCCACTTCCTATCCCCGAGAAACTATAGCAGCACATTACAATAGACTTCGTAAACAGCCTGCCGGATTTAGATAGATATAACGCTACGCTTAATGTAGTGGATCGGCTAAGCAAAGAGTGCTATTTTATCCCCTGCCGAGCTAAGGATAAAGGAACTACTACAGAAGAAACGGCGAGAATGCTAATCTAGTACGTATAGAAGCACTACGGCCTGCCGGATACTATCACTACAGATAGGGGTCCTTAATTCACTGCCGACGTATAGAAAGCTATCAACCAAGCTCTCGGAATTCGTAGAAAGCTCAGCACGGCCGCTTACCCTTAGACCGACGGCCAGTCTGAAGTAGCCAATCGTAAGATAGAGAAATATCTAAGAATCTTCTGCAGCTATTATTAAGCAGAGTAGGTTAAGGTGTTGCCGATAGCCGAATTCTGCACCAATTCTGCACGATTAGAAGCTACCTTACTAGCGCCGTTTAAGATAACCTACAGCTATCTTCCGAGGATAAGCTTTTAACTACCGAACGAACCTAGCTCTTTAGAACTATCCACCGCCACCTCGTCGAAGAGAATCGCTGCGGCGGCGGCAGAAGCGCTCCGATCTCAGATAGAAGAAGCGATCAAGGTAGCGAAAGAAGCGATAGAATCAGCTTAGAAGAAGATAGTAACTTAAGCTAATAGAAAGAGGTTACTAATAGAATTCGAGGAAGGCCAAAAGGTATAGCTTAACACGCGGAACCTAAGGCTAAACGGCAATGCGAAGCTCAACTCTCGCTACGTAGGTCCGTTCAAGATAATAGAAAAGAGGTCGCCAGTAACCTACAGGCTCCAGCTGCCAAAATCGTTCCGGATCTACGATGTCTTTTACTCGGATCTGCTAAGCCTAGACCCTGAAAATAGTCTTCCGGATTAGGGGTTCGACGAACCCCTACCAATCGAAATAGACGGCGAAGAAGAAGAATAGGAGGTAGAAGATGTTATAGATATAAGAAGATAAAGAGAATCTATCGAAGTAAGGATCTTATAGAAAGGATAGCTAGAAGACTATAAATAGTATCCGGCCGAGAACCTCCGGAATTCCGCGGAGCTGCTAAAGGAATTCTATGTCCAGAATCCGAGGAAGCCGCAGCCAGAGTAGCTATAAATTTAACGGATTAGGAAGAAAAAGAAGAACCGCGTCCGCCCTATCGGTATAGATACCGGTGAAAACGATCGAGATCGGCGAGCCTAGCCACTGCCCTTATTAGCATCGTCCTTACTAGTCGGCTTCGCCGAACGGATAATAACGACGAGATCGGGGACGGAACTACCGGTTCTGGTGCTCTTAGTAACGCCAGTTTGCCTTCGCTACTACCAAACCGCCGGTTTAGCCAGTCGGGTAGTAACAGAAAAGAACAAAGCCGACGCTATAGGAAGCAGCGTCGCGGTAGAGCTCGAGGCTACGATAGAAAGAAAAAGAAGAAGATAGCGAGCCGCGATAGATCTATATAGACCTACGCGATAGCGCACGGACCGGTTACGCCGCAGCTCTGGTAACTGCTGGCTCTAATCAGATAGATCCAATCAAACGGAACGGATCAGATAGACGCTAGGTAAAGACGTCAGATAGTAACGATGTAAAAAAAAAAATTTAGAACAACAGATAAGTAAGCGGTCGAGGGCGACCGCTAATAAGGGAGGGGGGTAGTGTTGCGGCGGCAGAAAGGGGTGGGACTGAGCGATAGAGTGGACTCTTGGAATTTCGGCTCGGCCCTTCCGGACCGAGCTGGGCCTTGGCACACCACCCCCAAAGCTCTCGCCCACTACTATATAGATTCCTTTCCCTCTTGAGTTCGAGATATAGTTATTAAAAAGGCCGTATTGAATCTTATCTGCATACCCGGATCAACCCTATCTACGACAAGGAATTGCTAGCAGTCGTATAGTACTGCAAGGTATAGGATAGAGAACTCCGCTTAGTTCCTAAGTTCCTCGCCCTAACCGACTATAAGAATCTCGAGTACTTTATACAGCCCTAGAAGCTTTCTAAGAGACATATATAATAGGCGATGTACCTAAGCCAATTTAATATAAGACTCTAGTATTGCAAGGGAAAGGACGATAGCAGGGCTAACGTATTATCTAGACGAGATTAAGACATACTAGCAACGTACGACAACGACCGACTAAAATTACGAACATTCCAGATGTTTAAGGAGGAACTAGGCGAAGATGCTATCCGCCTAGCAGCGACATATATATAGGAATCCTAGCTATAGGCGTAGGAAGAGGCAGTAGAAAGGGATAACGTTTACTAAGGTACCTATCTGGCGATTTAAGGAGGACAGCAGAAGCTCCTAGCAGAGCTCTACCTTAAGGTATTAGCAGCAGAGTGCACAGTAGACAAGGAGAACAACCTAAAGTTTAGGAATTGGATTTGTGTCCTAGCAGACGAGAAGCTCTATACGAGCTTAATCTAACAGGTGCACGACTTAATAGCAACTGGACATCCAGAGTGCAAGGAGTCGTACAGTATCGTCGCTAGGGACTACTACTGGCCGGCGATAGCAAGGGACATCTGTAGGTTCGTACAGAACTGTAATGTCTAGAGACAGACGAAGCCCTAGCATAAAATAAAACACGGCCTATTAAAACCCCTGCCGATACTAGACCAGCCCTAGCAAGATCTAACCGTAGACTTTATTACAGACCTCCCTAAGAGCGACGGACAGCAGAACATTATAGTAGTTACAGACAAGCTAACGAGGGGGGTAATACTAGAGGGAATAGACTCTATTACGGCTAAGGACACTGCCTAGGCATTTATAAGGACGACGTTTAGCAAGCACAGGCTCCCTAGGTTAATTGTATCTAACCGGAGTACACAGTTTATAAGCCAGCTCTAGGCAAGGGTCTGTTAATTGTTAAACGTAGAACGTAGCCTATTAACCGCATAGCACCTATAGACAGACGGCGCTATAGAGAGGGTTAACTCGACATTAGAAGTGTACCTCCAAGCGTACGTTGACTACGACCAGACGAATTAGAACCGCCCCCTCCCTATAGCAGAGCTGGCTATTAACAGCTGTACGGCTAACGCTACAGGATTGCCCCCCTTCTTTATAACCTACAGATACAACTACTCCCTGCTCCTACCGACCCTAAGCAGCGCTACCTTACGGCCTGTACGCTCCCTAATCTAGCAGGGGGAAGCTATCGTACGGACGATTACGAATGCTTACTAATAGGCGAAAGCGAGCCTTACTATAGCCTAACAGAGGGCGGAAGAGCAGGCTAACAAGGGACAACAGGCTGCACTAAGGTATAAGGCAGGGGACGAGGTATAGCTAAACTAACGCAATATCTATACAGACTGGCTAAGCAAGAAACTAGACTAGAAGAACCGAAAGTTTACAGTAGTTAGGCCAGTAGGGACATACGCTATACAACAAGGGTCTACCCTATTACTTAGTCCCACCCCTTTCTGCCGCCGTAACACCACCCCTCTCCCTTACCAGCAGTCGCCCTCGACCGCTTAGTCGCCCTATCTATCCAAAAACCTTTTCTTTTTTTTTGGATTCGTCGTCTCCTTCTCGAAAATCCCCTCTAATAGTGATGTCACCTCTTCCGTCTTCTATCAAAAACGACGTTTTCTTTTTATTGCTTCTTTATTCTTACGTCGTCGGCGTCTAAAGTCCTTTACTTAGCGTTTATGTAATCCGTGCGCCTGATCCGTGCTATCTGATCTAAGCCGTAGGTTATCTAAGCTGCGGCGTGGCTGGTCTGTGCGTCGTCTTGGAGGTCTATATAGATTCTTCCGCGGCGCCGTTTTTTCTTCTTCTTTTTCTCTTCTACTAAAGCCTTTACCCACTACGGGGTCGGCGGCGCTGGCACGCCACAGTAGGTGGTGGCCGCGTCGAACCGGTAGTAGGTAGTGGCCGAGTCAAAGACCTCCCTAAAGGCGACTGTTACGATCGTCTTTATCGGCTTCTGCGCCGGTGGAGCGGACGCGGCTTTCTTCTTTCCGAACTATCGACTTCCTTATTGTCGACATCAGAGCCACGCTGGTTTCGGCTTCCACGGGTTTCGCACGTAGAACTCTCTTAGCAGTTCTACTAAATTCTGCAGGTTTTCGATCGGATACTATTCGTAGTCTTCCGGCTACCCTTTCTACGAGATTCTCGCTTTAACGGACCCCCTCGTCTTCTTTACGTCCATTACGTCTTCCACCTCCCATTCTTCTTCATTACCTCCGTCTATCTCAATAGGCATGGGTTCGGCGAACCCCTGTTCCGGCAGGCCGTCTTTAGAGTCCAAGCTTAACAGGTCCGAATAGAAGACATCGTGGATCCGGAACGATTTCGGTAGCTGGAGCCGATAGGTTACCAGTGACCTCTTTTCTATTATCTTGAACGGACCTACGTAGCGTAGATTAAGCTTGGCGTTGCCTTTTAGCCTCAGGTTTCGCGTGTTAAGCTATACCTTTTGGCCTTCCTCGAATTCCAGTAGTAACCTTTTTCTATTAGCTCGAGTTACTATCTTCTTCTGAGCCGATTCCATTGCGTCTTTCGCTACCTTAATCGCTTCTTCTATCTGAGATCGTAGCGCTTCTGCCGCCGCGGCGGCGACTCTCTTTGACGACGTAGCAGTAGATGGTTCCGCGTAGCTGGGTTCGTTCGACGGCTGGAAACTCATTCTTGGAAGACAGCTATGCGTTATTTTAAACGGCGCCAGCGAGGTGGCCTCCGAAGGTGTCGAGTTAGCGCAGAATTCGGCTATCGGCAACACCTTGACCTATTCTTCTTAATAATGGCTGCAGAAGGTTCGTAGATATCGTTCTATCTCGCGGTTAGCCACCTTAGACTGACCGTCAGTTTAAGGGTAAGCGGCTGTGCTGAGCTTTCTACAAATTCCAAGGGCTTGGTTAATGGCTTTCTATACGTCGGCTGTAAATTGAGGACCCCTATCTGTGGTAATAGTGTCCGGCAGCCTATAGTGCTTCTACACATGTTGGATCAACATTCTCGCCGTTTCTTCTGCAGTAGTTCCGTCGTCTCTCGCTCGGCAGGGGATGAAGTGGCGCTTTTTGCTCAGCCTATCCACTACGTTAAGTGTAGCGTTGTAACTATCTGAATTCGGCAGGCCGGTTACGAAATCCATTGTAATATGCTGCTACGGCTTCTCGGGGATTGGAAGTAGCTTCAGTAGACCCGCCGGAAGACCGTAACGTAGCTTCGCGGCTCGGCACACGTAGCAATTAGCAATAAACCGGTGGATCCGCTCGTAGATCCGCGGAAACCAGTAGATCGTTCTTATAGCCTACATCGTTTTCTTCGCTCCGGCGTAGCCAACATCTATAGAGTTATAGACCAGCTGGATAACCTCTGTAATCAGTTCTTTTAACCTTATCTTGTTGTCGTATTCCGGCCGGTGGAGCGGCAGGAGGTTGGAGTCCGCTTTTGAGAACACGTTAGCGTAATTATAGAGCTCTACTGGCAGCACCTCCAACGGGTCCGCTTCTTCTTCTACTATTATCTTGCAGTGGTCCTCGATGTCTTTTATTGAAATAGCGTAGATCTCGTTGCTCAGCGACTTCGCGAGGGTCGTTATAGCTTCTAAACTTATTATTCCGACGGTGGTCAGGGATTCAAAATAATCGGACGGAGCCTCTTTCGCGGACTCCGTTGCTTTCTGCTCAGCGGCGGCGATTGCAGTGGCGGCCGTTCCGATAGTCCCTACTCCACTACCTGGGGTTTTGAATCTGATCGCTCCTTTGTCTACGTCGATAATAGCTTTCTGGTTCTTTATCTATTTCTGCCCTATAATAATGTCAAATCTTCCGATATCTATAATTCGGAACGTCGCTTCCGTAGTGCGACTAGCTAAGGTAGTCTTTAGCGGCACGTAGTGCGTAACGCTTTCCGTGTCTTGTCCGTTGTATGCCGAAATCTTTATCGGCGACGCTAATTCTACCAGATAGCCGTATCTATTTGTTAGCTTCCGGACCAGCCGATAGTAGATCGCTGCACTGATGAGCGCTCCGGTGTCGATAAAAGCTTTTAACTAGAGGGGTTGGCGCGACTTCTTAACAGGGTGGATCGTAATAGGAAGGATGATCGCTGTTTCCGTATTCACTCCTACAGCTGCCGAGAGCGGATCGCTACAGCTGTTAATGCTTTCTTCTCGCGTCGATTCGTTCCGGTGCGGTGCCCTATTGTCGGTGCTAGATAGGGGGCCTATCCTTCCAGCTGGTCTTTTCCTAGGATCCTTAACTGCACCCCACTGTCCACGCTGTTAGTGTCGTTCGGAGCCGGCTCTATAGCTTGTACAGTCTTTCTTAGTAGCTGCGGCTGCTTTATAACACGATACTCCTGCTTCTGCTTATCCAATGCTTGGCATCTTGTAGCGATATAGCCAGGCTTTCTACACGCGTAGCAGGTAGGGACGAACGACGAACGCTGTAACTAATACAATGGCTGCTGGGGGCGTTGTCGGAAGGGCGCAGGGGCTCTTGTCGGCTGCGCCGACGGCGACGGCTTCTGAATCAGTTCACGTGTTGTCGGTTTTCCGTACGCGTTCAAGTTTCTAGCGGTGACTCTCGCCTAATGTACGAAGCTCTAAAGGTCTTCGTCTTCTACCGACGCTATAGCCGCCGCGAGCTTAGGGCTCAGTTTCTGTCTTAGTAAGTGTAGCTGCTCATCCTTAGCTACTCTCGCTCTAATAGTATATTTCCTAAACAGCCCGTAAAATTCTTCAAATGTCAGCCGATTCTAACTGATCTTATCCAGTTGTTCGCAGGCCGTCTTCTTCTGGGAGGGGTCTCCGAAACCCTGGTCCAGCGCCTTAATAGCTTCGTTAGCGGTCGCTTCTTCCAGGTCCGCTACTAGCGAAAAAGCTTTACCTTCCAATCGCGATTCCAGGTACGCCAATCTATCCTCTTCGCTGCTCGATGCGTGATCGCGGCTTATCTTATTCTTGATCTTCTTCTTAAATGCCTCCTACGCTTTAGGGTCTCTGCTACCGAAAGCAGGTAGGTCCGGCAGTGGCGTTATCGTAGTGCTACCTTGACTATAGGCCGCCGGTAAGGCGGTCTCCGCGTGTTCTTCTCGTCGCGGTGGCGGCTCTGACGACTTTGCTGCTTCTATATTAGCCAGATGATTCTTTAACGCCTTTAGCTGCGCTAGTCGATTCGCCGCCTGGTTTTCCAGCACATCTATAATAGTCTCGGCCGATTCCTTCTCGGCCCTAACGGCTTTAGTTTCTTCCCTTAGTTGTCTGTTCTCTTCCAGCGTTCTGTAGAACAGCGTCTTAATAAGGTCTATACTATCGTAGACCTTTCCTATCCTATTCTCGTTTACATAGTCTTCCAGCTCCTCGATCGTGCAGTCGTGGATCTTCTTGTATTTGCTTATTTGTTCCTTAATCTCTGCAGTCTCTTCTGCCGTAAAACCGCTAATAATAATCTTATTATTAATAACACTAGAGCGCCTACTTGCTCTGTTAGTCTTTCTCTTTCCGCAGCGGCCTGTTACGCCACTCTCTACTGCTAAGAAGCCTTCTATCTTCTTACAGTGCCTTTGGGGGTTGTTGTTTTGGTATGTGTGTAGGTGCGCGTGCGTTATTCGGGTTTCCGGATGGTTCGACGGGCCCTTTCGCGCAGCGCGGGGTTGGTGTAGCGAGTGAGTTTGAGATATAATGATCCGAGCGCGCAGATAAGGTTCAATACGGCTGTTTTAATAACTATATCTCGAACTGAGGAGGGAAAGGAACCTATATAGTGGTAGTAGTAGGCCTCTGTAGTGGTAGTGGTGCCAAGGCCCGGCTTGGCCCGGATGGGCCGAGCCGAAATTCCAAGGGTCCACCCCATTACTTAGTCCTACCTCTTTCTGCCGCCGTAACAATCCGCAACAAAGCTCTCCTAAGCAAAAGCTAAAATAGCCGGCCTAAAGCCTATCGCCGTTGGACTGTACGAGTTAGATACGGAAAGCGTAGTTGGGCCTATAAGATAAGAGATAATTAGGTTAGGAGGTAGGTAAATAGACAGGTAAAGATCGGACGGCTTACCTATACAGGGCTAAGGCCCCTTAGGGGGAGGCTCCTGGATTCCCTACTACTAACCTACAGTCCAGCCCTACGACTGTACAAGACGGTTAACTAGGGCATAGCCGACACCCTACCTAGGTCAGCCTTCCCCTACTGGAAAACATTGTCGATACCTATAGGCTACATAAGCTCTACCCGGACGGCGACTGTTCATTTACTGTTCGAGAGACCCTCTAGTTATAGGGATTCCCTAACACTTTATATACGACTGTTAAACTAGAGGAGAGGCTATAGCTATAGCTAGCAATGCTGTGCTACCTATCTTCGCTAAGCACATGTTAAAGGAGTACTTTAAGGCACTAAAGTATACCGAGGGAGAGGGTGTTTAACCATTATAGGACGGTATCTAGAGATGTGTCGCTATTGAGGGGGGGGGGGGGGGGGGGGTATTGTTAGGGGACGCCGTCCTGCCAGGTCTTAAACCTAGACTGGCTGTCGTCCTAAGAGGTACGACTTAGCTGCGCTAGCAAGACCTATCTAGGCTGGGTCCTGACCCGGTCTGGCCGGGTTAGCTCCCCCTCCCCCTATACCCTATACAGAGGAAAATCTCTATACCCCTATATAGAGGAAAATCTCTGCACCCTACACAGAGGGAAATTGCTAGCTTGCTTCGTAGGTACAAAATGTACAGTAGCGGACGACGAAGGAACTGCCTATCAGTTCCTTTATATAGATACCTAGCTTTAAGTTTCTAAACTAAGATATAATAAGTTTAAGAATCTTAGTTTAGAAACTTAAAGCTAGATATCTATATAAAGGAACTAATAGGCAGTTCCTTTGTTATAAATCTTAGTTTAGAAACTTAAAGCAAAGTATCTATATAAAGGAACTAATAGGCAGTTCCTTTGTTATTGTTGCGGCAGTAGAAAGGGGTAGGACTAAGTAATAGGGTGGACCCTCGGAATTTCAGCTCGGCCCTTTCTGGACCGAGCCGGGCCTTGGCACGCCACCCCCCAAAGGTCTCGTCCACCACTATATAGATTCCTTTCCCTCCTTAGTTCGAGATATAGTTATCAAAAAGGCCGTATTGAATTATATCTGCATGCCCGGATTATTATATCTTGAACTCACTCCCTACACTACTACCGCGCTGCGCGAAAGGGACCGTTAAATTATCCAGACCCCTAAATAACACACGCGCACCAAACCAAACAAAACACTAGCACTATAAGAAAGCTATAGAGAGCTTCTTAGCGGTAGAGAGCGGCGTTACAGGCCGAAGCAGAAGCAGAAGAGAAAAGACTAACAGAGCGAGCAGGCGCTCCAGTGTCATCGATAATAAGTTTATTATCAGAGGTTTTACAGCAGAAGAGACTGCAGAGATTAAGGAACGAATGAGCGAATACAAGAAAATCCACGACTGCACGCTCGAGGAACTTAAGGATTACGTAAACGAGAACGGAGTAGGAAAGGTCTACGACAGCATAGACCTTATCAAGAAGCTGTTTTACAGAACCCTAGAAGAAAAGAGACAGTTAAGAGAGGAAATTAAAGCGGTGAGAGCCGAGAAGGAATCGGCAGAGACCATTATAGATGTGCTGGAAAACTAAGCAGCGAACCGACTGGCACAATTGAAAGCGATAAAGGCTTAGCTAGCTGAGATAGAGAGAGCGACGTCGCTGCTACCGCAACGAGAAGAACAAGCAGAGACCGCCTTACCGGCGGCCTATAGTTAAGGCAGCACGTTAATAACGTTATTACCGGATCTACCAGCGTTTAGAGGCAGAGATCCTAAGGATTGGGAAGCATTTAAGATAAAGATAAAGAACAAGATAGATCGAGACTATGCCGGAAACAGCCCTAGAGATAGACTAGTGTACCTGGAATCGCGATTAGAAGGTAAAGCTTTTTTACTAGTAGCAGACCTGGAAGAGGTAACCGCTAAGGAAGCGATTAGAGCACTAGATCAACGCTTCGGAGACCCATTCCGAAAGAAGACAGCCTGTAAGCAGCTGGATAAGATTAACTAGAACCGGCAGACGTTCGAAGAGTTCTACGGACTATTTAGGAAATATGCGATTAGGGCCCGAGTAGCAGAAGATAAGCAGC